>CM058043.1:79904996-81104996 GCA_030169165.1 Centaurea solstitialis
GCATCAAAATGTGTGGTGATTCAAACAGGAATGAATTAGCACCACCACGCATTAATCACAACAAATGACCAACCTTTTTGACATTTTCTGTATCTAACTATATCTATATGTCTAGCAAATACAGAGCAAAAATAGTCACCAAAATTTAGTTATAGAGAAAGAGAGCAAGGATCTACCATCTTACGGAGGATGCGGTCATAGTGAGAAAAAGGCTGAGCGAATGCCACGAAGATCACGATGCTATCGGATGACGAAGAGAGAAACCGTTTTATCAGGTGGTGTAGCACGAAAGCGCCATTAGTTTCGACGCAATCCTCCACCAGAACCACTCGTCCTCTCCATGGATGCAGAGTCTTAGAGTCGCCGTCGCCGTTGCCGTCGAGACTTAGAGCTTCGTCGAGCAAACTCGCCGGCCGATCCATTTCTCCGGTGGCAGTTAGTTATGGCTATGGAGTAGGGTTTAATTAGGGTTTCTACAAAACGTGCTGTTCATGTGATTTATGCTAATATTATTACTTTGCCCCCTCAATTATTAATAAAAATCCAATTCTGTCAAAAGCATAACCCCTTGGCTTGGTTAAATGTCAAGCTACCCCCTGTCAATACTTTGGGGGTAGGGAACGCTTAGCGAAGGATCTACCATTTGGAGAAAGTGAAGCTCAATAGCGTCTCGACCGATGTTTAGTTTTCTAGTCAGTTTAATGTAGGTTAAGATGTGAATAAAGATAGACACATTAATGTATACTTTGATGGAAGTGTTGTCTTGAGATTATACCAAACTGTGAGAATATGTGGAAACCCGTAATTAGGGTTGCGTGTATTGATGACAATAAATAGATACAAAGGTTACAAAGAGGGTCCCTGAACTATATATTATTTAACACACCCCCGTAGTTTGATCGGGAGGTAAACGAATGTTCAAACTATTTCTAAAATCTAGGAACAGACTCATAGGTAGACCCTTTGTAAAAATGTCAGCATACTGATAAGCAGATGGAACATGCAAAACACGCACATGACCAATCGCAACACGCTCCCTAACAAAATGTAAATCTATTTCCACATGCTTGGTTCTCTGGTGCTGAACAGGGTTAGATGCTAGATACATGGCACTGACATTATCGCAGAAGACAACAGTGGCACGAGAGAGAGGACAACACAACTCGAGGAGGAGATTCGCAACCAAGTAGTTTCAGCAACTACATTGGCTATCCCCCGGTACTCGGCCTCGGCACTAGAGCGGGAAACGACATACTGTCGTTTGGAGGACCAAGATACGAGATTGTCACCCAGATAGACACAAAACCCTGAGGTGGACCGACGTGTAGTAGGACAGCCGGCCCAGTGGGCATCCGAATAGGCAACCAAGCGATCAACGGCTGACGCCTTAATATGAAGACCATGAGAAAGAGTGCCCTTTAAATACCGTAAGATGCGTTTAAGCGCATGGAGAAGCGGAATACGCGGGTCATGCATAAAGAGACAGACCTGTTGAACGGCATAGGCAATATCAGGACGAGTAAAGGTCAGATACTGCAGGGCACCAGCAAGGCTTCGATATAAGGTGGGATCAGGAACAGGCTCACCATCAACAGCAAGCTTTATTTTGGTGTCAGCCGGTGTGCTACAGGGATTGCACGAGACCATATCAGCTCGTGCTAGAATCTCCTGAGCAAAGGCAGATTGAGAAAGAAAAAGTCCGGACTTGCTACGAGACGCAGCGATTCCTAAAAAGAAGGATAACGGACCCAAATCAGACATGGGAAACTCAGAGGATAACTTAGAGATGCATTCTTGACATCAAGCTGATGAATAGGCCAATTGCGGGAGATGGAGATGCTAAGAACCGTGCGAATAGTGGCAGGTTTGACAACGGGACTGAAAGTGTCATCAAAGTCCAGTCCGGGTTGCTGTGAGAAACCCTGAGCAACGAGACGAGCTTTGTAGCGCTCAAGACGTCCATTGCTATCAAACTTATGGCGAAACAGCCAACGATTGTCAACTATGTTAGCGTTAGAGGGTTTAGGAACAAGATCCCACGTGAAGTTAGAAAGAATGGCAGCCATTTCAGCATCCCATGGCGCCCCACCAATGAGGGTCGCATATTGCCTGAGCAGTTGACCGAGGGATAGGAGAGATGTCACTAGTGACAAAAAGATTAAAGATCTGTTTGGGCCTAAGAGAGCCTGTGCGAGAACGAGTAGTCATCGGATGGGTAGAGGTAGGTGGTGGAGCAGCAGAGGGTTGGGAATGCTCAGCCGAAGAAGAAGAAGAAGATGATGATGACGATGTGCCAGAAGGCTCATCATGATGAGACTGAGAAAGAGAGGAAGGAGTACCAGTTTCTGGCAGATTAGTGGAAGTATCAACGAGAGGAGATATAGAAGGGATAGGCTCATCAACAGCAAACGAGTCGTAGTCGTCGGTGGATGGGTGAGGCTGGAAGTCAGGAAATGGAAAGTGTGTTTCGTCAAAGACGACATGACGCGAGATGATTACCTTTTGGGTGATAAGATCAAGACAATGATAGCCACGGTGATCAGTGCTTGGACCAAGATAGACACAGGCAGAAGATCGCGGGGCAAGCTTGTGAGGAACAGTGGGTGAGGTCTTGGGGTAGCAGAGGCAACCAAAAACACGAAGGTGAGAATAGGTAGGAAAGAAGCCAAACAGCACCTCAAAAGGAGTTTTGTACTGAATGGTGGTGGACGGAAGCAAGTTAAAGGTGTGAACAAAGGAGAGAAGAGCCTCAACCCAGAACTTGGGCGGAGAGAGGCTTGTATGAGGGACGTGCGTAAGGTGTTATTAATAGTGCGGATGGTGCGCTCAGCTTTTCCATTTTGTGGAGACGTATAGGGACAAGAAAAACGTATTTTGATGCCATGAGTTTTAAAAAAATCCAAGAAGGGTTGATTATTAAACTCACAACCGTTGTCACATTGGAAAAGTTGAATGTCCGTTTTAAATTGGTTTAGAACGTAGGCGCGAAACGTTTTAAAGACAAAAAACACCTCTGATTTGGCACGTAATGGAAACACCCATAAAAATGAGAAAAAACATCCAAGAAGAATACATAATATTTAAAACCACTCAAACTTGTAACAGGTGAAGTCCATAAATCAAAATGGATAAGTTCAAACACACGAGAGGTTTTAGTAGTAGATAAAGAAAAAGGTAAACGACAATGTTTTCCTAACTGACACGCATGACATAAAGTAGAGGTTCGACTAGAACAACTAATGAACTTGCACGAGACTAGAAACTGGAAGATAGCAGCACCCGGATGACCAAGCCTCCTATGCCAGACGTCAAAGGAAACAGCAACGTTAGCCGAGGCAAGAGCAGACCGATGTGTGGGAGGGAGGACGGGATAGAGATCATGGTGATCACTGTCGCAACGCTGGAGAAAAGACCCTGTTTTAAGATCTTTCACAGTGAAACCAAACGGATCAAACTCAACAGAAACATAATTATCTATGGTAAAACGACGAACAGAGATAAGGTTTTTAATGAGTTTATCAGAAACTAAAACTTTGTTAAGATAAAGAGGGTAAGAGGAATAGGGTAATGTACAGTGACCAATGTATCTAGCAGGAACCATAGCACCATTACCAACCTGTATGAAATTAGAGTTACAAGGAGTTAGAGAGTGCATTGTACCTTGATTGAAAGTCATATGCCTGGTTGCACCCGAATCCATGTAAAAATTGTTGTCTTGAGGTGCCTGAACAGACATAGCTTGAAACACAGAAGACAAATCAGTATACTGAGGCTGACTGAACTGAGAGGCATGTCCACCAAAGGAAGGCTGAGTAGGCGGTGGCACAGGTGTGGACTGTTGCATGGGCTGACCGTACGCAGACGGAACGGGGCACTAGGTGTGGAGACTGGTGTTGCCCGTAAAGGTACGGAGATGACGGCACTGGTGGCGGAAGAAAGGTATGCGGCGAGGGATGCTGAGGAGCACTGAACATCGTCGGAAATGACTGAGGGGCCCCTGCCCCGAAGGAGTGCACATGAGGGGTGCACCAAGTAAGCCAGGCTGAGCCGGTGGAACCGGACCAAGTGAGTTTCCGAAGTAAGCCTGAGAGTGACCCTGTGTACCTGCAAAGGAGTGAGAGCTCGCAGAAACATTAGTATTACCCCCCCCCCTTGGAAGCAACTCGCCCAAAATTTCGACCCTTATTAGATTTATTTTTCGGCTTCCCATTTAGGGCAGACGGGGTAGAGGAGTACAAGGCAGCGGAAGAAGTAAGTGGGGTATCTGTGTGAGGCTCAACGGACTCTTCACGAGACTCATGAAGAAGAAGCATGTTTTTAGCTTCTAGAAAATAGGGAAAGGGCTTTGTGTTTGTGATTACATCCACGATGCTATGGTAGGAGGGTGGTAACTGACGCAGGATTTGCATGACAAGCTCAATCTCATCGATTTTAGAATCACAATCAGCCAGAGCATCTGCCAGATTTTTTAAGTTATGGCAGAAATCAGTAATGGAGGAGGTCCCTTTTTTTGTGTTACGAAACTGCTCTTGAAGCTGAAGCATTTGAGACATTTTGTTATTGAGAAAAAATTCATCAAGCTTATCCCATAAATCTTTGGCAGTACAATCATCACTTGAAATAATTTGCAAAAGGTTTGCATCACATGTTGAGTAAAACCAGGATTTTATACGGGAGTCAATGGCCTCCCAGTCCTCATCATTATCACTTGCAGTTTTGGATTTGCCAGTAATGTGACCATAAACTTTGGCACCTTTACACATATCAAGGAAAATGCGGCGCCAAAGCTTATATTTGGACCCATCAGATGAAAGCTTAAAGCTAAACTGTGAGTAAACGTTGTTGAGGGCAAAAACAAGCTGGCTAGCGGTAGGGCTAGAAAGGGTGGATGAGGCAGGCGAGGAAGTCATTGCAACAAACGGAAAACGAAAAATAACCGTAATAAGAAGACAAAATAAAAGGCAAAGTGCTTAACCGCAGGTAGAGGGAAAGTAATGTACCACAAACCCTACACTCGGTAGTGAGATGGCAGCGGGCGATCTGAAAGCTCGGTAGCCGGCGGCAAAACAGTGGCGATGCGAGGGTACCGACACAATCTGAAAGGCGGTAGCAACAGCGATGGACAGTAGACGTCAGAAGATAAGTTTGAAAGTTGTAAATATTGTTCTATTTTTAGAAAACATTAACAACTTCAAACTTCAGGGACCAAAACCGTAAAAGTTGCAAAAGTCCAAACTTTTATCTTGAAAGTTGAAACTTGCAGCAGCACGTCAGGAAGTCCTTTTCTTCTCCAAAAGTTGAAAAACCCTTTTTTTTGTTTCTGAAAGTTGAAACTTTGCAGCCTGAAAACGATGGTGGCAGCGGGAAAAAGAAAAGCGTCGGCGGCGTTGGTCGCTAAGGATGGCGACGGTCAGTGGGGGGGAGGTAGACCGCTCACGGCGGCGTTAGCGTTTGCAAGGTCGACGTGGCAGCGGCGGTTCGTAGCCGGAACAAAAGAAGATGAGAGTTTCCGACAGCAACGACGGCGGTTTCCGGTGGCAACGAAAGACCGGCAGTGGTCCAGTGGTGGTACGACACGATCTGAAGAGCACCGGGAGGCAGAGGAGTGTGCAACCGGAGGAAGATGGGGTGCGATCTGATGACAGATAAGCTGCCGGAGGAAGGCTGCCGGAGGCGGCGACTGGAAAGAATGAAAAAAATTAGGGTTTTCTTAGGTTTTTCGTAGATGGCTCTGATACCATGTGAGAATATGTGGAAACCCGTAATTAGGGTTGCGTGTATTGATGACAATAAATAGATACAAAGGTTACAAAGAGGGTCCCTGAACTATACATTATTTAATACAAACGATGTTGAATCTTCACAAGTTAAAATAAATGGTGTATATCTTTTTTGTGAGTACATTGCTACCTTTGGATGTAATTGATTGGTTGACTCCTAAATCAAGTAGTTTCAAAAAGCCTAGAACATGTAGTATTATTGATAAACTTATATCAACCCTCGCACATACTTACGGTTTGAAGGAGTAGTAGGTATAAGAAGTTGTACTTTTAGCCTTGTTTCTAGTGATTTGATCCTCTAGACAAGGCTCTTTACAACATAGTTTTTCATCTATTTTAAGTAACTTTTTTTAATGATGAAATTTAAACTATGGTACTATTTTCGTGAAATAACATAAATGAAGGTTTCTGAAATGAACAAAAAACTGAAGTATATTAATATTTTACACAAAAATACATCATAGATTATGAAGTTGTGTAGAAAAACATTGAATGGCAAATAAGACATAATGCAAATGGTGATGGGACAATCGAATCGGTTGCTTATGACTTCTTCCAAGAGTTTCGTGTGCGTAAAAATCACAACCTCCATTAAAGTTATCCGGAGATATTTTGAGGAGATAATTTTTCGTGAGGACAATGTGCTAGTGATCTTTTGAGTGTTTCGACAAATGTCTAACATGAGTTCTTCTTACCCGTAATAATTTTTTTTTACCAAATTAAACAAAACTTGATTATAGCACAAGTAAACGATGATAAATACCTCATGATTGCTTTGAGATGCGATGTCATTTTCACATACCATTTAGTATTGAATTAGTTTAAAAAACACAAAAGTATAGCATTCCTTTTAACCTTAAGTGATGACGTTGATACAATAATACACAAGCTTTTAAAAGGGTGTCCACTAAACATTAACACACCAAAAGATAATTTTTCGAGGTCATTTAACATACACACTAGCTATTAAACAAAAAATAAAACAAACCCAAAGGGTTCTATCGATATACCTTTTGCTTAAGAGATGCTACCGAATAAAAAATACAATCAAAAAATATTTAAATAAAGAAAAATCAACTTAATGACCATCAATTTCGTAAGAGTCAATAACGAAGGGTTGCATTTTTTCTCATCCACCTATTAACAACCTACTACTTCAACGACTGAAACATAAATATATAACTTTAAATCATAATTCACAATACATTAAGCAACTTAAAAATACGATCTCATTTTTTAACAAGATAAAGTAGATAAGGAAAAAAATGGACGCTCAATACTTTAAATACCTATACTTTCAAAAGAATATTAATGAAGGTCTAGCTTATTTGTTAATCGTGTAATTTGGGCTAATTATATTAACCAATAATTATCATTGATAATTTTGATTAAATGGCTAAGATTGACTTCTTAATAAAAAAAGATTTTAATAATTCATAAAATATGAAAGAATGGTCTACATAGTCAAAAAAAGAGAGAAAAAAGAGATAAATTCATTGCTTAACATGATTAAGACAAGTCTTCCAATGTTGTGACGGATTGGTTATCGTTCGGGAGGTTCATAGCGTTCTAACCGAGTTCGAGACTTCTCATACGCATGCCTGGGGGACATTTAAGTGGGGTCATGTTTAGCTCCCAAAATTATCAGGGATTAGTCAGGCTTTGACCGAACACCCTTTTAAAAAAAACATGATTAAGACAAATTAGATGGTTAACAAATAAGCGATCCTCATTAATAAAATATATTTTTCTTAAATATTATTTAACATATTTAACAAATAATCATAACAACTGAAATGATCAATATTTATTTTCATAGATGAAAGATTATCTTTTCATTACCAACTTTGCCAATTTAATTAATTTTAGATGAAGTGATTTATAATATTTAGATTAGGTTTAAAGAAAACCCTCAAATAAACAAAAACCCAAGAAACACACCATTGTCGCTTTTCAATTGAATCGTATGCAATTGTGCATACATGTAATTTTGTAATATGCACATGTGTATAAAAAACCTAAAAAGAACTAAAATAATTCGTATACACAAATACATATGAGTCAGACTGAAGGCTATAGAAATATTTCTCGATTTTTCGTTTTTTGAAGTTCTCCTTCAACCTCTCTTTATAATATTTATCCCAAAACTACTAACACGAGTATTACTTAAAAAATTAATAAAAGTTATAAGACCTTAAACATTAAAGTGATTAAAATTCAAAAATATCATGAAATCGATTGCAACCCATAATCTTTTCTAATTCAATGTTATTAAAATATACAAAAAAGAAAGGAAAAAAAAAACATTTAGTCCCCAGTCAAACAATTATTAAAACAATCCAACTTTTTAAGCAAAAGAAGACACATGACTCATGAGAGATATTTTACTTGAATATATAATATATAACTAGGTTTTTTTACCCTGCGTTGCAGGGGAGATGTGAGGTTATAAAAATATAACGACTTAAATTAACAAAAAGTAGTTGAAATGTATCATAAATCGATAGAACCACAATGGCGCAAGCAGTGGTTTATTATTAACATAGAAAAGAAAACCCCTCATGAGAAAATATAAAATTGAAATCAGATGAATATTGTTTTTTTTGTGATCAATGTCTCTGGTTAACTATACCAATTAAAATTAGAATGATTATTTTTAAACTTTTAGAAGTCTACACCCAAAATAACCAGTTTTTCTATACCTTGAAACATACGTTTATTTGTATTACATCATTTGACTTATTTCGTAAAACATATAACATAACATTGAATACAATTATTAATAAACAATAAGATTGACAACATCAAACATATTTGATTTAAAATTTTATCAAACACGTAATTAACACTAATTAACAATAATAAGTGAAACATAAGATTAATAATAAACACCATTCATGTACTATTGAAAGAAAGAAAGAATACACCGATTAAAGAACGAAAAAGCAAACAAACAAACAAAAGTTTTACTATCGAATGAAAGGAAAAGAAAGAGATAAAAAACCAAAACAATAAAACAAAAGCTTATGTAATATTGAATAAAAGAAATAGGAAAAAAAAATTGTAAATATTAAAAAAATTACATAGTATACATGATATATAAAATCATAATTTTATAAAAAATATTCAATATTGGGCTCATTTCGAATGTATCGAAGAGACGATTATGAGGGTATAACTTGTTAAAATTAAAAAAGTATTTTTTATTGTATGTTAGTCAATATACGATTATACGTGTTTAATATAATGAAAATGTAAAAAAATATAGAAAACCCCTCTATAATTTGGATTCCAAATATATAATCGTATTGATAGCTTCTTCAACAATTGAATAGAATTTTAGAGAGAACGAAATAGTTTGAGATAGAGAGAAAGAGAAAGAAATAATTTGAGATAGAGAGAAAGAGAGAAAGAAGATCAAGATCAATATGAAGAATGAAGTATAATCTGATTGAGAACGATTATTTATTATTATTATTATTACTACTACTATCAACATATTTCAGCCAATATACGATTTGACTAAATCATAAAATGAATTATTAAAAAACTATTAAATTTAGATGGCTAAAATATAAATATTGTACAGGGACTAAAATTGTACCTTATGATAATAATTTACTATTCATCTTTCATGTAAAATGTTATATAATATAATAATGACATAAAAAAAATACTAATATTGGGTTCATTGGGTTCATTTCGAACGTATCGACGATACGATTATAATGGTATAATTTGTTTAAATTGAAACGCATTTTTTTAAACATATTTTAGCAGGTATACAATAAATGGCTAAAACGTGAAATAAAATATAGAAAACTAAAAGGTATAAAATGAATTATATTGATAGTCTAAGGGGGTAAAGTGTAAATTCAAAAGTAATTTGATTAAAACAAAAGCTTATGTAATATTGAATAAAAGAAATAGGAAAAAAAATTGTAAATATTAAAAAAATTACATAGTATACATGATATATAAAATCATAATTTTATAAAAAATATTCAATATTGGGCTCATTTCGAATGTATCGAAGAGACGATTATGAGGGTATAACTTGTTAAAATTAAAAAAGTATTTTTTATTGTATGTTAGTCAATATACGATTATACGTGTTTAATATAATGAAAATGTAAAAAAAATATAGAAAACCCCTCTATAATTTGGATTCCAAATATATAATCGTATTGATAGCTTCTTCAACAATTGAATAGAATTTTAGAGAGAACGAAATAGTTTGAGATAGAGAGAAAGAGAAAGAAATAATTTGAGATAGAGAGAAAGAGAGAAAGAAGATCAAGATCAATATGAAGAATGAAGTATAATCTGATTGAGAACGATTATTATTATTATTATTATTATTACTACTACTATCAACATATTTCAAGCCAATATACGATTTGACTAAATCATAAAATGAATTATTAAAAAACTATTAAATTTAGATGGCTAAAATATAAATATTGTACAGGGACTAAAATTGTACCTTATGATAATAATTTACTATTCATCTTTCATGTAAAATGTTATATAATATAATAATGACATAAAAAAAATACTAATATTGGGTTCATTTCGAACGTATCGACGATACGATTATAATGGTATAATTTGTTTAAATTGAAACGCATTTTTTTAAACATATTTTAGCAGGTATACAATAAATGGCTAAAACGTGAAATAAAATATAGAAAACTAAAAGGTATAAAATGAATTATATTGATAGTCTAAGGGGGTAAAGTGTAAATTCAAAAGTAATTTGATTAAAACAAAAGCTTATGTAATATTGAATAAAAGAAATAGGAAAAAAAATTGTAAATATTAAAAAAATTACATAGTATACATGATATATAAAATCATAATTTTATAAAAAATATTCAATATTGGGCTCATTTCGAATGTATCGAAGAGACGATTATGAGGGTATAACTTGTTAAAATTAAAAAAGTATTTTTTATTGTATGTTAGTCAATATACGATTATACGTGTTTAATATAATGAAAATGTAAAAAAAATATAGAAAACCCCTCTATAATTTGGATTCCAAATATATAATCGTATTGATAGCTTCTTCAACAATTGAATAGAATTTTAGAGAGAACGAAATAGTTTGAGATAGAGAGAAAGAGAAAGAAATAATTTGAGATAGAGAGAAAGAGAGAAAGAAGATCAAGATCAATATGAAGAATGAAGTATAATCTGATTGAGAACGATTATTATTATTATTATTATTATTACTACTACTATCAACATATTTCAAGCCAATATACGATTTGACTAAATCATAAAATGAATTATTAAAAAACTATTAAATTTAGATGGCTAAAATATAAATATTGTACAGGGACTAAAATTGTACCTTATGATAATAATTTACTATTCATCTTTCATGTAAAATGTTATATAATATAATAATGACATAAAAAAAATACTAATATTGGGTTCATTTCGAACGTATCGACGATACGATTATAATGGTATAATTTGTTTAAATTGAAACGCATTTTTTTAAACATATTTTAGCAGGTATACAATAAATGGCTAAAACGTGAAATAAAATATAGAAAACTAAAAGGTATAAAATGAATTATATTGATAGTCTAAGGGGGTAAAGTGTAAATTCAAAAGTAATTTGATTAAAATGAGGAGAGGAAGCATCGAACCCACGCCTTCCAACTTAAATAACAAACCTCACTTCAACCATCTGAACTACCATGATACATGTGTTTATTCTTCCAAATAAGACTTTTAAAAAGAAAAAACTTTGTTGGTACTGTAGCTTAGGAACAGTACCAACAAAGTTGGTAAATGTTAGGTTTTATAATATAATTTAAAAAAAATCATCTTTTGTTTTTATTCATAATTCAAAAGAGATTAAATATAATAAAATAATACAAAACACAATAGCTATAGTCGACGAGATCTATAACATGTAACAACAGGGATACTTTTATAGCTTGCCGGTGAACGAGAAGACGAGAGATAGAGATGACGAGATATTAGTACCAAAATGAAAAAACTGCTAACGTAAGCCTCCCCATCCAATATACCTTTGATGCTAACATAAGCGACGGGTGCGCACCCTATTTAATCGTCCCATCCACACACAATCCCACCATGCCCTTCACCCTCCTCAAACTAACAACCTCCTCCATATCTTCTCTCCACCTCCACCACCTCCACCACCGGCGCCAATACTGGTGGCTTCGCTACGCAACCACCGCCACCGGGAGGAGATCCAGGACGCCACCTGCCATGTGCGCGAGCTGGTGGAGGACATCGACCTTTGCAACCACCCAACCCTACGATACCAATAACAACAATAATTTCATCAACGATAATAACAACAACAGACTAGGGTTTCCTGGCCACAATAACAACAACAACAACAATTTGAGGTATTCATCCAGACAATTTACCGGTGGTGCTGCTGCTGCTGCTAGGCTCGCTATGGGATCCGTAAACAATGATAAGGACGACAACAGAAATGAGAAATTGAAAACGGAGAATGATCGTGTTGTGTCTTCTACATTGTCGTCGGAAAATCACCGGAAGCTAAAATCGTCTCCGGCGTCTAAACAGAATCCTTCGAATAAGTTTCTCACGTTGCCGACGATCTTAACAATCGGACGCGTTGCGGCCATTCCGGTCATCGTTAGCAGTATGTTTTTTCTCCTCAATCTCTCTGATTTTTATGAATTTAGGCTGAAATGATGGAAGGATTTTATGTAAAATTGTGGAGATGTTGTGAATGTTTGTTTGATAGATGTTCAATTTGATGAATTTATGGAAATTGGAAAATGTTGTGGATATTCAGATGTAGATCTTCGGTTTCATTCGATTTATAGGTGCGAATGATTGATTTGTTTCTGAACCTTTAATTGTGTAGGTTCTATTGGTTTTAATATGTTAGAAGTTAGATTATGTTCGATTATCGTCTCCTTTCGATTGTCGGTATATTGTAAATTGTAATTGCTGCAAATGTTTCATGATGTATGTAGTCTGCAGAGGAAAATTTGTGTTTATGCCATTTTGTGAAATGAACTGTTTATCTAAGAGAAGCTTTTCTGCACAGGGAAGCTAGTTATGTGTTTTGGTACTATTTCTAAGCTGCAGTGTTTTGTTAATAGTTTCTTTGTGTTGTTAAATTAATGGTAATATGTGGAAGGTATGAAAGTCAAGACAAGCTAGCTTTTAATTCAACAATCATATGGATGGATGCATATTTTGACTTCATTTTAACTGCTTGCCTGCTCTGTTAGTTGAAATTGGCATGAACTGTTTTACTTCTGGAATTTGGTTTTGATGAGACCGAATAAACAGCTGGAATTAAGATTACTGTTTATTATTTACTGTAGTGGATGTTTTTATGGTTCCTGTTGCATGTGTTGTTCATCTAATGATACTAACATGCTTTATTTTGATTTTCGTTAGCTTTTTATATGAATAGTCGGCTGGGGACAACTGCTACCACAGGCATCTTTATAGCCGCAGCAATTACAGACTGGCTTGATGGATATCTTGCACGAAAAGTACGGATTCATATGTTTAAAGTTTAAAACAAAGATAAGACAAACTTTCACTTCTAAATTAATTGATCTCCTTTGATGCATTTTAGATGAACCTAGGAACCGCATTTGGTGCATTTTTAGATCCAGTGGCTGATAAGGTATGTCTTTACTTGATTGCTTTATCTGGACAGTAGTATCTGTAATCTTCATTCCATTCTCATTTTCTACTCCATTGTCTTTCTAGGAAGTTGTTAAACGGTACTGTTGGATTGTTGGATATATTACATTTTTCATGGTTTTCTTGTTTAGTTTACTGGATAAACCTTTATATAGCACTTTGGGTCATCCTTCCCAATAATAGGATATCGTTGAAGTTTCTAACAGTCCTCCTATCTTCATTTAATTGTTTGTGCTTACTGGGTGCAGCTTATGGTTGCCACTACCCTGGTCTTGTTATGTACAAAAGCTCCGGAAGCTGCTATGCTTGGACAATTGCCTTGGTTATTGACTGTACCATCAATTGCAATAATTGGCAGAGAGGTAATGGCCGATCTTAACACATTTTTCATGCAGATGCAGGATAGTCAATTAGCTAATCGTGTAAATTTCAAGTAGAGGGCATATTTGGTTGTATCATTTGCTCATCTTTTTCATGGTATTGTTCCCCTTTCTTCTGAAGGCCATTTATCGATGAAACTGCAGCACAACAATTTTGCACATGTTGTGTCACCTTGCAGTTAGGTCACCTAACTAATTAATGCTGATTAAAAAGTAAAGCTGCTGATGGCTAACTTGAAAGCGACACAATATCGTTTGTGACAACTATAATAATGAGAGTTTGGGCTAGGAACATTGCTCATGTCACAGAATGGAATATTTGACATTAGCTTAAAACTTACAAACATAACATGGCAAAGCTGCCAAACACAGTTGGATGCCCCTTCTTTTCTTAATAACTAGAATTTGACACATTGATGTTTCTTCTTTCTTTATTTCTTTCTATGCAAAGCAATTAATGGGGTTGTTAGCATAAAAAAGGAATTGCAGGTTAGGCTATTATTTGTTTGTCTATTGACACATGACACATGTATATGTGGTGCCAATTATTTGTTTTCTTCCACAACAGGCATGTGTAGGAATACATAAATCCTTTGCATCAATATGATATGTAGATGATGCATTTGAGATATGTGCTTTGTTGTGATGTGTGATATCAATGTAAAACTCATTTTGGACCATTCAATTTTAAGACATAGCATTTGCACCATTCGTTGCCTCTTTGTTGTCTTTGTGTGATTTCGTTGGACAGGGGAGGTTCTTATCAGTAAAATTAGTGCAATGGCATGGGAAATGAAATGTTGTATGTCCTTTGCTTTTCCCTGTAATTCTGCATTGGCAGCAATTTAGAACTTGGTAGTGACTCTAAGGTTTGAAGTACACACATTTTATGGATTTGGTATATTTTGTTTGGCCTGTATTATTTTTGGAATGCTTTCCCTCTCAAATTTTAGTAATTTGTAAAATAAATCAATCAATATCTTTTGGTATACCTTGTGTCTTGACATCATGCACCTCATTTTTGGGTTAATCTTTAATTCCATGTGTGCATGTTGGTCTTTTATTTTCTTCATCTTATGGCCAACCCGCTTAAGTACATGCCAGACAGTACATCTTTACTCCTCTCATAGATGATAAAATCAGAGTTCAGAACTGCTATATAGAAAATAATTTAGTGAAGGTCTTGTTCCTAGTGGTCTTCTGTTGCAACTATTATTCTGTCTAAGGCCTAAGGGAAAGTTTACCAAATGCTTACTGGGTAAAGCTCTTACCAGCAAGGACGTTACCCTCCCTTACCTTATCGTATAACATTCTCGGCCATTAAAATTGATTGTTGGTAAGCGTCTTCAACCCGGTAAGCGCTTGCCAAGTAAGAGTCATTTCCATCATTTTCCGGGTAAGTGGTAACACTCTTGGTCCTTGTTATGGCTCTTACTGGTTAAAGTTCTCGGTGGTTTCTATGCTCAATTGTTAAAGATCGTAAGATAAGTGATATCAGTAAGCCCTTACCCGGGTTAGTGTTTACTAAATGGCCCCTAATATTCTACTATGCCGGCAATGTTAGATTTCGTTGATAGGGTTTGAGTTATGTTTCTTATTATGCTTGTGCTTATAATCTTGAAAAGGCTCACATATGACTTGGAGTGGTTTCCATCTGTCTTAGGGGCTTCCTTTAGCATGTTTCCTTCCCTCTTTTTGTTGATGTTTGTCAAGTTTGTAACCACATACCATAAAATTTGTTACTTGGTAATTTGACCATGAGGTGCTTATTTTTTCTTCCTGAAACGGTCTGTCAGGATAAATATATGACCATGCCAAGACCCATATAACCATCCGCTATGAATCCATGCTTGGAGTTGGTTACTTATGTATTCAGTTTTTCTATCCTGAAGGCTTGCAACTTAATTAAATAATAAATAGTTTGTTAAATGATGCATATAATTTTGAACGAAAAACCATCCTCATTTTTTGACTAACAAATATACATCATTACACCCATGTGTACCAATCCTCATTCTGCATGCACTTGCCTTGCTATCTCTCCTCTTAGGCCGTTTTTGGCAGCCATAAGCGAAAATGCCTTGTTTGGTGAACCATAAACTAGTTTATAAGCTAGTGTTTCAAAAAGCTATTTCAGGTAGCATTCCAATAAGCTTTAGGGGCTTTTCACTTTCTTTTCCAGTTATGGCCTTTGTATTTAACATAAATAATCGAAAACCCTATCCTTTAAGGTAAGTTTGAATTATCATCTATAGTTTTTACCAAACGTGACTAGTTTATTGGCCGGTGACTAGCTTATTACCCAACACCTAGCTTATCAACTAAGCTAACAGCTAGCTTAGCTTATCAGCTAGTTTGCCAGACAGCCAACAATTAACTTATTAGCTAGTTTGCCAGACATAGCCTTATAAGACCCGGGACATAAAGGAGTTGAAACTTACGCCCTTGTTAATTCACTTGGTAATGCACATCTTATGAAAATGGATTTGGCAATCAATCTTTCTTTACATTTGTGATAAACAGCTTAGTACGTTGTAACCTTGCTATAAATTTATTTGTGTTTTATCTATTCTTTGTATCATGAAATTAATTTCAATTTTGCTGTTGCTTCTACTATTATCATAGGGTTATTCGTATGCAATCTTAACATGAGGCACAATTCAATAAGAATGTTGATGATTGGTCGTATGGCAAATCTCCTTATTAGGGACAAGACAGAAAACTTGTGGACCAAAATTATAAATAACTAATTCCATGTAACAGTTACCAATAGTCAAAAAAGTTAAACTTACTGCAAAAGTAAGTGTAGCGTTTTTAGACAACCTAAAAAGGAACCCGCAGCATTTTTTTGGGGACGGAGGACTATATAAGATACGACATTCATGCTGAATACGTGACAAAATTTGTGATTCAGTACTTTGTACTAAGATTAATATGTAATTCTTGCACCACAGATTATGATGTGTTGAGTCCCATCTTTTGTATGTTATGGAATCTTTATAATCCCTGTTTTAGTGCAGGATCATGTTCTTAATCATAAGTTCCTTTTGCATCTTGCAATTTCTGCCGACTCTGATGATTTTTCCATTGAACATAAGATTTTAGTTTAATATTTTCCCTGCATCAGCATCTTTTGGTAATTTAAAGAACTTCATGATCTGATTAACATCTTGCAACCTATTCCAGATAACAATGTCTGCAGTTAGAGAGTGGGCTGCTTCTCAGGGTAATAAACTTTCAGAGGTATTTTTCTGTCTACAACGATTTTATTTAAATTACTTTCGGTGACGACTGTCAATGTCTTGGGAAATAACGCATGATTTCTAGGCTGTTGCTGTAAATAATTTGGGGAAGTGGAAAACAGCCACACAAATGACTTCATTAACCATTCTTCTCGCAGTTAGAGATAGCAGGTTCGTTTGCCACCATTTTGACTTTATGTTTGTGATTGCTAACACTTACATAACTTCAAAATCGATTAAACAAAATAAAAACATATCTTGAGCAAATTTAAAACTGGACTGTATTGTATATGAGAAATGATTAAATGTTGGAGTTCAAAACTGCAGTTTTACAGAGGTAGGGCTTCTGGGAGTATCTGGTGTTGCTTTACTTTACGTATCGGCTGGGCTAGCTTTATGGTCATTGGTTGTGTATATGAAGAAGATATCGAAAGTAATGCTGATGTAAACTCTTAAAAAAAAAAACCTTAACGACAGCTGCTTCAACCCCTCACTTCACACCCGAAGCTGCTGTTTCTTTTTTACCAAGTTTTCTTATATTTGTCACATACTATATATGCTGCTATAGATTTCCATTGGTCGTCAAATGTCGTCCTGATGTTGATGTTTTTGTTCTACCGAGGAAAAAAACGTTAATATAAAATTTAATAATTTTTTGTTATTTGGAGATGTTGATTTGCTGTGTGACATGAGGCACAGTTTTATTATGTATCAGTGCTTGTAGATTGATACAACCAGATTCCTGAGCTCTATAATTGTATTTTGAGAAGTGTTATATACTTTACTATGGATTACGAGAGTGTTACTAGTTTGTTGTTTATATACGTAAATTACGATTGAACCACATCGATATGTGTGATCGACCAACTCTAATAGGACATTTTATGTAATGGTTGAGTTATTGGATTTTGGTTCTTTTGCAGAATCTGAAAGTTTGGTTTTTGGATTGTGTTGGAAAGAATGCCCAACAATATTTAGTTTTTGGAAAACTATACATTTTTTTTCATGGTTATAAGAAGATGGGAAAATATGAGTATTTGATTTAGGTTGTGGTTTTTAATTTAATAAAGTTATTACCTTTCAATAACATAAAAACCTTGCTGTATTTACAACCAAAATCAATTGCATTATTAGAAGCAATTGGGTCATCTTTCATCCATTACTAGCAATTCTCCTTCTTCCAGCATTTGGTTACTGCTTATGTTTTAAATAATTGTATGATTTGTGCTACTTATGTCATAATAAGTCTTTAATATTCGAATAATACAACCGAACTTCAATCTTCCCTAATCCCTATCTAAAATAACGTTACTTTCATAAGGGAACCCACAAATCATATATTTGTATCTTAATATCTACTTTTTAATAAGATGAACTAATATCAATAGTTAACCTAACAAAAACCCAATCATTTAAATAAATATAAATGGTTTATATTATATAATCCTATTAAACTTTTTAAGAAAAAAGAACGTAAATTATAAGAATATAAACATGCCACTAATATTTTTTCTTTATTCTTGCAAGCAAAAAACGCCAACAACGTTTTTATCCATTTGTGGTCAAATATATTGGCATAAAGTCATATTCTTTACTCATTTTAATGAATAAATTTAAACAAAAAGACATTGTAGTTCATTCGCTGCCTCGTCCTATTGCCGACCAAACAAGGGATGCATACGGTAACACCTTTTCAACAAATGAAATCCTTCTAAAAGTGACCAAAGACATACCAAATAAACGTTTAACAACAAGATTCAGCACACTCATGGTTGGTTCGTGGAATGGAATTCGATGGAATTAGAATTCATCAAGGAATTTGATTTTGAAGGAATTGGAATTGGAACTTAATGGAATTTGACCATGCATTTTGGTCGTGTTTGGTTGGATGGAACTGGAATTGAAATTAAATTGTAAAAGGTAAGGTGAACAACAACCAAAATCCGAAAAAAAGAAAAACTAAAACCCAAAAACCGAACATAACCAAAAATAGAAAGCGGTTCAGTTTCCGTTTGGTTTCCATCGGAAAAAATGATCCGGGCCGAAAACCGAATTCGGTTCGATATCGTTTTTGGTTTCCATCTCGACCGGAAAAAACCGAATCGAATCAAGCCGAAAACCAAAATCGATTCAATCTCGGGTTTGGTTTCCATCTTGACCAGAAAAATCCGAACCGAACCGAACCAAAAACCAAAAACTGTTCGATTTCGATCTTGGTTTCCATCTCGACCGGAATAAACCGAACCAAACATACTCCGTTTTCACAAAGGTTGAACCAAACTGAACCGTTTTAAATTATATTACTTTTATTGTGTGTGTATATATATATATTGATTATTTAATTAATAAAAAATCGAAAACCGAACCATAAAGGATTTGGAATGAGAGAGCGGTAGATGGAGAAAATGATAGGGAGGGAAGATTCCAATGAATTCCATCGATTATCCTATGGAATGATCAACCAAACAAGACCATGGAATTTGGTCAATGGAATTGATCATTCAAATTCCATCGAATTCCATCAAATTCCTCGAACCAAACGCCCCCTTAGGTTGTGTTTCACAAAAGTAAGTTAGCAAATAAGCTACTACGCATTTGGATAGACTATAACAAACTTATAAGCTAGTTTATTGAAATGCTACTTGAAGTAGCCGTTTGAGAGCTTTTTGTTTTTTTTTTCTTTCCAATTATACCCTTATTAATAATATAAATTGTTATAACCCAAGATACACTTTTTGGTCATTTTATATACTCACAAGCTAATTTGCCAAACATGACCTTAATATTACAAAATTCTCGACCATAAAAATGTATTGTTCACAATGCTTTTAACTATAAACGCTAACCAATTAAGATTCTCAATGTTTGTCATGCCCAAACAGTAAGATAACTGACATTTTGACGTCCCCGTAAGCGCCAACTTGGAAAACATCCCCAAGTAACTCCTATTCTCAACAAATGAAATCCTTCTAAAGGGTTGTTCAACCGTTAACCGAACACTTACAAGATAAATCTTTAACAACAAGAGTCATGACACTCAAATACTTAATTTGGTAACATTCTCCGCCATGAAAATGGATTGTTCGTAAGCATTTTTTACCCTGGCAGTTTGACACCCATTAAGCGCTCACTTGGAAAACAGCCATTAATTAAGCAACACTTATTTCCCCCGGAAAACCAATGAAAACATTGGTCCTAAAAACATTTTTCAGTAGCACAGCGCCCAAAACCACTAATAAACTTTAACAAATATGGTGGATTATTGAAAAACAAACAAGAAAAAGTAGCAGCAGCTAAAGCACAATAAGAAATTTCCTGAAGAGAGTTCTGATACTGCAAACCCTAATTATGCAAACTAAACTGAATCAAACTACACTAAAAAAAACTAAGCATACCAATTAGTAACAGAAAGACTACATAAACAAGCAGACGGCTTCATAATTGGGGGAAAACCTTATCAATGGAAGCATGGTACATTGGATCAGCTAACCATAGTTTCGCAAGAAATTGATAAGAGGATGTCAGCCTGTGAACTTCTTCCATCAGCCAGATGTTAGTTTCCGCTTTACACGGATGAATTATGGTGTCCAATGCCCCTGCACCTTCATCAGTCGCCATTTCATCCCACTCTTTCACACGAATGTTGGTCAGGTAATGAAGCGGCTGCTGGTACAGCTGTTTCATCGATGTCGCTAAATCCTTCCATGTGGCAAACGGGATGACGGACCCACGCTGGGACGGAATTGGGATCTGTCGCATGTATTCTTGATACATTTTTGCACTTTTGATCAATAATTCTGCATCAATGCAAGATTTGTAAGGACTGTTTGTTAGCAGCTTAACGAGCTTAAGAGGCTTCCCAGCTTATTTGGCCAGCTATACATGACTGTTTGGTATTGGCTTAATGATATAGAAAGTGACTTATTCAATAAGCTTATAAGAGGAGCTTTATATAGAAAGCCAAGTTTTTTTTTTCCAAACCTGCCCCTCCCAGTTAAAAAACACTCTACTTCCATCTATGAAAAACTTTTCCAAACAAAAATCTTTCAATGTATAGACAGATTAATCCACAGAGACAACTTTATCCATACAAGACTTAATGGAAAACCAACCAAACAGCCCCTAAGTCATCTTAAAGCATGTGCTTAATTGGGTGATTTTGGTATGTGGGATAGGACAGAAGTACAGAACAAAAACTTGTTCTCTCACATTTGATGTGACATTAGACTAGGACACGATTTGATTGAGTCACCAAAATAGGTGGAACAAGATTTGACAAGATTGGTAAATTACTAAACGACCCATGTTAACTAAGACCCTAAAACAGTGGGATGCTTATTGGAATTATAATCTTCTTCAAGGTGAACTAAGGGGCTGTTTGGTTTGTTTTCCATTAAATCCAGTATTGATAAAGTTGTCTGTTTGATATAAGATAAATAGTTGTTCGGTTGTTATGCTGAATAAACAGTCTGAATCCACCCCAATACTGCTACCAGAATAACTAGAGATACGAAATGATTAGCTAAATGTGTACGGTGACATTACCTTTTTACCCTTTTCGAGTATATATACGTCTAAGAGAACAAGTGGCAAACCAAACAAGCAGGTCAAGAAATTACCTTGGGTTTCTACCTTTTTGGCAGGATTGATAATTGTGGTCTCACTTTTCAGTCGCTTGCCGCCACCAGCAAGATTTTTGGTACCGTTGGATGGAGAAGGTTCATCATCATCTGATGATAATACCAACGGAACTGGCATGGTCCTCTTCATAGTGAATCACATGCAGCCTGGCAAGAGAAAACAACGATGCAAACGATAGTTGGCACAAATGACATGGTGAATCACAAAAAACAAGAACATCAGCAGTGATCCCTTTAGTGGTGACGGTAAAACAGAAACTTGCACAAATCATGAAAGTAAAAGAACATGTTACATTTAAAAAGGGACACATTCGTAATTCTACTAGCCTCATTTGTTGCAAGGCATACTTACCACGTTATGTGAAATTAGGTTGCTGATTGAAAAACTGTGATGTGATGCATGAATTTTGGGTGATCAAGGTAGGAAGAAACTGTGTGCTCTTTGAAAAGTTACAAGTTTCTAGATTCATCCTCATATAGGAATCAACAAACAAGAGCTTAATCACATATAGAATTTCATCAAGAAAGTCACTTCTAGCATAACAAAATTTCGAAAACGGGTATTAAAATGAGTACAAAAAACAGAAGTTGAATTGAATAACTAACAGATCCTTTATATATTTTCCTTTGTGAAATGCAAGTCAAACTTGTGTTAGCAAATTGGCATAAATCAGCAGCATTAAAAAACAATTCATCTTAACAAGCAACCCACAGCAGATTATAGAAAGAAGATAAATGTGGGATTAATCATTAATGCCATCTGTATGTAACTGATATATAGAGACAACTTAAGAACTGAAACCCTAGAATGAACCCTAATTCCCCAAAAGTCAATTGGGTGAATTGGTGCTTGGGATATTGAAATTGGAACACAAATTAAGAATCAAACTCATTAATATCAAACTTCAGTTACTACTAATGTCCAATTCTGCTTCCAGTTGATGAAATCAAAGTTCTTAAACATGCATAAATCTAATGAAAAAGTACATCCACCAGTGGCCAAATAATAATTAAGAAAAAAATAATTAAAATTAAGAAAAATAAAAACATAGTTCAAATTTCCACAAGAAAACCCCCAAAATTAGAGCCCAGTATGAAAACAGCAATACTCATGTACTGTAAAAATAAAAAAATAAAAAAAAAAATAAATAATACCCAATGTGTTTTTGTGAAACTGTGAAGAGTAATATTAACAAACACTTGGAGGGCATAAAAGTGGGTTTAAATTAGATGGGCAGTTGCATAAAATCAAATGAAAGAAACATTGTTTGATGATTAAAGGGAGACCTAAAACAAGTGGAAATCAAGAAATTGAGATGAAATTGAAACATATAGAGATAGAGATAGAGATAGATAGATACACAGCTAGACTTACAGAGAGAAATCCTCCGTCACTGTGAGTGTGAACTGTGTGTTTTTCTCTTAAGTTTTCAGTAGTACCGTTAATACATGCAATTCAAACTCGATTTGCAGAGAGTGTGTGTATTGGTGTGTGTGTGCGTGGGCTAAAAGAGTAAATCAAGAATGGTGGATCTTTTCAAGATTCGTATTACGTATGTCTCTTATTGTCTTATTATTGACGTTCAGGGTCAAAAATGAAAATTTATAATGACTTTTTATTTAAAAGTAAAGAATTAAAATTTAGAGATTTATAATTACTTAAATAGTTTCTATTTTAGATTTTATAAACATTTTCATCGTTTTACTATTTTAGTAAATTTCTTAAAATCTTTTTATAAAATGAAAATAATTGAATATGATTTCTGAAAATGGATGAAAAGTTATTTTTTAAAATTAAAAGAATTTTTTAAATTTGAATTTCTTTTTGAGCTAATTACATTTTTGGTCCCTGTGGTTTGGGTGTTTTAACAGTGTGGGTCCCTAAAACAAAATATCTATGGATTTCGTCCTTGTGGTTTGTATTTCATAACGATTTGGGTCCCTAAATTTAACACCGTTCAAAAGTGAGCCGTTAGCCCCATCATGTGCACGACACATGATGGGCATTTTAGTCATTTCACTTATTTTTATAATTTTCATTTAAATAACAGGGACCAAATATGTTATTTATACTATTTTTATTAAAAATCTTAGAGACTAAGTACCTACCTACCTACCACCACCACCACCACCATCACCATCATCATCATCATACCCATCATCCCCATTTGATACCTGCAAAGATTCATATCCCCATAACCACCACCTATTACCACCCAACACCACCAACATCAACCACCACCTATTACCACCTAACACCACCAACATCAACCATCGCCGCCTACTACCACCTATCACCACCCACCACCACCATCGCATACTACCATCTATCACCAACCACCACCACCAATCTGCCACCACCACCAACAACAACCACCCACCTGTCACCATTCACCACCAGCAACAACCACCCACCTGCCACCATTCACCACCAGCAACAACCACCCGCCTGCCGCCATTCACCACCAGCAACAGCCACCCACCTGCCACCATTCACCACCACCACTACTTGCACACAGCCACACACTACCGCTTCCACCATTCACCACCACCATCGCCTCCTCTACACACCCACCACCGCTTCCACCATTCACCACTGTCTACACCATTGACCACCACCATCGCTTGCACACAACCACCACGATGTCCACTACTCAGATCTGGAATCAACTTAGGGGTTCTGCAAATCTAAATCGAGATGGTGGTCAGGGTTTTCGATTTAGGGGTTTTGTGAAAACGTGGTGGAGGTGGTTGATTGGTGCAATGAACGGCGGGAGTGGTGGCGATTGAAGCAGGCGATGGCGGGGGTGGCGGCGATGGAAGCAGGGGTGGCGGGGGTGGTGACGATTGAAGCAGGGGGTGGCGGCGATTGAAGCATGCGGTGGCGGGGTGGCAGCGATGGAACAAGGCGGTGGTGGCGAGATGGTGGTAGGGCGGCAGTAAAGGTGGTGGGGTGGCGGTGAAGGTAGATGGTGGTGGGGTGGATGGTGGTGTTAAAGAATTAGGGTTCTGGACTCTTAGAGAGTGGAGACGAAGGGGGAGGGGTAAAATGAATCATATTATTTTGTTTTTATTGTTTTATTTTTTAATTTTTTTTAACTTCTTTATTGAATTTAGTGAGAATTGCATATTTGGTCCCTGTTATTTAAATGAAAATTAAAAAAATATGTGAAATGACTAAAATGCCCATCATGTGCCGTGCACATGATGGGGCTAACGGCTCACTTTTAAACGGTGTTAAACTTAGGGACCCAGATCGTTATGAAATGCAAACCACAAGGACGAAATCCATAGATATTTTGTTTTAGGGACCCAAACTGTTAAAACGCCCAAACCACAGGGACCAAAAATGTAATTAGCTCTTTTTTTTTCTTGATTTTGATTTTATGAAACAATGGATGCTCTAATAAAATTTGAAGGTTGTTGCTGTTAAATGCATATTTATTTTTATTAAAACTAGGTTTAATAGTACATTAAAAATATACAAAATAACTTTTAATATTGATATATGAAAAGAATATTAGTTTTTTTAACGACTAACACACATATCCACTAAACCTATTCCTAAGCTACACCTACTCCTAAATTTGTTCCAAAGTTTACAACGGGAAACAAACACACAACCACAACGGAAGGGGCACCTGTCAATACACCAAATGCTGTTAAGTTACAAGTCATTTGGCAAAAAAAAAATTAGTTGATAAATGTGCACTTAATAAATCCATAAATAAAAAGAATGGAATCACTAATCGTATTTGGTTTTATATAATGTCATTAATCATCAAGTTATTATATCAATTGGATTTTAACCCAATTTGAGAGAACAGAAAAAAACCAATGCTTACGGATGGAAGCGAGGTGGGTATTGGGCGGCAATGCATGCCCGTCTCCAACACCGACCATCATTTGAGCTCACATCATGTCCCCAAAAGGAAACCACAACAAGTTTTTGGAACCTATTGGGTACTGGTTTGATTAAAAAAAACAATGCATTTTAAAATGAATCATCACTAGATTGATTTCCCAATATTGAAAATCAAATATTGTGTCTTAATATAACATAATATGTATGTCAAAATGAAGGATTTAACCTAGGTCGATCAGCTGATCAGTAGTGCCCATTCCTAAACCCGACCCTCAGCTGTTACCTCCAAAGCAGGGAGTTCCGACCCATTAGGGCCGGTTACACGCAGTGGCGAATCTAGAACACAAAACCACATGGTTCCTTAATTAAGCCAAAAAAATAAAAGTGTCAACTATAGTTTTGTTGGGTCAGGTCATTGAAATTAAATATCAAACATTTAAGTCGTGATTTTTTTGTTTGGTGGGGCTTCTTTTGTTTGGTATTTGGATCAGACTTAAAATTGTTGGGCCTTAAACAAAAAATTTCAAAAAAAAAGTTAATAATGATGTACACTCAAAGAATGGAACCCATGGCCTTTTATACAAACCACAAGGCATTTCCAAACATGCTACCAAAATCTTTATGTTTTTTAAGTTATGAAATAAAAATTTAAGGTAGTTCTTCTAAATATTTTAAGGTATATCCAAATTTTTTTTATATAACTTGTAATAAAAATTAAAAAATTAGGTAGGTCCCAAGAACTACCTACACATAAGGTAAATTCGCCCTTGGTTACATGCCTCCACAGAGAAACTCCACATCTTAAACAACACCTCTCCCCTCCTCACAATAACGCTATGGAATTATGGAAATATTGGACTTGAACTTTTTAACCAACTTAAAATTGACATGGCGAGTTATCCGATAGAATGGATACTTTAAATTGAACATTGATTTCTTATTTGAAAGATCATTGTGTATGAATCTCATAAGCAAAGCTATAAGAAATATCAAGGTATTGTAAAAAAACAAAAACAAAAACAAGAATGCATACAACAACCTTGCTATGCTGTTAGCTCATTTGGAAATTCTATATTTTATTTAACAAAATATCAAAGCTATACTCATAGTGGCTTCATAGAAATCATGTTAAAAACCACTCTTACCTAGGATTATCTTTCTCCTTTTCATCTAAAAATGTTTAAACACATAATAGAAAGTGGGTGAACTAAACAACACGCGTAGTGATCTCTCAAGTTCTTTGTGATCCCAATAGATATGAAAAAAACTGATTGAAAAATAAAAAATGGGTGTTCTTGGGGTTATCTCATAGGAAGATGGACTTTCAAGAGAGGAATGTCAAGATGTTTAAACAACTTATGTATAACGTTAGATAAAAATCGACTTAGCAACTTGTAATAAAGGATTTTTGTTAAGGAACCAAAAATCAATGAGCTTTATTTGCAACGAAATATGAGAAAATCATTTTCACCCAACACCCGAGAACATACTCATAGAGGTAGCAAAGGTATGAATAATTCACAAACTAAGCATACCTAGTATATCACATATAGGGTTTAAGAAGGGTACGATATACACATACCTTGTTTGATTAAAGAAAACTCTTTTTTTATGAACCAAACTACAAATTATGTTAGAAAATATATGCAATCGTTTACCCATATGTCTTTATCTACCCAAGGAAATCTTTGGATCTAGCCATAAACGGGCCTGGATCTTACAAATTTTTAAGGAAAAAAAGGGACATTTCATTGGCTAATATGCTAATATTTGTAGCTTGCTACAAACAAGAAATAGCTAAATTAAACAAAACTAAGGGGATGATTATAAACACTTACCTTGGTAAGTAAGCGCTTAACATTCCAAATAACTCAATCACTTTGAGCACAAAAATAGCAAGAATCTTACTTGGTATAAGGGAAGTAAATAATCGATAATTTTACCCAGTAAATGATGTTGATGACTTTTACCCAGTATACACTTACAGGTTAGAAACTCTTACCATCAATCTATTTTGATGGCGAATAATTATTTTTTTGGAAGGTTGTCTTAGGCTATGCACTTATGCCCTGATTAATACCACTCTGCCAAATTACAACCCTAAGACATCATCCCTTAATAACTTAGTGACCACAGTTAATATAAATGCCTGGAAAATAGGAACTCTTGACAAATGAGATATTCCACCATATATCTCTAAGCCTCAACCACTTTGCGACAACCCTTGTCCAATAAATGCTTACTCGATAAGTGATTAGTAAATGACCCCTATATCCAACAATGAAGACAAGTGATGGAACTACCTAAAACATATGAAAAGAATGAATACATAGACAATTAGCATAATTATACTCTTAAACCTAAGGGAGTTGGTTGGATTTACCAACAAACACTTCCACATATTTAGTTTTGATTTATAGGTAAATGAGTCGAGCCTTTGACCCTATTAAATCCTTGACGTGTTAGGTTCAAACTTCATATATAAGGCTCGAACAATTCATGCTCAAGCTTAGTTGGACTTGAGCTTGGTTTGGCTCGACTCAAGCTTGGTTTGGCTCGACACGAGTCCTTTACTCCCCTAGTTAACACGCATCAAATTAACAACTCACAAATTATTTAAAACACAACATTTAAATTAACAATTCATATCATCATATAAAATCTCCCTTATCTTTTACAAACATTAAACCAAAAATAAAAATAAAAAATTATTCAACCTTTTCCCCTTTCCCGCCAAAAAAGAAAAGCAAAAAAGTTAACACATTATAAGTCCTTCAAGATTCAAATATCTGACACTTCACGTCCTCTTATTCTTGCTTCCCAGCAACAAGCTGAAATAGAACAGAACCCTGAAGAAAAACCCCCAAGCCACCGTCACCCATAAGCAGCTCCACTTGCTGAGATCCGTTATCCCCTGCTGCTTCAGTATGTCGACGCCGGTGGTCAGGCACGTGCTGCCGCTGATCGTCACCCCGAGCGACCCGCTCATGCTCCGCAGCAGCCTCGCCTTCACGGCCTCGTCCACGGCCGCGAGGGGGCTGTTGTCGAAGATCTGCGTCCCTCGCACAAAGCACTTTACGGGATCGTCGAACTCGTTCTGTAAAACCGCCTCGTACGGGTACTTCACGAGCGACATGTAGTGGAACCAGATCCAGTACCCGGGGATCCGGTCGCGGGTGATGAAGAACCCGCTGAACAGGAGGAAGTACGCGAGGATCGCGACCACGATCGTGTACCCGAGCATCACGTGTGGGACGACGCCCGATAGGAACGTCACGAACGAGCTCCCGGCCCAGAACGCGGACAGGATCACGAAGAAGTAGAAGAGGAACCCCGAGAAGCCGCCCGCGAGGCCCACCGCCCAAAAAGTGATCGCGGCGAACGCGAGCGAGAGGAAAATTAGGGACGGAAGTGCGACAAGCGAGTGGGAGAGGACGTAGGAAGATCGGCGGTAGGCGTTGTACGCGGTCTCCCTCATGAAGATGTAGCGCTCTTGGAGGAACACGGGCAACGCGTCCGCGCACGTGTAGAACGTCGTGGACATGGCGAACGCGAAGAAGCCTAGCCGTTCCTGGACGCCTCTCGGGGAGCTATCGAGGTTCCAGAACACGGTGGCCAAGATGAATCCTGTAACCATAACGGCCGCTAATCGGATGCCGAATAGCTCTGGCATTCTACGCGAATTGGTGAACGATCGTTTGGATAGGACCGCCATTTCCATCCACATTGGATTGGCGAATGTTGGTACCATAGAGGTCGGGTTGGTGCCGTTGTTGGCGCCTGCGCCCGAGACTAATTTGCCTCGCGAGATGCTCGCGCTGATCGCTTCTTTGAGGGTTAAGCCGTGGGTCGGGGTTTCGTTGCCGGTGGTTACGGTGTTGTGAGATCGCTTTAGGTTTTGCCAGGTTTTGTTGAATTCAACTAGGCTTCGGGTTCCTCCGGGGGTGCCTTCGAGTTCTCGGATCAAATCGAGTGCGAATTCCGTCCGGTTCTCCTTATCGGGGATCGGATGGCCGAAATCTGAGAAGAATAACGGAAGATCCGATGGAGATCCGTTGTAGACGGTCTGTCCACGGGAGAGAAAGAGTAGCCGGTCGAGTAGTCCGAGAAGGCGGTAGCTCGGCTGGTGCACGGACATGATCACGATGCTGCCGCTCTGCGCGATCCGTTGCAAAACCTTCACCACCATGTAAGCGCTGGTCGAGTCGAGTCCCGATGTCGGCTCGTCCAGAAACAGGATGATCGGATCGTGAATGATGTCGATCCCGATCGAGACTCGACGACGCTCTCCGCCCGAAACTCCTCTATGACCTTCGTCCCCAATGACGGTTTTGGCCGCGTTTCGGAGCCCCAATTGATCAATCAGAGCTTGCACCCTCAGCTTCTTTTTCGACTTCGAGAACGTTCGAGGGAGGCGGAACTCGGCCGCGAACATCAAAGTCTCCTCGACCGTTAACATCGGAAACAAGAGATCGTCCTGCATCACGTAGGCCGAAATCACCTTGAGCAACCTCGACTCCAATTGCTCGCCGTTCAACGTCACGGTTCCTTTCAAGCTTCCTTTCGCAATCCGGTTCGCCAAGGCATCGATCAAGGTCGATTTCCCCGATCCGCTCGCGCCTAACACCGCCATCAACTCCCCGTCCCGCGCTTGGCCCGAGATATCATTCAACAAAACCTTGTTTCTCGAAAACATATTCTGATCCACGGGCGAACCGCCTAACCTCTCGCGCCGACCAAACAAAGCCGGAACCGCCATCTTCCGTTTAACCTTCACGCTATACGTCAAGTTATCGAACTTCAAAACAAACGGTAACGATCTCGGCTCGCTGCTAGTTTCGCTCATCTCCAAAACACGATGATCAGCGGGCGTCTCGTCACTATTCGCTTCCTTCCGTATGTCTCCAACGTACTTGAGAAGCTCTCCGAGAGACGGAGAAGCCGCCACTTGTCCGCGTTGATCGTAAAACGTGTCCATCGCGTTCTCCGCCACTATACGATGCATGGTTCCACGGCCACCGTCACTCCGGCGATCGGAAAATGATCGGAAAATGATGAAAAAATGTGGAAAGATTGAAGAAGTTGTTTGAAGAAATTTGAGATTGCATGGAATTGGAGAACAAGAGTGTGTGTGTTTATGGTGGTGAGTAGAGGGAGGGTGGTCACCAACGTCGCCTAATATCGAAACTTAACACGTCTTTAAAAAAATAGCAAGTGGACACTTGGGAGGTTGTTTATGGTGGAACGTATATTATCACTTATTTTGTTTTTATAAGTTAAATATGTTGTTTGAAAAATCTTATTTTTGTAGGAAGATGTTTTGCAACTCTTTTACTAGTTAAAAATTGGATTTAAAGATCTTTGGGGAAATTGTTATGGATAAAAGGAATATAATGTTTTATTTAAAAATAGGAATAAATATTTTTTTATTTTTTAGAAATTAGGTGTGGAAGGTAAACTACTATTGTTGCATTTGCATGCACTTTGGTCAAATGGAAAATAAAGGTGGACATGTGCAACAATATTTTTTAGTCAACCGTTGATATAATAAGCGTTGTAGTAATGCACCAAGAAAACAATATAGTTGCTTTGTAAAAAAAGAAAATAAACAAAGTTATATTACACAAAAACAACGTAAGTCTTGGCATGGTGATGTTTTTCGATCCGGTGGAGAACTCGCACCATATATGAACGGTGTCGGGTATCTCTGCTAGACAAAAACCGGGAATGGGAATGAGGATACGGCTGGGACAGGATTAATCATTTCCTTGTTCACGCTATACTTGTTAATAATAAATTATTTGTTGTTCCCAAGGGGGTGACCTTTAAGTAAGGATAGTGTATGAGATTATAGAAGAGGGGGGGGGGGTTGAATATAATCACACCAAATTTTCACTTTTAAATTCTTTGTTGTATTAACAATATGAATTTACAGATTGTTGCGGAAATAGAAAAGACTAAAGTCTAAACTAAACAATCTAAGTTTCTTTCACTATGCACTAAAGTGAGAAGACTAGAAAAGAGAAGAAGATAGAGGGAATTAGAAAGAAAGGATTAGGGCAGTTTTTAGGATGAAGAAGAAGTATGGAGAACATCTCTTCAAGTCCTATTTATACCCCATGCATTAAATGCATGCAGACTCACTTTTGTGTACGTGTCACACTCTAAGTGGTCCTATGTACTATTTACTATAAACAAATATCTTTTGCATGGTGTGCAAAAGAAGGTTCATGTAAACAGTTGCCTTGAGATCTGATAAGTACGGAGGGAACAGAAAAGAGACTGTCCTTATGTACTTTTTGTGTCAGTAAAGGCGGATAATCCTTTTGTGCATTAGATTAAGACATTACACTAATCCTTCAGGATCAGGATACTGATCAGTGAGGAATGCTCTGATACTGAGGTTGATCAGAGGTCACTGTATCATGATGAGTCTTCAGGATGTCATACGAAATTGAGCAGCATGCTATCACTGAGTTCCGTCTTCAGATCATGAGCATGCTGGTCCTGTCATCAGCTAATTCTTCGACTTCGCTGATGGTTCTTGAGTATGATCTTGATGTCTTCAGGAGGTCTTCACTTAGATGGTCAGGATCAGTAGACGTCAGAACAGACTCGTTTCATCTCCTGATCCTGATGATTATAAAAATAAGTTACAGCATAAGTAACATAGAATAACACTGAACAATCTCAGTGATAATTCCTCAAGCTATAACAGAAGTAAAGACCTATTCACTAAGTAAAGTAACATGATCATTATCATTTCATCAGGTCTTAGGAGAGCTGGATCAACATTATTATATAAATAATATGGTATATAGAAAAAATATCTTGCTTGTAATGTTTTTAGGGGCTGTTTACTTGAATAATTATTCGGTAAGTGTTTATCGGTAAAATTGAACACTATCACTACTATATCAGACAATATTTTAGTCTTTCAAAATGGTATTGTATACAACAATTTACCCGGTAAGTATCTCGGTTCATGCCATCGTTCTTACCGGGTAAGATTCTAGTCATTTTCATGTTCGTCTCGTAAGATAAATTGACCCGGTAAGCACTTACCAAACGACCACTTAGTTTTGGTTAAGCAAAAGGCAAAATTGATTCCTAAACGCCAAAACTGGGTTTTGGCAGACGCACTTTATTCACCCTTCATGGCTTCATTATTTTTCTAACTACTCCCAACGACCATCGACTCCTCACCAGTCACCAAAAATCTCATCTCTCCTTTTCTGTTTGGGTTGTTTAATGTTTACTCCATAACTTCATCTTTTGTTTACTTGAGTTTGGTTAAAGTTCGAAGGTAGAGGGTTAATGAAACATGCCTGATTCATTAGTTATCAAGTTAAATGAGATATTTGGAAGAGAAGGAATCTGTATGGTTTTGCTTTGGATTATTTGGAAGAGAAGGAATCGTGCCCTTTATGCCGATGTGGTGAACGTTAAGGACATCACGAATGAAGACATTTTTCCAGCTTTACAGAGTTATTCTCTCATTTGGTTCTCAAATAGAAATCCTAAACTGCACATGAATTGGGATTACTGGGTTCAAAACCCTCTCGGTTCAGAAGGTTAGTAGGTGCTCACTTTTCGTTGGTTCCCTTTCGGTTTTTTCTTTGCTCTTGGGCTTTTCTTTGATGGTTTCTTGGGGATTTTCCCCTTTTTCTTGTTGTCTTGTACTGTTGTTTCTAGCGCCTCGCTTGCTCTTTTAATAAAGTTGGGGTTCAAAGCTCTTTCCCCTTGGGTCCATTTTGTTGTTAAAAAAAATGAGATATTGTCTAGGAAACGAGTTAAGTTGGGCTCTGACCGGAGTTTGACTAGAGATAAGCCCATTACGCACTCGGGCGGGTATTTTATTCCCCATACTCATTAGGGATCGAGGATGGGACGAGGATCATTACCAAAAATAAGGTTTAGGGATTGTACACCCGCCCCGTCCCGACCCGTTGCCATACCTACATTATACTCTAACAAATCTGTACATTTCAACCTACATGTATATAAAAGTTAGAGTAAACTATGTTAATAGTTATTTTGTCCCTCACTTTTAGAATATATTAATCCAAGGCTATTTTAGTCATTTTACACCTTCATTTACTCTTCTACTATAAAAGTAATAATTCCCCACAAAAAAAAAAAAATCCCGACATGCCTTTTCATTGAAGAATGCGAATTATAATTTATGGAATAAAATATCAATTAGATTAAATTGTAGATTTGGTTCTTGTGGTTTGTTAGTTTTTACGGATTTTGTTTAGAGGCTTCATTAAGTATGAATTTGGTATCCATAGAATACATTTTTTATTGGATCTGGTCCTTGGCTCTGATGTTCATCTATCAGGTTCGTTAAAGTCAAGGGCATAAGGTCATTTACTATTTTTCTTTATTTTAACATTTTTAAACTAATATTTTAAATCAAGGACCAAAATGTATAAAATAAAACTTGGAGGCTAAATTTTTTTAAAAACCCTCAAGACCTCTTCTTCTCTTTTTTAGTGGTTGTGCTCCTAACCAGCCTCACATCACCATTGACAGCCACCACCTGGACGTCTCTACAACGAGAGCTTTGCCATTATGCCTATAACGGTGCTCCCCTTTGCACATATACCCATACCATAACGGCGCCATAACGGCCCCATAACGGCGCCATAACGGCCCAAAACGCCGTTATAACGGCCCAAAACGCCGTTATAACGGCGTTTTGGGCCGTTATAACGGCACAATGTGCATAACGGCCCTTATAACGACCTTTTAAGGGTATTTGTGCAAAGTGGGGGTGGGAGTTTGTGCATACACATCAATTACCCTCTACAATTGCTTATTCAGTTCTTCTATCCTTACAAGAAGAAAAAAAACCCACCATTGCACTTCCCTCATTTCTAAGTTTCTCCATTTTGTGTGACTGTGTGTGTGTCTCGAATGTGTCCAAATGGCAAATGGGGTGTGTGTGTGTGTGTCTCTGTCTCGAATGTGTCCAAATGGCAAATGGGTTGTGTGTGTTGAAATGAGGTGCAGTGGTTGTCTTTATCTTGAATGTGTGTGTTCAACATATTCTCCAAAATTTATTCAAAATAGAGGTTGAAATTTCAAAATATTAAAACAAAAATACACTAGAACTCCAATAGACCACCATTTTTATACTTCAATACTGATTATATTATTAAAATATTTTTGTTCATCTAATAAAATATTATTTTTTTATCCAGATATTTATCTTCAATGTAATATTTTTTTGTGTTTTCTCTAAATTTAGAGATTTTTACATTCTCTCTCATACTTTATTCATTTATAAAATTTGTGGCAGTTTATACATGCTTAAAATTCCCAAAATCTCTATTTTCTCCATTTTAAAGAATCCACTAGAGATGTTTTTAGAGCATCTTTGACAACTTCTAGAAAATAAGGATTTTAATCATTTATTTTGCTTTAATTGTTAGGATTTATTTAATAAATCCTATAATTAGTGGGTTTACATATTATTGATCCAATTATATTAGGCTATTTTATAATATGGACTAATTAAAGTGATTAATTAGTAGGAGTCCATTTAGAATTAATAGGAGGTGGTATGGGCCAAGTGGGAGGAAGCCCATTAGGTTTAATTAGGGTTTGATGGGAACCCTAATTATAACCTATATAAAGACGACTAGGGTTATGGTTCCCAATACACCAAAATCATATTTGTTCATACTCTCCCCATTGGAAGAACATCCGGGATTTTGCGTTGAGGAAAACCGTAGCCGGGAATCTACGAATCAAGTTCAAGCCTAACTAATGGATTCGGGTACGCACGTTCTTTTCTAATATTCTTGATGATTCAATGTGATAAACGATTCAATATTATTCTAACAAGTGGTATCAGAGCCTCGTTGTTCACATTGAATTGTTGGAATCTTTTCTTTCTCCCGGATATGATACGTCTTTTATTTGTCTTTTGATTTTTTTTGAGGTTTAATAGCCGCAAAATTATGGTCTATACTTCTCTTTTATGCTTTTGAAATCGCGGTTATCATGAACGGGAGATATTTGTGTTTTTTAATTCTCTTACGGTTTCGAAGAGTTAGGAATTCTTCGACTTGCTTGCGACGTGAGATGACTTATTATTATTTATTATGGTATTCTTGTTTTTTGACTAGATATGCACTCTTATTTATTATGGCTATGAATGAATCACATTTGATTTGTTCAAATAATTTCAAATTTTTTTACGAAAATTTTTAAAAAAAAGGAGCATATTTTTGTTATGGATATGGATTATAGGAAGGTGGATCTTTATATATGTTTTTAACATTCCACTTTAATTTATCTATTATATTTGATATGCTCTTCAGTTAAATTGGTTATATTGATATTATTTACTTATTTGGATAAAGTATTTGATTTTGCTACACGAATAAAGGCCTCGTTAGGCGAAGTTTTCTCTTAAGACAACTCGCGACGCGAAAGGGTTTTCTCGCGAACGCGAGAAACCATCAGTTTAAGCTTTGTAATCTTCGCGAGATAGTCAAATTTTTGGTTTTCTTTTGACTCCTAAAGCTTTATTTGGAGAAAATAGTTAGTTGGGCTAATTTTCCCATTTGTAATTAAGTGTAAATCGATTGAATATTTTATTTATTTATTTTATTTTGATCGATTAGGAATAAAATAAGGAAACCAATTTATTCCATTAGGTTTACACTTGATTGTCTTGTGTTTTAGAATAAATTGATTAACATAACATGTTGCCAAAGTAACCTCTGTTGTGAAAATTGATATATTTTGAAATACAAAGATGTGTATATCGTTGTTCATGCAAATTAAAGATTGGCCCAAAGGAAAGTCATTAGTTTGGCCGAACAACTGATATACATGTAGTAATAGATATGTGATTATTATAAAGTTTTCCATGTGAGCAATAACCGGCCCAAAGGACGGGTGTTGTTTGACAGGATTTATTTTCAATATTTGATTACCACGTTGAGAGTACCAATAACAAATTAATATTTTAGTCCAAAGATTAAATATTAATGTTTGTGCTAGGTATCTTGTTAAATGGGCCCACAATAATGTTTCGAATATTTTTGTCATATATATAATTGCATTAGTCTCCGATATGACATAAATATTGAGCATGTAAATTTTTTTTTTGTATACAGTTGTTAATGCTAATAATGTGTCTGCTCAACTTGCGGGAATCCCTACTTTGAACGGGACGAATTATGCCATGTGGAAGGAGAGCGTTGAAATCGTTCTCGGTTGCATGGATTTGGACCATGAACTTCGGATGGAGCGACCCAATTCCACTACTGAAAATCCAAACACGGATAAAATTGAGAAGTGGGATCGCTCTAATCGCATGTGTCTGATGATTATGAAACGCTCTATTCCGAGCACATTCAGGGGCTCTATCACTGAGGGCACTAATGCCAAGAACTTCCTTAAGGAAATTGAGCAATTCTTTGCTAAGAATGTCAAAACGGAAGCGAGTAACACCTTAATGAAACTCGTTACCATGAGGTATAAGGAGAAAGGGAACATAAGGGAGTACATCATGGAGATGTCTAATCTCAATGGGAAACTCAAGGAACTAAAGTTAGAGCTTTCGGATGACTTGCTCGTTCACTTGATTCTCATCTCCCTTCCTGCACAGTTTGGGCAATTTGTGGTGAGTTACAATACTCAGAAGGATAAATGGACTCTTAATGAGCTCATGTCACATCTTGTGCAAGAGGAAGAGAGACTAAAGCGAGATAAGACGGAAAGTGCTCACTTGGCATCAACCTCTCAGGATAAGAAAAAGAAGAGAGCTAAGGGAACTGCAGAAAATGTGCCAAAGCAGAAGAAACATAAGAAACAGGATAAGGAATTCACCTGTTTCTTTTGCAAGAAAGCGGGACACATAAAGAAAGAGTGTTCCAAGTATGCTGCTTGGCGAGAGAAACATGGTAAGTATCTCATCTTTGTTTGTACTGAGGTTAATTTGGCTTATGTATCTGAGGATACTTGGTGGGTAGATTCTGGTGCTACTGCTCACATAAGTATGTCTATGCAGGGTTGCCTGTGGAGCCGATCGCCAACTAGTAATGAAAAATTCATATACGTGGGTGACGGCGCTAAAGTCAAAGTTAAAGCTATTGGGACTTTTAGATTATTATTAAAGACAGGTGTTTATTTGGATTTAGTTGAAACTTTTATTGTACCGTCATTTAGGCGGAATTTAATTTCTGTTTCCTGTTTGGACAAATTTGGTTACTTTTGTCTTTTGGGAAATAATAAGGTTGGTTTCTACTTAAATTCAAATTTAGTTGGTACTGGTTCTTTAAATGATAAACTATATATGCTTGAAACTGTTGCTTTAGATAATGAAGTTTTGCACTCTGTAGCTAAAGGTAATAAGCGAAAATTAAATGAGGATTCTGCCATCCTATGGCACAAGCGTTTAGGACATATCTCTAAACAGAGAATTCAAAGGCTTATTGATGAAAAAATCCTCAGTTCGATAGATTTAACCAATTTCAAGTTTGTGTTAAATGTATAAAAGGAAAACAAACAAATGCAAGGAGATTAGGTTCCAATAGAGCTACGGATGTCTTAGAATTGATTCATACTGATATATGTGGACCATTCCCTACGGCTTCTTGGAATGGTCAACGGTATTTTATCACATTCATAGACGATTACTCTAGATATGGATACCTATATTTGATACATGAGAAATCTCAATCCTTGGACGTATTTAAGGATTTCAAAGCCGAAGTTGAACTTCAACTGGGCAAGAAAATAAAGGCTGTTAGATCTGATCGTGGTGGTGAATACTACGGTAGATATGACGGATCAGGGGAACAACGTCCAGGACCATTCGCCATTTTCCTAAAGGAGTGTGGAATCGTCCCACAGTACACCATGCCAGATTCACCTAGAATGAATGGTGTTGCTGAAAGACGAAACCGAACTCTTAAAGATATGGTTAGAAGTATGATTAGTCATACCTCTTTACCTGAACCACTTTGGGGAGATGCACTAAAGACTGCAGTTTATATCCTTAATAGAGTTCCATCAAAAGCAGTAGCTAAAACCTCATATGAGCTTTGGACAGGTAAGAAACCTAGTCTAAATCACTTGCATGTTTGGGGATGTCCAGCTGAGGCAAGGGCTTACAACCCGCATGAAAGGAAACTGGACTCAAGAACCATTAGTTGCTACTTTGTTGGATATCCAGAACGCTCTCGGGGCTTTAAGTTTTATAATCCCACTACCAAATCCTTTTTTGAGTCTGGAAACGCAAGGTTTCTTGAGGATGTTGAGTTTGGGGGGAAGATAAAATAAGGAACGTTGTCTTTGAGGAAGAAGAAGATCAGGTTCATAGTTCTTCTATTCCTACCTCTGCTATTGACAATGATCAGGTCTTGATACCAATCATTGTTCAAGATGCAACTCCAGTTCAAAACACCAATGAAGGTGTACCTCTAGTACAAGACAAAATGAAGTTCCTCCAACTGTTGAACAAACTCAACAAACTCAAGAAGTGCCATTAAGGAGATCCACTAGAGAAAGAAGAAGTGCGATTCCAGATGATTATATCGTCTTTCTTCAAGAACATGAGACACAAATAGGCATAAGGGAAGATGATCCAATCAACTTGAAAGAAGCCTTGTCTAGTTCTAATTCTCAAAAATGGATCGATGCCATGGCAGATGAGATGAAATCCATGAAGGACAATGATGTTTGGGATCTTGTCGAGTTACCGAAGGATGCGAAACCTATTGGTTATAAATGGATATTTAAAACCAAGAAGGATTCAAATGGTAACATCGAAAGGTATAAAGCACGTCTTATCGCAAAAGGATTCACTCAAAAGGAAGGCATTGATTATAAAGAGACTTTCTCTCCGGTTTCATCGAAAGACTCTTTTAGGAGAATCATGGCACTAGTAGCTCATTATGATTTAGAGTTACACCAGATGGACGTAAAAACGACGTTTCTCAATGGAAACATTGATGAAACGATTTATATGACACAACCGGAAAACTTTGCATTGGGTGATTCAAAGTCTATGGTGTGCAGATTAAAGAAGTCCATCTATGGTCTCAAACAAGCATCCAGACAATGGTATCTCAAATTTCATCAAGTAATTACCTCATTCGGTTATGAAGTAAATTTGGTGGAAGATTGTGTATATCATAAGTTCAGTGGGAGTAGTGTTATTTTCTTGATATTGTATGTTGATGACATACTGATTGCCACTAATGACTTGGCTTTATTACATGACACCAAGAAATTTCTCGCTAAGAATTTTGAGATGAAGGATCTTGGTGATGCCTCTTTTGTATTAGGAATTCAAATTCTACGAGACCGTTCTCGTGGAATTCTAAGGTTATCACAAAGGAGTTACATTGATAAAGTCCTTGATAGATTTGGCATGCTAGATAGCAAATCAGGAGATACGCCCATAGCTAAAGGAGACAAGTTTAGTCTCAAACAGTGCCCCAAAAATGAACTTGAGATAAAGGAAATGCAAAAGATTCCCTATGCATCCGCCGTGGGAAGTCTTATGTATGCTCAGGTTTGTACTCGTCCCGATATAGCTTTCATAGTGGGAGTTCTGGGCAGATACCTAAGCAACCAGGGAATGGATCATTGGAGAGCAGCCAAACGGGTCATGCGGTACTTGAAGAAAACGAGGGATTACATGCTCACCTACAGGAAATCGGACTCAATGGAGATCGTTGGGTATTCAGATTCCGATTTTGGTGGATGCCAAGACACCGGTCGATCCACATCAGGCTACGTGTATATTCTAGCTGGAGGGGCTATTTCTTGGAAAAATGTCAAACAGACACTTGTAGCTTCTTCAACTATGGCGGCAGAATTCGTAGCTTGTTACGAGGCATCCAATCATGGGATATGGCTACGGAACTTTATCACGGGGCTGCGCATCGTTAAGGGTGTCGAAAGACCCCTGAAGTTATTTTGTGACAATAATTCGGCCGTGCTATATTCAAATAACAACAGAAGCACTATAAAGTCGAAACATATAGATATAAAGTTTCTGGTTGTTAAAGAAAGGGTTCAGAATGGTCAGATCCTGATAGAACACATCGGGACAAACTCAATGCTTGCGGATCCGCTAACCAAAGCCTTGGTGCCTAAAGTCTTTCATGAGCACACTAAGAATATGGGTGTTGTTTTGGATGACACTACGGTTTAGTGGGAGTTTGTTATTTTAGGTGTTTTGTGAACAATAATTCTTTTATGTTCTGCAAACTTTTGGATTAACTGAATTATTGGTTGATTATTTCTGAATGTGTAAAATTTCTAATTTTTGTTTGTCTTAGAAATTTAAATTATGATCTCATAAGGTTAAAGTTGAACCAGTTGGAAATAGGCATATTTTAATCACATTCCATGTAATTTCCATGCCTCTCATCCATACTTGATCTATGTCATTGAAATATGTTGGTATGGTTTGTGTAAAAATTTACTTAAATCGTTATCGTAAGATGTCGTGAGGCAAAATCGTCAAAAGAAAGAATTCTCGTTCGATAAAACGTGCGATAAATAAAATAAATGACAAGACAATTGATGACACAGGAAAAACCTCTGAATCGAGGAAAAAAACCTGCGGCCGACTAAATAGGATAGTCGACGTTGCACTATAGATCACCAATAAGGGGTGATATCCTCGATGTTACAGTTGTATCGTATGATTACAATAAGGTAATGAATGCTATCGAATGTAAATACAGGGAATAATATTGTAATTGTTTATATTTCTCTTTCCAAATAGTTGCCCCTTGTGTGCAGTCTTGAGTCTCTTTTTATAGTTGTCGAGCTTGTAACCGTTTGATCATAATTGAGCAATAAATGCAACGGCTATAACTGAAGAGTGTTTCACGATCGTAACGTCCGGGCTCTTTAATGGTGATCATATCTGGTTCAAACGGTCATATCGAGCTTGATAGGTGATGACTATGCTTCGAGCTTATCTTAGATGAGCATGCCTGCAATAAGAATAAACTAAAACATGTATATCGTTAGGTTAATCGTAGGATCATACGATGATATCGTACGATTATCTTCGATGATCACTTATCTTTGTTTGACGGTAGTTATATCTTTATTTCAGGACCTTATCTTAATACAGGAATATCATCCTGGAAGATATCTTACGATTTTAATCGTTCGATCGTTCGATGATAAAATTTCACCCAAACAGTTTGCCCCCAAGATTTAGAAAATAAATTATATATTTTCTGAATCTTATATCTGCAAAATCAAATCGTTAGTACATCGATTTTATCATGATTAATCTATCGAATCTGAACCGTTTTTCACGTTAACGGCGTTATAACCTGGTTAAGTGCAAGCTGTCAATGCAACGGTTATAAGGGACAGGTGTCGATGCTCGATTCGACCTCAATTTCTTGGGAAGGAGTTTAATTTCATATAAAGATAAGATTTCTTCCATAATTATCTCTAAATCTTTTCCAATTTCAAACTTGAATTTCTCTTCAACCGAATCCCCTTAATCTTTGAGAAGATTTAGATTCAATCCGCCTATAAGGTATCTTTCTACCCCTTGTTTCAATTTCAGTTCATGCGTTTGAAAGTTAGAGCTGAGAAAAATCCTAGGAACTTCGACTTATTGCGTTTCGATAGGTTGCGTAGGAGTTTAGATCGACTTTGTTTTAGGGAAATCATGGAGGTTAAGAGCACAATTCAGGGAGAAATCGACCTAGTTCACCTTAAGAAACTTGCTAGGATGCCTAAGGATGCCGTGATCAAATCACCTGGTGAGGTTAGACCCGCCGATGCTCCGGCAGGTTTCTTCGCGTTGTTCGAATACCCATTTAAGATAGGATTCACTTGGCCTTTCAGTCCTCTGTCTCGTGCCTTTATGACACGATTTAGTTTATCTCCTGGACAGCTCATGCCCCAATTTTGGAGGGTCGTGAGCGTTATCGAACGTGTCACTGAGAATTGGGGTAGAGACCCTTTCACCGTCGATGATCTTCTGTCGGCGTACACCGTTAAACCCTCTGATTACGATAGGTATGGGATTTATCCCAAGGGTAGGGGTGATGCCATGTTAGTACATGGTACTCAAGCGTTCGATCGAGGGTGGAAGGCTCGATATGCGTTCGTACGATCCTCATCGGTCTTGGAGGACGGTGGATGGGTAGCTCCAGAATGGAACCCACTAGGTATAGGTCGCTTTATGTATTTTTGCTTCGCATAATCTTTATATAATTTTCTTATCGTGTGTTATTTTTGCAGAGATCGAGTTTACCTTCGAGGAATCCACTGAAGCTGTCAACCGCTTCTTGGAGTACGGTGTTCAAGAAAGATCGTACGCCAAATCGAAGGGAAAAAGCCCAAGGGAGGACAACGACGAAGAGCTCGAAGTTCAAGTGTTAAGTGAAGGAGAAGAAGAAGAAGAGATGGAAGGTAAATCGTGCGATAATTTCTTCCTCTTATCTTACGTTTTCTCAACTTTATCGTGCGATTAATAACGTACGTTTTTCTTGTTTATTTCAGGCCAAAAGAAACCTGCTAAGAAATTGGCCAACTTAGCGGCGGCCAAGAGGGCTCTGGAGAAGAAGAAGGGGATAAGTGGCATGGAGCCACAACCTAAGAAGACAAGGTCTTCTTCGGGTGCTTCGATTGCATCAAAGGAAGCCGTACGACAGGCGGATGATGTGGTCGATGCGACCCCGATTCACACTGCTCCTCCTCCTTCGATGTCTCCTACGATGTCAAAGGAGAAAAGGGCCTCGGTCAAGCCTCCAAGAGGGAAGGAGGGTGAAACGTCGATCAACATATCCCTGCCTTCAAATTTCCTCGACGGTGATGTCATCAACCAGGATGACTTATTCCCTGCTATCGAACAATACCTGCTTCCATCGCAGAAGGCTCACATGGATACTCGTCGGATTGGCGAACTCGATGCCGGTGCTGTTGGATACTCTTTCATGGTAAGTTATCGTACGATGTAAATAATCTTACGATATATGAAGTGTGCTGTTCTAACTGTTTTATGTTTATGTAGGCCTTCCAGGCGTGTCTTGGTCTTCATCAAAGGTTGGAGACCGTTCAGAGGGACATGAAGGCGAAGATGTCCAGCGAGAGGGCTGCAGTGAACGAGGCGAAGAAGGCTCAGGAGAAGGCATCGAAGATAGCTGCTGTTCTAGAAGCCAAGCGGGTTGAAGTGGATGACTTGGTGGCTAAGCTGGATGAGGCTGAGCACGTTCGATCAGAACAACGTGCAAGGCTGACAGCGGCAAATAATCGTATTGCCAAGTTGGAGGAGGAACTTGCTGCGATGCGCACGGAGATGGCAGATCGAGAGAAGGCTTCATCTTCTGAGATCCAGGATCTCAAAGATGAGATGGTGTTATCCAGGATGGTGGCCCGTGCAGCCGTAATACGCCAATTCATTGGTGGCACGTACACCATCGAAGCTGCTAAAGGTGAGTTGGAGCCTTCCGTGATGCGATGGGATCCGATGAGCTCTTGGATGCTGACGACGCCAAGGATGCTGATGAAGAGGAAGAAGTGCTGAAAAGAACAAAGAGGTCGAAGTCACGATGATCGAGGAGGAGGATAAGAACGAAGATGCCTCTGGATCCGTCATCGTGGAATAAGGCTGTTGAAGACATTTCTCCCCCCATCGTAGAAGTTAGTGTAGGAGAGGATACGGGCGTAGAAGCCAATCCTGAAAATTAAATTTCTTTTGATGTAACCGTAGTACTTTCAAAGTACTTTTTTAATGAAATCAGCTATTTTTTGCAATCGTGCGATGTTTCAGTACTTGTTATTTTTGTTCTAAGTACTTTTAGTAAATAGATAATCGTGTGTTTTAGCTGATTTAATGTTTAAGGCCTTAATTAATCGTGCGTTTTGACTTGCGATGTTTATCGTGAGTTTAAGGCACTTAGAAAATTTTTTAGAAACGTTTCTGTTAATCATGCGTCTGGCGTTTTGACTTGCGCTCTTGCGATTGATGCATCTTTTAAGTTCTATGCGATTTAAGCATATTGTTTTATCGGGCGATGTTTGCCATAGATCATGCGATGTCTGTGGTAGTCGTGCGATATCATGCGATAATCGTGCGATGTCTTGCGATAATCGTGCGATGTCTTGCGATAATCGTGCGTTACCTGCGAGTAAAATTGGCTAAGGGGTGGCCGTTGGATTAACCAACGGCGCTCCGATGCCTAAGTCAGTAATTGTTCGATGAAATAATAGTAAAAAATAAAAAGGGTTTTAGAAGTAGTACCTTTTCAGATGAGTTGCATTCCAACTACGTGGGATTTCATTACCTTCAATGGTTGAAATCTTATAGGCACCTTTCCCCACGATTTTGGTAATGATGTAAGGTCCTTCCCATTTGATGGAAAGTTTTCCAGCGTTCGATTCTTGCGTATTCGGAAATACACGTCGCAGGACATGATCCCAAGTTGAAATACCTTGACTTTTACCTTTTTATTGAAGTAGCGTTCAACCATGGCTTTCTGCGATGCCATTTTTTGAAAGGCTTTCTCTCTTAGTTCTTCCAAAGCATCAATATCGTAACACAAGTCTATCGAGTTTTGTTCAATCGTACGATGTCGGGCAACAGGAACTTGTGATTCGATTGGAAGGACTGCTTCACATCCATATACCAAGGAAAAAGGAGTTTGCCCAGTTGCAGTTCTAGGTGTCGTGCGATTTGCCCATAAAACAGATGGTAACTCTTCGACCCATCGACCCTTTGCAGCTTTCAACCTCTTTCGAATAGAATTAATAATGGTCTTGTTGCTGGATTCGGCCAAGCCGTTGGATTGTGGATATCTTGGAGTCGATGTAATGAGTTTTATCCCGCGTTCATCGCAGAACTTTCGAGTTCTCTCACTTATAAATTGGGACCCATTATCGCACGTTATTTCTGATGGTATTCCAAACCTGTAAATAATGTTAGTTTGGATAAAGGAGATAACTTCCTTATCCCTAACCTGTGAGAAGGCTGCGGCTTCAATTCATTTAGAGAAATAATCAGTAAGAACAAGTAAAAATACTTTTTGACCTGGAGCAGGTGGTAATTTTCCTACGATGTCCATCCCCCATCGCATGAATGGCCATGGGATTAAGACAGAATGTAGGGGTTCAGAAGGTAGATGTGACGTACCTGAGTGTCTTTGACAAGCATCGCACCTTTGAACATACCTTATCGAGTCCTCTCGAAGAGTAGGCCAATAATATCCTTGTCTCGAGATTCTGTTAGCAAGATTTCTGCCCCCAGAATGGTTTCCACATTCTCCATCATGCATCTCTTGAAGGATTCGATCGATTTGTTGCTTATTCACCACGCATCGTAAGATTAGACCCGTTGTGGACCTTCGATACAGTTGATCATCGAAGATCGTGTATCGAGAGCTTTTAAATCTGATTTTCCGGGCTTCTAATTTGTCTTCAGGGAGCTGGTCGTTTTTGAGATAGTTCCATATATCATTCGACCAATCGTGGTTTTCTTCGATCAATGAGCTTCTTCGATTGTTGGTGACATAAAATGTATTATCGGAACACTTTCTAAAGCTGGTTCATTGAATGCGGATCCCAAGTTAGCCAAGGCATCGGCTTGCATATTCAGGTCTCTTGGGATTTGCTCTATCGAGAACTTATCGAATCGTGCGATCTTATCTTTTGCGATCTTGAGGTACGATACCATCTTTGAATCTTTTGCTTGAAATTCGCCATTGATTTGGTTCACTACTAGTAGTGAATCACTTCGTACGTGTAGCCATCGTGCTCCCAAGTTATATGCCATATCCAACCCAGCGATCAAGGCTTCGTATTCTGCTTCATTATTGGTAGTTTTGAATTCGCATCGTATCGAATACACCATATTGCCCCCATGTGATGATTTCAGGACAATTCCCAATCCTGATCCTCGTGCGTTGGAAGCTCCGTCAACATGCATGGTCCATGGCTCGTTGTCCTGAATCATCACATTACTGATTTCATCGTACGATGGCTCTTCGATTCCAGGACTGAATTCAGCTACGAAATCTGCTAACGCTTGGGATTTTATCGCTGTTCTTGGTTGATACGTTAGATCGAAGCTGCTAAGATAAATACTCCACTTTGCTAATCGTCCTGTAAGTTCAGGCTTACGAAGTACGATCTTAAGAGGATAATTAGTAACAACGATTATATGATGCGATTCGAAATAATGCCTTAACTTTTTTGCTGCAGTTACGAGGCCAAGTAAAAGCTTTTCCATAGACGTGTACCTTGTTTCAGCATCGAGGAAAGACTTACTTATGTAATAGATAGGTTGCTGATGTTGGTCACCTTCTCGTACGAGCACTGCACTAACGGCGTTGTTACTTACAGCGAGGTACAATTGCAAGCTCTCACCTTCGATTGGTTTCGTCAACAGTGGAGGATTGGTCATATATTTCTTTAAGCTTTGTAGTGCTTCCTCGTGTGCTTCTGTCCAATCGAAGCCTTTGTTTTTCGAAGCACGTTGTAGAACAAGTGACACTTATCGGATGATCGCGAGATGAACCTGTTCAGGGCCGCTACTCGTCCGGTCAACTTTTGTACCTCTTTTATATTCCTTGGTGATTGAATTTCCAGGATTGCTTTGATCTGTTCTGGACTTGCCTCGATCCCTCGTCGTGTAACCATGTATCCAAGAAACTTTCCCGCACGCACTCCGAAAGAGCACTTGGTTGGGTTGAGTTTCATCTTGTATTCTCGTAATATATCGAACGATTGTTTCAGATGCTGGATATGATCTTGTGATCGTTCCGTTTTTACGAGCATATCATCGATATATACTTCCATCGTACGTCCGAGATGATCTTTGAACATCCTGTTTACAAGCCTTTGGTACGTTGATCCAGCATTCTTGAGCCCAAATGGCATTACTTTGTAACAGTATATGCCCTTATCGGTCATAAACGCAGTCTTCTCTTGATCATCTTTGTGCATTAGGATCTGGTTATATCCGGAATAAGCATCCATGAACGTTAGTAGTTCATGCCCCGCAGTTGCATCGACCATCGCATCAATATGTGGCAAAGGAAAGGGATCCTTTGGACAAGCTTTGTTTAGGTCTGTGAAGTCGATGCATACTCGCCACTTTCCATTCTTCTTTTGTACTACCACCACGTTGGCGAGCCAATCTGGATACTTTACTTCTCGAATTTTTCCTGTTTTGAGTAGGTTGTCTACCTCCTCGTTGATGACCTTGTTGCGTTCTGGTGCAAACTTGCGTCTTTTTTGCTTAACGGGTTTAAACGTGGGATCCACGTTCAACTTGTGCGATATGATGTTAGGATCAATTCCTACCATATCCTCGTGTGACCACGCAAAACAATCCGAGTGTTCCTGCAAAAAAGAAATTATACTATTTTTTATATCAGGGGTTAGAGTTGCACCTACGAAGACCTTGCGATCAGGATGTTTGTGATCCAACACGACTTCTTCTAATTGAAGATCATCGTATGATCGTACTCCATCCTGGCTCTGTAATTGCTAGATATCGTGCGATTTGGCCTTCATCGTAATCTTGTAGCACTCCCTTGCGATTTTCTTTTCGCTGACTATCTCTTGCACGCCCCAGGGAGATGGGAACTTGATCTTCTGATGATACGTCGATGGTACAGCCTTCATATCGTGAATCCAAGGTCTTCCAAGTATGGCATTGTAAGCGGAAGGACAATCGATGACGTTGAACTTCGTTTGCTTGTTTATGCCTTTAGCGAAGACTGGTAGTATGATTTCTCCAAGAGTACTAGTGGCATCTCCGTTGAATCCAATTAGCGTTGTTGTTCGTCGTACGATGTTGGACCGATCGATACCCATGATCTTGAGTGTTTCTGCGAATATCACGTTGGCTGAACTGCCTCCGTCGATTAATACTCTCTTGGTTAGACAGTTACCAATTGTCAACTGAATAACCAGTGCATCATGGTGTTTCTGATGAGTGTCTGACATATCTTCGATATCGAACGATATCTTCGTAGCATCGAGCTCCTTGTCTTCCGCAGTTCTGGATTCATTTGGGATGGGATGTCCTTCAGGTCCTTCTCGTGCATGCCTTTTTGCTGCAGAATAGGTAAGGCCACACACTTCTGATCCTCCTGTAATGCAGTTTACAACCTTCGTTGGAATGGGTGACGTCGGTCTTTTCGAATCATCGCCTAGAAGGTTTTTAAGATGTCCGTTCGATTTGAGGTATGCGATCTCCTTCTTCAAGCTGATACAATCATCTGTATTGTGTCCGTGGTCGCTATGGAAGTCGCACCATTTTGTTTGGTCTCTATCCTTGCTAGGATTCTCTGGTTTTTTGGGCCATCGTACGTTGACTTCCAAGTTCCGTAGAGAATCCACTAAGTCCTTCGTTGTACCTGCAAAATGGTAAGTTGACAAATCTGGATATCTTACTTTACCTTTACCTTGGTTTGAACGTTTATTCTGATCGCGTCGAGAATTATCAATCTTGTTTACTCGTTTAGGTTTGAAATCATGTTTCTGCGCTCCAAGATTTTTCTTATCGTTCGAATGTTTACGCCGGAAAAGGGCACCATCTTCGATTCTCATGTGTGCCAACGTACGAGCTCGTACATCATCGAAGTTTTCTGGTGGATACTTCGTTAAATCTGTGTATAACTCCGAGGATGTATCTAATCCACGTTTGTATGCTTCGATCGCCGTCCGCACATCGCAGTTCTTAACTTCGATCATCTCTGCATTGAACCTGTTAAAATATTCACGAATGGTTTCACCTGTTTTTTGCACGACATAGTAGAGATCGCTTGTTTGTTTCTCCATCTTGCGACTGCTTGCAAACTGTCGAGTAAACTGGTTTACTAACTCAGACCACGATGCAATGCTCTTGGGTTTCAAATTGATTAACCACTGCAACGCAGCTCCGGTAAGTGTTGATCCAAACCCTTGCACATACATATTTCTTGAAACTGGGTTGGAATAGGAACTGTCCACACTAGCTGCTTGTATTGTGCGATGTGTTCCACAGGATCGGAGATTCCAGAGTATTTTGGTGTAAAAGCTGGGATGTTATATTTTTTGGGAATATCAACGAGAGCAATCTCATCGATATAGGGTGAGGCTTGGAATCCAGTTTTAGGTTCAACTTCGATGGGTACAGCAGCTCCAGGAAGTTTGGTTAACAATGCGAGCATTGCTTTATTTTGTTCTTCTAGCATTTTTAGCCGAATATCCACGATATCATTTAGTGGTGGATTACTAGAGGTTCCTGAAACGTTTGATAAGTTCGGAATATGGGTTATGGGGGTAGCTGCGGTGGGAACGTGCGATATAGGTTCTGGAATAGGTATAAAGGGACGAGGCCCTGTTTGAGGTTGGTTGTAAGTAAACGTGGTTGCTCCTGGGTAAGGACCTGATGGTAACGGAGGGAAGATAGGACGTGAATTGTTGACTGGAGGTGGCGGTGGTAAGCTAACTTGCGATATTTGCGGTGGTGGTGGCAAGTTAACTTGCGATACTTGAGGTGGAATGAAAGATTGTGACATTTGTGGTTGGACAAATGGAGGTTGAGAAACAGGGGGTGGATTTTGAGGAAAGAATGGTCTTTGTTGATGAATGGAAACTGGGATGTGAGAAGTTTGTGGATTCGATGCTCTCAACCTAGACAGTTCACCATTCATTTGTAAATTCTGCTCATTCAACCACTGGATTTGTTCTTGTGCTGCTGCCAATTGTTGCTGCAAGGTTGTTTGAGAACTGCTTGCCATGTTCCTGTACTCAATTCACAAAGAAGCTCGGAGAAATAAGCTAGTAAGCTGACGCCTTATCGAACAAGATTTTCTCAAAACGGGCCCCACGGTGGGCGCCAAACTGTTTGTGTAAAAATTTACTTAAATCGTTATCGTAAGATGTCGTGAGGCAAAATCGTCAAAAGAAAGAATTCTCGTTCGATAAAACGTGCGATAAATAAAATAAATGACAAGACAATTGATGACACAGGAAAAACCTCTGAATCGAGGAAAAAAACCTGCGGCCGACTAAATAGGATAGTCGACGTTGCACTATAGATCACCAATAAGGGGTGATATCCTCGATGTTACAGTTGTATCGTATGATTACAATAAGGTAATGAATGCTATCGAATGTAAATACAGGGAATAATATTGTAATTGTTTATATTTCTCTTTCCAAATAGTTGCCCCTTGTGTGCAGTCTTGAGTCTCTTTTTATAGTTGTCGAGCTTGTAACCGTTTGATCATAATTGAGCAATAAATGCAACGGCTATAACTGAAGAGTGTTTCACGATCGTAACGTCCGGGCTCTTTAATGGTGATCATATCTGGTTCAAACGGTCATATCGAGCTTGATAGGTGATGACTATGCTTCGAGCTTATCTTAGATGAGCATGCCTGCAATAAGAATAAACTAAAACATGTACATCGTTAGGTTAATCGTAGGATCATACGATGATATCGTACGATTATCTTCGATGATCACTTATCTTTGTTTGACGGTAGTTATATCTTTATTTCAGGACCTTATCTTAATACAGGAATATCATCCTGGAAGATATCTTACGATTTTAATCGTTCGATCGTTCGATGATAAAATTTCACCCAAACAGTGACCATGGAAAGTTTAGTTACGTTATTAAAGTGACAAAAGCCGCCATGATCTCATACTAATATACTAGATGGACCAGATTGTGCCATAAGGAATTCTAAATAAATGAATCGCATAAAGATGAGCTCTAAGGAAATTTTGATATAATTGATAAAGAATAACATGTAGCCCAAGTGGGAGATTGTTAGGATTTATATAATAAATCCTATAATTAGTGGGCTTACATATTATTGATCCAATTATATTAGGCTATTTTATAATATGGACTAATTAAAGTGATTAATTAGTAGGAGTCCATTTAGAAGTAATAGGAGGTGGTATGGGCCAAGTGGGAGGAAACCCATTAGGTTTAATTAGGGTTTGATGGGAACCCTAATTATAACCTATATAAAGACGACTAGGGTTATGGTTCCCAATACACCAAAATCATATTTGTTCATACTCTCCCCATTGGAAGAACATCCGGGATTTTGCGTTGAGGAAAACCGTAGCCGGGAATCTACGAATCAAGTTCAAGCCTAACTAATGTATTCGGGTACGCACGTTCTTTTCTAATATTCTTGATGATTCAATGTGATAAACGATTCAATATTATTCTAACATTAATTGCTTCTCAAAACCATGTATAAAATGGAGAGAATAATTATTTTACACAATCTCATAAATCGGTTTCACCTCTTACCCCATTTATTTTCTAAATTCACCATATACCCCACCGGCCACTATCCAACGACCCACCCCAATTAAAATGGCAACCCCTATTAATACATTCATATCAAAACTCTTAAGTACAAATAATAATGCAAGGAGTACAACACCCTATTTAATAACGCCCTTAAGTATTAAAAAAAATAGAACTCCAAATTGTAGCTTCAGTTTTGGTACTACTGATGAGCAAGAAGTTAAATTGGTTTCATTAAGAATATAGAGACCACCCCAAAAAAGATCGGAACTTTAGAAATAAATAATGGAACTTTAGTTGGTTGTGCAACCTCAATTTAATACATGAAAACTTAAATACGATATGACTAATGTATTATTCTTATAATCTCTATAACGAGTTTCAACGAGTATTTGAAAATGAAAACTAGTAACATCTGTGTCATACTTATGTATTTTTCAACTATAATATCAAAATTTAATAATTAAAAGGATTGATTAAGACTCATCTTACGACTTACATTAACGTAACTTATCAATTAGCTCTATAGGTTTTGTGGTATTAAACTTTAGAGTTGCACCTTGGGCCTAGATGCTAGTTTTTTCTAAGGTTAATTAGTAACCAAGTTTGAAAAATGTTCCATTTAGGTCATTAATATTTTGTTTTCACTCAATAATAGTAATCAAGTTTGAAAAGTGTCTCATTTATATGAAATTTATCTTTTATTATAGGTTATCAAGTCATCCTATTTAAATTTTTCATAAAAAACAATTAATAATCTAAAAAAGGATAATATATAAATTTAATGATTTATCCTCCTAATTTACCCTAATTCCTTTTTACTGTGCGACCCTTCCCACAATAGACTTCTCGACTTCCCCACAATCGCATGGTGGTTTCGATGATTCTGTTCACCACGGTGGTGTGCTCGGTTTGATTTCATTGCTTCACGACAATCAACTTCATCCCTTCACACCATCGACTTCATCCCTTCATGACCAAGAGAAGGTTCAACGATACAAAGGACAATTGAAGCATAAATCGACGATCAAGATGTCTGGAACCATCGAAGATATTGACTTCTATTTTTTTAATACGTAGAACTCAAGAGATTAACGAAGAGACGAATAACCTTGTCCTACTCAAGATGAAGTTGGTGTTGACCAAGATTTATAAGTTTCTTGTATGACAAATAGAAACATATTTTGAACGTTTATTTTGTTTAAGCATTAAGACGTCTTGGGGTGGACGGCTCCACGCACAAAACACATAGACACCTATTTTGAAGAAGTAAATCTGAAAAGCGGTTGAATGTAACAAATATTATTTTTATTTTGCTTTAAGATTTCTTTTGAAATGCAAACATATTTTGTTTTAAATGCATGTCTATCGTTGGTTTTGGTATAGCAATGTCATATACTTTGTCAAATAAATGTAAAAATTCATTGGTCAAATTATTATAAACATCTTTATCGATTTTATTTTAAAAATAAATGTAGAGTTTAAAAATTCAATGATCAATTAAATGAGTTATATGACAAAGTTTGAAAGTACACTGCAACAATTTTGACTTGATTTGTAGTTTAATCAAACGAAATGGGTATCTGTAACACCCCGTTTTCCTTTTGGTTAATTAACGGTATATGATTTAATGACTAACGGTGTGACTTGTTAATTGTAGAAGTGAAGGGGTTAGAGTGTAAATACTAGAAGTGGGAGTTTAATTGAGCAGTTAGGGCTTTCAGAGCTTATTTCCAGATTGAGTACGATTTTGAGAAGGGGAGAGGGCTAGGGTTTGAGCATTTTGGCCAATTGGAAGAGATTGAGGAGCAATCGGAGTTTGTGTCAATAGAATCATCAAAGGTATGAACTTTATTGTTGTTTTATGTTTAGTTAATGTTAGAATTGATGTAGAAATGGGTGAGATGGTAAAGTAAGGTTATAGTGGGGAAATCATGGCTTGGAATCTTGAATTTGTGTATAATTGGGATGTTTTGAGTCGTATCGCTTGCATGTAATCGCGAATTATCGACCCTATTTGGTATAGAAACATGTTTGAGTATGTTCTGGATCAAAATAAGGGTTTTGGGGTGAAACCCCGATTTCAGTCGCATGACGCGACTTGGATTTGACACCTGCGGGTAACCGCGGGTCAAACCGCGGGTCAGACAACTCGCGGGTGACCCGCCGTTTACGCTGAGTCCAAATTCCACTTTTTTGCAAACGAGTTCGGTTGGGGTTCTTTTGTTCATGGCCCCCTAGTAGATGGTAAATCATGATGACCCGTGAAGTTTGGAGGGAATTGGGCAAGGGTAGATGTGTCATTTCACGATAGAGAGTCGGGATTATGATAAAGACCCACCTTTGGGTTGTGTCTGATAAATGTATGCATGTATTTATGTCTAGGTGGTACGAAGTGAACATCATACGGGATTAGTGAGCTTGTACGAACATTGTCAGGTGAGTACTCTATCTATATTAACATGATGATACTTATGTGACAACCTGCATGTATGATGATATGCTACTTGGACTATGTTATTACCTAGTTGGTACTAGTTGCCACTAGGTAAGTTAGTTCCTTCGGGAACAAGGGAATATGTTGTGGATTATGTGGCCTGGTACCAGTGTCAAGGGATTATGTTATGTGTTGTATGATCAATATGCAATTGATATGTTTGTATGATTATGATAGTATAGATCTGTGCTCACTAAGCGAAAGCTTACCCGTGGTTATTTTCCCCTTTTAGTGTCAGGTACCTCTTCTGGTAGTAAGGGTAAAACTCCCGCCTGATGATCCGGTTAGCCGCAGCTCAGTCAAGCTTTGAGTTTTGGAACAATGGAGAAATTTGGAAAAATTAAAAGAAAACTTGTTCTTTTAATATTGTGGGTGCTTGAACCTTAGTTTTGCTTACGATGCATATTTAAAAACAAAATTTTGGATGTGGACACGGTTGGTCACTTTTCTATGTTTTCGGGAAACGATGTCTAAGATTTTTGTTGGAATTAGGACTTTCGAACCTAGCTTCCGCTTGTTTTAATTGGATTTCTTTATTTTATATTTTTATAAAATGGGGAGGCATTACAGTATCGGTAATCGAGTGAGACACTTTTTATATAACAAATTAGGAGTATAAATCATTTAAATGTATATATTATCTTAATTTTATTAGATTATTAATTGTTTTTATAAATAATTTAAATAGGATGACTTGGTAACCTATAATAAAAGCCAAATTTCAAATGAAAGAGACATTTTTCAAATTTGATTACTATTATTGAATGAAAACAAAGTATGAGTGACCTATTGAGACACTTTTCAAACTTGATTACTATTTTATGTAATTAACCCTTAATTATTCATCTTTCTTAGGTTTATTACTTAACTACATAATACCTGGGTGCAATGCGACGCAAAATATCTCAAATCTGAAATTATAGTGGTATATTTTTTTTAAACAATAAGCGTCTTTTAGTTAATCCGTTACTCTGCATTTTTAATGTGATAAGGGTGGAAAATGATAAATGAAACATAAGAAAATATGAAATATATTATTTTTTATTTATTCTTAATATATAATAATAAGATTAAATAAAAAATACTTAATATTGGGATAATTTTGAAGGTATTGATGCGACGATTATAGTGGTATAAATTGTAAAAAAGAAACGTAATTTTAATGCATTTTAGTTCATAATATACGATTATTTATGTTATATGATGAGAGTGTAAAATAAAAATAAATGGAAAATTGAAGGATTACAATTAAATAAGTAACTAATTATATGGGTATTAAGTAAAAAAAATAGAAGATTAAAAGTAAAACAAATAATTAAAAAGTAAGGGATAAATAATATAATAAATCAGATAAACTTAAATAAACCGAAAGCGTAAAATGTGTCCAGATACATGTTTAGGTGGGAAAAATCCTAAAACCGACTCACCAAACGATGACACGTGACAACCCAATTACTTTTTTTATTATATATAGATTTTAAATATATCAAATGGTGTTAGCTCACTTGGATAAGTAACATCCTTGGGGTGTAGGGTGAAAGTCACATTACCAGGGTTCGAATCCCACGGGTGACATTTTTGAGATATCTAGAGTTTGTATCTTGTCCTTTAGGCCGGGTTCGGGGTCGGTTTGGGAGGATCCAGTATTTGGGATCCACTTCCTGCCGGTCGAGTTCAACCATAGGTTGGGCCGGGTCGTAACGAATTAGTGGGATTGTCCAATTGAAAACCCGATAACACTGGAGAGTATGTCTTAACTTGTTAAAAAAAATATAAATTTTAAATATAGCCCCAAACGGCCCAAAAAAGGGTTAAAAAAGTTTGAAACCCCGGGATTGAATTCTCCTTTCTATCCAACCTATGCATGTGAGGTTTTTCTGAAACCCTTGGTGAAGTTGGGAAGCGTCGACTATCATCTTTCCTTGTTCATCATCTTCACTTATTAGGTTTTTTCTCATCCACTAATTTACTTCAAATTATTGTTTTTTATATGTTTTTTGTGTGCATGCAAGCATATTAAGGCTATCAGTACCCCAACCTTTTCAACCTTTAACGGCCACATTTAGCTTTTCTCCAACCCTCTTTTAACCCTCGCAACCATCTACAACCCGTGACTCAAGCCTCCCAACATAATTGTCACATCAGCTGACACATCAGCTTTTCTCCAACCCTCTTTTAACCCTCTACAACCCGTACCCCAACATTCTCAACCATCTCACACACATGAAAGAGCGGCTTGGGCCAACCCTCCCACCGCTGAGCCCGCCGGCATGGAGAACCGCATACTGCATCCCGCCCTACCCGCTGAGCGCGCCGGGCTTAAGCCCGCTCAGCTCGGGCCTGTGGTACGCATATATAATTTTCAGTCGGTGTGTGAAAATTTCACATGAAAACACATGTATCTTTTACAATGAACATAAGCAAAAAGAAAAAGATTCTCAAGTATTCCTTTTGGCATGTAATGGCATATTGAATATCAGTTGGAATGAATCATATATTATGATATCTTGTGGTCTAAACTGCAACTTTTGCTTTCACAGGCAGAGACTTGTTACAAATTGGTTGACAATGAATTGGTTGCCCAAAGTCATTAGAGCTATAACCAAAGGCAGTTTTCAGCAAAATGCTGATAAGGTCCCATTGTTCAAGAAATCTGGTTTGCCAAAAGCTCTTGCTGAAATTTTGGTTTCAGAGCGAAAATCGTATTCTGCAGCAAGTTTGTGTTTGTCAAAAAAAGATTTTGTCAACTTACCTCGGAAATTTGAGCATGAAATACACAACTTGAGCAGAGATCTTCTAGCACAGTTTTCGGTTCTTGGCAGTAAAGGTAGTTACTTTTCTGGCGCCACAAATGGACCTTACGGTTCCAGACAATATGCCACAAAGTCTGCATCCCCAGAGGAGGAGGTGAGTTAAGTAGCATTTTTTTCTTTCTGATTGAGATTTTAAGTAGCATGGACAGAAATGCATAATTTAGGGATACTATAAGCTTAGGACAGTTCAGATGATGAAACCAACAAAAAAATTGTACTTTGCTCACAAGTATTGTCACAATATGAGTTGGCAACGAACTTTGTGATTGGGGGTGTGATTACTAGAAATAGTGAGATACCATCTCTCACTTGACCCATGGTGGAGATGGAATTGTAATGTTTTTTGTGCATATATATATATATATATATAATTCTAGGGGTAGGTTCGAATGTGAACCACTTTTTGGTTGTGAACGTGAGGACAGCCGAGAGCGCGACACGTGGCGGATGACTAGACGCCATGCCAGGTCCACGGCGGATGACTAGGCGCGATTCATGGGAGGGCATTGAATTAAAAGGGGGGGGGGGGACCACACTCAAAGCCGCCTTTATTGACTAGTTTCCGCCACGTGTCGCGCTCTCGGCTGTCCTCACGTTCACAACCAAAAAGTGGTTCACATTCGAACCTACCCCTAGAATTCTATATATATATATATATATATCCTTTAGGGATGAGTGGGACATAATAATTGCATGAAATGAAGCAATGAGAACAGGAGAGGGTGAGAATCATTTATCAGTCTCAAACATTATGAGATAGAGTAGAAGAGAGAATATAATAACAGTGCTTGAGAATGATTTACAACCTGAAAAAGTTAGGAAATGATGAGTTTATTAATAGACGAGAAAAACTGTTGTCGTACCATAATTGTTTGTAACCTGATAAGGAAAGCATGACGTTCACTTGTTGATTCCTTCCAGGCTTGGTTCGCACCTTTTTTTTCAAGATCTGATAAGCTGGTTATTGGTAGAGACATACAACAGGTAAAATCTGAGAACCTCCATCACCTGTAACTGAAAGTTATTTTCACTTTATTTTTGTGGATTAACACTTTCTATGTAAAAAAAAGACTGTTATATTATATTGATCTATATATATATATATATATACTTAGTTGCTATCAATGAGAATGTTACTCATTGGCTAAAAGCAGGCTGGTTTAAATGACAACAACCTCGAAAGGATTATGTGACCAGAGAGTCGTGTTGAAGCGCAGAGGTATGCTCTATACGGCAACAAAGACGTGTCATTATTTAAGGGGTCAAATATTGGGCCACAAAAAGTCCACAAAGATGCGTGTAGCAGAAACGCGATAAGATCAAAAACAATGTTATTAAAAAGTCAACAAAGATGCTGAGGTGGGTTTGTGTGCATACAACGCGATAAGGTTAAAAACAATGTTATTAATTGGGAGAATGCTGTAGAACCCGAACACAAATTGTAAAGGAAAAGGAGGGAAATGGTAAATCAACGGTGTTCAGATTGATTGAAAAAATGGAAACAGAATGGAAATCCAGGGAACGCTACCCTCTCTGAAGGCAAGACGCCAAGAGCCAATTTCAATTCAGAAAATAATAAAGAATACCTCATCCTCCCCTCATGTTCCTTATATACTTGGTTTAGGTGGGCCTTGATCCATAACAACTGGATTCGTAACAATACTCCGCCGCCCTTCAATTAAAGTTTTGTCCTCAAGACTTGCATCCGGAAATTGGCTTTTAATGACCAAAGCGTCTTCCCACGTTGCCTCATCCCTCGATCTATCCTTCCATTGGATTAACCATTGTAACATCAAATCATTGTGATTCCCAATCGTACGTTCAGCCACCGGAAACAACATATCGGTTGTGTTTATCTCTAATTCCGGAGGAAGATTTAGTCGATACCACGGCCTTCTTTAACAATGAAACATGAAAAACCGGGTGTACTTTAGAAGAAGCTGGTAATTCCAATTTGTACGCAACCTGGGTAATTTTAAATGTCCCGAAAAACCATGCTGTGGTAGTTTCTGATGAACACACGGACGGACATCTTTCGATAGGGCTTTAACTTTACATAGACCCATTACCCCACTTGGAAGTGCACCTCACAACGTTTCTTATCAGCTTGATCCTTCATAATCGATTGAGCCCCCCTTGAGTTGCTTAATAGCTTTATCCCTATCTCGTAACTCTTGCCTCCACACTAACTTCTCCGGGAATTGGATTGCGGTCGGAGGTTTCCCCCCATAAACCACTTCGAAAGTAGAGGCCCCCGTGGTCCCATGGAAGGTGGAGTTATACCAAAACTCAGCCCATGAAATCCAAATAGACCACGAGCGAGGTTAGTCAATCGCGAAACACCGTAAATACATTTCCAAACAGCGATTGATGACCTCAGTTTGGCCATCAGATTCGGGATGGTAAGCGGAACTCATACGCAGCCGAGTACCTTGTAAACGAAAGATTTCCTGCCAAAAATGGCTCACAAATAATGGGTCACGATCGCTAACAATGGACTTCACGAACAAAAATTTCAGAGATCGACTTTGCTGTATTCGGGCGTTCTAAGAGTATGAAATGGCTGTATTTCGAGAGTCGATCTACTACGACGAGTACTGCAAAATAGCCAATCTTGACTTGGGTAATCCCAAATGAAGTCCATCGATAAATGTTCCCAAATTGCATCCGGAATGTCCAACGGTTGTTGATCCGGCGTTGTGACTTGTTGTTGAAACAAAAACTTCAAACTTTTCTGATCGGTATAGACCGTGAAACGAGTTCCCAATAAATAAGAACGCCAATGCTGGACTCTTATAATTTTACAGTTTGTGTAGGATTTCACATCTTAATAATTTCTATTGGCTTTATTTAAGTCTAGTTCAAGTAGTTTGGGGAAAAGGTTTGCTTTTGCCAATGGTAAAGTTAATTAGTACAATTATTAGCATCATTCATAGTATTAAATACTTGGCATTGTTGCTTCATTTGCTTCTGAGAATTGATGTTTTGTGGTTTTCTATTTCTTTTCTGCATTTAGCAGATCTGTTATCACATGAAATAATTCTTTTGCATCTGTTTTTGTTACTAGCTAGTCTTGTCAATATACTAATTATGCACTACATTTTCTTGGATTATAATAGGACAACAGATATACAATTTTCGATTCCAGCTACCCAAGTGGAGTATGTTTTATATCCATTTTGTGTTTAAACCTTCTTGATGCATGTAAAAATAATAAGTAAAGTTGATGATGTATTCTATTTCCTTTCAGCCTGCAGGTTTCATTCGTGAGCAGAGCAATGGCGTTTTCAGAAGCGTACGTGCATCAACATATACACTTTTAGTTTTCCATCCTTCCCATAATTTTGAAGTTACTAGAGGCAGCATGTTTATTTTTATGAGTAACATAGAATTCTTCAACTTGCCTCTGCTTTTCTTTCAAGAGATAGGAAAATAGATGCATTTGGTTGGGAATGATGGATATTAATGTTAAGGGTTAATTACATGGGTATGTATCGAACTTGTCACGTTTTATCATTGTATGTACTCAACTTATAAACTTACCATTGTATGTATCGAACTTTCTAAAAATTGTCATTGTATGTATCCAACTTTATCAAAGCCTATCATTGAATGTATTCTACTTGTCACGAAAGTGTATCGAACTTGAGGTTTAGATAAAGTTAGATACATACAATGACAATTTTAGAAAGTTCGATACATACAATGGTAAGTTTATAAGTTGAGTACGTATAATGATAAAACGTGACAAGTTCGATACATACCCATGTAATTAACCCTAATGTTAATAAGTTGATTATGCAAGTGGCAGTTTTCTGTCATATTAGTCTGTTATCCTAAGGCTTACTTTATGTTGTTGCACCTCAGAGTTTAGGAAAGTAAACAATTTGTTGTAAACAAGCAAGAAGTAGGGAATTTCAAATATGATCATTTGACATATATATTTCTCATACTGCGCGTTTCCAGTTGCTTCCTTCAAGACGGCCTTTTGTTGCTACTATATTCGATTTCATCGATCAAAAAGAGGTGTTTAGGGTAAGACTTGTGGTCATATAATAGTATGATTTTTTTTCTTCATATTACTGTTTCTTTATATGACTTGTGGACATATAATAGTATGATTTTTTCATTAATCTACTGCGTATGTACTTATAGGTTCGAAGACCCTTTTGGTGGATAACCAGCTCAATCTATGCAGAAGAAACAGTTTGCGGTATCTATCTTGAAAACAATTTGGTGGGTTTGTTTGCAGGGATGAGCAGTTTGCGGTGGTTGAAAATCCCGGGTTTTTCAACTGGACGTTTACTTTGAAGGGGATTAATGGTGAGGTCCTGGCTGAGATAGAACGTGTTCGGAGAGGTTATGGTTTAGAGGTCGCCTCTTTATGTCTGATTATTGTTCATTAAAATTGAGAGCCTCCATCTTGTTATTTCCTTTCTACTTTAGTGAGCTTGTTTCTCTACACATGAAAAATCATGATCGAAATGGATGCAGGTTGTAGGTGCTCGTCAATACGTAATCCGATTTGATCATGACGACATTCCAAGAGGCCTGTTTGAACAGGTATTCAACCATTTTGTATTTTATTTTGTGGAAATATTTATTATCGAGCATTGTTTGTAGGTTCAAGCGCGTACACTCACATCATCAGAGCGGGCTGTTACTGTTGCGCTTGTTATGTCTTTGGAGGATTACTTTTTTTCACGACATGTAGCAGGCGGGTAAAAAACATAACATGCTCTTAGTAGTTACTAACTACTCGTGTTGGTTGTTTAGCATTTACTTGAATAATAATAATTTGTATTGGCTGGCATTTGCAGGGTATTTTGTTTCAGTCTAACATTTGTTACAAGCGTGATTATTCAAATTTTAAAGTTATAAGTTACACTTCATACTTCATACCCATGTAATTAGTTATTTAATATACCCATGTAATTAGTTATTTAATTTACTTTTGATCTTTTCATTTTTCATTTTGTATTTTACAACTTATCAAATTAACATAAATAATCTTCTTTTATGAACTACTAGTTAACGTACCCCTGTGATGCCGCGGGTGTGAGGGATTGTAAAGGTTTTCTCATTTGTCTGAATTTTGATATTTTAAATGCTTGTGATTTTACGAAAAAACAATTGGTTTGTAAAATTGGTGGGTAACATGACTTTAGAATATTAAGCACATCTTGTTTTTAGATCTTAGTGACCAATATATGCATTATAGTTTAAGCTCTTTGTAAATTGTAATTGAAATATAAAATTTCGAAATTTAAATTTATGTTTTAGTTAATTTAAAAGTAAAATAAGTTGAAAAAATATGTCAAAGAATTACTTGAACAAGAAATATGTAGTATAGTGGTTAGGGTTGATGGTGAAAACTTTAGTATATTATAGAATCACCATTTTAATGGAAATGAATATTTTCTCAAAACCCAAAAATGGGTCTTTCATATATATACACCATCTCTCTCAGTTACATCCTATAGATGATTTCAACATAAAACATGTTTTTTAAACCGTATGGATGAATATATCATGAAACATGTTTTCAACATAGTAGACTGATATCCTTATTTACTCAAGGCTCACTCTTGTATCCATATGTTTCTTATGGATACTCTTCTCAAGCAGTATGCGTCTAAATTAGGCATGTACTTCAGGTGGCGTTTAACTATGCTTATGTGTTTAGAGAAAGAAACTCTGGTAACTTGTAATAATGAGAGGTTGGATTCCAAGGATGTTGTGTTAGTGAGACTGTTATAAAAGTCCCCTGTTTGGTGTTCGTGTCGAAGGTAAGTGAGATAAAAAACGTAGCACCAATACAGCTTAAGCTAACTGTTAGAGTCCCACCTCTCCTGGTCCTCTCGTGACCCTTCTAGGCTCTCTATCTAGCCTCTGTTGGAGGGGGCGTGTTAGAGTCCCACATCGGCTAGACTTGGACCAAATCTTCACTATATATGTTGGAACCCCCTTCTCTCCTCAAGGGCTCTTTTGGAGATTAATCTTGGGGTTCCACATATTCTAACATGGTATCAGAGCCAAGGTCTACCACTCTACGGACTCACATGCCGGCACTCTCTCGACCCTCTCCTGGTCCTCTCGTGACCCTTCTAGGCTCTCTATCTAGCCTCTGTTGGAGGGGGCGTGTTAGAGTCACACCTCTCCTGGTCTTCTCGTGACCCTTCTAGGCTCTCTATCTAGCCTCTGTTGGAGGGGGCGTGTTAGAGTCCCACATCGGCTAGACTTGGACCAAATCTTCACTATATATGTTGGAACCCCCCTTCTCTCCTCAATGGCTCTTATGGAGATTAATCTAGGGGTTCCACATATTCTAACATGGTATCAGAGCCAAGGTCTACCACTCTAGACTCACATGTCGACACTCTCTTGACCCTCTCCTGGTCCTCTCGTGACCCTTCTAGGCTCTCTATCTAGCCTCAGTTGGAGGGGGTGTGTTAGAGTCCCACCTCTCCTGGTCCTCTTTTGAGTTGGAACCCCGCAAACTTACATGGTATCAGAGCCAAGGTTCACCCGTGGTTGGTCAAAAAGCCGCACGGACTCCACGTAACCAAAAAAAAGTATCCACGTGTTAGGCAGAAAAAACGCAACACGTGAGGGGGCGTGTTGAGCAATGTCCCACATCGGACACAAAGTGAACTTGTAATGTGCTTATAAGGGTCCTGGGTCCATTCATAGCCAATTGGTTTTGAGTTGGAACCCCACAAACTTACACTAACGTTCAATCATGGTGTACTCTTGCAACTTTACAAAAAAATAAATGCAAATACATCTACAGTCATCTTTATGTCACTTGCAGAATTAAGTTATATAAATGAATTGTTCCAATTGTGAGAAAAGTTGAATCGCTAATGGAATCTTGTATGTAGAAAGTTTTTAATCAATAATATTGCAACCCATCTGGATGATAGCCTTCAGAGAAGCCTCTTGCAAGCATGAATACCATCATGTTAGTCACAAGAACAAGGTGTCAGTTAGTTATCACACCATACACTCAAATTTTCAAAGAAAAGCAAACAAGATCAATCCACTTGCCATCCAAAACTTCAGGAGCCAGGATGCCAAACTCATCCACGAACTCATCAAATAGTTTTCTAGTACGACACCCTGAATTAAATTGTGTATCAATTAAATAGTAACTCTATTCACAAAGAGTTATGTGTGTGTCTCTGGTGTCCCCCATATCCGCCACCCACCACCGCCAACCTCTCCCTCTCCGCCAACCATCATCTTCTCCAGCGACTTTTCCGGCGACCACCATCTGTGTGTTTGTATGCTTTAAACTTAGTTTTTGATCATCATAGATATGGAATGAAGCTCAGATCTGCCGGAAAGTCATTGGAGAAGATGATGGTTGGCAATGATGGGTGGCGAAGAGGGAGAGGTTGGCGGTGGTGGGTGGCGGAGATGGGGGACACCGGAGACACACACACACACATATCTATGGCCAGATAAAATGGTTGAGGTCGCCGGAAAGTCGTCGGAGAAGATGACCGGATGGCTGGAATGACTGGCTACCTCTTCAACAAGTTTTCCAATACACACAATAACAAAAGTTGACAACTTGGATACATTTTGGGGAACTAAACCCTATTAAAATATCTCCCACAACATCACCGCCAACCACAACCTTCCGGACCACCAGCCACCACCACCTTCTGACCACCACCCACCACCACCTTTTGACCCACCACCGAGCACCATCGTCTTGAACCAACGTCAAGCACCATTGACCGCCCACCACCACCGATAACCGTCGACCACCGACCACCGCCATTCCGAACCACCACCGCCCTCCACCACCACAACTCCCACCAATCTGTACCACCGTCTAAACCACCACCAACCATCCCCGGTATGAACCACAATAGTTGGATTTCAGTTCCAAGTTATTCAAAAAGGGTATTCTGATCATTTACTAATGTTTCATTTGATCCCACGAGTTACATTATGTCAACCAAACAGACAATATCCAAGTCTTTTAACATATTACATTTCTATGTATGTCAACTAAACAAGTGGTCAACTAACATTTCATTCAATATCCTTCATAGTCAAACTCGTTTGCTAGATAGGCCCTTTTCTTGTTTAAAATGTATGGTGGCCCAGTTTGTGCTAATACTGTTTCTTTCATAATGTAAAAACCTTAACCAACAAGACCTTCAATGGAGTTTCCATCTAGTTTGAATTTTCAGTCCCTTTTATTTTATAGTTGAATCTCATGTCACCTTTCACCACTTATTTAATTTTAATTTTTTTTGCTGAACAGGGCGATAGAAGCTTATGGTAAATGTGGGTGTATAGTGTTCGGCGAAATGCCTCAAAGAGATGGTAGGTCTTGGAATGCTTTTATTTTGGAATCTGGATTCTTGGTGTCAAAACTTTGGTTTCATTGGGTTGCTGTTTAGGGTAAGTTTTGGGCTCTGTCCATTTCTTGCCAACAGTTGCTGTCATGATTCAGTCCAGACTCAAATGCTGGTTTGATCAGATTGCTGGTTTAGGGGCCGTTTACCAAGCGCTTGCTAATAAAAATCAACACTGTTACTTTCTTTAGCTACCATATAGGATATTTAGTCCACCAGAACGGTATCATATGGAACAAGTATTTCACTAAATATTAACCATGTTAAGAGTCTTCGTCATCACTTACCGGATAAGACTCTCGGTAGGATATTTAGTCTTACCAGGTAAAACTTTTGTTCCTTACCATATTCATCACTTACAGGGTGTAAGACTCTCGGTGACTTAATTGGTAATCGTTTACCTGAGTAAGCGTTTTGTAACGCTCCCTAAAATATTCGAAAATGTAATCTAAGGAAAACTAAAAGAGGCATCAATTATTAGTTTGTAAATTTAAACTGCTTCATTTGGGAATCCATGTTCTTGCTTTTTTCAACTGGTAGTCATTAGTTTAGATTGATAATTGGTTAAGTAACTTATGATACATGTGTTTCTATGTCTTTTTAATCCAACTAATATTTGAACCGATATTAGTTGAGGTGTTGGACCAAGATATATACCATATTTTAAACATGTTGGCATAGTTTATTATTTGGGTTTGTTGTCCATTTCAATAAATTTATTTATTCCATATGGAATTTTAAGAGCATCTTTTCTATACTACCAGAGAGAATTTTGAGATGGTGAACTCAACCAAACCCGTAAATGCTCAGGGTTGGGAAGACATTGATTTTTCAACCCTCTCCCTCTCTCAAAACCGTCGACTGAGGCATCTCCCCGGTGGTCTAGCAGCCTGCCTCACGTGGTGTCAGTAGCGGTGTATCCCCTGCTCGCATTCCGGTGATTTTTCGCAAAAAGGTAAACCCTCTAGAACACCCTCAATTGTGTCTGTAAGGTTTAGGTTGGGTCCGCGATTGGGAATCGGATTTTTATTATCCGCTGCGTATGTTTGTTTTTGCCACCGGTTCCCAACAGTAATAATGAACATTAAAGTTACAAAACTTGTTTTTTACTTTTTGGTATTTGTTTTTTTAGATTTCAAAGAAGATAACCGGAGTTGGGATTTTGACCGGAGAAGATGACTGGAATGTGGTTTTGGCCGAAGAAGATGACCGCAGATGTGGTTTTGGCCGGAGAAGTTGTAGACTGAGAAGATGAGATGAGAGTTCGGTTGTGACCAAAGTTGGGTTTATAGGTTTTGTTTCCTATGCATCCAAGAGTTGTAATATACGCATCTAAAGGTGTACACTAAAAAATCAATCAAATAAAAGTATAAAATGACAAAAGTACTCCTGCCTTAATAGAACTATTTACGGCTGTTAGGGCGAGGGACCTCCATCGTAACCAAATTGAAACCTTAGGGATCCGCATCATGAAATTAGAAGTTCAGGGACTACGATCATAATTTTTTGCAAACCATAGGGACCAAATTTGTAATTTACTCCATTATAAAATATTTAATCTAAAATATAATATAGTGGTTACCAAACTCGTAAGGAGGAATGTTGAAAAGACAAAGTAGGTGGAATATTTGACCAACCAAGCAAATGATGAATTTGGACAAATGTCCACAAAAGCTTATTTGAAAACAGAAAAGAAAATGAACATTCTGTTAAAGTACGAGGACCATTTATGAACATATACCAAATTTTATCTTCGTGCGTAAAGTTCCTATCACTTTCCATGCAATGCTCCCTTTTAGCTTCTTGTGGTACCCTACTTGGACTTACATTTCTAGTTTTCTACCAATGTTAAATACTTTAAAAACTAAACGACAATGTTTGTGATGATTGACTCAGAGCACTTTTTGGTTGAATTTTAAAAATCTAAAAAATGATTTACCTGATTTAATAGTGTTAGTGTATAATATCATTAAATTTTGTTTAAATTGTTTCTAGAAAATTGAAAATCCTGAATCTTGTTTGATAAGAGGAGATGAAGTAATAGAGATGGATGGAGTTTGAGGAGCCTTTGATGGATGGTTTGAATTTTAGGGATTGATTATTTGGTTTTAAGTTTTGGTTTTCCTTTTACTTCAAGTGGCCGAACACGATCCTTCTTAGATTTTTTTGTTAGAATTTTGTCAAAATTCCTACAATTTTCTTATCATTCTTGTTTTTATATTTTTATTCTAGAAACCAATTATTTAACACCCCTATTTTATTTTAATCTTCAAATTTTCTACTGCTTTTACTTTTGTTTTTAATTTTATTTATTGAAAATATTGATTTATTGAGACACTAAGTTTATGTGTTTCTCCAAAATATTGATTTATGATGGGAAATACAACACAAACTCAACACGAAGATAAATGGGTTTGGGTTGAGTTTTCTGACCCGTCAACCCGTTTATTTCGCAGATCGTGTTGGGGTTAGTATATGGGTTTGTGAGTCGAGCCGTCAACCCGGTTTAACTTTTTATATTTTTTTCATTTTGACTTTTGAGTATTAAATTTTCAGTTTCGATTTAGCGCCTTATAAATCAGTAAATTGAATTTTATTTTGGTTGTATTTGAAGTTTTGAGGTAGATTGTATTTAAGCCGACAACTCGTTTATGACTCGCCAACTTGTTTATAACATGTCAACCCGATCATGTCCAGCCAACCCGTATACTTAAATAAGTTATGCAGGTTATGTTTGAGTTGATGGGTCGCGGATTAGAGTTGTACGTAGATTCCACATGATTAGTTAAACGAGTTGTGTCTTGACTGGGTCTTTCTGCCCCGCCAACCCGAACACGACACCTTTGTCTCCCCTACTCATGTTCTCTTATGTATACGACACGTTTGTTACGCCTACTCATGTTCTCTTATGTATACTTGCGCATTTGGAAATCTTACAAGATAGTGTTTTGAATAATCCATCAAATTAATTATAATATTCTACTTTCGTTTCTCGTACAACCAAGCAATCTGTCGTGGGTCGTGCTCAGCGTGACCCCTAAGAAATACCTAGTATATATATATATATATATATATATAAAGCAGAAGCATGGCGTCTGAAGCGTGGCATAATCTCAGCAAGTGTAATCTCATTTTTCATTTTTCTTGATTATTCCATTTTTCATAGTAATGTAGCAATTTAATTCATACATTAAACTCTGAAAACCCTTCATCTCCTTCTGTTAGGCTGTCCTTTTGTAGTTCTATATCGGTTTTTTCTACTTCTACCTTCTTTATATATTTTCTAAATACAAGTTATTCTTGGTGTTTGTCCAGTGATCTTCTAGCTTGGCATTTTTCAGGATTCTTTAATTCGTATCTGGTTATCTTATGTGCCACAGAATTTTCTGGGTCAGGTTTGCAGTCTTATCGATTAGCAAACTTGATACAATTTTCGAAGGTAGGTGTCGGAAAGGAACTGAAATGTTGATTGAAGAGTATTAACCTCCACAAGAAAGTTTTAAAATGATAACCCTACTGTGACTACAAAAAATCTGGGCAATAGCAGCGACGGATGTCGTTGCTATTGCTCCCCAAAGTCGCTGCTATTGCCTTTAGCAACGACATGTCGTTGCTATTGCGTCGCCACTAAAAACTCGTTGCTATTGCTCAAGTTGTCACCGCTATTGCTAAAATGTCGCTGCTATTGCTGTTGTCGTCGCTACTGCTCTATGTCGTTGCTACACGCGTCACTGCTAAAAGTGTCGCTGCTAAAGGTCTGTCGCTGCTAAAGGTGTCGTTGCTAAAGGCCTGTCGTTGCTAATACCTTTGTTGTTGGTAAAGGTGTCGTTGCTATTAGTGTCGCTGCTATTGCTCTATGTCGTTGCTATTAGTGTCGCTGTTATTGCTTTTTTGATTTTTTTTTGGGAAATTCATTATTTACATATAAAAGTAAATCAGAAACCTGTTTATATAAATATATAAGCTGCTAAATTCAATCCCTCCAAAACCCAAACCAAACTTGAAATTATAAAAAACATTCGAGTCGTTGTTACAAACTTCATAATAGATATGTTTTAAGTTGTGCGTTACATATGAAAACAACTCAAAAGACTACTCCTCCCTATTGTCGTCCTCCGTTGCTTCGTCGTCCTCGTTGGAAAAGGAATCCACCAACGCCACCATTGCTTCTTTAAATCGCGGGTTAGAAAGCAAGCGATCAAGTTTACTCGGCTACAAATTATGAAAAATGTACATTAATTAGTAAACTTATAAGTTAGAATAATAAATTCAATGGATATCAAATTACCAAACTATCAAATTCATAACAAATTACCAAATTCAATGTGTCCAAATTAACAAATTACCAAACTATCAAACTCATAACAAAGTACAAAATTCAATGTGTATCCAAATTACCAAAGTACCAAACTATCAAATTCCAACAAAGTACCAAATTCAATGTGTATATATCCAAATTACCAAAGTACCAAACTATCAAATTCATAACAAAGACACGAGAGTTTGAAGTATTTTAAGAAGCCAAAAACATACTAAGGAGCCATTAATTGTCTATGTTGATAAGGAGGGAAAGCCATAAGGGGATCCAAATCAAACCGACCCAAATCATAAACAAAAACCAATCCCACATAATTATTAGACTTCCATAGCTTAGTATTTTGCTAAATAAGTATGTTACATATTTACCTGTGTAGGTCGTGATACCCGTGACTGCGCAGAAGATGTCGTTTGGGAAGGTTTATGTCCAACACCTTTGATATGTCCCCGTCGAGCTCCCAAGACCCTCTCAAATATGGATGCCTCGTCCACTGATGTTGAATTGTTCGAGGAGGAACAATTTTGAGTTTCTAGATTAAGTTCATGCAATAAAGCGTTCTGTATTACAAAGATGATAAAATAGGTTAATATATATACTTGTTATTTAAAAGCATAAAACGTTTAATTTTAAGTAATAAACACTTACGTATTGTTCCTCGGATCTTGGGTTGTCGAAGGTACCATCTTTAAGTCGGTGAACATCACCATAGTTTTGGATTTTACTCTTGTTCTATGTAACATAAAACTTTAAAAAATTAGATTACACTTAAAGAAACATTTGCATATATATAAAAAAAACATTTGCATATATTTATATATATATATATATATATCATTACTTACAAATTTGTGACAAGAGTTACTATAAGAGGATGTCCCTCCACGATTCGGTACAACTTGCTTAGCCTTGTTTACTTTGTTCTGATCGGAACGCCTTTTATGCTTATCCGTACAGAAAAAGTCTATAACGTTGTAGTCTAGAGGTCAAAGGAAAGTATCGTAACACCTTATGAGCTACTTTCTTACCTTTTGTGTTTTTATTGACCCAACGACTCTCCCTACAAACAGGACAATGCTGCAATGACTCGTGTTCTTTCCAGAAGAGAATGCAATCGTTCTTACACACATGTATTGACTCATAACCCAAACCAATCTTTTTCAGTTTCTTTTTGGCTATATAATGTGAAGAAGGAACCCTATTTTCGTCTGGAAATGCAGATTGCAACAACTCGAGAAGTTGATCGAATGAACCATCAGTCCATTTGTTGTTCACCTTGATATGCATCAGTTTTGCTATAAAGTCAAGTGAAGAAAATCGAGTACAACCAGGATATAATTCTGCATTGACTTCTTCTAACAACTTAAGAAATCCATCATCAACACCTCTACCATCTGTATCTGAGTTCCCTTCGACATGGTTGGTATCGTTTTCCATGTGTTCCCCCATAATGTCATCAATTGCACCAGCCATCTCGTTACTTGGAGCTACGTCATTTACAACCGGAGGAGTTCTACTTTCACCGTGATAGATCCATGTATCATAATGTCTAGAGAAACTAAATCTAGATACATGATTTTTCATAGTTGTCATATCCATTAAGATACTGTTTACACATTTTTTACATGGGCATCTGATTCGACCTCCGCTGTCGACGCATGATTTGGCTCTCTCGACAAAAGAGTCTAGCCCTTCCCAGAACTCCTTACGAGTAGGAGGCAGGGTAGTCCAGGTTTTATCAATAGACATGATGCAACTGAAAGATAAGTTAAGGTTTAAGGTTTAAGGTTTAAGGTTTTAAGCAACTCAAACATAAGTTATGGTTTAAGGTTCACGCAACTAAAACATAAGTTATGGTTTAAGGTTCAGGTTTTAGGACGATGAACAATTTCAAGGATAGAGTATTTCCAAGGGTAGGCTTCTAAACCCACTTTTTGAATACCTTACCTCACATGTGAATGCGTATAACATGATGGGTCGTTTAAGAAAAATTCGGCACTATTTCCCCTTAGCTCCCAAGTATATATAGAAATATATACCGAGAAGCAAAGAGAAAATGACAACCGAATCTTTCTTAAACAAACAATCATGTAATACACACTCACATCCTAAAGAGGTAAAGTATTCAAAAAGTAGTCCCAAAACGGGGATAACCCGAAACTAATTTCTAAATTAGTTTCGGGCGGGTGTTCTAAGCTCATTATGATATAACACATTCAAGGATAAAGTATTTCCAAGGGTAGGCTTCTAAACCCACTTTTTGAATACCTTACCTCACATGTGAATGCGTATACAATGATGGGTCGTTTAAGAAAAATTCGGCAGCATTTCCCCTTAGCTCCCAAGTATATATAGGAATATATACCTGAGAAGCAAAGAGAAAATGACAACTGAATCTTTCTTAAACAAACAATCATGTAATACACACTCACATCCTAAAGAGGTAAAGTATTCAAAAAGTAGTCCCAAAACGGGGAAATTAGTTTCGGGCGGGTGTTCTAAGCTCATTATGTATATAAATGTATGTGTATGTGTGAGATCCAATAGTACAATCCGGGGGAGACATATAGAACAAGCTAAGCAAACTAAACTAGTTCCAAACAAACCCAAATTAATAAAGACAATAAGCTCTTAATTATGATAAATATGCAAAGCCATATAAAACGTAGCGGCTTAATGAGCTTATAGAACAAGCTAAACTAGTTCCAAACAAACACAAATTAATAAAGACAATAAGCTCTTAATTATGATAGATATGCAAAGCCATATAAAACTTAGCAGCTTAATGAGCTTATAGAACAAGCTAAACTAGTTCCAAACAAACCCAAATTAATAAGACAATAAGCTCTTAATTATGATAGATATGCAAAGCCATATAAAACGTAGCGGCTTAATGAGCTTATAGAACAAGCTACACTAGTTCCAAACATACCCAAATTAATAAAGACATTTAATTATACTACAAATTTAGAACCGATGGTAACATAGTGCACATGCCGGAACTATAACATAGTCCTCTACAAAATCCCTAAAATCCAACCACAACAATCCACTAACCGATAAATCCTTCCTACATACAAAATCCTACTAACCTAATTTCAGAACAATGTACAACAATTGGACCATAAATTAGCATAAATTTTAACCTAACAAGCTCTGCAACAATGGCGATAATGCAATCGAAGAAACCGTACCTGAAGCGGAGAGATATTCAAATCGAAGAACTGAGCAGCAGTATACGAATCCTGGCTTTTGAAATCGAAATTAAAACTGAAATCAGAAATCAAACTAAAATAAGAAAATGATTCTAAAACAGAAATCAAAAATCAGAAATCAGAAATCGAAATTAGAAATTAAAATAAGAAAACGAAATTGTAATCAGAAAAAGGGTTTAATTACCAAAATCAGCTACGATGGTGGTGCCGTTCAGGTCGTCGACAAGAGAGGCAGGTGGTGGTGGGGTTCCGTCGCCGGCGAAGGAGGTTGGTGGTGCTGGGGTTCACGGTGGTCTTCACGGCGGCAGTTCACAGCGGTTGTGGTCTTCACGCCGTCGTCGGAGAAAGCAGCCGCTGGTGGTGGAGTTCACACCGTCGTCGGCCGGCGTCGGTGGTGGTTTTCCGGTGGTCGAATGTCGCAGCAGCCGTGGAGAGGTCGAGAGGTCGTGTGTGTGTGGGGCTGAAACCCTAAGTTTGTTCCCCCTTAAACCTTTTTTTTCTTTAAATCAATAGCAACGACAATTTTAGAGCAATAGCAACCACTCTTTCAGCACGTATATTTTCGGTCAATGGCAGCGACACCATTAGCGGCGACACGAGAAGTAGTGGCGACTTGGGTCAATAACGGCGACACCATTAGCGGCGACATCATCAGTAGCGGCGACAAGTAGGAGGGAAATTTCAGCGGGTTTTTTTGGGCAATAGCGGCGACTCCAATAGCAGCGACAAGGGCAATAGCAGCGACAACTCGCGTGTTTTTCAAAAGTCGCTGCTATTGCCCATGTCGCCGCTATTGGCGTCGCCGCTATTGCCCAGATTTCTAGTAGTGTGTATCGCATTGTATATTATTTACACCATTTTAGTTATATTATCCACTTTTATGATGCTTAAATGGCAGTTTAAGTACGTTCACCTGGATTATGATGTATTTGATAAAATGCGTCAACGAACTTCTCTCTATTTTATCATGCACCTATTTTTGTAAATATGTACTGGATTTTTGCGGTTAACTGCAATTTTGTTCGAATTTGTTGTAGGGTTGTAGTAGTAACTTGGCCTTATGCTTTTGGTGTTTCTTTTGTAGAGTAAATTAAAGGGTGGCAAAGAGAAACATATGGATATGATCTGTCCATCCTAATCGAAATGTCCCCATTAAATCGGATCTTTGGAAACTGAATGACAATATAGGTATTTCCCTTATCAATCTTTTCGCCAAAGGAGTACTATATATGCTTGTGACTGAAATTATGTATGTGTTTGTTTATGCTAAGCTATATGTACGATCTAGCAATAGGAGGAAAACCAAGGCCCATGTTATGACCAATTCAAATGACACAATAGCAAAAGTACTACCAGCAATATCAACTAGATCCCATGTTATAACCAATTCAAATGACAATAGCAAAAAAGTACTACCAGTAATATCAACTAGATTTTGAGGAAACAAAAGAGAACCTACCAACAAAACAACCTAAAACAAACCCAACCTTCAAAAGACACCCAATTAACCACAACCCAAACCACCTAACTTAAAACAAACCCAACCTTCAAAAGACACCCACAACCACAACCCAGACCAACCTAAAACAAACCAACCTTCACATAACACCCACCCACAACCTAAAACACTTTTGCCGGGAAGTTTCCATAGTCGAACTTTTCTGTCACAAGCCGTTCCGGGAGATGGTTGCGGACCAATCCATCATCATCTATGAGGATTTTCAGAGAGCCGTTTTCCATACGGCAGTAATACACCTCATTCGTGCAGTCACTTGGAAAACCTAAGTCGCACTTGTACGAAGACCCAGCATCTTCGATAAGCAGCCTGTGTGCCCTACTAGCTTGCAGCACCAACGTCTTTTTCTCACTGCTAAAAAAAAACCTGACGTCCTCTACAGATATTCCGGGAAGATGAACAAAATACAAATGACTTGTTGGAGTTGCCTTAAAATATTTAATCGCAGCCAAGGAAAACATGAACGATGGAGGTAGTGATGCATCAACACCAGGAATGTACTTTAGTACACCAAGACGACGGAGAAAGTCAAGTATAGAGTCCAGACCCTTATAACCTCGTTCAACAAGCACACCTGCAGCTCCAGTAACAAGTGCTTTGTAAAAGATACCTTCCAAGTCAAGTCCATTATTTACCTTGTTTACATCACTAACCACGGGTTTCGATTCGGCCACCGAAGAATCTGTCTTCGGAGGAACCACCTCCGAGACAACCTCCACCTTTGCCGCCGATCCGTCTTTCACTGCCGGAACCACCTCCGATACAACCTCCACCTTGGTCGCCGATCCGTCTTTCACTGCCTGAACCACCTCCGAGACAACATCCACCTGGGCCGCCGATCCGTCTTTCACTGTAGGAACCACCTCCTCTTTGCCTGGAAAACCCGAGGATGCAAACGAACGTTGAATGTTAGCCTTAGCCGGCTGTAAGGCTACTACAGTACGGCAGCATATAGAGCGGTGAAGAGCGGTGAAGACCTCCCCTTTGCGCAAGGCTACGCCGGCGTGAAGAACCGACTTCCGGCGTAAAACCAACGGCAAAACAACAGCGAGTCTTGAAAACATTTTTGATGAGTTTTTTTAATGTTTCGTATAAGAGTTGAGAAAGAGAGAGAGAGACGATGTTGCAATCAATATAAAGGTTTTTTAGGGTTTAGTATAGCAACGGTTTTCTTGGTTTTATAAAGGGGGTGCTTTATGCACCGGGAAAGTCAAAGCAAAATTCATTGAAAATTGTGCACCTATCATTTCATTCACTCCTCATGACTCAATTTTAATAGTTGAATTTACATGTTTACCCCTTAGATATATTTATTAACTACATTTTATACCTTTCAGTTTAACTTTTTTCATTTTTCATTTTTATAATATCAACACATATAATTATACATTAAATAAAATGCAATTAAAAAATATGTTTTAATTTTAACAAGTTACACCATTATAATCGTCTCGTCGATATCTTCAAAATGAGTCTAATATTGACTATTTTTTGATTTTATTATACATCATTAAATTGTTTAATTTAATGAAATTATATTATATAATTATTTTTTTGACGAAATTGTTTTATATTTTGACATTTTTTCACATAAAAATGAAATCGAACATTCATTTTAAAAACATTGTAAATGTTACGTTCACGATGTTTTTTGATGTCGATGTTTTTTACATTCACAACATTTTCGCTATGAAGGTTCTGATTATTTATTTTTTTTACCTTGTTTTCGATTTTTTATCTTGATAGTGTTTAGTATGAATATTTGAATTTGATTTACCTTCACGGTATTTTGTTGTGAATTTCATACTTAAGAGAGAGAGAGAGAGAGAGAGAGAGAGAGAGAGAGAGAGAGAGAGAGTTTCAAATGTGAAGTGCTTAAAAATGAGAAATAAAGAAGTGATACCTACCACTCATCTGGTCAATAAATGCGGGTTTGACATGCTTCTCGTATGAAACCTGTAACACCTCAAAGCCCAAAGCTATAGGCTGACCCAATAACTTCGAGTCCAACTAAAAACCATGGTGGAAGTTATTGGTAGCCTATGACTTAAGGCTTATAAAGAGCTTCCAAATCTCATATTCTACCCATGTGGGATGAGTTGTTACAAATCCCCCCCACTTGAACTCCTGATGTCCTCTGTAACACCCTGCATACCTCATATAAATTATTATTTATAAAATTATATGTTTTGTACCGTCATTCAATGAGTTAAAAAGAATAAACAAGTTAGAATTAAGTTATATATTTAAAACTAGTAAATAAAACCTTGAAAATGTATAAAAAAAATCAAATTTCATATTAGAAGAATTGCGCAGTAGGCCATGACGTGTCACGGGTTTAACGTGGGGTGAGACTTAAATATAAAATATAAATGATATAAAAACATATAATATGTAAAAAGTTCTTTTTTTAACTGATATTGTATTAATATAATAAAAAAATAGTAGATAAAAGACAAAAATCAAACAAAATTAAAATAAAAATTAAATTAACAAACAAATAAAAGACAAAAAACAAAAAGAAACAAAACAACTTCAATCATTATAAGTTAGACATTTTGGATGCATTAAGTAAATATTCAGGTGTATTTAGCAATACCCTTTATAAATCAGGTTACATCTTTTCAATATCAAGCATGAAGATTTGTTGTTTATGACATCACTTTGCTGACATCACCAAAAATGATGTCACTTGCCCATCGATATATGAGAATTTGGCGAAAATAGCCTTTTCTCTCACTTCTCTTACACATTTAGCCATCTCTCTCCCGACTTTACCCTTTTAGCCATCAAATTCGCGACATTCGAGTACGTGACTTCGTGAAGGACCAACTTGTAAGAAATTTTATACAAAGTCACGAAGTCAGCAAGTTCTTGACTTCGTGACTTCGTGACACACACGTGTCGGTGTCTTAGGCCTCCAGGTACAAATGTCACGAAGTCACGAACTTGGCTTGTACGCGATTGTCACGAAGTTGTCAGGATCACTGATGCGGTAATTATCGTATATAAAAAGCGTAACAAGTTTTAACCTCTAATGCCTAGCCATCGTCTTACCACATATACAGGCAAGCGTACCTGATCGTGAGTAATATAGTGTAGGAAAGTCCAGGTATCGTATCTACCACTGGGAACGGTCAAGTTATCGTAGACTAAAGTCTAGATCAGTCTAATTAACCTAAAGGGGGGGTTTTATATAAAAAAGGTTTGAATACTTAAAAAGATAATTAACTAATTAAAAACTAAGAAAGCAAATAAAATACTGATTTAAGATTATAATAAGGAAAAACAACAGTACTTATCATGGTAAAGTGAATCCCCAATATGGATGATATGAATAGGTCGAAGGTTTGGTTGTTTTGACTATTGTAGGAATTTAAGTCTGGGACACCCTAACATATGCATATTATGGTTATGAACTAGGATACGATCCTCCTAATTCCAATCCTAAATCGTTTGGTCCACAATCTAGAATCGGTAAACCCTTCCTAATCAATATTGCAATGGCTCTTTTACTATCTGGTCACTATTGGACCAAGTAACCCCTTAACACAAACTTTTGGTCCAAGTCAGGCTAAGGTAGGTTGATTATCCTTTCGGAGTCTATCTGCTTTGGTTTAACAAATACACCCAACCAATTGAATTCAAATTGCCACAACAATAAATATCAGAAAAGAACCATAAAAGACATTCAATTAATCAAAACAAACCAGTAAACATTAATCACAAAAGTATCATCCGTAAAGGTTCATCGACCATGACAAGCACTACTAATAAAACTACTCACTAATCATGATGAAAACATAAACACAAACAAAAGTAGACATCGGCATGATACCGACAGTACAACGACGAATGATCGGAGATCGATTCCCGCAGCGTATCGGCACCTTTCGTACCCTTACTCTCGTTCCTCCTCGTATCCCGTACTTCTCTCGTGTATCGAACATGTTTAGAACTGAAGGAGGAGGCTGATATTTAAAGAAAAACGCCCAGGGGTCATCTGGCGATCGCCAAGCTGCTAGTTTGGCGACGCCAGACACTTAATTCAACCCTAATCTTCATTTCAGTCGAATTTGGCGGCGCCAGATTGAGAATCTCGCGATCGCCAAGTGTCTCCTGTGTTGACTTTGTGCATTTTTCACGTTTTCTCGCCTTTTTTCGTACTTTTCCGTTCCACGGCCTCGAAATCTTTCACAAACAATAATAAGATCTTTTAGTGCATGAAATGATCATAAACGGGTGAGAAATGGGGTAAAGTCATACGATTACGCGCAACCAAAATATGTATAATTTTGGTGTTATCAAAATCCCCACACTTAAGCTTTGATTGTCCTCAATCAAAAGACTGAAAGATAAGAAAGATAACTCCAAAATTATCTCCACCCAAGATCATCAAAGAAAACAAAGCATACTCACATAATCGAACACACAAACAAGACTCATCAAGTAATCGGATACCAAGGCCAACCTTTTACCCTCACATAATATGAATAACAATATAAAGTGTATCTCTCGGGGGTAAAAGTGTATATGTAAGTGATCACACCAATACTCGACTAATTCCCGCATGCATAAGCTTGTCACCAAATCTAATCTCCACTACTGATAAGTTGTCAACCGTCAAGAGGACTTTAGGGTTGTAATGTTAGGCTAAGGGTTAAGGGTAGGATAAAGGATATATAAGTGACTAAGGGTTTTGCAACAAAAATTTGAAAACTCAATCAGTAATGATCCAAACAGTGAAGTAGTCTGACTTTCAAACAGTGAAGCTTTTGGGATGAGTATTTCTCTTTCTTTTAGAATTGGCCTAAGCCTATGGCTTATTTGGGGCACAAATTCTTTTTCAATCTTTTCAGCTCTCATTCTTTTCTTTTTGTATTCTCGACTCTTTTGATATTTCTTTTCTTTTTTGAGTCTCACATATTTTTTTTTTCTTTTTTTTTTCAGAGCAGCAACTATGTTGCTTTTGGGCTCTTTTTACGCTCAATCCCATAAAAACTGTCAGATATGAAAAACTGGATCAAAACATCTCAAGATTCAAATTTAAGTTACGGCCAAAAGATAGATAAACAATTAGGCTCAAGGATAAAGTGTATAGTGGGTAAAGAAATGAAAAGGCTAAGGCTCAAAATGGTTTCAAGGGATAAAGTGTTAAAAGATGAACACTTTTCAATTAAAGGCTAGGCAAATCAGACAATCTTATGATGAGATCATCTGACGAAGGCTAAAAGGGTTAGAAACGAAGGCCTCTATCAGTGCAATGGTGATAAATACTTCTCTTATGTGGTCTCGACAAGAATTCAAATGACAAGTTCTACCTTGGGTCAAAGTCGGTATTCCTCACAGAAATAAACAGATATAACAATTAAGGCTCAATCTCTCAACGGAATTGGGTGAGGCACTCATGGTAATCAGTATTCCAAGGCATCCTTTTACTCAACTAATCCTATTCAGTGTTCTTCTATGCAAGCAACTCAGTTTCAAAAACAATCTCAGATTTCGAAAAAAATTGGGGTCAACTCTCAAAGCTTTCAAAAGTTTGAAAAACGACAATCCATAAGCAAAAAGTGAACCCATTTAAACAGATAAGTCTACATAACCCCCTCCCCACACTTAAAATTTGCAGTGTCCTCAATGCAACAACTAACACAATTAAGGAGTAATTGGGAAAAAGAGAAAACTTCCCGGGTTATGTGACGAAATCTGTTCTGATCTGAGAGAGTGGTCCAAAAATTCGTGCTCGATCATAGATCAAAGACCGCAGTATCTACCAACAAAAAGAAAAAGAAAAAGTAAAAACGAACAATTGAAAATAAACCAAACCAAACTACTAATAGCTACTTAAAAATCCTAAACAAACCAAACGAAAAGAAAAATTGTTCAACCAAACACAACCACGCAGTTCAAAAATAAAATTGTTTACAACAACCATATCGAATAACGGAGATAAAAGAGAGAGATCAATAAGGGCCACGAGGTTGGTTTTGCCAATCCTCGTAAGTCGGGTAACCGGGCGGAGCATCCTCGGAGTATGGCCAATATGGAGATGGAGCATAAACGGTATTCGGTTGAATACCGAAGTGGGAGGCCATCTGGTTCATCACTCCACTTTGCCAGTTGGCTTGGTGAAGAGCCTCCACGGTGTTGTACTCCATATGCTGTTGATGCCGGCCGTAAGAATGTGACATCTCCGAGAGTCGGTTACTCAAGTCTTGGTAACCCGAATATGCCGTCCAATCCGCCGGTTGTTGACCCGCACTCGTCCCACTCGTTCCACTTGTTCCGCCAATCTCATGCGTGCTTCTCGGTGCTTCACTCCTTGCTTGACTCGGTTGACTTCTCGGCTGACTCCTATAAGCTTGAGGATTATGGATCCATGCATTGTAGTCTCTTCCAACCATGTGCTCAACTCTCGCCACGCCCATGCCTCGGAGTTGGTCCATGTCGATCAACCCCATCTCCCCGAGGTTCGTCATCGAAGCAATAGCGGCGTCGGTTAGGATACCAAAGTGTTTGGCCAATAGTGTTACGTACTAGCCACCAACGATGCGACTACCCTCTCGATAACCACTCGCCTTGGCGAGTTGAGCGACGATGAGATACGGAGCATTCAGATATTTATCATCCGTAGAGAGTTGCTCAAGAAGCCACAAATCATGCACGGTCACTTTCTCCTCACTCGAAGAACGAGCATTCACCGCTTGAATGAGCATGCGGGGCAAGAGTCGGTCCGATGAAGCAAGAAAACCTTTCACCTTGAGGTTGCCATGATACGCGGATCAAAACCATCGGGTCTCTTTGAAGTCACCCACATGTACTCCTCGAATCCGGGAGCATCAACATCTGATTGGGTATATATCCCCAAGGCAAGAGCAAACTCGACCAAATATAAAGATCTCCAAACGCCACCAAGTCGGAACGCCATGCACGTTTGATGAAATTCCGCAAGCGCTTTGATTGCGTCGAAATGAAACGTGGCCACAAACTCCACGATAAGCTCTCGGTAGAGGGTCTCGGCAATATCGAAAACTCACTCCCATGCATGGCATATGTAGTACTCATTGCCATCCTCGTCATACGCGTGCTTCTCAAGAATCGCCTTTTTGTTGTTCTCGACACCCATCGAACCAAGAAGATCCCAATCGACTCTCTTTGGCATAAGCACTTGGCGGGGAAGAAGTCGGTTGACGGTATCCCGAAACTCCTCCCTCTTCGGGCCATTCAAAGTTGGGTCATTTGCAAAGGAGGTGAAAACATGACTTCCATCCGGTGCTCGGAAGTTGGCTACGGCGGTCGTAGACGAGCGGGTTCTTTGTCTCTACAAAACCGAAATACCATTGTCTTAGAAAAATTTCAATCCATAAACGCAAGACAAGGTTTATTCACATTCAAAAATTCTAACGAGACAAAACCTATACGACTTCATTTACAAAATATATGCATGACAAAACAAGAACAATGGGGATGTGTAGCATCCCCACACTTGAACTTTTAGTCCAACCTCCATACAAATAATCTAGCTAACAAGGATGGAATGGGGGATTTTGATGTCATCAAGATCCCCACACTTATCATTTAACCACAATCACTAGATTAAATAAACACCAAGCATGCTAACATGAAGTTTCAACCATAAAATCGGGCATGCATCGACTCATAAGCATTAATCAATCAATGGTGATTCAAGAACAATGTCTAATTCAATTTAAGCAAACGCACACCATTGATGGTCCAAACAAGATCTCCTCTTACCAATTCAAGCTAGTCTTACGAAATTGAAGTTAGGAAACATACCTTTGCCATGGAAATTGATGAAATTGAAGCTCAAGAAAGTCGAATCTCGCAAGAACGTGAGAGAGTTCAGCGGCGCCTAAGAGAAATTAGGGTTGTGGTGAAGTGAAAAAGTGAGAAAAGAGGGTTAAAAACCCGTCTGTCCCGACTTCGCGTCGCGAAACCCAGGGTTTCGCGTCGCGAAACGGGCAGTTTTCAAAGATACCCTAGTTTTTAAAATTTTGGCGTCGCCAAACGGCCCTCTTCGCGTCGCGAGGTTCGAAATTTTTACCTGTTACCGTGGCCTACCAACTTCGCGTCGCCAGATTTGGAATCTGGCGATCGCGAAATGCCTACTGTTTCCAACTTCTGAAAAGTTGCATCGCACTCCGATTTCGCTCGAATCTGGTTTTTATCCCCTCCGTATGTTTACCTAAGCAATATCAAACGAAAACATTAATAAAAACACACACGCAAATCAATAAAAACGAGAGAAAATCAAAAAGCACGGGTTGCCTCCCGAGAAGCGCTTAAGTTTTGGACGGGTCTAGAGCTCGACCCCACTTTTGGCTCATTTCTTGGCACGTCGGGCTGACGAGCCCTTCTTCTTTCTGTGATCTTTCTTGGAGGATCCCGGTTCCTTGGTTGATTGCTCCTTTTTGCGCATCGGGTTCGGATAATCCTCCGTCTTCTTTCCAAGTTCATGCGGGCGTAACGGGCGGTTCGTGCTATTGTTGTAGGCCAGAGAAGGATCTTCGTATGGTTCATCGAGGTGTCTAACCGTCTCTCCGTTAGGATCAAAGTAAATCCGATTGTCTCCATAGCCTAAGCTCGTGACTTGGTTTCGCATATCGGTATTCACTTGAGCGGTGTGCAAGAAAGATCTCCCGAGGATTATCGGGATCTCCGTGTTTTGTGGAAGATTAGCTATGACGAAGTCCGTATAGTACACAAATTTGCCAATACGAATCGGGACTCCTTCCGCTATCCCTAACGGTGTTGTCATGTAACCGTTTACTCCTCGGTATTGATAGTTTGTTGGCATGATCTTCTTAACTCCCATTTTCCTGCAATAACCAACAGGCATCATATTAAGAGCGGCACCTGAATCTACCAAAGCAAGACCACTAAATTTATGACAAGAAATAGGTAAGTTATAACTCCCTGGATCATGCTTGATAGGTGCAATGTAGATGAGGTCATCCTCCGGTGCTTTTTCCTTCTCTTTCTCCTTTTCTTTCTCCTTGCCTTTATCTTCTTTCTTCGGGATCACGAACTCCGCGTATCCGCCTTGCTTTCCATCTTCCTCATCATCATCATCACATGAAGCGTCGGGCACTTTGAGTCTTAGATGTTCGAATGACACGGTGAACCCCTCCGAATCGTAATCTGTGGCATAGTCGGGCTCACTTTCACTCTCAGTTTCTACGTACTTCTTGGTGTAGATGTCCGTCCATTTCTTCTTTGACGGCTCTCCGGTTATCATGAGCATCGGTTTTACGTTCTCCACCTTTGGGTTGACTTGTGTTTGCGTTGGTAACTCGCCTTGAGTTCTTTCACTTAGCATTTGCGAAACACGTCCAACTTGCAATTCCAAATTCTGGATGGTACTTTGGTGATTACGTAGGTACGAACCTACTTCATCGTTTAGCTTCTTTTGCGCATCCATGAATTGGACAATCCGATCTTCGATGGAAACACGTGGCTCTCCATCCGGTCTTTGGTTCTGTTGAGTTGGTGCAAAGAAACCGGGAGGTCTAGGGATGAAATTACGGTTATTGTTCCACCTCCCTTGGTAAGCGCCTCGGTTGATATAGTTCACCTCCTCGGGTGTCATCATTGGTCTGTTCGGGCAATCCTTTGTCAAGTGTGGTCCGTTGCACTCCTCGCATCCAACCTGCAAAGCATGAACAGATTTAATTAGTTCTTCGATTTTGCGTTCAAACTTTACCTGTTGGTTTTTCATAGCGGCTAATTCATCGGATGGATCGAAGTCGGTAGAGATCTTTCCGGCCATCCTCGGGATTTGCAATTGCTTGTCCGTCCTCCAATCTATGTTGTGTATAAGCATGTCTTCGAGGAGCTTGTAACCTTCCGTAGGCGTTTTGTACATGAAGACACCACCTGCAGATGAATCCAAAGTAGCTCGTGAAGAATAAGCAAGTCCACTATAGAAAGTTTGAACCTGTTCACTCTTATTCAACTCGTGACTCGGGCACGAGTTTAGGAGGTGCTTGAAACGTTCCCATGCTTCGGATATGGTTTCCCCGTCTTGTTGTTGGAAGGATCGGATCTCGGCTCTCAATTTGTCGATTTTGGATGGTGGAAAGAATCGGGAAAGGAACTTGGAGCGAAGTCCTTCCCAAGTAGTGATTGAGCTCGGCTCTAAGGATCGCAACCAAGCCCTAGCTTCTCCGGTAAGCGTTAGAGGGAAGACCCTAAGACGAATTGCATCATCCCGGTCTGCCTCTGTTTTGAACAGATCACAAATATCCACGAAGTTTTCCATGTGAACGATAGGATTGTTATCGTTTTTCCCGTCGAAGGTAAGGTCCTTGATCATGTGTAGGAGCTTCCCCGGGATTTCTTTGTTCAGGTTCGGCTTTGTGATCGGATTGGTGGGTACAGTTGGAGCGGCTCTCCTGGCAGTCCACATCGGTGCCTCGTCTCCCATCTCAAAAATCAAAGCTCTCGGGCGAACTTTGCTTGCTTTTGACTTCTTTTTGTTTCTTTTTCTGAACTCTCTCTCCGGCTCCTCAAATGGCTCTAACAAGTCTGCCGTGACTGAAACCACAACAAACGGTTACGGGCAACTTGCGGGAAACAAAGAGATAAAATAAAAATTAATAATAAAAATAATTATCTAAAAAGCAGAAAACTTGCAAGGGACAGAATCCCTCACAAGGATCGATTAACAAAACTAATAAAGACTAAAATCTAACAACTACCGTTCCTCGGCAGCGGCGCCAAAAACTTGATGCGGTAATTATCGTATATAAAAAGCGTAACAAGTTTTAACCTCTAATGCCTAGCCACCGTCTTACCACATATACAGGCAAGCGTACCTGATCGTGAGTAATATAGTGTAGGAAAGTCTAGGTATCGTATCTACCACTGGGAACGGTCAAGTTATCGTAGACTAAAGTCTAGATCAGTCTAATTAACCTAAAGGGGGGGTTTTATATAAAAAAGGTTTGAATACTTAAAAAGATAATTAACTAATTAAAAACTAAGAAAGCAAATAGAATACTGATTTAAGATTATAATAAGGAAAAACAACAGTACTTATCATGGTAAAGTGAATCCCCAATATGGATGATATGAATAGGTCGAATGTTTGGTTGTTTTGACTATTGTAGGAATTTAAGTCTGGGACACCCTAACATATGCATATTATGGTTATGAACTAGGATACGATCCTCCTAATTCCAATCCTAAATCGTTTGGTCCACAATCTAGAATCGGTAAACCCTTCCTAATCAATATTGCAATGGCTCTTTTACTATCTGGTCACTATTGGACCAAGTAACCCCTTAACACAAACTTTTGGTCCAAGTCAGGCTAAGGTAGGTTGATTATCCTTTCGGAGTCTATCTGCTTTGGTTTAACAAATACACCCAACCAATTGAATTCAAATTGCCACAACAATAAAAATCAGAAAAGAACCATAAAAGACATTCAATTAATCAAAACAAACCAGTAAACATTAATCACAAAAATATCATCCGTAAAGGTTCATCGACCATGACAAGCAATACTAATAAAACTACTCACTAATCATGATGAAAACATAAACACAAACAAAAGTAGACATCGACATGATACCGACAGTACAACGACGAATGATCGGAGATCGATTCCCGCAGCGTATCGGCACCTTTCGTACCCTTACTCTCGTTCCTCCTCGTATCCCGTACTTCTCTCGTGTATCGAACATGTTTAGAACTGAAGGAGGAGGCTGATATTTAAAGAAAAACGCCCAGGGGTCATCTGGCGATCGCCAAGCTGCTAGTTTGGCGACGCCAGACACTTAATTCAACCCTAATCTTCAATTCAGTCGAATTTGGCGGCGCCAGATTGAGAATCTCGCGATCGCCAAGTGTCTCCTATGTTGACTTTGTGCATTTTTCACGTTTTCTTGCCTTTTTTCGTTCTTTTCCGTTCCACGGCCTCCAAATCCTTCACAAACAATAATAAGATCTTTTAGTGCATGAAATGATCATAAACGGGTGAGAAATGGGGTAAAGTCATACGATTACGCGCAACCAAAATATGTATAATTTTGGTGTTATCAATCACGAAGTCACGAAGTTGGTGACTTCGTGATTTCGTACCATCGTACTTGACTTCGTACCGTATTGCCTTGAATTCGTCAGAGTCGCGAAGTTGCGAACTTGTCAACTTCGCGATTTCGTAACAGTATTCGCATAGCATCCATTCGTACCAGAATCGCGAAGTCGCGAAGTCTATGACTTCGTGACTTCGTACCCACCGAGGCAATTCTTGATTTCAGACCATCGAATGCAAAGTTAAGTATTTTTAACAGTTTTTTAATTTAAAAAAAATAATCTAAGAACTTAATTATTTAAAATGAAATAATTTGTTTAACTTGACTTCTCCCTTACTTTGAGAACGATAGTTTTATATTCCGTAAACATGTATAAAAAGTATTTCTATTTAGAGTAAACTACAATTTTCATCGTTGTGTTTTATAGTCTATAGTGGTTTTCATTCCTATGGTTTAAAACTACTTCCTCGTCCCTGTGGTTTTCAGTTTGGTCTCATTTTTGTCTATTCATCTAATGCCATTAAGAATATAATTTGTTTATTAATATTTTAATTTGATATTTTAGTAATTATATTAGGGAGATACTAACTAATAATAAATGATATTTTTTAATTGAAATAAAATTAATAGAAACTCATATAACTAATACAATAAACAAACTTATTAAATTAAAATTTATTTTCAAAATTTTAAGATGAAATAGATGATATTTTTCTTGCAAAGTTAAGTATTTTTAAAATAGGACACGTGTCCATGAGGGATTGGCCAAAATGGGTTCACATGGATTGCAATCTTTAATGGGGTTGTGTTTGTTACGTGGCGCAAGATGATTGGTCCATTTAATTTGACATGGATTGAGGTTGTATTTGTGTTTCTTTAGTGGGAGCAATATAAATAGGAGGGAGGGGGACCATTTGAAGAAAGTGTTAGTTGTTTTTGTTTAGTCTTTGTTTAGTCTTTGTTTATTTGGAGGATTAAAAAATGAGAGGGGACCATTTGAAGAAGGTGTTACGAAGTTTGACTCTACGGGAGGTTTCAAAATCACGAAGTTAACAGAGATTTGTCGGATTTCTCATTTCAAACGTTTAATAGTCATCAATGGTAAATTAATTGTTTGCTCATTCCAAACGTTTTATGTATGTTTTGTTTATGTTAAGTTTATGTACTGAATGTTATAATTTATGTTAAGTTTATGTATTTAATAGTTATGTTTTATACATGTGTAATACTTTTTCGTATGCTTATTTAAAACTTATAACTTTTTGCTCGGAACTCCGTTTTTGATGAGGTTTTCGCCTACGCGTTCGTAACGAAATAATCTACAACTCCCAATAATAATATTCCAGAAAAGATCTCCTTAAAAAATTGGTTTTACGAATCCATAGCTTAACTGTCGACGTTTTGACTTGTTTTCTCCAAATTTCTCAATCTAACTCCGATTGTCATGAATTTTTTTTCTTTTCTAAATCCTCTCATATACTCCAAAGAAGTATAAACTTAAAATTTCAAACACAAACTCCCACTAAATCATCGGTTACCTTATATGGCACTACTAATACACTTAGTAAAATTTCGACATGCTTAACATTTTCTCGCATGTAAGCACATAATATCCTTCGTAACATATAAATGAGGCACACTTAGCATATAATATGGGAAATTAGAATTAGGATGTTACAAATACCTCCTCCTTTTGAGGATTTCGTCCCCGAAATCAGTGTTGTGGAAACAAGGAAGGGTATTTCGCCTTCATCTCATCTTTACGCTCCCACGTCGAATTTGGTCCTCGATGGTGTTTCCACTTGACCAATACTAACTCTAGCTCCTGATTACGTAGGTTCACCTTTTTCTCGTTTAGAATGGATTCTGGTTCTTCAATATACCTCAATGTTTCATCTACTTTGACTTCTGATAAGGGAACCTTCTTCTCATGTTTACCCAAACATTTACGTAAGTACCCGACATGAAACACATCGTGTATCCCCGTAAGTTCCTCTGGTAATTCCAGTCGATAAGCTTGTTTCCTGATACACTCCAATATTTTGAATGGGCCGATAAATCGTGGACTTAATTTACCTTGTTTTCGGAATCAGAGCACTCCTCGCCAAGGAGAAACTTTCAGCATTACCATATCACCAACCGAGAACTCAATTGGCCTTTTGCGGTGATCTGTATAAGACTTTTGACGATCTTGGGCAGCTTTCATTCTTTCACGAGTAATTTGAATCTTGTCATGCGTGATCTGAATGAGCTCCGGACTAGCTATATTTTCTCTCCTGTCTCTCGCCAACACAAGGGTGTACGACACTTACGCCCATATAAAGCCTCGTAGGGAGCCATTCCAATGGTCGAGTGGTAACTATTGTTATAAGAAAACTCAACCAAGGGTAGGTGAACATCCCAACTTCCACCAAACTCTAAGATACATGCACGTAGCATATCCTCGAGGGTCTGAATAGTCTGAGGATGATAGGCCGTACTAAATGCATGATGTGTCTCCAACTCTCGTTGAAATGCGCTCTAGAATTTGGAAGTGAATCGAGAGTCTTGATCAGAGATAATCTTAACTGGTACACCATGTCGCGAGATAACTTCATCAATGTACAACTGCGCCCATCGATCCATAGAATAAGACTCTTGGACAGGTAAGAACAGTGCAGATTTGGTCAACCGATCAACTATAACCCAAATACTATCATGTTGACGTTGGGTTTTTGGTAGTTTAGTAACCAGATCCATGGTTAACTCTTCCCATTTCCACATCGGTACCCCTAGAGGCTGCAAACTACCATACGGTTTCTGATGTTCGGCTTTTACTTGTAAGCATGTGGTACACTTCTCGACATATCGTCCAATATCAGTCTTCATCCCAGGCCACCAATAATCTAGACGTAGATCTTGATACATTTTGGTACTCCCTGGGTGTATCGATAATCGTGACTTATGTGCTTCCGCTAACACAACATCCCGTATACCACCAAGTCTAGGGACCCATATTCGAGCTTTAAAGACTTTCAAGCCACGTCCATCTTCAGAAAGAAAATTGACGTATCCCACCATTCGTTCTGCTTTGATATTCTCAGACTTCAAACCCTCAATCTACCACTTTCGAATATCGTCGAATAGATTAGGTTTAACCGATATGTGAGTGATAACGTAGCATAGAAGTCCAGCATACGTCTTCCTACTCAAAGCATCAGCCACTACATTGGCTTTACCCGGATGATATAATATCTCACAATCGTAATCTTTGATGAGTTCCATAGCACGTTGCTGACGCATGTTCAGGGTCTGTTGATCAAATAGATACTTTAAGCTCTTGTGGTCAGTATAGAGTTGACACTTCGTACCATAGAGATAGTGTCGCCAAAGTTTCAAAGCAAAGACCACCGCTGCTAGCTCAAGATCAAGGGTTGGATACTTTTTCTCATATTCTTTCAGTTGTCGCGAGGCATATGCGATTACCTTGCCCCGTTGCATCAAGACACATCCAAGTCCAAGTAGAGATGCATCACTATACACTACAAATTCCTCACTACCCTCAGGTAGAGCTAGTATAGGCGCGTTTGTCAAACAATCTTTAAGAGTCTGAAATGCATTATCTTGAGCTTCTGTCCATTCAAACTTAACATCCTTGCGAGTTAATGATGTAAGTGGCACAGCAATTTTCGAAAAGTCACGGATAAACCGTCTGTAGTATCCTGCTAGACCCAGAAAACTTCTGACTTCAGATGGATTCTTTGGTTGCTCCCATTTTTGGATCGCCTCAATTTTAGTCGAATCAACAGAAACTCCGTCGCCCGATATTACATGTCCTAGAAATTGCACCTGACGAAGCCAGAATTCGCATTTCGAGAACTAAGACTAAAATCTAACAACTACCGTTCCCCGGCAACGGCACCAAAAACTTGATGCAGTAATTATTGTATATAAAAAGTGAAACAAGTTTTAACCTCTAATGCCTAGCCACTGTCTAACCACATATACAGGCAAGCGTACCTGATCGTGAGTAATATAGTGTAGGAAAGTCCAGGTATCGTATCTACCACTGGGAACGGTCAATGGTTCATCGACCACAATAAGTACCACTATTAAAAGACTACTCACTAGACATAATAAAAACAGAAAACATGATAGTAGACACAGACATGATACCGACAGTACAACGACGGATGATCGAAGATCGAACCCCGCAGCGTATCGGCACCACTCAGACTTCACACTTTATTCTGTCGTTTCTCTCGTCTATCCATATTCGAACTGAAGGAGGAGGCTGGTATTTAAAAGGAGCGTCCAGAGCCTGTTTCGCGTTCGCCAGACGGCTGCTTCGCGGCGCGAGACACTTAGGTCAAACCATGGATTTCAGCATTATCGAACTTGGCGGCGCCAGATCTGATATTTCGCGATCGCTAAGAGGCTCCTGGATTGAGATTGTGCATTTTTCACGTTTTTCGCCTTTTTTCGTACTTTTCCGTTCTACGGCCTCCAAATCCTACAAATGCAATAATAAGCTCAATTGGTGAGTGAAATGATCAGAAACGGGTGAGAAATGGGGTAAAGTCATACAATTAAGCTCAACCAAAACATGTATAATTTTGGTGTTATCAAAATTCCCACACTTAAGCTTTGATTGTCCTCAATCAAAAGACTGAAAGATAAGAAAGATAACTCCAAAATTATCTCCACCCAAGATCATTTAAGAGAACAAAGTATACTCACACAATCGAACACACAAACAAGATACATCAAGCAATTGGATACCAAGATCAACCTTTCACCCTCACATAGTATGAATAATCATGTAAAGTGTATCTCTCGGGGGTAAAAGTGTATATATAAGTGATCACACCTATACTCGACTAATTCCCGTATGCATAAGCTTGTCACCAAATCTAGTCTCCACCACTGAGAAGTTGTCAACCGTCAAGAGGACTTTAGGGTTGTAATATTAGGCTAAGGGTTAAGGGTAGGATAAAGGATATATAAGTGACTAAGGGTTGTAGCAAAAACTTGAAAACCAATCAGTTCAAGACCCAAATTAATCATCTGACTTTTGAGATTTTTAGAGCTCGGGATTTCTATCACTTCCACATTTATATCGGCCTAAGCATATTGCTTATTTGTGGCTTTGATATTTTTTTCTTTTCTTTTAAGCATATCGACTCTTTTGATGTTTCTTTTTGAATGAGTCGTTTTCTATTTTATTTTTTTTCTTTTCTTTTTTTTTCTTTTCAAGCTCTCTATTTTTTTTCTTTTCGTGAGTAGCAACTATGTTGATTTTTACTCTTCTTTCTCTCTTTCTCACAATCCCTTTCTCTATTTGTCAGATTCATAAAATGGACCAAAGACATGACAAGCATCCAACTTTGAGCTACGGCCAAGAGATAGATAAAAAATTGGGCTAAAGGATAAAATGTATAGTGGGTAAGGAAATGAAAAGGCTAAGGCTCAAAAAAGGTTACAAAGGATGAAGTACTAAAGATGAGTACTTTTCAATCAAAGGCTAGGCAAATCAAATAACCTTATAATGAGGTTATCTGAAGGCTAAAAGGGTTAGAAACGAAGGCCTCTATCAGTGCAATGGTGATAAATACTTCTCTTATGTGGTCTCGACAAGCATTCAAATGACAAGTTCTACCTTGGGTCAAAGTCGGTATTCCTCACGAAATGAATAACAATTAGGCTCAACTCTCAAAGGAATTAGGTGAGGCACTAATGGTAATTGGTATTCCAAGGCATCCTTCTACTTGACTAATCCTATTCAGTGTTCTCCTATACAAGCAACTCAGTTCCAAAAACAATCTCAGATTTCGAAAAAATTTGGGGTCAAATCTCAAAGCTTTCAAAAATTTGAAAAACGACAATCCACAAAGCAAAAAGTGAACCCATTTAAACAGATAAGTCTACATAACCCCCTCCCCACACTTAAAATTTGCAGTGTCCTCAATGCAACAATTAAAACAATTAAGGAGTAATTGGGAAAAAGAGAAACTTCCCGGGTTATGTGACGAAATCTGTTCAGATCTGAGAGAGTGTTCCAAATATCATGCTCGATTCAAGATCATAGATCACTGTATCTATTACCAAAAGAAAAAAAATAAAAAAGTAAAAACGAACAAACAAGATAAACCAAACTAAAGCAATTAAAAGGTACTTAGAATCCTAAACAAACCAAACAAAAATAAAAATTGTTCAACCAAACCAAACACACCAAACAAAGCAAAATAAAATTGTCTTAAACAACCATATCAAATGAGAGATATAAAAGAGATAGATCAATAAGGGCCACGAGGTTGGTTTTGCCAATCCTCGAAAGTCGGGTAACCGGGCGGTGCATTCTCGGGGTATGGCCAATATGAAGATGGAGCATACGCGGTATTTGGTTGAATACCGAAGTGGGAGGCCATTTGGTTCATCACTCCACTTTGCCAGTTGGCTTGGTGAAGAGCCTCCGTGGTATTATACTACACATACTAATGATGACGGCCATAAGATAACGACATCTCCGAGAGTCGGTTACTCAAGTCTTGGTAACCCGAATATGCCGTCCATTCCGCCGGTTGTTCTCCCGCATTCCTCTTACTTGTTCCACCGGTCTCATGCGTGCTCCTCGGTACTCTCCTTGCTTGACTCCTCGTTCCAATAGCTCGAGGGTTGTGAATCCATGTGTTCTGATCCCCGCTAAGTAGATGATCAACCAATGCCACACCCATGCCACGGAGTTGGTCCATATCAATCAACCCCATCTCACCAAGATCCGTCATCGAGGCAATGGCACCATCGGTTAGAATACCGAAGTGCTTGGCTAGAAGCGTAACATACTGGCCACCGATCAAATGACTACCCTCTCGATAACCACTCGCCTTAGCGAGTTGAACGGCAATAAGGTACGGAGCATTCGAATACTTGTCCTCCGTAGAAAGCTGCTCAAGAAGCCAAAGATCGTACACAGAAACTTTTTCCTCACTCGAGGAACGAGCATTCACCGCGTGAATAAGCATGCGGTGCAGAAGTCGGTCTAAAGAAGTAAGAAAACCTTTCACCTTGAGATTACCACCATAATCACCTTCACCCAAAATCGCCCAAGCCAACCGAGGATCAAAACCGTCTGGCCTCTTTGCAGTCGCCCACATGTACTCCACGAATCCGGGAGCATCTACTTCAGCCTGGGTATATATCCCCAAGGCAACGGCAAATTCCACCAACGAAAGCGATCGCCAAACTCCCCCGAGTCGGAAAGTTATGCACGACTGATAGAACATGCACGACTGATAGAACTCCTCAAGGGCCTTGATTGCGTCGAAACGGAACGTGGCCACAAAATCAATGATAAGCTCGCGGTAGAGGGTCTCGGCAATGTCGAAGACTCGTTCCCATGCATGGCAAATATAATACTCAGTGCCATCTTCGTCGTAGGCGTGCTTTTCGAACGTCGCCTTGATTTCGTTCTCAACTCCCATAGATCTAAGGAGGTTCCAATCGGCTCTCCTTGGTATTAGAACTTGACGGATGAGAAGCCGGTTCACAGTATCCCGGTATTCCTCCTGCTTCGGAGAATTTAACGTTGGGTCATTCATGAAGAAGGTGAAAATGTGACTCCCATCCGGTGCACGGAAGTTAGTTGCGGTGGAAGTCGACGAGCGGGTTCTTTGTCTCTACAAAATCCAAATACCATTGTCTTAGAAATTTTTACTCAATAAATACAAGACAAGGTTCATTCACGTCAAAATTCAACGAGACAAAACTTCCACGACTAAAAAGTTCAACTAGCAAATGCATACATGAAAAACCAAAATAAAGGGGGATGTGGAACATCCCCATACTTGAACTCTTAGTCCAACCTCAATTACAAACCAATCTAGCTAGCTAAACAAGAATGGGAGATTTTTGTGTCATCAAAATCCCCACACTTATCATCAAAGCATATTCACTAGATTAAACAATCAAAAAGAACATGCTAGAATGAAATTTCAATCAAACCACATAGCATGCATAAACTAATAAGCACTAAACAATCAATGGTGTTTCAAGAACAATGTCAAATCCATAAAAGCATACAAACACCATTGATGCCCAAAACAAGATCCAATCTTACCAAATCAAGCTAATCTCATAAAATTAAAGTGTGGAAACATACCTTGGCCATGGAGAATGAAGAAATTGAAGCTCAAAAAGTTCGGATTTCGCAAAGGTGAGAGGAGGGTTCACGGCGCCTAGAGAGAATTAGGGTTGTGTATTTTGAAAAAGTGAGCAAAAGGGGTTTAAAAACCCGTCTGCATTGTTTTCGCGTCGCCAAACAGGCGGTTTCTGAAATTTTACCCTAATTTTTGAAGGCTTCGCGTCGCGAAACGGCTCCCTCGCGTCGCGAGATTCGAAAATTTTACCTGTACCCAAGGCTTGCCAACTTCGCGTCGCCAAACTTGAAAACTGGCGAACGCGAAGAGTCCACTGTTTCATCTTTTTGAAAAACTCTATCGCGCGTCGGATTTGCTCGATTTTTGCGTCTATCTCCTCCGTATGGTTACCTAAGCAATATCAAACAAAAAGATTAACAAAAACACACACGAAAATCATAAAAACGAAAAATGAAAGAAAATGCTCGGGTTGCCTCCCGAGAAGCGCTTCATTTTTGAATGGGTCTAGAGCTCGACCCCTTTTTCTGCTCATTTCTTGGCACGTCGGGCTAACAAGCCCCTCTTCTTTCTGTATTCCTTCTTGGAGGGTCCCGACCCATTGGATGTTTGCTCCTTTTGAGGTATCGGGTTCGGATAATCCTCCGTCTTCTTCCCATGTTCATGAGGGAGTAACGGGCGGTTCGTGTTCTTCTTGTAGGCTAGAGAAGGATCTTCATATGGTTCATCGAGATGTGTGACCGGCTCTCCGTTGGGATCAAAGTAAACCCGCTTGTCTCCGTACCCCAAGCTCGTCACTTGATTCCGCATATCGGTATTCACTTGGGCGGTATGGAGAAAAGCTCTTCCAAGAATGATTGGGATCTCTGTGTTATGTGGAAGGTTAGCTATGACGAAGTCCGTAAAATAAACAAAATTGCCATTGCGAATCGGGACTCCTTCCGCTGTCCCTAACGGTTTGGTCATGTATCCGTTCACTCCTCGGTATTGATAGTCTGTTGGAACGATCTTCTTGACTCCCATTTTCCTGCAATAACCAACAGGCATCATGTTAAGTGCGGCACCTGTATCTACCAAAGCAAGACCCTTAAACTTATGACAAGAAATAAGTAAGTTGTAACTCCCCGGATCATGCTTGATAGATGCAATGTAGATGAGTTCATCTTCCGCCGCCTTTTCCTTCTCTTTCTCCTTGCCTTTATCCTCTTTCTTTGGTATCACGAACTCCGCGTATCCGCCTTGCTTTCCATCTTCCTCCTCATCATCACTTGAAGCAACGGGTCCTTTAAGTCCTAGATGCTCGAACGAAATAGTGAACCCCTCCGAGTCATAATCCGTGGCATAATCGGGTTCACTACCACTATCGCTCTCCACATACTTCTTCGTGTAGATGTCCGTCCACTTCTACTTTGATGGTTCTCCGGTCATCATTAGCATCGGCTTCACATTTTCTACCTTCGGGTTGACTTGGGTTTGCGTTGGTAACTCCCCTTGAGTCCTTTCACTTAGCATTTGCGAAACACGGCCAACCTGCAATTCCAAATTCTGGATAGTACTTTGGTGGTTACGTAAGTACGAACTTACCTCATCATTTAGCTTCCTTTGTGAATCCATGAATTGGATAATCCGGTCCTCGATAGAAACACGCGGCTCTCCATCCGGTCTTTGGTTTTGTTGATTTGGTGCAAAGAAACCGGGAGGTCTAGGAATGAAGTTACGATTGTTGTTCCACCTCCCTTGATATTCGCCTCGGTTGAGACAGTTCACCTCCTCAGGTGTCATCATTGGTCGGTTCGGGTAATCCTTAGTCAAGTGTGGTCCATTGCACTCCTCGCATCCAACTTGCAAAGCATGAACAGATTTGATTAGTTCTTCGATTTTGCGTTCAAACTTTACCTGTTGGTTTTTCATCGAGGCTAGTTCATCGGATGGATCGAAGTCGGTTGAGATCTTTCCGGCCATCCTCGGGATTTGTAAGCGCTTATCCGTCCTCCAATCTATGTTGTGTATGAGCATGTCCTCGAGAAGCTTGTATCCTTCCGTGGGCGTTTTGTACATAAAGACACCTCCGACAGATGAATCTAATGTAGCTCGTGAAGAATAAGCAAGTCCACTATAGAAAGTTTAGACTTGTTCACTCTTATTCAATCCGTGACTCGGGCACGAATTTAAGGTGTTTGAAACGTTCCCACGCTTCGGATATAGTCTCCCCGTCATCTTGTTGAAAGGATCGGATCTCGGCTATTAACTTGTCGATTTTGGATGGTGGAAAGAATCGGGAAAGGAACTTTGAGCGAAGTCCTTCCCAAGTGGTGATTGAACTTGGCTCCAACGAGCGCAACCAAGCTCTAGCTTCTCCGGTAAGTGTAAGAGGAAAGACTCGAAGGCGAATTGCATCATCTCGGCCTTCCTCCGTTTTGAACAGATCACATATATCTACGAAGTTCTCCATATGTACGATAGGATTGCTATCGTTTTTCCCGTCGAAGGTAAGGTCCTTGATCATGTGAAGGAGCTTCCCCGGGATTTCTTTATTTAGGTCCGACTTCGTGATCGGGTTGGTAGGTACGGTTGGAGCAGTTCTCCTGGCGGTCCACATCGGTGCTTCGTCCCCCATCTCAAAAATCAAAGCTCTCGGGCGAACTTTGTTGGCTTTTGACTTCTTTTTGTTTCTTTTTCTGAATTCTCTCCGGCTCCTCAAATGGCTCTAACAAGTCCGTCGTGACTGAAACCACAACAAACGGTTACGGGCAACTTGCGGGAAACAAAGAGATAAGATAAAATAAAATAAAAACAACTAACTAAACTAGAAAGCGAAAAACTTGCAAGGGAAAGAATCATTCACAAGGATCGATTAACAAAACTAACTAAGACTAAAATCTAACAACTACCGTTCCCGCGGCAACGGCGCCAAAAACTTGATGCAGTAATTATTGTATATAAAAAGCGAAACAAGTTTTAACCTCTAATGCCTAGCCACTGTCTTACCACATATACAGGCAAGCGTACCTGATCGTGAGTAATATAGTGTAGGAAAGTCCAGGTATCGTATCTACCACTGGGAACGGTCAAGTTATCGTAGATTGTTAATCTAGATTAGTTTAAATATCCTAAGGCTTTGGGGGGGGGGGGGTTATGAAAAAGGTTTTAATAAATAAAAAGACAACTAAATTAATTAATAACTAAGAAAGCAATTAAAAGATGGATTAAAACTTTATGAGAGAAAACAGTAGTACTTATCATGGTATAGTGAATCCCCAAGTGGATGATTTAAACAGGCAAAAGGTTTGGTTGTTTTGATTATTGTAGGAATTTAAGTCTAGGACACCCTAACATGTGATGACTATGGCTATCAACTAGGTCGTGATCCTCCTAGTCCCAATACATAGGTCGTTTGTCAGACAATCTAGTACCGGTCACCCAATCCTATCTCTATTGCATGGTATTCTACTATCTGGTCGCTCTCGGTTTGAGTAACCACTTAACACAACTCTCCGGGATGAAGGGTAGGTCAAGGGAGGTTGATTATCCTATCGGAGTCTATCTATCTTGGTCAAAATAGATACACCCAACCAACGAATTCAAATAGCCAAACAATATGAATCAGATCGGAACCATAACACACATTCAATTAACCAAAAACAAACCAGTAAACATTAAATCACAAAATCATCATCCACAATGGTTCATCGACCATAATAAGTACCACTATTAAAAGACTACTCACTAGACATAATAAAAACAGAAAACATGATAGTAGACACAGACATGATACCGACAGTACAACGACGGATGATCGAAGATCGAACCCCGCAGCGTATCGGCACCACTCAGACTTCACACTTTATTCTGTCGTTTCTCTCGTCCATCCATATTCGAACTGAAGGAGGAGGCTGGTATTTAAAAGGAGCGTCCAGAGCCTGTTTCGCGTTCGCCAGACGGCTGCTTCGCGGCGCGAGACACTTAGGTCAAACCCTGGATTTCAGCATTATCGAACTTGGCGGCGCCAGATCTGATATTTCGCGATTGCTAAGTGGCTCCTGGATTGAGATTGTGCATTTTTCACGTTTTTTCGCCTTTTTCGTACTTTTCCGTTCCACGGCCTCCAAATCCTACAAAAGCAATAATAAGCTCAATTGGTGAGTGAAATGATCAGAAACGGGTAAGAAATGGGGTAAAGTCATACAATTAAGCTCAACCAAAACATGTATAATGTTGGTGTTATCAGTCATCAATAAATACTATGACAGACTTGTCAAGCATGGGACGACATACTCTATTCATTAAGTCCATAAACGCTGCAGGTGCGTTTGTAAGTCCGAATGGCATTACCAGAAATTCGTAATGCCCATAACGGGTTCGGAAGATCGTCTTGGGTACGTCTTCCTCACTTACTTTCAGCTGGTGATAGCCGGACCTGAGATCAATCTTGAGAAATAGCTTGCACCTTGGAGCTGATCAAACAAGTCATCGATATGAGGTAACGGATATTTATTCTTAATCGTTACCTTGTTCAATTCCCTGTAATCGATGCACATCTGGAATGAACCGTCTTTCTTCTTTACAAACAGTATTGGTGCACCCCAAGGCGAAGCACTCGATCAAATGAACCCCTTGTCCAACAACTCTTGTAACTAGCTCATCATTTCTTTCATTTCTGCCGGCGCCAGTCGATAAGGCGTCTTAGCAATAGGAGAGCCACCGGGTACCAAATCGATTCGGATTCTACTTGCCTATCTGGTGGTAACCCAGGCAAGTCATCAGGGAATACATCCGGATATTCACATACAATTGGCACATCTTTCACTATCTTCTTAACTTCTTTGGTCGCATCCAAGACATATGCCATGAAAGAAGTGCAACCCTTAGTTACACAACGCAACGTTTTAAGCATAGATATTATCTTCACGTTACCGGGACGTCTCTCCCCATAAATATACAAGTAGTCTCCATTCTTAACTGGTACCTGAACCATCCTCTCATAACAGATGATAACCACACGGTTCTTTATTAACCAATCCATACCAATCACGACATCGAAGCCCCGAATATCAATAGGAATCAAGTCTACCAAGAAATCATGATTTTCTAACACTAAAGAGCAATCTCTAAATACTCTATCAGCTACTAAAGTGACTCCATTAGCAGTATCAACGGTAAACAGAATACGAAGCATAAACGGAACAGATTTCATGTAGCGAACAAAATCATGTGACATAAAAGAATTTGTAGCTCCAGAATCGAATAAAATATGAGCGGGTTGGGAGTTAACAAGGAAAATACCAGTAACAACATCTGGCTCATCACGAGCCTCCTTCGCGGTAATCTGAAAAGCTCGAGCTCGTGCTTTGGGTACCTCCTCTTTTTGACTTGAGGCACCACCCATCGTCGGTCGTTGGACTGACGCCTTACTTTCTGCTCCTTTTCCTCGTGGACAGTTTTGCTGTCTATGCCCAAGAACCCCGCATGAGTAGCATGCTTCCTCCTTTCGCGGACAAGTCATACGAACATGGCCCACCTCACCACAACAAAAACATCGTACACTGGATGGTTCAATATTGCATCGTCCAACATGATTCTTGCCACATCTTTGGCAAATCCTCGGGGCATTAGACTGTAAAGAGTATGCCTGAGGTGTAGTACGAGTTGCATTATTCGTCTGCCCCCGTCTCAACGTTAAGAACTTGGGTGATCGATGTGTTGGGACTAAGGATGCCTTTCCAGTGCATGGTCGCTTTGCTGTCGGAACTGGATCATCCGGTATTGACAGGTCATGCTCGCATCTTCGAGCAAATTCTACTGCCTTGACAAAACTTGGAACTTCACGATTCACCAGAAAATTCCGAATTTCTTTTCGTAACCCACCCACAAAACGCTCGACCTTATCATCTTCAGTACTTAAAAACCTTAGTGCAAATCGTAGTTTTCGGTTGAACTCGGTCTCATACTCCATCACAGTCATGGTGCCTTGTTTCAAATCCCAGAACTCTTTCTCAAGGCGACGTTGAAGATCCATTGGGCAATATTGTTCAAAGAACTTTGATCGAAATTCGTCCCAAAGCATGTTCTCGCGAGTATTCGAGTCTAGTGACTCGTAAGTGTTATCCCACCAAACTAATGCTCGATCTGTCAACATAGCAGATGCATACCTCACCTTGTCTTCATCGTGTACGCGAATTGTTCGAAACACTTTTTCGGTGTTCTGAACCCATTGCATAGCTAAAACAGGATCAGATTGTCCTGTATACTCCGTGGCCCCACTACTACGGAATGAGTTAAACGAGACTCAATCTAGTTTGGGTTTCGGAACCTCATCGGTCACGATCGGACGTTTACCCTTGTCGTCTGGTTTAAGTGCATTTGTCGGATTGTGTTCTTCTAACCTCTTCTCAAATTCCTTTCTTTGTTCCTCTAATGCGGCTCTCATCTGATCAGTTAATGATTTCATCTGATCAGCCATCATTTTCATCAATTTTTCTGTTTGAGGAGATGTAGGGACTTCCTCGTCATTTCTAGTGTTACGAGAATCATATCCACCAACATTAGGGATTGTTTGATCATGGCTTGCCTCAAGGTCATTTTCCCCCATGTGTGGGTCTATCGGTCTATGGCTTGTTGCGTCGCCGTCAGCCATTTACTAAAAGTTTTAACACATACTTATTAGATATAACCCTATCCTTGGTCCCATCCCCACCTAGGTTTCTCCTATTGGTCTTTTTCCCGTATTCTATCATAGCCTAGTTACTATACGATTTCAATGCCTAGGTTTGAGTCTAGATATCATTTCTAATATCTAAATCCCTCAAACCACTGCTCTGATACCATATTTGTAACACCTTGGTTACGATTTCACCAAAACCACATTTTAATAACCCAAAACATAACATACGGGATATCATTTTCTAAATAAACCACCAAAAGCTAGTTATACTTTAATAAGTATTTTCCAAATCCAAAACGAAAGCTTACAATCTTATAATTTAAAATATTTACCAACTAAAAACGGGACCACATAATAACTACCCGGATATATTTACAATCCAAAATATATATTAAACATAATTATATATATACCAAGACTTGGCAACGATCCCCGAACTAATCACGAACTAACTACACCGGGTTCTTGCCTTTATCCTCTTTCTTTCCTGAAAAAAATAGTGAGCTAACGGAATAAGCACATGGCTTAGTGAGATAAATAATTTAAACAAATGTTACTGAAATTAAGTCTATACAAATACACGGGAACTGAAAACCAACCAATTGAATGGTTATATCAATGAGCAATTATTTGAGAGTAACACTTACATAATAAGGATTGTCCATAATATAACCAAAAATCAAGTGCCGAAATCAAACAATTCATCATGACATAACAAGCTTATTTCAATGCAAATTACAAGAAATTATCAGAGGATACCAGGTCAATTCCTTTGCAAGGGATCAATAACATACGTTACTCAAACGGTCTAAAGCAACATATCGAAATAAACAAACAAATGGAACACATAGGACTAGCAGGGAGCCCATCGTTACTGGGTATGCTCGAGCTCCTATGGTTCGCAGAATACAATGCTTAGGACTGGCAGGGAGCCCGCCTTCATCTCCCGGGTATGCCCGAGTCCCTATACTCGTGCCTCTCTTCACATTAGGCACCGAGTACGGCCAACAGACAACAAGAACGACTAGAATGTCTCACCGATCCCTCCCCCTTCATCGGCATGTTGACATTCACCGTTTTCGGGACGGATCACACAAAGTAATCCCCGTACTTCCGGTTTCACGAGAAATCAAAGAAACAATACCGACGGAATACATGGATATCCAAACCGACCGACATTTCGGAAGAACTCGTAATCGAGAGATCAATACGTACAAAGACAAAAGACCAATAAGAATCGAATCTAAGTCATAGAAATCACATACATATAGATGGTATATAAATATACACTTAATACAATAATATTTGAATAGATATTTAACTCACCTCACGACCGAATGTCAAATACGGTCAAATCGAACGACAAATGTCCAACCTTGCAATCCAACTATAAGATACCCTCCAAATGACTCAAACAAGCTTAAATTATCCCCTGGAGTTCATATATCAAGTTTGGTAAGCATTGGTACAACCAATCACATTTTATCAACTTAATCATATCATAAACTAACTTTACTTATATGCTGCAGCTCTGTTTTTAACCTCTGTTTTACCCCACTTAAACTCAAAATCAGACTTCGACTTCAACATATGGATTTAAGTAGAGATTCATATCTTTCCAACGCCACTGGCTTCAAGTCTTTTGGATTTTTCTTTGATTTTATACGAATTTTGCAACACAGCAGTTACATGCTGTCAAAATTCAGCTTGACAGCTCTGTACAAAGTGATCTTTTTAGCCATCTTAAAGTTGTAGTTAGATCATGAGGTCTGAACACAAAATAAAATAGACATTCATACCTTTCTAATGACACTGGAATCACCCTTAAAAGATTTTTCTACAATTCTCTACAATTTTTCTAAAACAGGGCAAAAACATTGACTTTCTAGTCTCAAAATGATCATTTATACCATTGCATGCACAATCTTCTACCATATTGAACCAAATCCAAATCCAAATATACATCATAACATACTCAAATTACTAAGATAGTAACAAAATCACAATAAACCCTAACCCTAATCTCCATCAAATGATCTAACACATGAACTAGTTAAAGATAGGAGCTTTATACCATCAATTTCTTGATTGATTCACCAAAAATGATGTTGGATCACTTCATCTATGTAAGAACTTGCACCTCCATAACCCTATAAGGTTTTAGAAGTGAAAATGAGGTGAAAATGAGTTGAAAATGGGGAAATTTCATGGTTTACACGGTTTTTAAACCCCCATGGGTCGGGTTTGACCCGACTGGGTTGACCTAACACCCATTTTGACCCCAAATACTAAAAAGTTCATAACTTTTTGTTCGGAACTCCGTTTTTGATGAGGTTTTCGCCTACGCGTTCGTAACGAAATAATCTACAACTCACAATAATAATATTCCAGAAAAGATCTCCTTAAAAAAATTGGTTTTACGAATCCATAGCTTAACCGTCGACGTTTTGACTCGTTTTCTCCAAATTTCTCAATCTAACTCCGATTGTCATGAATTTTTTTTCTTTTCTAAATCCTCTCATATACTCCAAAGAAGTATAAACTTAAAATTTCAAACACAAACTCCCACTAAATCATCGGTTACCTTATATGGCACTACTAATACACTTAATAAAATTTCGACATGCTTAACATTTTCTCGCATGTAAGCACATAATATTCTTCGTAACACATAAATGAGGCACACTTAGCATATAATATGGGAAATTAGAATTAGGATGTTACACGTATAGGGACAAGAAAAGTGTATTTTGATGCCATGAGTTTTGAAAAAAATCCAAGAAGGGTTGATTGTTAAACTCACGACCGTTATCACATTGGAAAAGCTGAATGTCCGTTTTAAATTGGTTTAGAACATAGGCGCGAAACGTTTTAAAAATAGAAAACACCTCTGATTTTGCATGTAAAGGAAACACCCATAAGAAATGAGAAAAATCATCAAAAAACAGTACATAATATTTAAAACCACTCAAACTGGTGACAGGTGAAGTCTATAAATCAGAATGAATAAGTTCAAACACACGAGAAGTTTTAGTAGTAGATAAAGAAAAAGGTAAACGACAATGTTTTCCTAACTGACACGCATGACATAAAGTAGAGGTTCGACTAGAACAAGTAATGAACTTGCGCGAGACAAGAAACTGGAAGATAGCAGCACCCGGATGACCAAGCCTCCTATGCTAGACGTCAAAGGAAACAACAACGTTAGCCGAGGCAAGAGCAGACCGAGGTGTGGGAGGGAGAACGGGATAAAGATCATGGTGATCACTGTCGCAACGCTGGAGAAAAGACCCTGTTTTAAGATCCTTCATAGTGAAACCAAACGGATCAAACTCAACAGAAACAGAATTATCTATGGTAAAACGACGAACATAGATAAGTTTTTTGATGAGTTTATCATAAACTAAAACATTGTTAAGATAAAGAGGGTAAGAGGAATAGGGTAATGTACAGTGACCAATGTATCTGGCAGGAACCATAGCACCATTACCAACCTGTATGAAATTAGATTTACAAGGAGTTAGAGAGTGCATTATACCTTGATTGAAAGTCATATGCCTGGTTGCTCCCGAATCCATGTAAAAGTTGTTGTCCTGAGGCGCCTGAACAGACATAGCCTGAAACACAAAAGATAAATCAGTATACTGAGGCTGACTGAACTGAGAGGCATGTCCACCAAAGGAAGGCTGAGGAGGTGGTGGCACAGGTGTGGACTGCTGCATGGGCTGACCGTACGGAGACGGAACGGGCACTAGGTGTGGAGACTGGTGTTGCCCGTAAAGGTACGGAGATGACGACACTGATGGCGGAAGAAAGGTATGCGGCGAGGGATGCTGAGGAGCACTGAACATCGTCGGGAATGACTGAGGGGCCCCTGCCTCGAAGGATTGCACAGGAGGTGCACCAAGTAGTCCTGGCTGAGCCGGTGGAACCTGGCTAGGTGAGTTTCCGAAGAAAGCCTGAGAGTGACCCTGTGTACCTGCAAAAGAGTGAGAGCTCGCAGAAACATTACTATTACCCCCCCCCCCCTTGGAAGCAAATCGCCCAAAATTTCGACCCTTATTAGATTTATTTTTCGGCTTCCCATTTGGGGCAGATGGGGTAGAGGAGTACAAGGCAGCGGAAGAAGTAAGTGGGGTATCTGTGTGAGGCTCAACGGACTCTTCACGAGACTCATGAAGAAGAAGTGTGTTTTTGGCTTCTAGAAAAGAGGGAAAGGGCTTGGTGTTTGTGATTACATCAACGATGCTATGGTAGGAGGGTGGTAACTGACGCAGGATTTGCATGACAAGCTCAATCTCATCAATTTTAGAATCACAATCAGCAAGAGCATCTGCCAGATTTTTTAAGTCATGGCAGAAATCAGTAATGGAGGAGGTCCCTTTTTTTGTGTTACGAAACTGCTCTTGAAGCTGAAGCATTCGAGACATTTTGTTATTGAGAAAAAATTCATCAAGCTTATCCCATAAATCTTTGGCAGTACAGTCATCACTGGAAATAATTTGCAAAAGGTTGGCATCACATGTTGAGTAAAACCAGGATTTTATACGGGAGTCAATGGCCTCCCAGTCCTCATCATTATCACTTGCAGGTTCGGATTTGCCAGTGATATGACCATAAACTTTGGCACCTTTATACATATCAAGGAAAATGCGGCGCCAAAGCTTATATTTGGACCCATAAGATGAAAGCTTAAAGCTAAACTGTGAGTAGACATTGGTGAGGGCACAAACAAGCTGGCTAGCGGTAGGGCTAGAGAGGGTGGATGAGGCAGGCGAGGAAGTCATTGCAACAAACGGAAAATGAAAAAATAACCGTAATAAGAAGACAAAATAAAGAGCAAAATGCTTAACCGCGGGTAGAGGGATAGTAATGTACCACAAAGCCCACACGAGAAGGGCGGTAGCAACAACGATGGACGGTAGGCGTCAGAAGATAAGTTTGAAAGTTGTAAATATTGTTTTATAAATAAACAATAACATCTTCAAACTTCAGGGACCAAATCCGTAAAAGTTGCAAAATTTCAAACTTTAATCTTGAAAGTTGAAAAGATGCAGCACGTGGGACGAATAGGCAGGAAACCCTTTTCTTCTCCAGAAGTAGATCGACGATGTGTGGCGACCTGAAAACGGCACGGCGGCGCTACTGGTGGCAGCGGGAAAGGGCGTCGACGTTGGTGGTCGCTAAGGATGGCGACGGTCAGTGAGGGTGGCAGACCGCTCGCGGCGGCGTTAGGGTTGCAAGGTCGACGAGGCGGCAGCGGTTTGCAGCCGGAATAGGAACGACGGTAACAGCAACTACGGCGGTTAACAGCACCGACAGTGGCGGTTAACAGCAAGGGAAGAAGGGGTCACGGTCGACTGTAACGGCATCAACGGTGGCGGTTCCGACAGATACGACGGCGGTTTCCGGCGGCAACGAACGACCGGCGGTGGTCCGACACGATCTGAAAAGCACCGGGAGGCAGAGGAGTGTGCAACCGGAGGAAGATGGGGTGCGACAGATAGGCTGGAAGATGGTGCACAATCTAATGACAGATAAGCTGCCGGAGGTAGGCTGCCGGCGGCGGTGGCTGCCGGAGGCAGCGGCTGGAAAGGAGAAAAAAAAAATTAGGGTTTTCTTAGGGTTTTTCGTAGATGGCTCGATACCATGTTAGAATATGTGGAAACCTGTGATTAGGGTTGCGTGTATTGCTAACAATAAATAGATACAAAGGTTACAAGAGGGTCCCTGAACTATACAATATTTAATAGATACCATGTTGGTCGAGTTTTTTTCGATTGTTCCTGATCCACCGAATAGAACATTTGATGGTATGTGGTATAATAAGATCAAGGTTGCATGTAAATCTGACTCTAAAATTTTTAGTAGCCTATTGCTTTTGGTGAGAACAAGCAAATAATATCTAGTATCTTATGGGGTTACTATAGCAATAATGTAGAAAATGATGCACCTTAAGAAATAATCTTTAGTATTTTATTGAAGTTAGCCTTGTGTTAACTTTTAAGTTGTTTGTGTGAATTGTAGAACTTTGAGGACCTGGTGGTCGTTTCTCAAAGTGAAGGGTGAAGGATGGCTAGTATATAAGAGGGTTAGAAACCCTAACTCTCTCATATATCCCTGGAAGCGATTTTTGGAAAGAGAGAGAGAGAGTTAGGCGATTTTTAGAGTTCAATCGGAAGAGGGAGATCAACCAATCGAGGTAGCAATCGAGCAATTCATGTTTGGTTGGTGGAATTCTTCAAGGTATGAACGTTTTGTTCGATTTAAAGTCTTAAGAAAAATTAGGTTTTCATTGGTTAAGTTGTAAAATTGATGATCAATAGATCATCAATTAATCGTTTTAGAATCAGTTTATGTTATGGGATTGTTGTTAGTTGTTATGGGGTCGATTATATGCATATTTATGGCCCAAATCGACTGGTTTGAAGCCTTTGGGTGAAAAACCTCAGTCTTTGGATGTTTTCTTGATTGGGGGTTGTGTTGGTCCCGAGAGGTGACCTTCAAGCTAAGATTAGTGTATGAGATTATAGAAGGGGGGGTTGAATATAATCTCACCAAATTTTCACTTTTAAATTCTATGTTGTATTAACACTTTGAATTTACAGATTGTTGCGGAAATAGAAAAGACTAAAGTCTAAACTAAACAATCTAAGTTTCTTTCACTATGCACTAGAGTGAGAAGACTAGAAAAGATAAGAAAGTGAGGGAATAAGAAAGAAAGGATTAGGGTATATAGAAGGATGAAGAAGAGGTATGGAGAACATCTCTTCACGTCCTATATATACCCAATGCATTAAATGCATTAAGACTCACTTTTGTGTACGTGTCACACTTCAAATGGTCCTTTGTACTATTTACTATAAACAATGTCTTTTGCATGGTGTACAAAAGAGAACTTATATAAACAGTTGCCTTGAGGTCTGATAAGTACGGAGGGAACAGAAAAGTGACTGTCCTTGTGTACTTTTTGTGTCAGTAAAGGCGTATAATCCTTTTGTGCATTAGATTAAGACATTACACTAATCCTTTAGGATCAGGATACTGATCAGTGAGGAATGCCCTGATACTGAGGTTGATCAGGGGTCACTGTATCCTGATGAGTCTTCAGGATGTCATACGAAATTGAGCAGCTTGCTATCACTGAGTTCCGTCTTCAGATCACGAGCACGCTGTTCCTGTTATCAGCTAATTCTTCGACTTCGCTGATGGTTCTTGAGTATGATCTTGATGTCTTCAGGAGGTCTTCACTTTGATGGTCAGGATCACTAGACTTCAGAACAGACTCGTCTATCTCCTGATCCTGATCCTGATTATTATAAAAATAAGTTACAGCATAAGTAACAGGGAATAGTACTGAACAATCTCAGTGATAATTTCTCAAGCTATAACAGAAGCAAAGACCTATTCACTAAGTAAAGTAGTAGGATCATTATCATTTCATCAGGTCTTAGGAGAGCTGGATCAACAATCTCCCCTAAATGATAATGATAAGACAACAGAGAAATTATCTTAATCTAGAAAGTTTAGAAAAAAATTCTAAGTCTAGAGATAACAGTAGGAAAGAGAACTCATAAAGATACATGTCCCATTTACTGTTTTGAGGGATCTTTTTCAGTACTATGATGGAATAAAGTACGATGCACTAAAATGCATTTCCATTAATCTCATATAGGATTTTACAAGAGTAAAGAAAATACATAAGTACAGGAATGAAGTACTGAAAGTAAATTACAAAAATTCCTAACTATCAGAATCTTCCTCAGGCTCTTCCTCCTTTACTTGAATGGTGAGATAAGTCTCTCCATTTGCTATTCGCTTGTTGAGGATGGATCTGACAGTACGAGCGATTTCCTTGGCCCTTCTGAGATAAGGATCCTAGTCCGATAATTATCATTTTAGGGTTTATTGATATTTATTCAGAACCGTTTATTCAAAGGTACTAAAACCAAGTTTTTAAATGTGTAGATGGCAAACACGGTTACCAACACCAATAACCTTTCTCTTCGCTCGATCCTAGAAAAGGACAAACTCACTGGCCCAAATTTTCTCGACTGGGAGCGCAATCTCCAGATTGTGCTCAGGCACGAGAGAAAGTGGTATGTCCTAGAAGAACCTCTAGGTGAGGCCCCACCAGCAAATGCCAGTACGACAATCAGAAATGCCTATCAAAAGCGTTCGGATGATTTGCTGGATGTTGGCTGTTTGATGCTTGCGACTATGAGCCCAGAACTACAAACAGGGCTCATGAACACTAATGCTTACGACATGATCCGCCAGTTGAGGGACATGTTTCAAACGCAGGCTCGCACAGAGCGTTATGATGCCACGAGGGCTCTAAACGCGTGCAAAATGGCCAAGGGGACCTCTGTCAGTGCCCACTTTATGAAAATGAAGAGGCTACTTGACCACCTAGAGAGGTTAGGTCACCCAGTTCCGTTGCAGTTGGCAACGGATACCATACTCAATTCATTGTCCGATGATTACAAGCAGTTTGTGATGAACTTTAACATGAACAACATGGAAAGGAGCATAGCTGAATTGCACTCCATGTTAAAAACTGCTGAACAAAGTATGGGGACGGGGACCAAGACCAAAGATGTTCTGATGGTCAGGGATGGTGGAGTGAAGAAGAAAAGAGGGCAAAGGAACACCAGCAAGGGCAAGGACCAGGTTCAGGTCAGCCAGAGTGTACCAAAGGCCGTTGACAATAGAAAGGGCAAGGGCAAGGGCAAAAAGGTCAAAGTCAACAAATCGAAGGCCGAGAATCGATGCTTTACGTGTCATGAGGTCGGACATTGGAGACACAATTGCCCGAAGCGTCATGAAACAGGTATAAACACCTAGGACGTTTTATGACCGCTTCAGTTTATCATTACTACTTGTTAGTTTACAAGTTAACTGACACCTAGAGCAAATGTATGATTGCAGGTGATCAGGAGAAATGAAGTGCCCGGGTCCTGAGGATCAGACAAGATTTCTTTTAGATATTATCAAGACATTTTAAACTTATTTTAAGACATTTTATTTTGGATATTTTGAAATGTTGGTTGATTTAAATTTATGGATTTTGGTATTTTAAATTTAAAATTATTGTCTTGATTTATATATATCTAATTTTTGAATCTAAGTCAAGGTAGACTTGATTCAGTTTGTTGATCCTAGATATTGTCTACCACACTAACAAATATACTTCAAAATTTAGTAATTCGAAGTAATATATGAAAACTGTCAAAAACACACGAAGTACTATTTTATAGGAATGTGTTTTGGAATAAAACATTTACGAGTAATATGATTATAACAAGTATATTGTAGTCAAGTTCAAATTACTCATATGTTTTAAAAGGGGATTTAGGATATTATCACAGATGACGTTGATAATATCAGTATTTATAAAACTAGTAAATTCCAAGTTTTGGAATTGGGGATCTAATAAGATCCAGTTGAGTTTTATGAATAGTAAAATTCAAGTTTATAGTATCAAACTTATTACTTAAAATAAAATTGACTAAATAGTCAAGTCTTGACTGAGTCAATAAAGTGTCAAATTTAAGTAATAGTCAGTTTTCATATAGGTTAGTGGGAGCCCAATTTATTCTCTATCTATGCTTCCGATAAAGAATAAAAGTTATATTATTGATTTGTATTTCTAGGAATTCATAATCCAGAGAGGATAAGAATTCATGAGAAATATGATCTATTTTTTTAAGTCAAAAATGTTAGATCAAGAGTTTCAAAGTCTCGAAACAATAAAGTCAAAGTTTTGACTTTAAGAAAATCAATAATTATATGTGTTGTAATAAAGATATTCAAGTATCCTTTTAGACCATCAAGTGTTGTAGAACACTAGGATAAATTTCCTGGAATTTACCAGTTTGGTAAATGGAAATTTTGTCAGATTTCAGGTAGAAATCTTTATCTACACAGAAACTAAGGAAAGTTGCGGAGTTGACTTTACATATTCAAGAAACTTGGAGTTATTCCAGTATCTCCAAGATTTAGGCAATATGGTAAAGAAAAGTCTAGTTTTTGTTTAAAGTGTTTGCAAAACAAAACTAGCAGAACCAAGTTAAAAATTATTATTTAATAACTTGCGTTGTTTTTGGTTGTTTCTTTGATTAGGATGGTAAACACTAATCGAAGGGTTTAAATTGAAGGAAGGTGATACTTCGTTTAAATCAGTATAAGTACATATTGAATAGACACCATAAAAGTAACTTAGAAATGTTATTAATTTTGTTATTATTACAGAGTGGAATATGGACTATACAAAATTAGTTTCTTTGTTCCTTTTATACTTAGCATGTTTTTGATCCGGGAATAAAACTAGTCTAAGTTTTATTTGAAATTATCCGTGACAACTTATCAAGGTGGGAACCTGATAGGGCTATAAAGTCATCGTGGAGTTTTTGGGTGGTTATGATCAGTTGTTGAATAACAGCTACAAGTGATGTAGACCAAAAACTACACGGATATTCGATAGAGCAGCGAATATCGGATGTGATCCGCCGGTTGAGATTACTCCATGGATTTAGTCATGAGTAAGACTCCTAGAGGTTCTCCTTAGCACCTGAGGTATTTGGTTTGGCATTACGAGGACTGTTGGATACTTAGTACGTTCTAACATCACGCCGTAACAGGGTGGTCATACGGGGCGTAACTAGATTCAGCGGAAGCCGTGGTGTCAAATGCAGATATGCAAGATGGGATTTGCACCTCTTCTTCGAAGAGAGATATTTCCTGGGCCCCTTGACTGACTGAAAAGACTGATGAAGTGCATGGCCATGCCCAAACGAACTGATTTGTTCTTTGTCGTTTACCAATCAGTAGAGGTCGGATAGTCGAGAAACATAATCTTTGAGTATTCAGAGTTGACTGTATCCATGCTCATACTCAAAATTGAAATATCGTGATGCAAAAGGAAAAGCCTAGTTTATACCCGATTTGTGGACAGTTTGTTCATAAATGTTGTTTCCTTTTAGGAACGTTTTATCACCTACCTGGGTATAAGGGTGCTTATAACCTGGTTAGCCTAAGTGCCTGTCTAGGGGCCTCCTTAGGTTCGTGTCATCAATCTGGTATTGCCAACTTGCACAAGTGGGAGTCTGTTAGGAATTATGTGCATAAGTTGACAAACCGTTTGATCGCACATCCAACGTTATAAGTCACTTGAGGGTCACACCTGTGAGGACCTATAATTCGGATAGTTTAATAACCCCAGTTTGGAGAGTTTAGTTTTATAATAGTGAATTATAAAACTGTTGGGTGTTTTCTGTATAAACCCCAAAGTAAAAGGTTTCTGACAATTAATTACAGTTATATATTTATTAGTTAAATAAATATATAAAAGGGTTAATTAATTGGTTATAAATTATCTAGTAATTATTATATGGAAATATAATAAATAGTAAATTATTCTTTCTTGGAGAGAAAGAAAGAATAAGATAATTATGGAAATTATTCTTTCTTAGAGAAAAAGAAAGAATAAAGGCTATCTGATACATGGAAGGTTTTCCATATAAATAGATATGCCAGGTTATCAGATTCATTCAATCAATTAATTCTCAAAAAGAAACCTCTCTCCTCTCTCTCTCTCTCTCTTCGTCGATCTCACCAAGCAAGAAACCAGATCCGGTTTCGGTTTTGATTGATCGTGTTCTTCGCGTACCGTTTGTTCGTGAAGTGTTTCGGGGTTAGATCCAGCTAGAGGGAATTCCGTTTGGTCGTTTACAGGTGGATCTATCTCAAGCAATCCAGGTAATAACCCTGAACCTACATATTAACTGTAATAAGATAAACAAATAAGATCTGTGATGTTTTCGGGATTTTAATCGTTATTGCTTCCGCTTAATCAAACCAGTTAGGTTTGATTGTTTAACCTTTTGGAACAGTTTGTTTCATATGGTTTTGTCATGTGTTTCGACCAGTTAGGTTTGAGATCATGGTTTTTCTCGTGTCAGTTTGATACGAGGATCCCACAAAATCCCAACAGTGGTATCAGAGCCACAGTTTTACTTGTTTATTTTATTTATTTGTTTATTAGATCCGTTAAAATTGTTTCTTGTGGTAAAGATTTGATTATCTTTATCAGTTTGGTAAAGATTTTGGGTAATTATCAGTTTTTTCAATAAAACTAAAACTTTATCAGTTAGATAAAGGTTTAATCTTTATCTGTTGTAAAATTTATTTTTATCAGTTCTCGTTTATCGTATATCTCATTAAAACTGAAAAACACGAAATCACACACGGTAGGGAGATCCGCGGCGGAACGGCGGCAGCAGCCAACCGGACCGCCAAGCGGCAGCCAAACCGCACTCAGGCGGTGGCCGGACTCGCACCGCACCGAGCCGAGGCCAAACCACCAGTTTGGTGGTGGCCGTGAACGGCGGTAAGAGTTTCGCGAAATCAATCGACCACCGCAAGCCCCGATTGGGCAGCGGTGGTGTAGCGATGGTAGTGGCGGCTGAAACGTGGTGGTGGCGGTGGCTGTGGCCATCGTTGCCGGACGAACCACGAACCACCAAGCCGTCCGCCGGCTGCCTTGCGGCCTCGCCAGGCGGCGGCGGTGGCTGGTCTTGTTTCGCGATCGCAATCCACACCACCATGCGGTGGTGGTGGCGTGTGTTGTTTATAAAGCCGCGAACCACGGCAGGACCGAGGCCGAACCACCAGCGTGGTGGTGGCCGGCGGTTTCCGTTGGTGGCGATCGAGCCACTACGGCGGCCGATGGACCGAACCGCACTAGGCGGTGGTCGACGGCGTTGAATGGTGGCAGTGGTGGCATTGTAGCCGCTGCTGTCACCGGACGATAGCGTCGTCGTGCGGCTGCGGCCGTACCGCGGCGAAGCCGTGGCCAATCCACCCGAATGGTGGCGACCGATGGTGATGATTGGTGGCGGCGGTGGCGTTTTCTTAGCAACCGTCGCCGGTTTATGGTGGTGCGGTGATCGCGGTGGTGGTAGCAACCGTTTGTTGTTATCATCACCAAAGGCGATGATTACGTGATCAACGACGAGATGTCAATCGATCACGAGATCGTGTTTTTGAGTTTTTCGTTTTATTGGGCCTAACCTATTCGAGGCCCAAGACCCAGAAATTTTGGACCCAGTTTGAGGCCCAAAAGGGTTTGATGGTTTTAGGCTTTTATCCGAATTAATTTTATAAGTTTATTATCTTATAAAATTGTTTTAATAGATTTTATTAATAATTATTTTTATTAAACATGTGTTTATCAAACCAGTTATTTGACTCAGTTTTGGTCAAATGGGCCAGGTGTCATGTTTGACCAGTTGGTCGAACCACGACACAGTTTTTAGGCCAGTGCTTATAATTTCGAACAGTTGGTTCGGAATGTCCGGTTTGATATGTTTTGGATAAAAGCAAATATTTTAGAAAAAAATTGGTTTTATATATAAGATTTATAGTTTACAAATCTTAGGTAATTTTATAAAACCGATTTCAGATTAAAATATTAGTTTTCGGTTTGTAAAACAGTTTGTTTTACAAATCAGTTAAAACCATGTTTTACGATAAACCAAACAAGATAATCTTTAACGGATCTAGGATTGTTCTTTGCTTGCTTAAATGCTTTATATGATTGCATGAATTATACCTGTTGTGTATATTGGTTGTATCTATTACAGTAATTACCGACTTAGTACATTAAGGCCTGTATGCTACTTGCAACCCCTTCATAATGAAAATGACCTTAGGATATTTTTCAATATTTTCTTTTTCCCGGAATTCCATCAGACATGCCAAGGCCAGTGGGAGCTACGAGAGAAAAATTTATAATAGGTCATTTAATTGGCAAATCTGTAATTAGATGTTTTAAATGCGTAGTTGTTAATCTTTAACTGCGTAGATGTGTTTAACTGCCTGCTCATGATTAGTTGATAATTATTGCATGTTTATTTTATCAAACGTTTTTAAAATTTAGAGAGAGTTTTAAAACTTTACAATCATGAAATCTGTTAGGTTTTAAAAATTAAAATTGCCAGTTTTTCCAAACCTTTTTAAACGGTAGATTTTATTTTAAAACCTTATATTTATAAGATTGTTTTTCTTATAAAGACATGTTGACAAAACAGTTAGTTTTGGCCAGCAAGAAGGCTTTCAAAAACAGTTAGTTTTTGGTTAGCAGTCATGCTATTAAAACAGTTAGTTTTAATTAGCAGGCGCTTTTAAAACAGTTAGTTTTAATTAGCAGGTGCTTTTAAAACAGTTAGTTTTAAATAGCGTGTATGTTTAATAACAGTTAGTTTTAAACATTGGTTGCCTTTTAAAACAGTCAGTTTTAAAATTGCAAAGTTTTCTAAAATACTGGAAAATAAAAGGTTTCTCAAAACTTAGTTAAAAACCCCATAAAATCATAGATCAGTAGTGCAACCCATTTGTGGACACCTTTGGCGTAAGGTACGTTGGAGCTCGAAGGAGTCGAACCTTTAGCACCCACGTTCAAACCCCAAACTGAAGGGGATGAAAAGACTCTGCGATATCGGGTGGTACCGACCAGAGTACATCCAGTTCAAAATGGTAAGATCTATTTTGGTAATTGTTACAATTCACCGGGTGGTACCGGGCCAAAGAGCACTAAGAGGGACTAAAACATGTACGGTTTTATCCGATGTCCCGAAAAGATCTAGGAGTCATGTCAGTTAGATATGATTGGTAAAAGTCCTTACCTACCGAAATAGTACGGGCCTGGTGGGGCGTGAGCAAACCGCGCATCAGGACGTATGAAATAAGGATCCTAGTCTGATAATTATCATTTTAGGGTTTATTGATATTTATTCAGAACCGTTTATTCAAAGGTACTAAAACCAAGTTTTTAAATGTGTAGATGGCAAACACGGTTACCAACACCAATAACCTTTCTCTTCGCTCGATCCTAGAAAAGGACAAACTCACTGGCCCAAATTTTCTCGACTGGGAGCGCAATCTCCAGATTGTGCTCAGGCACGAGAGAAAGTGGTATGTCCTAGAAGAACCTCTAGGTGAGGCCCCACCAGCAAATGCCAGTACGGCAATCAGAAATGCCTATCAAAAGCGTTCGGATGATTTGCTGGATGTTGGCTGTTTGATGCTTGCGACTATGAGCCCAGAACTACAAACAGGGCTCATGAACACTAATGCTTACGACATGATCCGCCAGTTGAGGGACATGTTTCAAACGCAGGCTCGCACAGAGCGTTATGATGCCACGAGGGCTCTAAACGCGTGCAAAATGGCCAAGGGGACCTCTGTCAGTGCCCACTTTATGAAAATGAAGAGGCTACTTGACCACCTAGAGAGGTTAGGTCACCCAGTTCCGTTGCAGTTGGCAACGGATACCATACTCAATTCATTGTCCGATGATTACAAGCAGTTTGTGATGAACTTTAACATGAACAACATGGAAAGGAGCATAGCTGAATTGCACTCCATGTTAAAAACTGCTGAACAAAGTATGGGGACGGGGACCAAGACCAAAGATGTTCTGATGGTCAGGGATGGTGGAGTGAAGAAGAAAAGAGGGCAAAGGAACACCAGCAAGGGCAAGGACCAGGTTCAGGTCAGCCAGAGTGTACCAAAGGCCGTTGACAATAGAAAGGGCAAGGGCAAGGGCAAAAAGGTCAAAGTCAACAAATCGAAGGCCGAGAATCGATGCTTTACGTGTCATGAGGTCGGACATTGGAGACACAATTGCCCGAAGCGTCATGAAACAGGTATAAACACCTAGGACGTTTTATGACCGCTTCAGTTTATCATTACTACTTGTTAGTTTACAAGTTAACTGACACCTAGAGCAAATGTATGATTGCAGGTGATCAGGAGAAATGAAGTGCCCGGGTCCTGAGGATCAGACAAGATTTCTTTTAGATATTATCAAGACATTTTAAACTTATTTTAAGACATTTTATTTTGGATATTTTGAAATGTTGGTTGATTTAAATTTATGGATTTTGGTATTTTAAATTTAAAATTATTGTCTTGATTTATATATATCTAATTTTTGAATCTAAGTCAAGGTAGACTTGATTCAGTTTGTTGATCCTAGATATTGTCTACCACACTAACAAATATACTTCAAAATTTAGTAATTCGAAGTAATATATGAAAACTGTCAAAAACACACGAAGTACTATTTTATAGGAATGTGTTTTGGAATAAAACATTTACGAGTAATATGATTATAACAAGTATATTGTAGTCAAGTTCAAATTACTCATATGTTTTAAAAGGGGATTTAGGATATTATCACAGATGACGTTGATAATATCAGTATTTATAAAACTAGTAAATTCCAAGTTTTGGAATTGGGGATCTAATAAGATCCAGTTGAGTTTTATGAATAGTAAAATTCAAGTTTATAGTATCAAACTTATTACTTAAAATAAAATTGACTAAATAGTCAAGTCTTGACTGAGTCAATAAAGTGTCAAATTTAAGTAATAGTCAGTTTTCATATAGGTTAGTGGGAGCCCAATTTATTCTCTATCTATGCTTCCGATAAAGAATAAAAGTTATATTATTGATTTGTATTTCTAGGAATTCATAATCCAGAGAGGATAAGAATTCATGAGAAATATGATCTATTTTTTTAAGTCAAAAATGTTAGATCAAGAGTTTCAAAGTCTCGAAACAATAAAGTCAAAGTTTTGACTTTAAGAAAATCAATAATTATATGTGTTGTAATAAAGATATTCAAGTATCCTTTTAGACCATCAAGTGTTGTAGAACACTAGGATAAATTTCCTGGAATTTACCAGTTTGGTAAATGGAAATTTTGTCAGATTTCAGGTAGAAATCTTTATCTACACAGAAACTAAGGAAAGTTGCGGAGTTGACTTTACATATTCAAGAAACTTGGAGTTATTCCAGTATCTCCAAGATTTAGGCAATATGGTAAAGAAAAGTCTAGTTTTTGTTTAAAGTGTTTGCAAAACAAAACTAGCAGAACCAAGTTAAAAATTATTATTTAATAACTTGCGTTGTTTTTGGTTGTTTCTTTGATTAGGATGGTAAACACTAATCGAAGGGTTTAAATTGAAGGAAGGTGATACTTCGTTTAAATCAGTATAAGTACATATTGAATAGACACCATAAAAGTAACTTAGAAATGTTATTAATTTTGTTATTATTACAGAGTGGAATATGGACTATACAAAATTAGTTTCTTTGTTCCTTTTATACTTAGCATGTTTTTGATCCGGGAATAAAACTAGTCTAAGTTTTATTTGAAATTATCCGTGACAACTTATCAAGGTGGGAACCTGATAGGGCTATAAAGTCATCGTGGAGTTTTTGGGTGGTTATGATCAGTTGTTGAATAACAGCTACAAGTGATGTAGACCAAAAACTACACGGATATTCGATAGAGCAGCGAATATCGGATGTGATCCGCCGGTTGAGATTACTCCATGGATTTAGTCATGAGTAAGACTCCTAGAGGTTCTCCTTAGCACCTGAGGTATTTGGTTTGGCATTACGAGGACTGTTGGATACTTAGTACGTTCTAACATCACGCCGTAACAGGGTGGTCATACGGGGCGTAACTAGATTCAGCGGAAGCCGTGGTGTCAAATGCAGATATGCAAGATGGGATTTGCACCTCTTCTTCGAAGAGAGATATTTCCTGGGCCCCTTGACTGACTGAAAAGACTGATGAAGTGCATGGCCATGCCCAAACGAACTGATTTGTTCTTTGTCGTTTACCAATCAGTAGAGGTCGGATAGTCGAGAAACATAATCTTTGAGTATTCAGAGTTGACTGTATCCATGCTCATACTCAAAATTGAAATATCGTGATGCAAAAGGAAAAGCCTAGTTTATACCCGATTTGTGGACAGTTTGTTCATAAATGTTGTTTCCTTTTAGGAACGTTTTATCACCTACCTGGGTATAAGGGTGCTTATAACCTGGTTAGCCTAAGTGCCTGTCTAGGGGCCTCCTTAGGTTCGTGTCATCAATCTGGTATTGCCAACTTGCACAAGTGGGAGTCTGTTAGGAATTATGTGCATAAGTTGACAAACCGTTTGATCGCACATCCAACGTTATAAGTCACTTGAGGGTCACACCTGTGAGGACCTATAATTCGGATAGTTTAATAACCCCAGTTTGGAGAGTTTAGTTTTATAATAGTGAATTATAAAACTGTTGGGTGTTTTCTGTATAAACCCCAAAGTAAAAGGTTTCTGACAATTAATTACAGTTATATATTTATTAGTTAAATAAATATATAAAAGGGTTAATTAATTGGTTTATAATTATCTAGTAATTATTATATGGAAATATAATAAATAGTAAATTATTCTTTCTTGGAGAGAAAGAAAGAATAAGATAATTATGGAAATTATTCTTTCTTAGAGAAAAAGAAAGAATAAAGGCTATCTGATACATTGAAGGTTTTCCATATAAATAGATATGCCAGGTTATCAGATTCATTCAATCAATTAATTCTCAAAAAGAAACCTCTCTCCTCTCTCTCTCTCTCTTCGTCGATCTCACCAAGCAAGAAACCAGATCCGGTTTCGGTTTTGATTGATCGTGTTCTTCGCGTACCGTTTGTTCGTGAAGTGTTTCGGGGTTAGATCCAGCTAGAGGGAATTCCGTTTGGTCGTTTACAGGTGGATCTATCTCAAGCAATCTAGGTAATAACCCTGAACCTACATATTAACTGTAATAAGATAAACAAATAAGATCTGTGATGTTTTCAGGATTTTAATCGTTATTGCTTCCGCTTAATCAAACCAGTTAGGTTTGATTGTTTAACCTTTTGGAACAGTTTGTTTCATATGGTTTTGTCATGTGTTTCGACCAGTTAGGTTTGAGATCATGGTTTTTCTCGTGTCAGTTTGATACGAGGATCCCACAAAATCCCAACAGTTCAGGGGTTGGTTCAGGTTCAGGGGATGGTAGCTTGGGTGGTTGGTAGACAACAAGTTGTAGGTTGTTTGAGGGTGAGTTTTCAGACGAGCTGTCTGTTATGGTGATGGGTTCAGGGTTTTGTTTGGTTTTAGTAAATAAAGAGGAGATGGGGAGATTATCAGAACTAGAAGGGGAGGATGGATGAGTTGTAGACGTACCAGGAGCGTCAGGGTTCTCCCCCTGAGGTTGTGCAGGTCCTGGAGTGGGCGTTTGTTTGGGTGCGGCATCAGAAATCTTTTCCACCACAAACAGGTCGACGTCGTCATCATCGTCATTGTCATCGCCGTTGGTTCCCTCCTCCTCATTATTATTGATGTTCCAGTTGCTGGAGGGGGAATAGACGGAATGATCTCCGTGAGGACGTTGAAGAGGTGCTTGCTGTCTCTCCCCCTCAACAGGTGCCTTTGCAATGACAGCTATTGTGAGGCACCTCTGAAGGAGAGAGGCAAGGTCCTCCTGGAGCTTGACGTTGGTGGAGGTGGCGCCAACCAGGGATTGAAGTACATCCCTCTCAGCGGTGGTGAACGATGGTGGTGGCGGAGCAGCAGTGGTGAGAGTGGTGACTGCTGAGGAGAGTTCAGCAACCTTCTCCTGAAGGGCACGAAGCCCTGCTTCCTGAGCATCCAACCTCTTAACAACCTCTGATTGGAAGGAGGTGAGAGAGTTGGAGCCGGAGTTGATGGCGTCAGTGATGACGGGAAGTGCAGTCGCCTTCATTAGCGTTTGGATCGTTGCACGTTTCGCTCCGCGAAGGTGCCGTTTCGCGAACGCGAAACGGGTCTGACGGGGTTTCTTATAAATTAACACCTTGGGTCTTCAGTTTCAGCATTCAAAAAAAATCCAAAAATTCAGTAATTCTCTCTTAGGTTAGATGGGAGCCGCCTAGGGTTTCCAACCCAAGAAGCCAGAGGCTCGATGTAGCAACTACGGAGGAGATGATTCGAGGGGATACTTCAGCAAATCGGCCGGTCTTTAGTTGGTTTCTCTTTAGTATTTCTTATTAGTATGTCTATGTACTTGTACCCTTTTGTGTTTTCATTATGGATTGATTACTTGGTGATTTAATTAATTAATAGACTTGTGGTTTGTTGAATGTTTGTCTTTGATTCCAAAGTTAGTGTTTTGATTGTGGGTATCTGAACTTGTTGGTTGGGTGTATCTATTGATAGATAGGTAGACAACTTTGGGTTAATCAACCTCCTTTATATCTTATTCCGGTAAAACGGAGTAAAGTGATAATTAGTGTGCTTTGGGCCAAAAAGTAGACTATTTAGTAAGATCCCTTGACTTAGCATTAATTAGGATTTCTTTGTTAAGATAACATGTCTTTGCAATTGGACCGGGAAACCATCCTGGATTATAATCAAAGATAATACATGTTCGGGTGCTATGTGCTTAAATTTTGACATCAACCATAAATCTATATCTTATGAAAGTAAACCATAATGAATTCAGTTATCTCCGATGTATGTTTGTTCATCAGTTTTCTTACTTCTTGGTTAGGTTTAGTTTTTTATTGTTTTTATCTTTTCTTTATAAAAATACTTTTCAAAAGAAAAAACCCCCTTTTCTAGATTAACTGATTAATTCTTTAATAGACTCCTAGCTTAACTGTTCCCTGTGGTAAGAACGATACCCGGACTTTCCTAGACTATATTACTTTCACTCAGGTACGCTTGCCTGTAGAATGGTGATTAGTTGAGGTTATTTTGTGGTTAAACTTGGTTCTGTTTTAATATATACATTTTACACCATCAAGCACCACTGGTGGTTGTCAGCTACTTGGTGGAAAGTTGGTAAGCTGGACTAGAACTCTGTGTCCACATCAACTGTTGAAGCTGAGTACGTCGTTGCTGGTAGTTGTTGTGCTCAAGTCCTTTGGATGAGGAATCAACTGATGGACTATGGCTTTCAGCTATCCAAGATACCCATATTCTGCGACAACACTTCAGCAATCGCCATAGCTAACAATCCTGTCTTACACTCGACGACAAAGCACATTGAAATCCGATATCACTTTATCAGAGATCATGTGATGAATGGCGATGTTGAACTCCACTTCGTTCCCACAGAATATCAGCTCGCTGACCTCTTCACTAAACCCCTTGATGAGAAGAGGTTCAATCAACTCATCAGCGAACTAGGAATGTTAAACCCTGATGCTTGATCTTCAGCAAACTTTTTTTTTTCTAATTTCTCTATGTAATGTATATATGTAGTTTCTTTTCAGTGTACTGTAATATATTCTCTCTTAATGAAAATTATAGTCTCACTGACTATTTTCTATCACTGATATTCTTGCATTTAATACTGTCAGTGATCTCACCTACCTTAAAGCATTAAATTCTGATACGAGGACTCTGATAAGCTGTTGCTGATGACCTTTCATATTTCCTAGGTTTCTGGATAATCATCGAAAACGTTATGTTTTCCTTTTGCAATGATACCAACCCTAGGAAAGCAGTCATTGAAATGGTCTGCCCATTAAATGATATTTAATGCCCACATACTTGTGTCAGGCCCGTGTAGGAAAGTGAGAGCGAGTGAAAGTAACTTGACGGCGTGTGGTAACCTCTACCATCATTGCTCCTAGAAAATTGGGACACGTCATAAAACCTTTTCCCTCTTCTCTCTCCTCCAACCCACTATATAAACCATTTCATCCTCATTCTTTTCTCTTTACGCTCTCAAAATACTCTCAAGATCTTCAAGCATTCAAGCATTCAACCTTCTTAGCAAGAACAATCTTCAAAACCTTCTTCAAGAACCCTAGTTCTTTCTTCTTAACTGGTAAAAAATCTTACCTCGTTCTTACTTCAGATTGATGATCATCCTTCCACTTCGATATCATCATTCAAGTTTTATGCATTACCCTTTGGATACATTCTTGTTTCTGGAAATCATTTTTTCCAGAAACAAAATTTTAGGGTTTTGAATAAATTCAATGTTTTCAAAGTGTTCAAGAATTTTATGTTTCTTCTTTCTTTTATCTTGAAACATAAATTCTAGGGTTTGAAATTTCTTCTTTAAAAGCCCTATAAGATGATCTTTCATCTTATAAAAATAAATAGTTTTCTCATTTTCACATTAAATTTGAAAGTTTTTCATCTTTCATCTTTAAAATCTTATATCTTTAAAATGCAATATCTCTTGTATTGATTCTTATATTTAACTTATCTTTTAATTTTGCAGAATCAATGGCTTCTACCTCTGATAAGATTCTCGAGACTGAAACTAGTGGCTGGGAGACTGTGTTTGATCCCAACACTGCCGTTGTGAACCCCTCCACTACTGATGAAGTGGTGGAAGTTGCTGAAAACACCTCCTCGAAGGATGCCAGCGAGGACCTCATCTCTGATGATGAGCAACGGGCTGAGGAAGAGGACTCCAGCTCAGGCACTGACGGCCTTGATGATCTCCTCGCTATCACGTGGAATTCAAACAACTTTCTTCCACTGATAGATCTCCCTGAGGGTAGGGAGTACCTCGCTGAAGCAAGAGACTTCTTGCTCAGCTGCCCACTGAAGACGGCGTTCACCATCAACCATCCTCCCTGCCGAAAGCTTCTCAGCGCTTTGTGGCAGTCTGCTGAGGTGGTTCAACTGAAGAACCGAGATGGGAAGACTGCTGACTTCATCAAGTGTCTCCTTCCCATCAGTCCCAAGGGCAAAGAACCGAGGACTCTGCAGTTCGGCATCGGTAAGCTGAGGGAAGTGCTGGGACTTCCCATTCTGTCCGTCTACTGCAAGGAGCCGACCAAGTCAGTCCTCATTGACTGGCTTGAGTCCTTGGGCATCGACGGGGGAGAAGAACAAGAATGGGGAGATCATCAAGAATCCCTCCCAGGTGAAGAAGAAGCATCTGAACCCAGTGTTTGCCTACATCTGGACGCACTTCATCCAGTGCCTCACTACTAAGGTAGGCAGCATGGATCAGGCCTCCTTCAGCACCACTGTAATGGTGTGGGGGGCCATCAACAACCAACCTGTCAACTATGCCAAATACATTTGGGAAGACATGGTTGGTCGCTTCAAGCAGACCCCTAGGAAGAAGAATCTGGCCTACCCTAGGTTCTTCTCAGCGATCATCGCTGCTCACCTGGGTGAGTTCTATCCCCCTGCTACTAAGGGTTTATCCCATGCTACTATAGGGATAAAGGCTCTGGACGAAGACTCCAGCAACATCAGCGTAACGCTGAAGGATGTCTTGGTCACAGGACTAGTTGCTGAAATTCCTGCTTGTGAGGCTCCTCCTCAGAAGCAGAATAAAGCTGCAGCAGCAGCTAAAAAGAAGGGGCCCGCGCTGAAGCTGTCCCTGAAGCGCCCTTCTACCGCCTCTCCCACCAAAGGCAAAAAGGCCAAGGCGGATGTTCAGTAGCCTCTGAGTAAGTACTGCTGATCCTTTATTTTTTTTCCTTACTTATCATTTTTTCTTCCTTTCTTATTTTTCCTATCTCTTATAATTTTTCAGGGACGGGCTCGCAACCTCCTTGGAGCACTTCACTCCCATCCGACGTCTTTGATGAGATCAAGGAGATAGCTGCGAAGAAGGCTGCTCTTGAAGCTGAAGCGGCCAAGAAAGCTGAAGAATTCAAGAGGAAGCACGATGAGCGCGTGGTGGAGGTAAAAACGGCTCAGGCTGACGCCAAGGCCGCTGTTGTCAAGGCCAAGGCGGACACCAAGTCACTGAAGGCTGCTTCCTCCTCTTCCCCAGACCTAGGGATGTTCTTATCCATCCCAGCCCTAGGTTCCATTGAAGGGGAGATGGACATCCTCGCTAAAGCCTCTAGGATCTTAGCCAACTCGCTAGATGAGTTACGGGATCACCTTATCCCTGAGGTTCAAAACTCAGTGAGACAGGGACCCGACTCTCTCCCTCCCTTCCATCAAGAGGTCCTGAAGAGGTTAGATGCTCAGGACAGGGCCATCAAGGTCGTGGACGACCAGCTCAAGGAGCTCAAAGCTTAAGTCGCCGCCCTTCCTCCTCCACCTGTTCCTGCTGCACCGAGCTTCACTGTAAGGGATAGAAGCTTGCTGGAATAAGTGGCTGCTTCCCTGATCTGCCAGTCCAAGGTACACGCCAACATGGCCTCCCTCCTCGAGCATTGCATTTCATCTTTAGCACAAGGTGCTGAATCTGAGGGGGAGGAGCCAAGCAGCTGCCCCGAAGGAGCTCAAGGAGATGATGAATTCCTCCTCTCCGCTGAAGATGCCAACATCTTAGGAGGAGAAGCCCAAGGTACATCTCTAATCCCTCTCCCTGAGATATCTAATCCTATTAATAGCCCTATACAACTATCTTCCACTTCAACATCCTCTGATGAGGGTGTATTTTCTTTACCCCTTGAACCCAAACCCATTTCAGCCATACCTGCTTTAGACAACCCCTTCCACTCTCAAAATAACTTAGCCATTATTCTATTCGAACCACCATCAACCCACAAAACCCCTGTAATTACCATCTCTACATCTGAGGAGTCTTTTGAAACCTCTTCAAATGATGACTCTATTTTCTCCTCTCCTAATAAGGATGCTCAACTTGACAGGGATGCAAAGTTGAAGGAGGTCGTCTCTCAACTTGAGAGTACAAGAATAAAGATCCCTCCAGGGATCTCGGCTGAAGAGCTCAGGGAGCATGAGCTGGCCCTGAAGCAGCTCGAAGATAATCAAAAGGACGCTATGGCAGCTCAATAACTTGCTGAAGAGTCTGTCAGAAGCGATCCTGAAATAAATGCTGACTCTATTCGAGCTCAGCAAGCCGCTCTCAACGTCTTCCAAAAGCTAAGGGATCAGAGGGAGCTCACCGCTGAAGAAGAGAATGCTCAGTGGTGCCTAGAGAAGATCAACAGAAGGAAAAGGCCAGGGAAGATATATGAGGTTCAGCTGAAGAAAACTAGGGCGAAGAAGAATGCCCCCTCATACGTAAGAATCACGGTTCTCAGAGAGTATGATAGAGTTATCACACAGTCACTGAGAACCTTAGAGGATTACGGACTGAGTGAGTGGTATGAACTTCTCAGCTGTCGGAAGAAATCAAGATCTCAGGCTAGACCTCAGGTGGAGGAACTCCTCACCAACCTTGTGAACAGAGTTCAAGCTTACAAGTTCAATCAACCCCCTGAAGTTCAACAAAGGCCTGCTTCCCCGTCAACTTCAAGACCTTCTACTTCTCAGCCCTCCTCTTCAAGACGTGGTGTCCCTGCTCCTCGATTCATCCCCTTCAATCCCTATCCTGATATTGCTCCCACTCATGTAGACACTTCAGGGTTTGATCTTTCTATCCCTGAAGGTTTGTCCCTATATGAGAGGTAAGTAATTATGGAACCAATGTATGGGTTATGCTTCCTTGACAGTTCACATCAGCTCAGGCTTCAACGATTCAGCGAGATTCCTATCTCTCCTACAATTCATCTGCTGAATGTTCTCGTGTACTCTTCAACCACTGGAAACGACTCAATTAAGTTCAGTAACGGGATTTGAACTGAACTAAGGAAGAGGAATCTTGCTAGAGAGAACATAGATCAGTACTTAATTAAAGATGAACCTCTTGATTAAATGTTCTCCCTGTAATTTTCTTTCAGTGACTTGTATTCTGTTTTCATACAGTATTGTAATTCTTATATTGAAATGAAATAAATACAAGTGTTTATTTATCCCTGTTGTCTTATCACTGAAAAAGATCTCACTTAACAGTTAAATAATACAACTACCTTTCATATGTTTTATTTCCTAACTGTTACTTCTAGACATAGAAATTTTTTAAGTTACTAGAATCAAGACAACCTCCCTGTTGTCTTATCATTGATATTTAGGGGGAGATTGTTGGTCCAGCTCCTCTATGACTTGTTGAAATACCAATGATCCTTATCTTGTAACTAAAAATACTTAGCAAAATTTAGATACTTTAGAAACTTCAGCGAGTCTGTTCGCTGAACGTTTCTTCCTTCAAAGCATCTACTCACATGATGCATCAGCGATTGCTTGTCTCCCTGACTTCGCTCAGCGACAACGATAGCTGACATCTGCTAAGTATCCCCTGAAGACAAATATTCATGTCTAAATGAAACCATCAGCACCATCTATTGATGCAAGCTGATGAAAGAGTCAGCGATGCTTATGATCTGAAGTTGAAATCAGTGACAGCAAGCTGACTACTCAAACATGACGTTCCAACAAGAACAAGTCATAGCGCCTCCCTGATCCTTCCCAAGGATCAACGACTTCAAGGCCTGATCAGTGACTTGTACTTTAAGAATACTATATTTGTCTTCATGTCCTATATGCACAAAAAGGATTTGATTTGCCTTTCTAACAAAAGTACAAAAGGGATTTCTCTTTACTGTTCCCTCCGTACTTGTCACCCATAAGGCAACTATTTACCATAGGCCATACCCTACCAGGCATGGACATTATTTTATGGTACAATAGTACAACAGACCCAACCTTTACCTGACACGTGTAAAGTTGGGGATGACATGCATTAATTGCATGGGGTATAAATACTAGCATTAGGTTGTTCTTCAAACCAACCTTGGTCCATATTCTATACCCCAATCCTTCCTTCTATCTATCTTCTAAATTCTTTCTTTCTATTCTACTTGCTTTGTGCATAAGCAAAGGCTAAGTGTCTAATAATACTTAACGATTGTTTTAGATCTTGACATAGTCTTGATCTTGTTCAACAAACAATCTACTTCAGTCTACACAAAGACTCCATAGGAGTCGTGGACTGATTTAAGTAGAAGAAACTGAGTTGATTGTATTCAACCCCCCCCCTTCTACAATACAATATATCATATTGGCCATCAAAAGAGGACCAACAAACCATGATAAGTACTATCCTTCAATTTATTAATTAATCTTTTCTTTATTTTGAGTCTTAGTTATTTTAGTCTTTTAAATATTTTCTCAAAACAAAAACCCCCTTTAGATTAATTAAACTCTTGAAAGGTTTTCTTTAAATAACTTGACCGTTCCTAGTGGTAAGAACGATACCTGGTACTTTCCTACACTATATTACTCGCGATCGGGTATGCTTGCCTGTGAATGTGGTAACTATAGTTGGGTAAATTAAGGGTTAAACTTGGTACTGTTTTTATATATCATATTTACCGCATCAACAGTCAAAAAGAGTCAAAACCAAACCAAAGAAAAAAGCCCGCAAGGCTGTTTGTGAGGAAGAGTCTAGCTTAGGGGGTGTTGCCGTAGTAGGTTGGGCAAATTGTGGTGCTACAGCCACTTTTGAAAAAGGAGAGTCAAGTAGAGGTGGTGGGAAAAGAAAGAAAACCGCTGTCCGTTTCATTACCCGACCAAACCTACCCAACAAAGGATTTAGCTCAAAGGCCACTCTTGACGCATGGGATAAAGTGAAAACCAAATGTGGCCTACCCAACAAGGGTTTTGACCAACACAGCCTTAATGACTACTATTTCATTAGGAGGGTTGTAGATGTGCATGGATTGGACGAAATAGTCAAAATAGATATGTCCTACAATCTCACGCTTCTTCGCGAGCTTTATGCCGAATTAATTACAGCCAAGTCCCATAGAATTAAGGTGAGGGGGGTTAAATTTATGTTGAATGGCAAAACTTTTAACAAGCACTTTCACCTTCAACCACCAAAGGAAACAGAGTACCAAAGGTTGTTAAAAGAGCTTGATTCGGATCAACTTGAGGAAATCATAGAGACCGTTGGGAACCACATACGAAACCGGCATGTCGCACGTTCAGAGCCATGTATCTCTCGGCTGATGCGAATGTATGGATGAACTTTATCCACCATTCCATCAGCCCCACGACTCACGATCATAAAATAAGCGTGCCTCGTATGTTGTTGCTCTTTTGTTTAATCACAGGGAAATCGGTGAACATCGGAAAGATAATGCGGGAAAGCTTGGAAGAATGTATGAAGTGTAAGCGTGGCAAGCTTTATTTGGCCAGAACTCTGACAAACATCATGATCGCTAAAGGTGTGCCACAATACAAAGATGACATGATCGTATGTGAGCAGCGGGAGAAAACAGTGATCAATTTGAAGGCCGTAACAAGGTTGACAGAGAGGCGAGATCGCGATGTGGGGGTTGCCGAATTGATGTCTACGGTCCAAGAGCTGCTAACTCAAAACAGCAGCCTGTTGGACGATGTACTTCGCCAAAGGAACGAGTGTATGGACAAAATCGAGGAGCTAAGAACGAGGTGATTGATCTGAGAAACGAGAAGATGAACACGCGGAACGAGGAAGTAAAGGCGAGGCAAGAAGAGGTGAGTTCAAATAAGAGAAAGAGGTCTACCGCTGCTGCCGGCGTCCGCACGACGATAGGGCCAAAGCTGAAATTGGGAGCAAAGACCAAACGAACCACCAAAACTGAAAAAATGGTTCGGAAGATGATGGCCCGAAATGTCGAGCTACTGGAGGAAGTGAAGAAGTTGCGTGAGGAAGCGCAAGGCAGAACGGGACCTACTCCCCCCGAGTAGGCAGGTTTATCCATTTTCCAAAAACGCTTCAATTATTAAAATTAAATATATAGGTGTTAATAATATATGTGTTAATTATATATATGTGTTAATTATATATATTGGCTAAGTAATAGATGTGTTTATGTGTTAAATATAAATGTTCTATATGATCAGTAGTATATAATTGTTATATATGCTTACAAGTAGACAAAAATAATATGTGTTAAATTTGGGATATTGTAAGTAGCTTGATTTTATTTTTTTATTTTTGGGTGTCAAGGATTCATCTTAGGATAATCACACGTGCATAGCTAGAATAATTCTCATGTATCGCTATACAATTTTTGATAGATGTTATGCTAGAACTAGCTTTTCTCCAAATTCGCCATCTGAAATCTTTTCTTTCAACATCTTTTAAGACAAACTTTTTAGTTCAATCCCTAAGGACGATATTCGATTTTACAACCGCTTTATTACTTGAATAGGTGACATAGTGTCAACGAGTATACTTGCTTATTGATTCTATTTGGTCTAGGATATTTTCCCGAGTTTTTACTAACAAAGGAATTCTTCCATCATATTCCCATAGCTGAGGGATTTCAATCCCACATTTGAATTCCAGTTCCCATCTTTATATCTAATCAAACAAATGAATGTGTGGGGATTGGATTCCAATTCCCAAGATTCCTAAGGAATCCTTCCAACCAAACAACCTGTTTGGTACATAGAAACGGAAATGGAATTCAATTTCCTTGTTTGGTAGGGCAGAAAAATAAAAAGGGAGAATTTCACCTATATCCTTGTAAACTTCTAAACTACATCTATATCCTTACAAAACTTTAGTAATTACACCTATATCCTTATACTTATTTTATTAATTTTTAAACTATTTATAATCATTAATAAATATCTTTAATAAATTTAAATGTTAAATCCCCAATCTACCCTTACCCTTCTAAATCAAAATCCCATCAATCAAAATCGATCAACATACTTCTTCTTTGGGTTTCAATACCTGAAATTGATCGACTTCTTCTTCTTTGAGTTTCAATTTCTCTGACTTCTTCGAAATCAAAATCGATCAACAAACGAAATAGATTAACTGAGATTTGTGTTCTTGACTTTCTTTTACCCAAGTGGAAGTGGGTACTAGAAATACTTCAATCTAAAATTTCAGCAGAAAAATCTTGGCCATAGATTCCTTATCCTCTCTCTCCCCGTCTGTGACTACTACTAAGCCATTAAAAAGGGTTTTTCATTTTCATTTGGGGGTTCTGATTTCTTCTTATATTCAACTATCTCATCTTAGTTTCACTCCTTTTGCTCTTCTAGCTTGTCTAGAAAATAATCTTTCTAAAAGTGAGATTTGAGAGCTAGGGGAAGAAGAAGAAAGAAATACCTAATTTTATGTCGGCAACTTCACTATCAACTGTGATTAGGGATCCATTGAAGATCTCTATTTCTTCTTCAGATTTCATCATCATCATCATCATCATCTCTTTTTGTCATCTCTGTTTTTTTCCTCGGCACCTGATTTTGAAACCCAAAAATGAAAAGCATGTTGATCGATTTTGATTTATAAGGGATTTTGATTTAGAGGGTGCGTAGGATTGTGTTTCAAAAATGCTTACTGACTTATTGGCCTTTTGAAAGTTCAATAAGTTAAAAATAATGTTTGGTAGCTTGAAAAACACTTTTCAAAATAGCTTTTTGATATAAAGGGAAAAATTGTTTTTGAAAAGTAAGTAAGTGTGGTTTTTTTGATTTGGCTTTGGCTTTTGGCTTCTCCCTCTCACATAAATCAACTTTTTAACCCAAACACTATTTAACTTATTGAATTATTGGCTTTTACCATCAAAAAGCTAACCTAAACACATTTTTAAAAACTCCTGTTACCACCACCATAAGGCCATCCGCAATCATACAAGTCATACATGTTGTCACCTCAGCGCCACATCAGCTTTACCACCACCTTACCACTACCATACCATTTCATCCTTACCCGTACTACTCATACCACTTATTTTATTTTTTAAATACTAAAATAATTAACTTTAAATTAGAATAATATAAATTAAAATTAAAATTACATTAAAATATAAAATTTCATTCAAATTAAAATTAAAAATAAAATTAAAAAAAATACAACAAAACTAATTATGAGGCATAGAGTTCCACACGTGTTGAGATAAATCGGCACGAAGGTTGCCGTGCTTCTCTCGGTCCTTTACTAGGTTGACGTTTATTGCTCGATCTTCTTCAGAGATATTTGTTTCAAGATCTTCCGTTAAAACCGCCGTTGGATCAAAAGGATAATGTGAAAACCCTTCGTCTTCACGAATCATGTTGTGTAAAATGATACACGTGTACATGATTTCTTGTAATTTCCTTCGTGACCATACCCGTGTCGGTCTACCAACAACGTGCCATTTACTTTTAAGCTTGGCGAATGTCCGTTCGATGTCTTTTATAGCCGATTAATGACGTGTCTTGAACTCGATCCGTCTCTCGTCATCTGGGTACCTAAATGCTTTGACGAAAGTCGACCACTTCAGATATATCCCGTCGGCAAGATAATACCCATGTGCGTAGTGTGTGCCATTCACCTACAAACGAACTATCGGGTGCTTTATTTTCGAATAAATCGTAGAAAATCGGTGATTGATCCACAACGATTATGTTGTTCGTGGCACCCGTAACCCCGAAGAATGTGTGCCAAATCCATTCATCTTGTGATGCGACGGCTTCTAGAATTACCATCGGTCCCGGATGATCACCTCTATGGTATTGACCCCTCCATGCGATGGGACAATTTTTCCAGTCTCAATGCATACAATCTATCGAACCAAGCATGCCGGGTAATCATCTGATCCACGATGAGATCGAATTCATCGTCGTTCAAATCCGTTATTTTTTGGAATAAGAGGAGAATAAGAGAAGTTTAAGAGGAGAATAAGAGAAGTTTAGGAGAATAGAGGTGAAAGAATGAGATAGAAAGGTTGAGAATATGATTTATATATAGATAAATAAAAAAAGAAAAAAATATATATCCGTTGAGCAATGGTAAGCGGGCACCGTTGGGCGCCACTACCGGTGTCGTACCGGGTGGCCTCGGCGGTGTTACCGCCGGCACAGCCCGTGTACAGCCTGACTGCGGATGGCCTAAGTCAATAAGCACTTTTAGCCAAAAGCACTTCTGAAGTCTAAGAAACAATCCCAAACACCCTAAGGGTAGGGGGTAGATTGGGGAATTTGCATTTAAATTATATTAATGGTTTTAAAATAGTTTAAAAATTAATAGAATAGGTATAAGGATATGGGTTAATTTCATATATGCCCTTATTAAAACTTAAAATATCATATTTACCCAACCTAAACTACAAATATCATATATACCCTTCTTAACCTATCAAAATATCATATTTACCCAAATATCAATTTTTATTAATTTTTAATTATTTTAAATCAGATTTTATATTTATGATTATAAATTTTAATAAATTGACATAACTACCCCTACATGAGTTTCTTCTTCTATTGGGTTTACTTCTTCTCCAGGGTGTGAGTTTCTCTTCCAAAGCGACTGGGCTTCTCTTCTCCATTCCAAAGCTACGCAAAATCTATTATCTCATTATCAGTTTTCAAAATCGATTCGCACTTATCAATCTTCAAAATCTATTATCTCATTATCAATTCTTATTTATTCATTGTGGGTTTCTCTAATTGATGCTTTATGGTCGATCAAAATCGACTCTTGCTTATCCATCATGAAAATTGACTATTGGTTATCAATAAACAAAGTCGAATCTACTCTAAAACCCTAGATTTTTGTTTTGACCTTCAATATCTCAATGTGGGTTTCTTTGTGCATTCTTGATGGGTATTTTCATGTGGATTTAATAAATGAGTATTTTTCATGAGCGCCATGAAGTTCAATGGCTGAAGTGAAGTTCTATTGTTTTGTTGTTATTGACTTGTGTCCATATACTTGTATTTGATTTAGTAATTTTAGTTCAATACTTATTAGAAGGTCTTTGTATCTTAAACTGCACATGAAATTGCCTCTTTCGTTCCCAAAGAAGAGCACACTTTGATTTTGGATGTCAAAAGCTTTACATTTCAACTTCAAAGTTAATATGGGATTAGAAGTGATTTAAGAAGAATTTGCTGAATTCATTTCATATTCTCTAATAATATGGGACAGGGATCTTAAAATGGAGTTTGGGGGCAGTGATTGGGTGATCCGAATAGTTCTTAATGGGTATTCCCGATTGTCGCTCGGAGTTCTGGAAGAAGTCTTTATTTTGGTTGTTTGTTCCGAGGTGGTCTTACTCATATGGACAAGTCCGTTTTAGGCTAACCGGCCATCGGAGGTTGTTTCATTCGTGGGATGAATCACAATAACGATGATGTTCATGGCACGGCTGCAGTCTCGGCTGTATTTGGTGGTCGATCGGCTGATTATAATTGTTTTTGGCTGCTACTCAGGTGCGGTGCTGATCGGTTTTGATGCCTTGGCCGGTGCTATTTGTCTTTCGTAAGCAGCCGTCTTTGCTGTCTCATTTTTTTTGTATTCGTGTTCTTTGCTGAAGTGTTGCTTTCCTGTTTCTTCGCTCCTGAGTGTTTTGCTCGGTGGCTTGGTTCTGTAAACCGTGTTTTGGTTTGCTGGTAATGTAATTGTTGGTTGGCGTTAAAATAAAAAGGCTAAATTTGCAATTGCCTCCTTAATAAATTTTCATTCCAGAAGTACTATGTTTGAAGCGAAGTAACGTAAGTGGGGTGTAGAAAATGTTATACTTTTTCAAGGGAATAACTTATAACTAGTACAAACTACATATAAAATACCACAAGTAAGACAAATTTGATGATCCTAATTCAGGTCATAACCAATGATGTTTGTGTTAATTGATATTTATCTATATAGATGGGTGGTTAAGGAATATTGTCATCAAGGTTATAATGCTGCAAAAGTAAATGAAGCACATCAATTATTGATCAAAAAGAGGTCTAAATGAACTACATGCTATTGTCAGCATTGCAATGGTTTGGAGGTGGAAGGATTTGTATTGCTAAGCACACATCTAGAGGAAACTATAGAGTATAGACCTAAATACTATCCTGGGTATTGAAAGTGGAATAACCATGCAATTCTTTAACTTTCAGATTTAGCAACTGGTTCTACCTTGTTTGCTTTCGTTAAGGGCTATGATGTGGTGTCTGTTTGGAATCAAGAAACTCTAATATTGATGCATTCACCAAATTATAGCTTTGATAATTTATTTTAATTTAAAATGATTAAGAATTGATAAAAATGGTTATTTGGGTATATATGATATTTTATAGGTTACCAAGGGTATATATGATATTTGTGCATTAGGCTTAAAATGGGGTATAATAGTCATTTAACTATTTTTTGATATTAAATCTAATTTAAAATGATTAAAATTTGATATTTGGATAAATATGATATTTTGATAGGTTAGGAAGGGCATTATTGATATTTGTAGTTTAGGTTGGGTAAATATGATATTTTGAGTTTTAATAAGGGCATATATGAAATTAACCCTAAGGATAAAGGTGTAATTACTCAAGTTTTGTAAAAATATAGATGTAATTTATAAGTTTGTAAAGATATAAATGTAATTAGTTAAGTTTTTAAAGATATAAATGTAATTAGTTAAGTTTGTAAAGATATAAATGCATTTTCTCCTTAAAAAAAGCCGACAATCGACAACTCTTTAAAATTTGATTGTCTTTGTAACTGGAAACAAAACACGGAGAACGATTCACGTCTCTAGGCTAGGGTTTCATCTTTGTGCTCCGGTCTACCACCGCCGGTCGACCACCATCGTGACCACCAGGTACGTCTCTCTCTCTGTCTCTCTCTCTCTCTGTCTCTCTCTCTCTGTCTGTCTCTCTCTCTCTCTGTCTCTGTCTCTCTCTCTGTCTCTCTGTCTCTCTCTCTCTCTCTCTCTCTCTCTCTCTCTCTCTCTCTCTCTCTGCCTGCGCTGCTATCTCTCTCCCTGCGTTGCTATCTCTCTGCCTTGCTATCTCTCTCTCTCCGTCACTCTCTCTCTCTCTCTCTCTAGCTCTAGCTCTCTCACTGCAGCTTATTCAATAAGCTGTGCAAATAAGCTTGTTCGATATAATTAGGAAACTTTTTTAGGCTGTAGCAAGTCTGCTATGGAAAAATAAACTTGAGCTATAACCAAAGGCAGTTTTCAGCAAAATGCCGATAACCTCTCGTTGTTCAAGAAAGCTGGTTTGCCAAAAGCTCTTGGTGAAATTTTGGTTTCAGAACCAAAATCGTATTCTGCAGCAAGAAAAGATTTTGTCAACTTACCTCGGAAATTTGAGCATGAAATACACAACTCGAGTAGAGATCTTCGAGCACAGTTGTCGGTTCTTGGCAGTTACTTTTCTGGCGCCACAAATGGACATTACGGTTCCCGACAATTTGCCACAAAGTCTGCATCCCCAGAGGAGGAGGAGGTGAGTTAAGTAGCATTTTTTTCCTGATTGAGATTTTAAGTAGCATGGACAGAAATGCATAGTTTAGGGATACTATAAGCTTAGGACAGTTGAGATGATGAAACCAACAAAAAGATTGTACTCTGCTCACAAGTATTGTCACAATAAGAGTTGGCACTGAACTTTGTGATTACTAGAAATAGTGAGATACCATCCCTGACTTGACCCATGGTGGAGATGAAGTCCAATTATTGAATTGCAATATTGGATATTTAAACTTAACTTAGTTTAAGTATTTATATGTAATAGAATATATATGTAATTAGTATTTATATAGGTAGTTATTTTAGTAAAAGGTGTGATTGTTCATGAAAGGTATGATGCTTCATCATGAACCAACACCACAATTAGTGAAGGGGTGTGACTATTCGAAACAACACCACCCTAGGCGAACCATTGCGATGGTTCGAAGGCACCCTTTCGGTGTCTATAAATATGTGTCATTGTAATCGATTCAATGTGTGGATTCTCATTGTATTTTACAGTTGTATCAATTTGGTTATTGCGATCCAACAATTGGTATCAGAGCCAAGGATCTCATCATTTACCATTCATCAAGAAACCGAGAAACCCACCAAAATCGACGCCGGAAAACACCGCCGGAAAAGGGAACTTACCTTGACCGGAGAAGACAACAGGAGGAACCAAGAAATTCGATCGATCAAAAGGCCCACCAAATCGAAGGCAGAAGTAACCATCGTTCGAAAACAATTGAAGAACCACAGCGTCGATTGAAAGTAGGCAAGATCGGAGAAGAGAAAAGAAAAAAAATAGAAAACCCTAAAGGACGATTTGAAACAGTGCCGTCGCTTGGAAGGAACCACCAACATTAAAGGGTTTGTTTTTTTTAACCAAAAAAAAAAAAACGCAGATTCTTTTTTTTTCTCTCTTGTGATGTTTTGATAAAAATACGGATTGTTAAAAGGTGTTTTGTTAATATATTATTATATATTAGTTTTAGAAATAGTTTACAAATTTTTACTTCAAAATTTTTAAACTATTTACCGACAGAAAATTTTGCCAGGTAAAAAAAGAACCAGTGAGAGACAGTTGGTTTGATTTGCCCTGCAAAAAAGGAAGAAAGTTTTGCCCGGTGAAAAAAGAACCAGTGGACTGTTAGAGACAGTTGGTTTGATTTACCCCGCAAAAAAGGAGAAGACAATAGTTTTGTCCGGTGAAAAAAGAACCAGGGGACTGCAAGAGGCAGTTGGTTTGATTCGCCCCGCAAAACAGGAAGAGACAGTAGTTTGTCCGGTGAAAAAAGAACCAGGGGACTGTTACAAACAGTTGGTTTGATTCGCCCCGCAAACAAGAAAGAAAAGTTTTTCCGCTCAAGAAGAAGTTTTAAGAAGCCGAAAAATTGGAAGAAAGAAGAAACGATCAATACCCGAATCACCCAAAGGAAATAAAGGAGGGATGGATTCCGGAACATCAAAGAAAATTGAAGGAGGGATGTCAGTGACTTACCAATGCCCGATTCTAGATTCCACGAATTATACTATTTGGGCCGTGAAGATTAAAGCACCGTTTAATGTCTATGGAATATGGGAAGCACTCGAACCAAAAGGAGATGTGGATATAAACAAAAACACAATGGCTATTGCTTATCTTTTTCAAGCCTTGCCCGAACAACTCGTTCTACAAGTTGCTCATCATACGAATGCCTCGGATATATGGGAAGACTTGAAAGCTCGATTCGTTGGTGCTGACAGAGTCAAGGAGGCTAGACTACAAACATTAGAATCAGAGTTTGAATCCTTGAAAATGAAGGACTCAGAATCACTCGATGAATTTACCGGAAAAATTAGTCAACTTGTGTCACAAGCAAACAATCTTGGATCTACAATAGAGAACAAAAGATTGGTTCGAAAACTTCTAGGGTCTGTGCCAGCAAGATTCATTCAGATCGTTGCTGCAATTGAACAATTTGCCGATCTTAATACCATGTCCCTTCAAGAAGCTATCGGAAGATTAAAGGCCTATGAAGAACGCATTAAGAAGCCAAATAAGGAAGAAGATACACATGATGGACTTCTATATGCCAAAACAGACAAAAAAAGAAGACAAAGAGCATGGTTGTGAACGTTGTGGTTATAGAAAGTCAAATCAAGACATCAAAGGAAGAGGCCGTGGTAGAAATTGGAAAGCCTGGAGGAACAAAGATGGCAACCGTCATCAACAAGACAAGAGTGAGATAAAATGCTTCAAGTGCAACAAATTTGGACACTTCAAATATGAATGCCCAAAGAAGGAGGAAGAAGTTAACTTGGCTCAATACAAAGACGACGATCTAATTGGTCCAACACTACTATAGACGAGCCTTGAAGAATGGAAGACCTCATTTAAACTATGTTTAGTTTAAGGGGGAGTATTGGATATTTAAACTAAACTTAGTTTAAGTATTTATATGTAATAGAATATATATGTAATTAGTATTTATATAGGTAGTTATTTTAGTAAAAGGTGTGATTGTTCATGAAAGGTATGATGCTTCATCATGAAACAACACCACAATTAGTGAAGGGGTGTGACTATTCGATACAACACCACCCTAGGCGAACCATTGCGATGGTTCGAAGGCACCCTTTCGGTGTCTATAAATATGTGTCATTGTAATCGATTCAATGTGTGGATTCTCATTGTATTTTACAGTTGTATCAATTTGGTTATTTGTATATTTCGATCCAACATGCAATGTGTTTTGTGCATATATATTTTCTTTAGGGATGAGTGGGACATAATAATAGCATGAAATGAAGCAATGAGAACAGGAGAGGGTGAGAATCATTTATTAGTCTCAGACATTATGAAATAGAATAGAAGAGAGAATATAATAGGGGAAAGTAAGTAAACAGTGCTTGAGAATGATTTACAACCTGAAAAAGTAAGGAAATGTGTTCCAATGATGATTTTGTTAATAGACGAGAAAAACTGTTGTCGTACCGTAATTGTTTGTAACCTGATAAGGAAAACGTGACGTTCACTTGTTGATTCCTTCCAGGCTTGGTCCGCACCTCTTTTTTCAAGATCTGATAAGCTGGTTATTGATAGAAACATAAAACAGGTAAAATCTGAGAACCTCCATCACCTGTAACTGAAAGTTATTTTCACTTTATTTTTGTGGATTAGCACTTTCTATGTAAAAATAAGGCTCTGTTATATTATATTGATCTATATATATATGCTTAGTTGCTAACTTGCTATCAATGAGAATGTTACTCATTGGCTAAAAGCAGGCTGGTTTAAAGTCTTGTACTCATTGGGGAAAAGGTTTGCTTTTGCCATTCATAGTATTAAATACTTGGCATTGTTGCTTCATGAGAATTGATGTTTTGTGGTTTTCTTTTCTTTTCTGCATTTTATCAGACCTGTTATCACATGAAATAGTTCTTTTGCATCTGTTTTTGTTACTAATATACTAATTATGCACTACATTTTCTTGGATTATAATAGGACAACAGATATACAATTTTCGATTCCAGCTACCCAAGTGGAGTATGTTTTATATCCATTTTGTGTTTAAACCTTCTTGATGCATGTAAAAATACTAAGTAAAGTTGATGATGTATTCTATTTCCTTTCAGCCTGCAGGTTTCATTTGTGAGCAGAGCAATGGCGTTTTCAGAACCGTACGTACATCATCATATACACTTTCAGTTTTCCATCCTTCCCATATTTTGAAGTTACTAGAGCATGTTTATTTTTATAAGAGTAACATAGAATTCTTCAACTTGCCTCTGCTAAGCCTTTTCATTTACTGATTCGCTAAATACCAAAACATATCGAAATTCCCTACTTTTCGTTAAACCTTTTCAATTGTTAAATTTAGTTCCAAATTTTGAATAACAACACTTATCGAGTAAGCCTCCATTTTCAGGCATCCCCTAGTATTAGATTTGAGTCTATTAGGTTCCTGATTCCAATGTTGATATTTGGTATTTGGAAGTGTAATGTAGGTTTACAAAAAGTTGGAACACAAAAAAGGGGAAAGACAAAAGTTACACAAGTGAATTTTATAAACCAAGCACATTTATATTTCCTGTTTTCTTCTGTCATGTGCTCTATATGTAAAATTGGTTTGTTTTTGCTGGACCAAAGTGTTATTAGTGATTGGACCTACCAAAAAGGTCAGTAAATACAAGCCGGGGTGCCGGCCATCTTGTGAGGTATTATATGGAGACAGACAAAATGAAACAAAACTAAAAAGGAGAAAGGAAAATAGATGCATTTGGTTGGGAATGATGGATATTGTTAATAAGTTGATTATGCAAGTGGCAGTTTTCTGTCATATTAGTCTGTTATCCTGAGGCTTACTTTATGTTGTTGCTCGCTCGCACCTCAGAGTTTAGGAAAGTAAACAATTTGTTGTAAACAAGCAAGAAGTAGGGATTTTCAAATATGATCATTTGACATATATATATTTTCTCATAATGCGTGTGTTTCCAGTTGCTTCCTTCAAGACGGCCTTTAGTTGCTACTATATTCGATCTCATTGATCAAAAAGAGGTGTTTAGGGTAAGACTTGTGGACATATAATAGTATGATTTTTTTTTTCATTACTGTTTCTTTATATGACTTGTGGACATATAATAGTATGATTTTTTCATTAATCTACTGCGTATGTACTTATAGGTTCGAAGACCCTTTTGGTGGATAACCAGCTCAATCTATGCAGAAGTAGGTGGAAAGGTATGCATGCAAAAGTAACACACATATATGTATGTAGAGAGAGAGAAAAATGTAAAACTTGGTGAAATATTATCTACAGGAAATTGGTGTGGTTCATAGACGATGGCATCTCTGGAGGAGGATTTACGACTTGTACTTGGGGTAAAATTATTTCTATTTTGTTGGTATCGGATCAGTATCTATCTTGAAAACAATTTGGTGGGTTTGTTTGCAGGGATGAGCAGTTTGCGGTGGTTGAAAATCCCGGGTTTTTCAACCGGATGTTTACTTTGAAGGGGATTCATGGTGAGATCCTGGCTGAGATAGAACGTGTTTGGAGAGTTAATGGAGTTTATGGTTTAGAGGTCGCCTCCTTATCTCTGATTATTGTTCATTAAAATTGAGAGCCTCCATCTTTGTTATTTCCTTTTTACTTTAGCGAGCTTGTTTTTCTGCACATGAAAAATCATGAAATGGATGCAGGTTTTAGGTGCTGGTCAATACGTAATCCGATTTGATCATTACCACATTCCACGCCTGTTTGAACAGGTATTCAACCATTTTTTGTATTTTATTTTGTGGAAATATTTATTATCGAGCATTGTTTGTAGGTTCAAGCGCGTACACTCACATTATCAGAGCGGGCTGTTACTGTTGCGCTTCTTGTGTCTTTGGACAATGACTTTTTTTCACCACATGGACGAGGCTGGTAAAAAAACATAATATGCTCTTTAGTAGTTACTAACTACTCTTGTTGGTAGTTTAGCTTTTCCATCAATAATAATAATAATAATTTGTCAATGGCTGGCACTTGCAGGGTATATCATTTCAATGCAGCACTTGTTTCAAGCATGATTTGTGAGTTCTTCAAATTTTAAGTTATAAGTTACACTTCATATCCTTGTAAATTAGTTATTTAATATAGGGTTTAGTTCCCCAAAATGTATCCAACTTGTCACCTTTTGCTATTGTATATATCCAACTTAAAAAATTACCATTTAATACACTAAAGTTTTAAAAACTACCATTTAGTACATTGTAACCTGCTATCAAAGGTCAACAGCCGGTTACCATCTTCTCCGGCGACTTTTCCGGCGACCACCATCATCTCCGGCGACTTTCCGGCGACCACCATTTTCTTCGACGACTTTTTTGGCCACCACCATTTTCTCCGACGACTTTTCCGGCAACCACCATCTTTTTCGACAACTTTTCCGGCGCCTATTCGAACCATGTACAACCCGTTTCCGGCGACTTTTCCAACCACCATGCACAGCCTTTTCCGACAACTTTTCCGTCGACGACTTCCCGCCTTCCTTCGACATCGGCTTCAGCGACCTCTGCCCCAATGGCGTCTGTATCTCCGGCGTCAGAACCCGAGGGGAGTGTTATATGATTGTGGGAGTTTGGGAAGAAGAGATCATGGCGTCAGAAAATGGAGGGATCTCGAGGTGGTCTGAAGGTCGCCGGAGAAGATGGGTTCTTACCGGAAAAAGTCTCGCCGGAAAAAATGGTGAAGTAACCAGTGACTTTGGGTGGTTGCCAAAGGTTCGTCGGAAAAAATGGTGGAGTAACCGGAAAGTGTCATCGGAAAATGGGTTCTTGTCAAAGGTCGCCGAAGAAGATGGGTTCTTGCCGGAAAAAGTCTCGCCGGAGAAGATGACCGGATGGCCGGAATGACCTGTTACCTATTCAACAAGTTTCCCAATGTACTAAATGGTAGTTTTTGAAACTTTAGTGTATTAAATGGTAATTTTTAAAGTTGGATACATACAAAAGCAAAAGGTGACAAGTTGGATACATTTTGGGGAACTAAACCCTTTAATATACCCTTGTAATTAGTTATTTAATTTACTTTTGATCTTTTCATTTTTCATTTTGTATTTTACAACTTTATCAAACTAAACATAAATAATCTTATATGAACTACTAGTTACGTACCCACGCGATGCGGGTGGTGTGAAGGATTGTAAAGTTTTTCTCGTTTGTCTGAATTCCGAAATTTTAAAAGCTTGTGGTTTAAAAAAAACAATTGGTTTGTAAAATTGGTGGGTAACATAAATTTAGAATACTAAGCATATATATGTTGTATTTAGATCTTAGAGATCAATAGTTTATGCTCTTTGTAAATTGTAATTGAAATATAAATTTCAAAATTTATGCTTTAGTAAATTTAATAGTAAAATAGGTTGCAAAAGATATGCCGAAGTATTACTTGAACAAGAAATATGTAGTATAGTGGTTAGGGTTGGTGCGTAAAATTTTCCTATATTATGGAATCACCATTTCCCTTGAAATGAATATTTTCCCAAAGCCCAAAAATGGGTCTATCATATATATCATCTCTCTCAATTATACCCTATAGATGATTTCAACATAAAACATGTTTTTTTAAACCGTATGGATGAATATATCATAAAACATGTTTTTTTAAACCGTATGGATGAATATATCATGAAACATGTTTTCAACATAGTCGACTGATATCCTTATTTACTCAAGGCTCACTCTTGTATCCATATGTTTCTTACGGATACTCTTCTTCACAATCAAGCTTGAGCAGTATGCGTCTAAATTAGGCATGTACTTAAGGTGCCGTTTAACTATGCTTATGTGTTTAGGGAAAGAAACTATGGTAACTTGTAATAATGAGAGGTCGGATTCCAAGGATGTTGTATTAGTGAGCCTGTTACAAAAGTCCCGTGTTTGGTGTTCGTGTCTGTTGATCCAGCTCTCCTAAGACCTGATGAAATGATAATGATCCTGTATCTTTACTTAGTGAATAGGTTTTTACTTCTGTTATAGCTTGAGGAATTATCACTGAGTCTGTTCAGTGTTATTCCATGTTACTTATGCTGTAACTTAACTTTATAGATCAGGATCAGGATCAGGAGACTAACGAGCCTGTTCTACAGTCTACTGATCCTGTCCACTAAAGTGAAGACCTCCCCCTGAAGACATTAAGATCGTACACAAAGAACCATCAGCGACGTCGAAGAAATAGCTGATGACAGGAACAGCATGCTCGTGATCTGAAGACGGAACTCAGTGATAGCAGTCTGTTCACTATCGTATGACATCCTGAAGATTCATCAGGATACACGTGACCCTGAACTTCCTCAGTTTCAGGACTCTAGTCACTGATCAGTATCCTGATCCTGAAGGATTAGAATAATGTCTTAGTCTAATGCACAAAAGGATTATCCGCCTTTTCTGACACAATAGTACATAAGGGCAGTTACTTTACTGTTCCCTCCGTACTTATCAGACCTTAAGGCAACTGTTTACAAACATCCTCTTTTGCACACCATGCTAAGAGTATTTGTTTATAGTAAATAGTACAACAGACCACTCACATTGTGACACGTCACAATAGTAGGTCTGCATGCATTTAATGCATGGAGTATAAATAGGACGTGAAGAGATGTTCTCCATACTTCTTCTTCATCCTAAAATACTCAAGTCCTTTCTCTCTTATTCCCTCTATCTTCTTTCTTTATTCTCTTCTCACTTAGTGCATAGTGAAAGAACTTAGATTGTTTAGTTTAGACTAATTGTCTTTTCTATTTCCGCAACAATCTGTAAATTCATATTGTTTATAAAACAAGAATTTAAAAGTGAGAAATTGTGTGATTATATTCAACCCCCCCCCCTTTCTATAATCCCAAACACTATCCTTACTTGAAGGTCACCTACTTGGGACCAACAAGTGGTATCAGAGCAGATACAAGCTCTCATTTTCTTCTTAAGAAAAATCTTGTGATCCTCTCTCTTCTTATTCTATGGCTCTTCAAGCTAAGGATAACTACTTTGATACCGGCTCTGCTGGAAGCCTCCTCGGTTTAACAAAGACAACTTCTCTCTTTGGAAAACCAGGATGGAACTTTTCCTCTCTGGTTCTGATCCCCAGATTCCTTACTTTCTGGAAAACGGACCACATGTGCCTACACAAACCGTCCACCCTATTCCTGCTGCTGGTGGCCAACCAGCTGTTCCTGAAAGACAGCTAGTAAAGCCCGTAACTGACTGGAATGATGAAGACAGACGCCTGGTCAACATTGACACCAAGGCTAGGTCTCTCATCGCCATGTCACTCCCTGACGATGTATTCCACTCTGTATGTCACCTTCGCTCTGCTAAGGAGATATGGGACACTCTCTGTGTTCAATATGAAGGTACTGCCGTACTCATGGAATCAAGAAAGATTTTCTTGGTTCGTCAGTACGAAAGCTTTATTCATCAGAAGGATGAAACTCTCTCCCAGCTACATCAGAGATTCAACTGTCTTCTGATTGATCTGAAGACCATCGGTACTACCTACTCTAACTCTGAGGTGGTTACCAAGTTCATGGAAGCTCTTCCTGAACATTGGGAAATTTACACCTCCTGCTTAACTATGTCAAAGGACATAAAGACACTCACCCTAAGTGAGCTGTACGGTATTCTTCTGAACCGTGAACAACAGAAGAAACTGAAAAAGAATCTCATAAGAGATTCTAAAGAATCCAAAAGCACATCTGTTGCATTGGTTTCTAATTCAGTTCCTCCTGTTGCTGTTTCTTCTTCTTCAGTAACTATTACTGAATTAGAATCTTCTGACTCTGACATGTCAGAAGATCCTGAATTCAATGAATCTCTTGCTCTTTTAACCAGATCTTTCAAAAAGTTTGCCAAAAAGGGAAACTTCCACAAAAAGAAACATCTTTCTATTACTGACAAGCCTAAGTCAGATCCTGTTGACAAGGCTACTGCTATCTGCTACAACTGTCAGGGCAAAGGACACTTTGCTAATGATTGCAGGTACAGAAAAAGTCAGTTTGCTCCCTCCTCTGCTAAATCTTCTTCTAAGAACCCCAAATACCAGCGCCTGAAAGAAAAGTACAAGAAGATGAAAACTCAGCGTAAAGGCAAAGGTTTAATCGCAGAAGACTGCGACTGGGATGATGTCTCCTCTGATGACTCGTCTGATGAGGAAGATACTCAAGTGGCACTGATGGCCATTATTGAGGAACCTACCTTAGCTCTCATGGCTAAGATAGAAGAGGTTCCTGAAGAGATTCCTCCTCAGGATCCTGAAGCTTCTTCTTCCACAACTCCTGAAGCTTCCACCTCTGCGACTGATTCTTCCAGTCAGGTACCTATTCCTCTCATCCCTCTTGAAAGCTTAACTCAGTTGGACCTGGTCACTCTCGATCTTTACAAAGCCCTTAATGGTAAAACCTCTGCTGAAAAAATGAATATTGATCTTAGAGGACAACTCAAAGAATGTCAAGAAAAAATAAAACAGCTTACCATTTTGGAAGAAAATTATAAGGACCAGGTCACTGTAAACAAAACTCTTTGTATTGAAAGAGAACTGGCTCTTGCTGCCAAAGAAAAGGCCCTTGCTCAATTAAATGCTGAAAAAGTCACCATCAAAGGATGGAGTGACGCCTCTGAAAAAGTTGATGAAATATTAGCTTCAGGGAGGTCTGACAAAAGCAAAAGAGGTCTTGGATTCTTTCGTGGATACAAGAAAGAAGAAACTAAGTCTGATAGTTCCATGCTCAAATTTGGAAAATTTGTTTCTTCTATTCCTCTTCCTAATACCTCTGAAAACACTCCTTCTTCTTCTTCTAACACTCACCCTGAAGGTGCTCCTAAGAGCAAAAAGAATACAGTTAAGGATAAAACCAAAACTGAAACACCTTCAAAGACCAAGGGTCCTAAACCCAAGAACAAAGTTCTGGGTGGTGGTCCTTCAGTCTCTGGAACTAAGTCTCTTTCTCAGAGTCCTGCTCCCAGACTGAAGATTGACCTGAAGCAAAAGACTCAGGAGAAGAAACCAATTCCTCCAATGTCCAATGCTAAAGGCATACTTGGTGCTGGTCCTGCTCACCTAAAGTTCAAAAACTTTCTGGACCACACTAAACGCTTTCAATATCGCAAATGCTATCACTGTGGATTAAATGACCATATTGCGAGTAAGTGTCCTGATGCTACCAAAGCTGAAAAATCAGCTAAGGTAAAGAAGATTCCCAAGACTGAGAAATCAGTCAAAGGAAAGAAGGTTGTCAAGACTGTTCCTTCAGTCAAGACTCCAGCCTCCTGTACTGATACTTCAGTAAAGGCTGACACAGACTCAACCAGTCCTACTGATACTTCTGGATCCATAGTTCTATGGGTACCAAAGAAAACTTAAACTCTATATTTTACAGGATAAGGGCATCTGGTACTTGGACAGTGGATGCTCTCGACATATGACTGGTTCTAAATCTGTCCTCACTAACTACCGTGAAGAAAGAGGTCCTGCTGTGACCTTTGGCGGAAACGGTAAAGGCCAAACCCGAGGGTATGGCACTCTGACCAACGGAGTAACTACTTTCAAAAGAGTTGCTTATGTTGAAGGCCTGATGCATAATCTTCTGAGCATCAGTCAACTGTGTGATAAGAATCACAAAGTTTCTTTCTCTAAGAAAAAGTGCAAAGTCAAGAACAGGAGAAAGGAAGTTATTCTTACTGGTGTTAGACATGCAGATATCTACATCATCAACATGAATACTTCCACTGATAACTTATGTTTCGTATCACGTGCTTCCACTGATATGAATTGGCTCTGGCACAAGCGTCTCTCTCATCTCAACTTCAAGACGCTGAATCAACTCTGCATCAACAACCTGGTTATTGGTCTTCCTGACTTTCGCTACACAAAGGAATCTCTTTGTTCAGCTTGTGAGAAAGGAAAACAGACCAGGGCTAGCTTCAAGTCTAAGCAGATTTCCTCCATCAGCTCTCCTCTACAACTTCTCCACATGGATCTCTTTGGACCCGTTAATGTCCAATCCATTGGTGGAAAGAAATATACTCTGGTAATCGTAGATGAATATTCCAGATATACTTGGGTTTTCTTCTTACGTGCCAAGAGTGATGCTCCTGAAGAAATCATCCTGTTCGTCAGGAAGATGGAAAGAATCAACAACCTTGCTGTTCGATCAATAAGAAGTGACCATGGGACTGAGTTCAAAAACAGTACCCTGGAATCCTTCTTTGAACAGAAAGGTATCTCTCAAAACTTCTCCTCTGTGAGAACTCCTCAGCAAAATGGTGTTGCTGAAAGACGGAACAGGACGTTGATTGAAGCTGCGAGATCTATGCTGAGTGAAGCCAACCTTGCCACTCAGTTCTGGGCTGAAGCCGTAAATACTGCTTGCTATACTCAGAACAGATCTCTGATTGTCAAGCGTTTCAGAAGAACCGCTTACGAACTCTTTCGTAACAGGAAACCATCAATCGAACATCTCCATATCTTTGGTTGTGTCTGCTACATCCTGAACAACAAAGATAATCTTGGAAAGTTTGATTCCAAATCTGATGATGGAATTTTCCTCGGATACTCATCCATTTCTAAAACTTACCGTGTGTTCAACAAACGAAGACAAACCATTGAGGAAACGATTCATGTCAAGTTTGATGAATCGGGTCCTACCTTTCCTCACCCAAATGATAATACTGAAATCAATCAGTGGGCTGACTCTTTCTTTCAAGTCCCTGAACCTCCTATTGCTGATCCATCTCCTCAAGACCTTCCTGATGGTTTTGAAGAAGATCCTATACCACCCTCTGATATAACCACTCCACCTCTCATAAATGCCACCCCTATCTCTCAAATCACACCACCTGAACCTGATCAATCCACTAACAGTGAAGAATTCTCTCAAACCACTGTTAGTGAACCCTCTCCTACCAATCTTCTTCCTGATCCATCATCCAATGAAGCATCTACTTCAGGACAGGTGTATCAACCACCTGCTCTCCGATGGACCAAAGATCATCCCATTGATCAAGTTCTTGGAAACCCTTCTTCTGGTGTAAAAACCAGACGTCAGGCTGGTAACGTCTGTCTTTATGTAAATTTTATCTCTGAAAATGAACCTAAAGAAATAGATGATGCCTTGCGTGATCCTGCCTGGGTCTCAGCCATGCAGGAAGAGCTAGCAGAATTCATCAGAAACAATGTCTGGCTTCTCGTCCCTAGGCCTCGAAAACGTACAATCATTGGTTCCAAGTGGATTTTTCGAAATAAACTTGATGAGATTGGTACAATCATTCGAAACAAGGCTCGCCTTGTGGCTCAGGGATACAGGCAGGAAGAGGGCATTGATTACGATGAAACCTTTGCTCCTGTTGCTAGGCTCGAAGCAATTCGACTCTTCCTAGCTTTTGCAGCACATATGAACTTCAAGGTTTATCAGATGGACATTAAAAATGCCTTTCTGAATGGAAAACTTAATGAAGAAGTCTATGTGGCTCAGCCTCCTGGCTTTGTAGATCCTAAGTTCCCTGATCACGTCTACAAGTTAAACAAGGCTCTCTATGGGTTAAAACGGGCTCCTCGTGCCTGGTATGACACCCTCTCAACCTTTCTTCTCTCTAAAGGTTTTGTTCGTGGAAAGATTGATAGCACTTTATTTCTAAAGAAATATCCTAAGCATATCCTTCTTGTCCAGATATATGTCGATGACATTATCTTTGGATCCACCAATCCCAAACTCTGCGAAAAGTTTGAGTTGCTCATGAAATCTGAATATAAAATGTCTATGATGGGCGAACTAACATTCTTTTTAGGACTTCAGATCAAGCAATCTGAAAAGGGAATCTTTATCAACCAAGGTAAATACGTACATGAGATGCTGAAGAAGTTTGATCTCACATCCTGTACACCGATGAAGACTCCAATGGCTCCTCCTCTGTCTCTTGACAAGGATTCCAAAGGGAAACCTGTTGATGTGACTCTCTATAGAGGAATGATTGGCTCACTGCTGTATCTAACAGCGAGTCGTCCTGATATCATGTATTCTACATGTCTCTGTGCTAGTTATCAGGCTGAACCCAAAGAATCCCATCTGACCGCTGTAAAGCGGATCTTCAGATACCTGAAGGGAACTCCTAACATGGGTCTTTGGTACTCCAAGGACTCAGGGTTCGATCTAACAGCTTATTCTGATAGTGACTTTGCAGGATGTAAGATCGACAGGAAAAGCACTACTGGTGGTTGTCACCTATTAGGTGGCAAGTTGGTGAGTTGGACTAGCAAAAAGCAGAACTCTGTGTCCACATCAACTGCTGAAGCTGAATATGTTGCAGCAGGAATATGTTGTGCTCAGGTCCTGTGGCTGAGAAATCAACTTCAGGACTATGACATACAACTCTCAAAAATTCCTATCTACTGTGACAACACTTCAGCAATAGCCATTGCTAACAATCCTGTCTTACACTCTAAGACAAAGCACATTGAAGTGAGATATCACTTCATCAGGGATCATGTGATGAATGGTGATATTGAACTCCATTTTGTCCCTACTGAATATCAGCTTGCTGACCTCTTTACCAAACCACTGGATGTGACGCGTTTTAATATGCTCCTCAGTGAACTTGGGATGTTAAATCCTGAAGAATAGAAGTTCTCAGGACAAACAGTTGTTAAAGTCCTTATAAAATATTCTCTCAGGACCTCTTTTCTTAACAACTCCTGAATAACTCTTCTTCAGAGGATGACTCTATTCAGTACTTACAAAATCTTTGTTCAATATCCGAATACTGATGATTCTCAGGTAAGTATTTCTTCCCTCTGCTACTGAAACCTTATCGCATTAAATGTGATAAGAGGATTTTTCCCAAAACAGTACTTATCTGATAAGTACTCTGATTCCCATAAAACATATCTTTCACCAAAATGGAATCATCCCCTGAAAAGGTGGTTTTTTAGTTTTTCATATAAAACAAACGTTTCATCTGCACTGACACGTAATGGGACGTTTCCTGTTCCCCACTACGTGTGTCAGGCGCGTGAACGCGCGTAGAACTCCCTTTTTCATCATTACGTTTGAATTTAGCCGCTCTTTTCTCTCTCATCCATTTTCTCTCTCCTACCACGAGGTATAAAAACCTCATTCGTAATCCTTTTCACTCTTTACGCTCACATAATTCTCTCTAAGCATTCAAGCAAGAAAAAGCAAGAATCTGCATTCTCAAGAACACCAAGAACACACACTTACCACTTCTTTAACAAGATCAACGTAAGTTTCCTTATGTTCTTTGTTCTTTCCACAATCTAAGTTGGCATTCTTCTCTAAAAACAACTTATTTTGATAAACGTTTTTCCAAAAACCCTAAGATCACTTCGTTTGATCTTAGTTTTCCCAAAATCTTCTAAGATTTTTGTTAAAACTGTTTAAAATGATTTTTCTTATTTCTTTTAAGAACAATCATAAACTCCTATTTTGATATCTTTTCATCAAAATAGAAGTCCTTTTTAATACCAAAACACATTCCTTTTGTGTATTTTGGTATCTAATCTATTCTAAGTATAAAGGATTTCACCATTTTTATGAACATATTTTGTGTTCATTGAAAAATGAAGAAAAATGCATATTTTGGACTCTTAATCATCCATATATGTTATTTTTATGTTTTTGACAGGATGACTGCTACTACATCTACATCCCTGGACGCCCAGCTCTCATCTGAGGCCACACCTCTGCAGGCTACTGAGAGCTTGCCAATAGTCATCCCGCAGCACGACGTCCAATTCAAACAGAACAACGTTGTTGGTCTGTTTGATATCCCTGAAGGCAAGGAATATCTGATTCCTGCAAAAGACTTCCTGCTACGCAGCCCGCTGAAGACGGCTTTCACTCTGGACCCAAAGCCAAACAAGCCAATGCTGCAACAACTATGGTCAACAACCACTGTTGCCCAGGAGAAGAATACAAAAGGTGTCCTGCGAGAGGTCATCAAATTCCAAATCAAGGAAAACATCATTTCCTTTGGTTTCGGAACCCTCAGGAACGTGCTCAACTTCCCCAAGAAGAAGCGCTTCCCTCCTGTCCCCACCGCTGACGAAATAGTAGAGTTCCTGGACGCCATAGGCTACCGATGGCCTGTGAACAAGGAAGGCGTCCTGCTACCAAAGACAGGTGCCACTGTCCATAAGTCAGGACTAAACGCTACGTTCTATTATATATGGAACACGTTTGGCCTGTGCTTATCGGGCAAGACGGGGAGCACGGAGCAGTTCCCTACGGTCATCCAGCACATGGTCTTCTCTGCGATCAAAAATCGCGAGTTCGACTATGCTCGCTCCATCTGGGACGACATGGTGAAGAAGGTTCGAAGCAAGAACAGGGTCGTCAACGTTGCCTTCACCAGGTTTTTCTCGGCCATCCTGGAGCTTCATATGGGGGACAACTACCCCAAGGTCGGGAACTCCAACAACTACGCCCTCGGGCCTAGGTTCCTGGACCAGGTTGCTTATCATCCTGACGACGTCCCTCTCTCCGACGTCCTGGTCGTTCCTGAACCACTTCAGGATCAGGATGCTGAACAATCCACCTCTCCCACCACAGGTACGTTTTCTCTCTTCTCTTCCAAACCACATTCTTCTACTTCTATGCATGCTATGTCAGTAGCTAACCCCATACTGACTTCCCCAGCTGCAACCACAACTTCTGCGCTCCAGAAGCGTCCCCAACCATCTTCTGCCACTCCTCCACCTCCTCCAAAACGCGCCAAGGCTAGGGCGCAAAAGAAAAAGAAACAGGCGGCTGGTAAGAAATATTACATTACCCTGCCCCAGTTCTTTAATAAACCATCCCCTTTGTCTAAACATTCTTCCACTGCAGATACTCCTATCTCTGCTCCTGCTACACAAGAACCTGAGGTGGTTCAACTCGAACCCTCAGAGAATGAGGGGGGTAATCGTTCTGATACCCTCCTAGCCTCAGGTAATATTTCTAAGCAATCTATTACTGTTACTTCTTCTATGAAAGCTAATGAGTCTTCTAGTGCTCACTTAGCTACTCTGTCTACAGGTTCTTTAGGAGCAGGTTCTGAAGGGCATCTTCATCAGGATGACCCCTTCAACGATTTCATTCTCACGGATGCCGAGCATCAGCTGAACACAGCTGAACTACGCAGGCAGTCCGCTGAAAGGAACCTGCATGAGGCCCGCACTGCCCTCCAGCAGAAGGAGGCAGAGCACTCAGCACAACTCCAGACCTTACAACAGGAGCTTGTTGCTGCCAAAGCTGCTGCAGCCGCTGCTGAAGCCGCCGCCGCCAGTGCCACTGCCGCCGCCGTCGCCGTCGCCGCAACTCCGCCGCCCACGGCCGTCACCCTCTCCATTCCTTGTCTGGATAATATCCACGACAAGGTTTCACAAGTTGCCTCCTCTTCCACCAACCTTCAGGCATCTATTGATGACCTGAAGGCAACGGCTCTCCCTGCGCTCTCCACAGAGATCAACAACAGCACCAACTCTCTCACAACCTTCCAATCAACGGTGGTTCAGAGATTGGATGCTCAGGTAGCCGCTCTCCGCGCCATCCAGGAGCAGGTGACAGGGCTCTCCTCTGCTGTCAACGCCCTCACCTCTGCTCCTGCGCCACCTCCATCCTTCACCACGGCGGACAGGGAGGTGTTGCAGTCCCTGATCTCATCATCCTTCATCCAGCGCAAAGTCCTCAGTGACATGGCCTCTCTCCTCCAAAGGAGTGTGTCAACAGCTGCCTTGGTACAGGCACCTGCTGAGGGGGAGAGACAGCCCCGAGACCATTCCGCCTATTCCCCCTCCACAAACTGGAGAACCACTGAAGACGGGGGGAATAATGAAGACGACGATGATGATGATGAAGATGATGATGATGATATAGACGATGACATCTTCGTCGAGAAGGTTCCTGCCTCTGCGCCCATTCCAGGGCTCGCACAACCTCAGGGGGAGAACCCTGATGCCTCTGGTATGTCTCCACTACCATCCTCTCCCTCTACCTCTGATAATCAACCTATATCTACTCTTCTTAAAACCAAACCTACCCCTGAAACCATCACCCTAGACTCCTCACCTGAAGACTCCCCTCCTAATAACCTTCAAATGGTTATCTACCAACCTCCTAAACTACCTTCTCCTGAACCAACTCCTGAACTCACCTCTCACCCTGAACCTAATACCCAAGCCGATCCTGAAACTCAAGATGTCAACTTTGGCTCTGTCACTGGTGACATTATTCGCCTAATGGAAAATAGTCCCAATGAACAGACCAGGGCTGAATTATCTAGAATGACCTTCAGGATCACACCCCTCAACCAAGAAACCATTTCTACCCGTCCTGCAACCCGTTTCAACCAAGAAGCCTCTTCATCCAGAACCCCTGAAATCCGAGCCACCCCTGAAACAATATGCCTTTCATCAGATGATGAATTCATCTCTGATGACTTCTCTACCCCTGCTTCTTCACCCAGATCACCTCCCTCAAACTCTCCTAGATCTGAAGGTGAAAATTACCCTGACAATTCCTTTGCCATTGACAGGGATGGGCGCTTAGACGCCGTGATAGAGCGACTCGAGAGTACAAGAGTAAAAATCCCTCTTCGTACCTCTTGTGACTCCGAGTTCGCCTATCTCTCGCAGGAGGAGTACAACGAGGCTGTACAGGCTCAACTAGAGCACAATAAAAAGCAGAAGGAAGCTTTCCTCTCTGCTCAAGCCGCTCGAAGGCTTGCATCGGATTTTGTAGATGAAGATGCAGAAATAAGTGCAGATCCTATCCTTGCACAGAAGGCTGTTCTGAAGGTCTTCAACAAAAATGCAGAGATACAGACTGGAGAAGTAAATGCTGAGCTTGACTGGTGCAGAGATCGGTTACACCTCCGAAAGCATGGTGCTGCCATCTCAGGAATCCATCTTCGCCGATCTAGAGGCAAGAAAGGTAATCCTGGTAAAACCTGGATCACAGTCAAACGCTCTGGAGTAAAAGACGTAGAGCACACTCTGGACAAGTTAGATCGCTACAACTTGTCAGAGTGGAACGAAATCAGATCCCTACTTCCCAAAGCCAACAAGAACTATCGGGCTGAAGTAGAAGAAGTCATTGAAGGACTTATTGCTCGCATCAGAAGGACAACTGAAATACCTGATGACCTGCTCCATTACTCCTCAGTCCTATCTCAGCAACCTGTTCGAAGATCTGCAGGCACCTCTACAAGAAGACCAACTCCCTGTCTTCCCAGAATGGTTGTTAAACCTCTGGACCTCTCGATGCTTGATCTTTCATTCCCTCCTGGAATCTCTCTATCTGAAGGACAAGTAATCAGAGAACCTGTTCATGGCATTTGTGTTAGCAATAACTCAATCCTACGCTTTCAGCGCTTCAGTGAGCTACACATTGCGCCCTATGAACATCTTTTGACAGTTCTCTTCACTGCACAACAAGATAAGAAAAATCCAGACAACAAAGAGATCATTCGCACTGTCAGAGCTATACTTGATCACAGACTTGCCTTCAGCGACACTCCTGTTCCTGTTTGCGTCAAGACTGAATACATTAGCGAAGAATCTGATAGTTAGTTATCTTGTAATTTTTCTTTTCTTTCAGTACTCCTGTCATGTACTCTTGTATTTTCCTTACTCTTGTAATATTTAAATGAGATTAATGAGAATGCAATTCAGTGCATTGTACTTCATTCCATCATAGTACTGAAAAAGATCCCTCAAAACAGTAAATGGGACATGTACCTTTATGAGTTCTATTTCCTACTGTTTAGTTCTAGACTTGGATTTATTTCTAACTTTTCTAGATTAAGACAATTACTCTGTTGTCTTATCATTATCATTTAGGGGGAGATTGTTGATCCAGCTCTCCTAAGACCTGATGAAATGATAATGATCCTGTATCTTTACTTAGTGAATAGGTTTTTACTTCTGTTATAGCTTGAGGAATTATCACTGAGTCTGTTCAGTGTTATTCCATGTTACTTATGCTGTAACTTAACTTTATAGATCAGGATCAGGATCAGGAGACTAACGAGCCTGTTCTACAGTCTACTGATCCTGTCCACTGAAGTGAAGACCTCCTCCTGAAGACATTAAGATCGTACACAAAGAACCATCAGCGACGTCGAAGAAATAGCTGATGACAGGAACAGCATGCTCGTGATCTGAAGACGGAACTCAGTGATAGCAGTCTGTTCACTATCGTATGACATCCTGAAGATTCATCAGGATACACGTGACCCTGAACTTCCTCAGTTTCAGGACTCTAGTCACTGATCAGTATCCTGATCCTGAAGGATTAGAATAATGTCTTAGTCTAATGCACAAAAGGATTATCCGCCTTTTCTGACACAATAGTACATAAGGGCAGTTACTTTACTGTTCCCTCCGTACTTATCAGACCTTAAGGCAACTGTTTACAAACATCCTCTTTTGCACACCATGCTAAGAGTATTTGTTTATAGTAAATAGTACAACAGACCACTCACATTGTGACACGTCACAATAGTAGGTCTGCATGCATTTAATGCATGGTATATAAATAGGACGTGAAGAGATGTTCTCCATACTTCTTCTTCATCCTAAAATACTCAAGTCCTTTCTCTCTTATTCCCTCTATCTTCTTTCTTTATTCTCTTCTCACTTAGTGCATAGTGAAAGAACTTAGATTGTTTAGTTTAGACTAATTGTCTTTTCTATTTCCGCAACAATCTGTAAATTCATATTGTTTATAAAACAAGAATTTAAAAGTGAGAAATTGTGTGATTATATTCAACCCCCCCCCCCCCCTTCTATAATCCCAAACACTATCCTTACTTGAAGGTCACCTACTTGGGACCAACAGTGTCGAAGGTAAGTGAGATAAAAAACGTAGCACCAATACAGCTTAAGCTAACGTTCAATCATGGTGTACTCTTGCAACTGTACAAAAAAATAAATGCAAATATATTTACAGTCATCTTTATGTCACTTGCAGAATTAAGTTATATAAATGAATTGTTCCAATTGTGAGAAAAGTTGAATCGCTAATGGAATCTTGTATGTAGAAAGTTTTTAATCAATAATATTGCAACCCATCTGGCTGATAGCCTTCACAGATGCCTCTTGCAAGCATGAATACCATCATGTAAGTCACAAGAACAAGGTGTCAGTTAGTTATCACACCATACACTCATATCTATGGCCGGAGAAAATGGTTGAGATCGTCAGAGATGATCGGATGGCTGGAATGACCGGCTACATCTTCAACAAGTTTTTCAATACACTAAACGGTAGGTTTTTGAAACTTTGATGTGTTAAATGGTAGTTTTTCAAGTACAATACACACAATAGCAAAAGTTGACAACTTGGGTACATTTTGGAGAACTAAACCCTATTAAAATATCTCCCACAACATCTCTAAAATTAAAAATCGTTAAGATTTTCTAATGGTTCAAAATAACCGATATGAACCATTGTCGTCCATCACCGTTTTAAATCATTAATTGTCGACCACCATTGTCTGAACTACCGCCAACCACAACCTTCGAACCACCGGCCGCCACCACCTTCTGACCACCGCCGACCACCACCTTCTAAACCACCACCCACCACCACCAAGCACCATCATCTTGAACCAACGTCAACCACTACTGACCGCCCACCACCACCGATAACCGTCGACCCCTGACCACCGCCAGGGGCGTAGCCAGAAATTTATTTTAGGGGGGGGGGGGTTCAAACAAGACGTTAATATGAAATATATGTTGAATTAATGTTGCGTCTTTTTAGTCTTGTAAGATTTTGAGATGAAGATTTGTAATGTTTATCAATGGACAAAAAATATGAATATTATAATTTTTGTTTGTAAAATGTTAGAAGAATAAGAAATATATTAAATTATAGTGTTAATAGAAGTCAAAAAAAAAACAAAAACATATATCTAGACTATATTATATATTATATAGAGGTGATATGTAGAATTCATAACTAAAAAGTTTATAAAATATCGTCATTAAAAACGTATGGTTCAAAATCCAATTTTAAAAAACCATTATTCATATAATTTATACTATTTTGGAGACTCATTATTCATATAATTTAAAAGTGTGTTAAATATGTGAATATTTATTTATATTATTATGATTTTTAATGTAATAATTTTTTCATAAAATATATAAGATGAAAAGACAATAAAAAATTATTGTTAATAATATAAATAATATTAAAAAAATGCATATTAGAGTCTTAAATATGAATATACTTATATTCAACAACAAATAAAGCCTAAATTTGGAAATTTGACAAAAGTAGAAATTTACAAAAACAACTTTATATTAATAAAATGGACAACAAAAGTATAAGAATTAAAAACGTCCAAATGAAAATCTTATAAAAGTAAAAGAAATAAAAAAAGAAGGCAGTTGGAGTAAAAAAAATGAAAATTTTGAAAAAGTAAAAGAAGGGGGTAAAAGAAATAAAATGAAAATTTTGTAAAAGTAAAAGAAATAAAAAAAGAAGGCAGTTAGGACTTAGGGGGTCGAACCTTGGTCACCGGATTATAAAAAGATGTTCAAAGCTACAATTCTACATGTGTATAATTTATTATCTACTATATATAATAAACAGTTAGGGAGGGGGGGGGGCTGAGCACCAGCCAGCCCCCCTGCTAGCTACGCCTCTGCCAGCCAACCCCCTACTAGCTACACCCCTGACCACCGCCATTCTGAACTGCCACCACCCTCCACCGCCACAACTCCCACCAATCTGTACCACCGTCTTAACCACCGCCAACCATCACCGGTATGAACCACAATAGTTGGATTTCAGTTTCAAATTTTTCAAAAAGGGTATTCTGATCATTTACTAATGTTTCATTCGATTCCACGAGTTACATTATGTCAACCAAACAGACAATATCCAAGTCTTTTAACATATTACATTTCTATGTATGTCAACTAAACAAGTGGTCAACTAACATTTGATTCAATATCCTTCATAGTCAAACTCCTTTGCTAGATAGGCCCTTTTCTTGTTTAAAATGTATGGTGGGCCAGTTTGTGCTAATACTGTTTCTTTCATAATGTAAAAACCTTAACCAACAAGACCTTCAAAGCAGTTTCCATCTTGTTTGAATTTTCAGTCCCTTTCATTTTATAGTTGAATCTCATGTCACCTTTCACCACTTATTTTAATTTTAATTTTTTTTTCAGGACAAGGGCGATAGAAGCTTATGGTAAATGTGGGTGTATGGTGTTCGACGAAATGCCTCAAAGAGATGGTGGGTCTTGGAATGCTTTTATTTTGGAATCTGGATTCTTGGTGTCAAAACTTTGGTTTCATTGGGTTGTTGTTTAGGGTAAGTTTTGGGCTCTGTCCATTTCTTGCCAACAGTTGTTGTCATGATTCAGTCCAGACTCAAATGCTGGTTTGATCAGATTGCTGGTTTAGAAGCCGTTTACCAAGCGCTTACTAAGAAAAATCAACACTGTTACTTTCTTTAACTACCAGGTAGGATATTAGTCCACCAGAATGCTATCATATGCAACAAGTATTTCACTAAACATTAACCATGTTAAGAGTCTTCGTCATCACTTACCGGATAAGACTCTCGGTCCTCCTTGCCTTAGCTCTTACCAGGTAAAACTTTTGTTCCTTACCATATTCATCACTTACAGGGTGTAAGACTCTCGGTGACTTAATTGGTAATCGTTTACCTGAGTAAGCGTTTTGTAACGGTCCCTAAAATATTCGAAAATGTAATCTAAGGAAAACTAAAAGAGGCATCAATTATTAGTTTGTAAACTTAAACTGCTTCATTTGGGAATCCAAGTTCTTGCTTTTTTCAACTGGTTGTCATTAGTTTAGATTGATAATTGGTTAAGTAACTTATGATACATGTGTTTCTATGTCTTTTTAATCCAACTAATATTTGAACCAATATTAGTTGAGGTGTTGGACCAAGATATATACCATATTTTAAACATGTTGGCATAGTTTATTATTTGGGTTTCTGGTATACACTGGCTGAATGGAGCCAAACGATTGTATTGAACTGAACTGAAAAAAGGTTACAAGCTTTCGAGAGGCTTGTTTCTCCCATAGAGCCGAAACTCAGTTTACAAGTTGACAAAACAGAATGCCTAACCACCTCTTGACTCACCTATTTATACTAATCCAACAAGTAACCGACTCAACTAATCCTACCTACTCTCTTTGACTACTTGACCGACATTAAGACCTCTTGTACTTGGGGTATAACAGTTTCTTGTGCATTTCAATAAATTTATTTATTCCATATGGAATTTTAAGAGCATCTTTTCTATACTACCAGAGAGAATTTTGAGATGGTGAACTACTCAACCAAACCCGTAAATGCTCAGGGTTGGGAAGACATTGAGGTCTCATATGGTTAATTTATAAGTAATTATATTAAGTTTAATAGATGAAGAAATGTCTTCATAGGGTTAATTTCATATAATAGTAACCAAGTTTGAAAAATGTCCCACAGTCACTAATAATTTGTTTTCATTCAATAATAGTAACAAAGTTTGAAAAGTATTTCATTTTATGAAATTTACCTTTTATTATAAGCTACCAATTTAAATTTATTTAAAAAAAACAATTAATAATGTAAAAAAGGATAATATAAGCTACCAAACCCGTAAGATGAAGTTGGTGTTGATCAAGATTTATAAGTATTTTGTATGGCAAATGGTAACGTATTTTGAACATTTATTTTGTTTAAGCATTAAGACGTCTTGGGGTGGCTGGCTCGGTGCACAAAACACATAGACAGATCTTGAAGAAGTAAATCTGAAAAGTGGTTGAATGTAACAAAGGTTATTTTTCTTTGCTTTTAGATTCCTTTTGAAATGCAAACATATTTTGTTTTTTAATGCATGTCTATCGTTGGCTTTGGTATAGCAATGTCATGTACTTTGTCAAATAAATGTAAAAATTCTTTTTAGTTTAGAGTTTGGTTTCCTTGTGACTGCTTGGATGGTCGTTTTTGTATCTTAATGTTTCTTTTTGTTTGGATCTTGGTGCGTTTCTTTTGGTTGGTATAAAATTGTTGTTTTGCCGTTCAAAAATAATGTAATAATTCATTGGTCAAATTATTATAAACATCTTTATCGATTTTATTTTTAAAATAAATGCAGAGTTTAAAAGTTCAATGATAAACTTTAAATAGTTTATCAATTAAATGAGTTATATGACAAAGTTTGAAAGTGCACTAGAACAACTTTGACTTGATTTGTAGTTTAGTCAAACTAAATGGGTATAGGTAATCGAGTGAAACACTTTTTATATAATAAAGAGAAAAGTCCAAAAAAGCCCAATAAACTATTTCATTTTGAATGGTTAAATCCTTAAACAAATTTTTTTTAACAAAAAAAAATTAAATTTTCTCATTTTAAATGATTAAGTCACTAAACTATTCTTTTGAATGAAAAAACTATTAAACTTTTTCGTTTTGAATGATTAAGTTCTCGAACAACATATTTTCGATAAATAAACCATTAAACTTTCAAAAATTGGTTACTTACCCCTTTTTAATAAAAATAAAAAAATTAAATGTAACCGATAATGAAGGTTTTAAAGGTAAAGTATAAACTATGCTAGTTTAGGTTAAACAAATATAAGTAGCAAATTTTTAAAAATTCAATGGTTTATTTTGTTGAGAAAAATGCTTAGAGGCTTAATCATTCAAAATGAAAAAGTTTAATAATTTTTTCATTCAAAAGAATAGTTTTGTGACTTAATCATTCAAAATGAGAAAATTTAATGGTTTTTTTCCTTTTTTTTGTTTAAAAAATTGTTTATGGACTCAACATTTAAAATGGAATAATTTGTAGGGTTTTTTTTTTTTTTTAACTTTTTCCCTATAATAAATTAGGAGGATAAATCATTTAAATGTATTTATTATCTTTTTTATTAAATTATTAATTATTTTTTTATAAATAATTTAAATAGGAATGAAAAGTAATGGGATATTTTTCAGTTTTGATTACTATTATTGAACGAAATTACGAAAATACACTATTAATGACCTACATTTTTTAAACTTGGATACTATCATATGGATACTATCATATGAAATTAACCCTTAATTATTTTTATTTATTACTTGATTCTAAAGATAACCCAAAACGGTTGGGCTGAACTTTGGTGAAATTGGGTTGAAAAAGTTTCAAACCATCCTATACGTTCTTCTGAAACCCTTGGTGAAGCTGGGAAGCATCGATCGATCTTCTCATCATCGTCACTTATTAATTAGGTTTTTCCTCATCCACTAATTTACTTCAAATCATTGTTTTTTATATGTTTTTTTGTGTGCATGCAAAGAGAAACACATACTAAGTAGATATAATTTTCAGTAGGTGTGTGAAAATTTCACTTTATAGACTGTTTACAGGTATATATGTTATGTGTTTACAACGAACATAAGCAAAAGAAAAGGGTGAGTTTCTCAAAGTATTTCTCTTGGCATGTAATGGCATATTGAATATCAGTTGGAATGAATGAATCATATATTATGATATCTTTGTGGTCTGAACTGCAACTTTTGCTTTCACACAGAGAGCCTTGTTACAAATTGGTTGACAATGAATTGGTTGCCCAAAGTCATTAGAGCTATAACCAAAGGTAGTTTTCAGCAAAATGCCGATAAGGTCCCATTGTTCAAGAAAGCTGGTTTGCCAAAAGCTCTTGGTGAAATTTTGGTTTCAGAACCAAAATTGTATTCTGCAGCAAGAAAAGATTTTGTCAACTTACCTCGGAAATTTGAGCATGAAATACACAACTCGAGTAGAGATCTTCTAGCACAGTTGTCGGTTCTTGGCAGTAAAGGTAGTTACTTTTCTGGTGCAACAAATGGACCTTACAGTTCCAGACAATTTGCCACAAAGTCTGCATCCCCAGAGGAGGAGGAGGTGAGTTAAGTAGCATTTTTTTTTTCTGATTGAGATTTTAAGTAGCATGGACAGAAATGCATAATTTAGGATACTATAAGCTTAGGACAGTTGAGATGATGAAACTAACAAAAAGATTGTACTCTGCTCACAAGTATTGTCACAATAAGAGTTGGCACTGAACTTTGTGATTACTAGAAATAGTGAGATACCATCCCTTACTTGACCCATGGTGGAGATGAAGTCCAATTATTGAATTGTAATGTGTTTTGTGCATATATATTTTCTTTAGGGATGAGTGGGACATAATAATAACATGAAATGAAGCAATGAGAACGGAAGAGGGTGAGAATCTTTTATTAGACTCAAACATTATGAGATAGAGTAGAAGAGAGAATATAATAACAGCGCTTGAGAATGATTTACAACCTGAAGTAAGGAAATGATGAGTTTATTTATTAATAGACGAGAAAAACTGTTGTCGTACCATAATTGTTTGTAACCTGATAAGGAAAACATGACGTTCACTTGTTGATTCCTTCCAGGCTTGGTTCAAACCTTTGTTTTCAAGATCTGATAAGCTGGTTATTGGTAGAGACATAGAACAGGTAAAATCTAAGAACCTCCATCACCTGTAACTGAAAGTTATTTTCACTTTATTTTTGTGGATTAACACTTTCTATGTAAAAAAAAAAAGACTGTTATATTATATTGATCTATATATATATATACTTAGTTGCTATCAATGAGAATGTTACTCATTGGCTAAAAGCAGGCTGGTTTAAAGCCTTATCCTCATTGGGGAAAAGGTTTGCTTTTGCCATTCATAGTATTAAATACTTGGCATTGTTGCTTCATTTGCTTCTGAGAATTGATGTTTTGTGGTTTTCTATTTCTTTTCTGCATTTTATCAGATCTGTTATCACATGAAATAGTTCTTTTGCATCTGTTTTTGTTACTAGCTAGTCTTGTCAATATACTAATTATGCACTACATTTTCTTGGATTATAATAGGACAACAGATATACAATTTTCGATTACAGCTACCCAAGTGGAGTACGTTTTATATCCATTTTGTGTTTAAACCTTCTTGATGCATGTAAAAATAATAAGTAAAGTTGATGATGTATTCTATTTTCTTTCAGCCTGCAGGTTTCATTCGTGAGCAGAGCAATGGCTTTTTCAGAAGCGTACGTGCATCAACATATACACTTTTAGTTTTCCATCCTTCCCATAATTTTGAAGTTACTAGAGCATGTTTATTTTTATAAAAGAGTAACATAGAATTCTTCAACTTGCCTCTGCTTTTCTTTCAAGAGATAGGAAAATAGATGCATTTGGTTGGGAATAATGGATATTGTTAATAAGTTGATTATGCAAGTGGCAGTTTTCTGTCATATTAGTCTGTTATCCTAAGGCTTACTTTATGTTGTTGCTCGATCGCACCTCAGAGTTTAGGAAGGTAAACAATTTGTTGTAAACGAGCAAGAAGTAGGGAATTTCAAATATGATCATTTGACATATATATTTCTCATACTCCGTGTTTCCAGTTGCTTCCTTCAAGACGGCCTTTTGTTGCTACTATATTCGATTTCATCGATCAAAAAGAGGTGTTTAGGGTAAGACTTGTGGACATATAATAGTATGATTTTTTTTTTTTTTCATATTACTGTTTCTTTGTATGTATTGTTTAGATTATTATTAATCTACTGCATATGTACTTATAGGTTCGAAGACCCTTTTGGTGGATAACCAGCTCAATCTATGCAGAAGTAGGTGGAAAGGTATGCGTGCAAAAGTAACGCACATATATGTATGTAGAGAGAGAAAAATGTAAAACTTGTTGAAATATTATCTACAGGAAATTGGTGTGGTTCATAGACGATGGCATCTCTGGAGGAGGATTTACGACTTGTACTTGGGGTAAAATTATTTCTATTTTGTTGGTATCGGATCGGTATCTATCTTGAAAACAATTTGGTGGGTTTGTTTGCAGGGATGAGCAGTTTGCGGTGGTTGAAAATCCCGGGTTTTTCAACTGGACGTTTACTTTGAAGGGGATTAATGGTGAGGTCCTGGCTAAGATAGAACGTGTTTGGAGAGGTTATGGTTTAGAGGTCGCCTCTTTATCTCTGATTATTGTTCATTAAAATTGAGAGCCTCCATCTTGTTATTTCCTTTCTACTTTAGCTAGCTTGTTTCTCTGCACATGAAAAATCATGAAATGGATGCAGCTTGTAGGTGCTCGTCAATACGTAATCCGATTTGATCATCACGGCATTCCAAGAGGCCTGTTTGAACAGGTATTCAACCATTTTGTATTTTATTTTGTGGAAATATTTATTATCGAGCATTGTTTGTAGGTTCAAGCGCGTACACTCACATCATCAGAGCGGGCTGTTACTGTTGCGCTTGTTATGTCTTTGGAGGATTACTTTTTTTCACGACATGTAGGCGGCGGGTAAAAAAAATAACATGCTCTTAGTAGTTACTAGCTACTCGTGTTGGTTGTTTAGCATTTACTTGAATAATAATAATTTGTATTGGCTGGCACTTGCAGGGTATATCTTTTCACTGCAATATTTGTTACAAGCGTGATTATTCAAATTTTAAGTGATAAGTTACACTTCGTACCCTTGTAATTAGTTATTTAATTTACTTTTTATCTTTTCATTTTTCATTTTGTATTTTACAACTTTATCAAATTAACATAAATAATCTTATATGAACTACTAGTTAACGTACCTGCGCGATGCGGCGGGGGTGAGGATTGTAAAGTTTTTCTCATTTGTCTGAATTCTGAAATTTTAAAAGCTTGTGGTTTTACGAAAACAATTGGTTTGTAAAATTGGTGGGTAACATAACTTTAGAATACTAAGCATATATATGCTGTATTTAAATCTTAGAGATCAATAGTTTATGCTCTTTGTAAATTGTAATTGAAATATAAAATTCGAAATTTATGCTTTAGTAAATTTAATAGTAAAATAAGTTGCAAAAGATATGACGAAATATTACTTGAACAAGAAATATGTAGTATAGTGGTTAGGGTTGATGCACAAAACTTTCCTATATATTATAGAATCACCATTTCCCTTGAAATGAATATTTTCCCAAAGCCCAAAAATTGGTCTGTCATATATATCATCTCTCTCAATTATACCCTATAGATGATTTCAACATAGAACATGTCTTTTTAAACTCTATGGATGAATATATCATGAATACCATCATGTTAGTCACAAGAACAAGATGTCAGTTAGTTATCACACCATACACTCAAATTTTCAGAGAATAGCAAACAAGATCAATCCACTTACTTGCCATCCAAAACTTTAGGAGCCAGGATGCCAAACTGATCCATGAACTCATCAAATAGTTTTCTAGTAGGACACCCTGGATTAAATAATGTGAAACAATTAAATAGCAACTCTATTCACAAAGAGCACAACTGCAAAATAAACAAAAGATAATTGATGAAAACTAATGTTAATATTGGGATGTCATGTATATCCTTACCCCACATTGATTTGTGACCTAAAGATATAAATTTATAGCCGATGATTCATCGTTTCTCAGAAGCACCAAAAATCATTCTTATTATTAAGAAATCCAGCATCTAAATAGTCATAGGGGAATAAGTGTATATATAATGCAGAACTTATATCTCTGGTATAATGACAAATTGTGAAGTCGAAACTTAGTGAAAAGCTTGTGATTCTTAGAAGTTTGGTACAACTTTTGTGCAAATGTGTTGGCCTAGGAAACATATGCAGAACCTAAGTAATTGCTTACAGGTTGCCAAAAACTAATGTTCTATTGTTCTTGTATAAGACCAAATGAGTGAAGGATAACTACTTATTTATCTTGATGGAGAGAGAGGAAAGGACCAACATCCTATGTTTAACTTACGAGGCTTCATCTAGAAGAGCTATAATGCCACCCGATTTCTATGTTAATAGAAACTCGATTCATGAGAGATGAAATATATGAAACATTGATACATAACTGACATCTCATCTCAAGTTAAACCATACCAATACAAAATAGCAGCAGACAGAAGCGTGGGGAAGGATGCACTTAGAAAATAAACCAAAACAATTAAACCACCTCATGGATGTGCTTAGCAAGTAATTAAAATAAATGGCCTCCAAAATATTTCATTATATAAGATTTTAATGAAATGTTTCTATTAGATATATGAATGATAAAAAAAAAAAGCTACTTAAGCATGGTACAGGAAAAAAAAAGATGCATATGGGCATAAAACCAACAAATTATCGATATTGAAAACATTTAGTATATCGTCTTCAAGTGCCATAAAATCCAATACAAAAATTTTCAAGCTCATTTTCTACCAATATGTTCGCCTATTATAAAAATGAGCCCCCAAAATTATAATATGAAGTTCATTTTAGCAGAGAACTTATCCAGAAGAATAATATCTTGATGTTGCGAGTCACCATTACTACTGGGAAATCGGTAGCTTTAAGAATTATTGGAGGTGGTGGTTTTGGTGGTGGATGTGGCGTTGGGTGTGGTTTTGGTGGTGGTGGTTGTGGTGGTGATGGTGGTGGTGGCGGTGGATGGGTGAAAGATGGTGGCTTACGAGCTATTCTCGGTTAAAATGGTATTATGTGTACAAAAAATAGAGTTCAACGGTATATTGAGTACAAACAGTTCAATGATAATATGTGATCAAAATGATTAGTTTGTTACCCGTATACGTCATAAACCATTTGCATAAAAATAAAATAATAACGTTATTTAAGATGAAATGTGGTACAACAAATTTATGGTGTGATTGCATGATGAAATGAGGTCATATGTTCATTTTTCACTGATGCACGTGATATATGTCGTTAATTCTCGTGAGTGCAAATCATCATCATATATTCTTCTCAATCACTCTATTACTATCACACTGCCGATGATTTCCTAGGAATTATTTATGAAAAAAATGAAATGTGATTTAGACTTTAAAGGATGTTTGGATAAGTTTTTTAATGTTTAAAAGCGTTTTTGGTTAAAAGTATTTATTAACTTATGATGGTGAAAAAATGAGTTTTTTGAAAAGTGTTTGAATTGGTTTTCATGGTGATAATTAAAAGTCATTTTTTAAAAGAGTGTTTGTCTTTGCTTATATTAGCTTTTTGTGGAAATTTTCTCCGGAAATCACTTTTGAAAATCAAAAAAATTACAAATTATGACATCTTAAAAATCACATTTGCACCCTTTTCCCAAAAAACTTTTGAAAAGTGTTTTTGAGTTACCCAAACAAGTTTTTTAACTTATTAATTTTTTTTTGAAGCCAAATAATAATAAAAGGTAAATTTCAAATGAAAGAGACATTTTTCAAATTTGATTACTATTATTGAATGAAAACAAAGTATGAGTGACCTGGGCGCAATTATTCATCTTGATTACTATTCTATGAAATTAGCCCTTAATTATTCATCTTTTTTAGGTTTATTACTTAACTAGATTATACATGGGCGCAATGGCGCAAAATATCTCAAATCTGAAATTATAGTGGTATAACTTAAAAAAAAACAATAAACGTCTTTTAGTTAATCCATTATTCTGCATCTTTAATGTGATATGTGTGAAAAATGATAAATGAAATGTAAGAAAATATGAAATATATTATTTTTTATTTATTCTTAATATTTAATAATAAGATTAAATAAAAATTATTCAATATTGGGATTATTTCGAAGGTATTGATACGACGATTATAGTGGTATAAATTGTAAAAAAGAAACGTAATTTAATGCATTTTAGTTCATAATATATGATTATTTACGTTATATAATGAGAGTGTAAAACAAAAAATGAAAAATTAAAGAATTAAAATTAAATAAGTAACTAATTACATGCGTATTAAGTAAAAATAAATAGAACATTAAAAGTAAAATAAATAATTAAAAAGTAACAGAGAAATAGTATAACAAATCAAGCCTAAGTGAATCGAAAGTGTAAAATGCGTCAAGATACATTTTTAGGCAGAAAAATCCCAAAATTAACTCACCAAATGATGACACGTGGCAGCCCAATCAGGGTTTTCATTATATATAGATTTTAAATATAACCCCAAATTAACGGCCCAAAGGGTTGAAAAAGTTTGAAACAGGAACTGAATTCTCCTTTCAATCCAACCTATGCATGTGACGTTTTTCTAAAACCCTTGGTGAAGTTGGGAAGCGTCGACTATCGTCTTTCCTTGTTCATCATCTTCACTTATTAGGTTTTAATTTCCTAATCCACTATTTTACTTCAAAATTATTGTTTTTTATATGTTTTTTGTGTATGCAAAGAGAAACACATGCTAATAAGTAGATATAATTTTCAGTAGGTGTGTGAAAATTTCACATGAAAACACATGATGTATCTTTCTTCCATGGCTTGTTATGCAAGTTTTCTTACACTTTATAGACTGTTTACAGGTATATGTTATGTGTTTACAATGAACATAAGCAAAAGAAAAAGATGAGTTTCAATTCTCAAGTATTTCTTTTGGCATGTGATGGCATATTGAATATCAGTTGGAATGAATGAATCATATATTATGATATATATCTTGTGGTCTAAACTGCAACTTTTGCTTTCACACTACTTGTTAGGTTGTTACAAATTGGTTGACAATGAATTGGTTGCCCAAAGTCATTAGAGCTATAACCAAAGGCAGTTTTCAGCAAAATGCTGATAAGGTCCCATTGTTCAAGAAAGCTGGTCTGCCAAAAGCTCTTGGTGAGATTTTGGTTTCAGAACCAAAATTGCATTCTGCAGCAAGAAAAGATTTTGTCAACTTACCTCGGAAATTTGAGCATGAAATGCACAACTTGAGTAGAGATCTTCTAGCACAGTTGTCGGTTCTTGGCAGTAAAGGTAGTTACTTTTCTGGTGCCACAAATGGACCTTACGGTTCCAGACGATATGCCACAAAGTCTGCATCCCCAGAGGAGGAGGAGGAGGAGGAGTGGCAGGAGGAGGCGAGTTAAGTAGCATTTTTTTTCTGATTGAGATTTTAAGTAGCATGGACAGAAATGCATAGTTTAGGATACTATAAGCTTAGGACAGTTTAGATGATGAAACCAACAAAAAAATTGTACTCTGCTCACAGGTCACAAGTATTGTCACAATAAGAGTTGGCACTTAACTTTGTGATTTGGGGTGTGGTTACTTGATATAGGGGTATGCAGAAATCAACCGATCCAATTACCAACTTACCGACAATGATTGGATATCCAATTGTAATTGGATTGGATCGGATGAAAAAAAAATTGACATCCCATTGATCGGTTTGGTTCTTGGATGGTGGTCCAGAACCGACCAAAACCGACCGATCCGATCCAATGTCAACCGACCGGACCCATCCAACTATCATCCAATGACCCATCCAATTACATCCAATAATAATAGAATATATTAAAGTTTAAATAAAAATTAAAATAAAAAAGTAAAGTCACTTTCACCTTTTGTCCTTTTCCCCATATTAAAAACATTGGATGGATTTGATTAGATCATCCATTGGATGCCGGATGGATCCGATCCGATTTATATTGGTTGGATTCAATTCGTTCCACTGGATATCCATTAAAAAAATCCAACGGATGGAACTGAACCGATCCAGTTATCCATTGGATTTGAAAATTTCAACATCCAATGGATGATTGGATTGGTTCGGTTGGAGAAATCCAACATCCAATGGATGATTGGATCCCCTCAAATCCATATGTCATCCAATGCACAGCTTTAACTTGAAATAGTGAAATACCAATCATTGAATTGTAATGTGTTTTGTGCATATATATTTTCTTTAGGGATGAGTGGGACATAATAATAGCATGAAATGAAGCAATGAATCACAGGAGGGGTGAGAATCATTTATCAGTCTCAAACATTATGAGATAGAGTAGAAGAGAGAATATAATAACAGTGCTTGAGAATGATTTACAACCTGAAAAAGTAAGGAAATGATGAGTTTATTAATAGACGAGAAAAACTGTTGTCGTACCATAATTGTTTGTAACCTGATAAGGAAAGCATGACGTTCACTTGTTGATTCCTTCCAGGCTTGGTTCGCACCTTTTTTTTCAAGATCTGATAAGCTGGTTATTGGTAGAGACATACAACAGGTAAAATCTGAGAACCTCCATCACCTGTAACTGAAAGTTATTTTCACTTTATTTTTGTGGATTAACACTTTCTATGTAAAAAAAAGACTGTTATATTATATTGATCTATATATATATATATATATACTTAGTTGCTATCAATGAGAATGTTACTCATTGGCTAAAAGCAGGCTGGTTTAAAGTCTTGTACTCATTGGGGAAAAGGTTTGCTTTTGCCAATGGTAAAGTTAATTAGTACAATTATTAGCATCATTCATAGTATTAAATACTTGGCGTTGTTGCTTCATGAGAATTGATGTTTTGTGGTTTTCTATTTCTTTTCTGCATTTTATCAGATCTATTATCACATGAAATAGTTCTTTTGCATCTGTTTTTGTTACTAGCTAGTCTTGTCAATAACTAATTATGCACTACATTTTCTTGGGTTATAATAGAACAACAGATATACAATTTACGATTCCAGCTACGACCCACCTCAAGTATGTTTTATATCCATTTTGTGTTTAAACCTTCTTGATGCATGTAAAAATAATAATTAAATTTAATGAGGTATTTTATTTTTATTTTCCTTCAGCCTGCAGGTTTCATTTGTGAGCAGAGCAATGGCGTTTTCAGACGCGTACGTACATCAACATATACACTTTTAGTTTTCCATCCTTCCCATATTTTGATGTTACTAGAGAATGTTTATTTTTATAAGAGTAACATAGATAGAATTCTTTAACTTGCCTCTGCTTTTCTTGTAAGAGTTATGAACCAACAGCTAAGCCTTTTCATTTACTGATTCGCTAAATACCAAAACATGTCAAAATTCCCTACTTTTCATTAACTTGTTAAATTTAGTTCCAAATTTTTTTTGGATAAGGTTCATCTAGACTTTGCCTAGACTACATCCTTGGCAATTTAGAAATGAAAGTTCGGCCGTCTGTGACTAAGCCTGGCCACAAGATGCGCACAAGGGGATTCGAACCTGGGGTGAATGGGATACCATCCACATCCCCCACGGGCCTTACTACTACGCCACAAGCCTTGTGGTTTAGTTCCAAATTTTGTATAACAACACTTATCGAGTAAGCCTCCATTTTCAGGCATCCCCTAGTATTAGACTTGAGTCTATTAGGTTCCTGATTCCAATGTTGATAACTTGATATCTGGTATTTGGAAGTGTAATGTAGGTTTACAAAAAGTTGGAACACAAAAAAAGGGGAAAGACAAAAGTTACAGAAGTGAATTTTATAAACCAAGCACATTTTTATTTCCTGTTTTCTTCTGTCATGTGTTCCATGCTTTTGGGGATTATATGTAAAATTGGTTTGTTTTTGCTGGACCAGGGTGTTATTAGTGATTGGACCTACCAAAAAGATCAGTAAATACAAGCCATCTTGTGAGGTATTATATGGAGACAGACAAAATGAAGCAAAACTCAAAAAGGAGATAGGAAAATAGATGCATTTGGTTGGGAATGATGGATATTAATGTTAATAAGTTGATTATGCAAGTGGCAGTTTTTTGTCATATTAGTATGTTATCCTAAGGCTTACTTTATGTTGTTGCACCTCTGAGTTTAGGAAAGTATAACTTTTCTTAGAACAATTTGTTGTAAACAAGCAAGAAGTAGGGATTTTCAAATATGATCATTTGACATATATATATATATATAGGGGTGGGTTCAAATGTGAACCACTTTTTGGTTGTGAACGTGAGGACAACCAAGAGCGCGACACATGGCGGATGACTAGGCGCCACGTCAAGTCCACGGCGGATGACTAGGCGCGATTCATGGGGAGGACATTGAATTAAAGGGGGGGACCACACTCAAAGACGACGTGGCGCCTAGTCATCCGCCACGTGTCGCGTTCTCGGCTGTCCTCACGTTCACAACCAAAAAGTAGTTCACATTTGAACTTTCTTCTATATATATATATATATATATATATATATATATATATTTCTCATACTGCGTGTTTCCAGTTGCTTCCTTCAAGACGGCCTTTTGTTGCTACTATATTCATTGATCAAAAAGAGTTGTTTAGGGTAAGACTTGTGGACATATAATACTATGATTTTTTTTTCATTACTGTTTCTTTATATGTATTGTAGATTATTATTAATCTACTGCATATGAACTTATAGGTTCGAAGACCCTTTTGGTGGATAACCAACTCAATCTATGTAGAAGTAGGTGGAAAGGTATGCATGCAAAAGTAACACACATATATATAGGGGTGGGTTTAAATGTGAACCACTTTTTCATTGTGAACCGTAAGGACGAATCTCAGCCACGCATCTTTGGTTATGGTGGACGTGATCACGGAGGATTGACGCGATTCATGGGAGGGTAGAGATTATTAAAGGGGGGGAGGGACCGGTCAAAGCCGTCTTTATTGACCGGATGAGTGGCTGAGATCCATCCTCATGTTCACAATGAAAAAGTGGTTCACGTTTAAACTTTCCTCCATATTAATATATAGTATTTGGTTCAAATAAGAAGTGATAAAAAACTATGAAGTAGAGAAGTGATCATAGCCTTCTATTTTTTGGAATAGGGAAGGGTATTTTGGTAATTATTCCAATTGTTCATATATGAATCATTCGTATTATTCATATATGAATCACTGTAGTGTGAAGATTCATATGATATAATTCATATCTGAATCTTTGTTATATGAACCTTCTTTATATGAAGGTTTATATATGAAGTTTCATATATGAATCTTTGTGAATTGAAGATTTATATATGAATCGTTGTAATCTTAAGCTTTGTTATATAAAGGTTGTTATATGAACATTCAGATATGAATCTTCATACTACAATGATTCATATATGAACATTCAGATATGAATCTTCATACTACAATGATTCATATATGAATAATTGGAATGATTCATATATGAATAATTGGAATAATTACCAAAATACCCTTCCGCTATTCCACAAAACTTTACGGTACTCCTTTAATAATCTGCTGCATCAATAAATTAATAACCATTGATCAAATAAATGGAAGGCTATGATCCCTTCTCTACTTCATAGTTTTTTATCACTTCTCATTTGAACTTCCCTCTTAATATATATATATATATATATATATGTATGTATGTATGTATGTATATATGTAGAGAGAGAAAAAAAGGAAAACTTGTTGAAATGTTTGTCTACAGGAAATTGGTGTGGTTCATAGACGATGGCATCTCTGGAGGAGGATTTACGACTTGTACTTGGGGTAAAACTAAAATTATTTCTATTTTGTTGGTATCAGATCGGTATCTATCTTGAAAACAATTTGGTGGGTTCGTTTGCAGGGATGAGAAGTTTGCGGTGGTTAAAAATCCCGGGTCTTTCAACTGGACGTTTACTTTGAAGAGGATTGACGGTGAGTTCCTGGCTGAGATAGAACGTGAATGGAGAGGTTTTGGTTTAGAGGTCGCCTTCTTATCTCTGATTATTGTTCATTAAAATTGAGAGCCAAAATCTTGTTATTTCCTCCTTTTTATACTTTAGCGACGAGCTTGTTTCTCTGCACATGAAAAATCATGAAATGGATGCAGGTTTTAGGTGCTAAGCAATACGTAATCCGATTTTATCATGATTATCGCATTCCAGGCCTGTTTGAAAAGGTATTCAACCATTTTGTTGTATTTTATTTTGTGGAAATATTTATTATCGGGCATTGTTTGTAGGTTCGAGTGCGTAAACTGACATCGTCATCATCAGAGATGGCTGCTCTTACTGTTGCGCTTGTTGTGTCTTTGGACGATGACGTTTTTTCACGACATGGACGAGGCGGGTAAAAAACATATATATGCTCTTAGTAATTACTAACTACTCTTGTTGGCTGTTTAGCTTTTCCTTGAATAATAATAATAATTTGTATTGGCTGGCACTGGCAGGGTATACTTTTTCAATGCATTACTTGTTACAAAATGGCTTATGTCGCATTCAAGCATGATTTATGAGTTCTTCAAATTTTAACTTACAACTTATACTTCATACCCTTGTAATTAGTTATTTAACAATCCTTTGTAAGTAGTTATTTAATTTACTTATGATCTTTTCATTGTTCATTTTGTATTTTACAACTTTATCAAATTAACATAACATAAATAATCTTATATGAACTACTGCCAATGGCGCGTAGCTCAGTTGGTGGGGGCATAGTTTGTCCAAAATCGAATTGGTCCCGGGTTCAAGCCCAGGGCACCCCCATAGTCACAACCGCTGAGTGATTCAGGAATGTCCCCCACATTATGGAATTGGCAGACGATTGTGGGCCGGTTGGGGTTGCCGGTATCAACCTTTTGTCCAAAATCTTATATGAACTCCTAGTTACATACCTGTGCTATGAGGCGGGTGTGAGGGATTGTAAAGGTTTTCTCATTTGTCTGAATTCTAAAATTTTAAAAGCTTGTGGTTTTACGCAATTGGTTTGTAAAATTGGTGGGTAACGTGACTTTAGAATATAAAGCATATGTTGTTTTTAGATCTTAGAGATCAATATATGCATTATAGTTTATGCTCTTTGTAAATTGTAATTGGAATATAAAATTTTGAAATTTATGCTTTAGTAAATTTAAAAGTAAAATAAGTTGCAAAAAATATGCCAAAATATTACTTGATCAAGAAATATGTAGTATAGGGTTAATGCATAAAACTTTCGTATGTTATAGAATCACCATTTCCATGGAAAGGAATATTTTCCCAAAACCCAAAAATGGGCTCGTCTCTCTCAATTATACCCTATAGATGATTTCAACATACAACATGTCTTTTTAAACCGTATGGATGAATATATCATCAAACTTGTTTTCAACAACCATAGTCGACTTATATCCTTACTCTTGTATCCACATGCTTCTTCTTATGGATACTCTTTTTCACTCATTAAATATTAGTACATTACAATCAAGATTGAGCAGTATGCGTCTAAATTAGGCCATGTACTTCATGCAGGTGGGGTGGCATGTAACTATGCTTGTGTTCAGAGAAAGAAACTCTGGTAACTTGTAATAATGAGAGGTTGGATATTCCAAGGATGTTGTGTTAGTGAGACTGTTATAAAAGTCCTCTGGTTGGTGTTGGTGTTGGTGTTGGTGTTGGTGTTGGTGTTGGTGTTGGTGTTGGTGTTGAAGGTAAGCAAGAAAGAAAACGTAGCACCAATACTGCTTAAACTAACGCTCAGTCTCCTCTAATGTGTCCTATCGGTAAAGGTGTGACTATAATCCATATGTGTGAGGTTTCAAGCCATGAGAGATGAAATATATAAAACATTGATACATAACTGACATGAGCATCTCAAGTTAAACCATAACAATACAAACTAGCAGCAGACAGAAGCGGGGGGAGGATGCACTTAGAAAATAGACCAAAACAAACCACCTCATGGATGGGCTTAGCAAGTAATTAAAATAAATGCCCTGCAAAATATTTCATTAGATAAGATTTTACTAAAATGTTTCTATCGAATATATATATTGTCTTCAAGTGCTATAAAATCCATATACTAAAATCTTCAAGCTCATTTTCTACCAATATGACCTATTATAAAAATGATTCCCCAAAATTATAGTATGAATTTCATTTTAGCAGAGAACTTACCCAGAAGAATAATGTCTTGATGTTACGAATCACCATTACTACCGATAATCGGTACCTTTGGGAATTTGTTGGATGATAATGCTTAAATACGAATGTGGCGCATAAAATATGGGTCTCGTTCTCTTCTCTTTGATTTCATAACTTGAATATTGTAGCATTTGATAGTCATGAAGCACATATATACTACTTTTTAGTTTTTACTATGCTAATGCTTTAATTAAAATACGAATGGAAGAAAAAAATTTCTGGAGCTTTGAAAAGAAAAATCAAAATTAAAATTTTATACATGTTGATTTAAGTATCCAATAGACTTGTTTGACAATAAAAAAAAGCTTAACCAAAATAAAGAACTAACATTACTTTTACCGATATCTATTAGGCCGATAAAAGAATTTATGGTCCAATTTTACACCAATCTTTATTTGGTTTACTTCGATTCAATGCGGTCCAAATGTCCAATCTCTAACGATAATCAATTTTCTTTACATGCTCACTTGTCATCTATAACAAAAAAAAAGACTTCAATGATATATTAAGTATAAAAATAGTTCAATAATAATAATATGTGATTAAAATGAATAGTTTCTTAACTGTATATGTCATTAACCCTTTGCATAAAAATAAAATAAGGCCATCCGCGGCCAGGGCTGTATCACAGCTGTGCAGCTCCCATACCGGCGGTAACACCGCCGAGGTGTACCGGTATGGGGCCGGTATGGGCGCGAGCTGTGAGCCTTCACCGTTCAACAAAATCTTGAGACACACACACACACATATATACATACAATCTATATATATAAAGGTAATATTTTATTATTTAATCATACAGGTGGTATGACCTGTACGGCTGTGGATGAAATGGTAAGGTAGTGGTAAGGTAGTGGTAAAGCTGATGTGGCAGCCTGTGCAGGTCACCTGCACGGCAGCGGATGGCCTAATAATGTTATTTAAGATGAAATGTGGTACAAATTTATGGTGTGATTACATGATGAAATGAGGTCATATGTTCATTTTTCACAAGGGAGAGAACGTGTGGTGCACGTGATATATATTGGCCCACAAGACCGGCATGTTAATGCTCGTGATTGCAAATCATCATCATATATTCTTCTCAATCACTCCATTTCTTAGGACTTATTTATGAAAAAAAAATAAAATGTGATTTAGATTTTAGAGGATGTTTGGATAAGTTTTTTAAGGTCTAAAATTATTTTTGGTTAAAAGTACTTATTGATTTATGATGGTGGAAAAGTTAGCTTTTAAGAAAATGTTTGAATTAGATTTTGTGGTGGTAATTGAAAGTCAATAAGTCGTTTTTTTAAATGATGTTTGACTTAGCTTATATCAGCTTTTTGACAAACTTTTTGTGAAAATTTTCTCTAAAAATCACTTTTGAAAATCAAAAAAATACAAATCATGACTTCTTCAAAACCACATTTGCATCCTTCTCCAAAAAACACTTTTAGAAAGTGTTTTTAAGTTATCCAAACAAGTTTTTTAACTTGTTAACTATTTTGGAAGCCAATAAATCAATAAGATTTTTAAAAAGCCTATGTGAACACCCTCTTGGTAAAATGTTCTCTTTTTATATTTAAGATGTCGTCGAGTACGTCAACATACAAAGTTTAAAAATTAAATTCAATATTACAAAAATACTGTATCAATAACCAATTTTTCTTTTTACTAAATACTATAAATTCGTGGAATCAATTCAATTAACTCAATAAGTTTTATTTTAATTTATGATTTATATTATTATGTTTTTGGTTTTTTTGTTTGCATGTGTGCTTTAGTGTGTATGTGTGCTTTAGTGTATATGTGTTTTGTGTTTTTACTTTTTATTCACATATAAAACAATTTTATGTGGTTTCGTATATGAAATAACAAACGAAAATCCATATTACAAATTTATAACACTTATTGGTTTTGTATTTAATTTACTTTTTTATTATTATCTATTTATCTTAAATAAAAATAACTTGAACCACAGAAAACCATAACATAAGTATTCAAGTTCATTAATAAGAACGATGTTTGTAACTTTGTAATTAAGTTGAATTCATAATAAACTACAATCTTATTCCAAAATTGAATAAGCAATAAACATCAATTTACTAACAACTAGTTAATGGCCCGTGTAATACACGGACGATTTAAACATATTGTTTTAGTTTATAATTAGAATTAACATTTGCATTATAAAGTTGACAAATAATTCACCACAAATCAAACGTAATATCCAAATAATAATATAAATATGACTTAGTTGATAAAAGAAACATTAATGATTTAGTTTAATCATAACCATTTAGGAAATTATATATATAAAATTTAAATTTAACTTTTTTCAGTCGTTTATTTAAAGTTTTTTTTGAAATTGATTAAGTAGAAAATAATTATTTAGTAAAATAATTCTAATTAATCAACGATTTAAATGGAAAAAAGAAATTACCCTTACTTTATTATTAAATATGTTAGTTATCTAATAGTTGTTAAAATATCTAAAATTTATAATTTATAATTCTTTTGTCGAAAGATTCGGATTTCGTGAATGATTTTAAAACGGGAGGGATTCAGAAATATATTATGTAGTGTTTTTGATTTGTAGAGATTTGAAAAAATCAATATTTATAAATGATCTATAAAATTAGTAAGATTAAGGGTGTTTGGTTCATTTTAGGAATGAGAATGGGAATGAAAATGGGAATGCAGGAGAATAAGAATGAAAATAAGCATTGTATTGAAGCTGCTTAGTTAACCCACTATAATTAATGAAAAATTGTTTCGTATTTAAAAAATAGTTTCTTTCACTTTGAAAATACAATAGATGTTCCATTTAACATTAAAAGATGGAATGATATATGAAAAAAAGAACTGAGTAGAAAGAAAATTTTTGTTCCCCCAATTTGGTCAGGAATGGAAATTAATGGATCTGCAGAAATGATTCCATTATATAATATCATACCAATCAACAGTTATAATTATCATTCTCATTCCTGACCCTGCAATACCTCCCAACCAAGCACCCCCTAAAAGATTGAAATATTTGAATTTCAAGAATTTCAACAGTAGAATTTTAAATAAAATAAATTTTCATTATTTATAAATAATCTATAAAAATTATTAGATTAAAAATAGGAATCTTTAAGTTTCTATCAAAAATAGAATTCTAATAAAATGTAAACAGTTATAATTATCATTCTCATTCCTGACCCTGCAATACCCCCCAACCAAGCACCCCCTAAAAGATTGAAATCTTTGAATTTCAAGAATTTCAACAGTAGAATTTTAAATAAAATAAATTTTCATTATTTATAAATAATCTATAAAAATTATTAGATTAAAAATAGGAATCTTTAAGTTTCTATCAAAAATAGAATTCTAATAAAATGTAAACAAGTTAATTTATATCTATTTTTAATATTTAATAATATAAATAAATTAAAAAAATATTCAATATTATACTCATTTTAAAGATATCGTCGAGACGATTATAATGGTGTAATTTATAGAAAGGAGAAACAAAAAACTTAAATGGTTTTAATTCATATATATTATTTACGTTAATATGATAAGGATGTAAGGTGAAAATTGAAAAACTAAGTGGTAAAAAATAATTTAATCAAATAATTCTAAGGATACAAAATATAAATTATAAAAGGAAAATTAATAAATTAATGAGAAATTTTAGGTAAGTGAATTTTGGAAAATAATTTTTCCATATTTGTAGTTACAAAAAAAAAATGAATTTATAGCTATTAATATGGTATTAAAAAAATACATATACATGATGACATCATCAATTGTTGTATTTTAATTAATTGGCCAATGAAATGGCTCAATTTCGTATTGATGATGTCAGCCAAAACCTTCTTTTAATATATATATAGATTATATAACATCCTCATTTCGGATGGTGAATTTTTTTCATTTTATTGCATGGCACATGATAATGATGGAGAGTTTGTTTAACTAGGGTAGATGGGTCTTTTATCACACGACAACCCTTAAGTGCATTTCAGGTTACTAAGTTTATCGGATGAGTATCGCAAGAATTTAGAAATTTATCTAATAAGTGATGTTGGTAACTTTTGCTTGGTTAACATTTATCATGTAATTACTTAAAATTCTATAGCGCCATTTTGATGGCCGATAATCTTACTCAATAAGATAAGCAAGGATGGTGACTCTTATCCAATAAACATTTAACCGAGTAGCATTGGCAAACAACCCTTGAGAAAATATTGCTAATAAGGAATGGTTGAACTTGTGATAGTAGGTCGTTGTGTTTAATAAAGCTTAACAACCTTGTCCAAAACTACAAATTCGTTATGCAAACTTATGGTTTGAACTTCTTTTCACATCTCATTTCACATTTTGGTTTGGAGGTGTGAATTACGAAACCAGAATTTAAAGTGCATTGCATCACATATTAGTTTATATAGAGTGAGGAAGGTTCATGTGAGAAGCATATCAATATAAGACAACGTGAGGAGCAATCTCAACCACTCATATTCGGTTACGGTGGACGTGATCACGGAGGACTGACGCGATTCATGGGGGGGGGGACCGGTCAAAGCCGCTTTTATTGACCGGATGAGTGGCTGAGATTGCTTCTCACGTTCTTTTAAAAAGTAATGTTTCTCATTTGAATATTTCTCTCTCTCTCTCTCTCTCTCTCTCTCTCTCTATATATATATATATATATATAGATATGTATAATAACTTCATGAGGAATAATCAAATAAAAAACCATTTTTTTTGTAAAAACCCTTAAAAACCGACTAAAAAATAATTTTTTTAGAATTTTTTTTATCAAATACTATGATATTAACTATTGTTACACATATATATTTTTTCATAATGTAAGTATCATCCATGAAAAAATAAAATTTTTATTCATATTATGAATCGAAAATATACAACATTTTTATTCATATTATGAAACAAATTCAAGAATGATATTTATCTTATGAAAAAAATATATGTGAAACAACATATCAATTCTAACATTTGATGGAAAAAAATCGTAAAAAAAATTATTTTTTAGTCGGTTTTTACGGGTTTTTACAAAAAAAATGGTTTTTTACATGAAAGCTCCTTATAACTTCATATTATTTATTGTTATATTGTTATTAACTAAAAATTTCCCATGGTATGTACCCTAGCTCAATAGGTATCCATGGGATAACCGATGTTCGTTCTAAGGCTGCACGCACCACGGGCCGGGCTTGGCAGCGGCTTGCTGCGGGTAAAGCCGCCGGGTTCAGCGGCTTGGGTGCGACAGATGGGGAAGCCGGCGGGTTGGAGCTACTACGGCTTCACAGAGCCGTTGGCAACGGGTCTCTCCAACGGCCATATTCACTTTATTTTATTTTATTTTCAAATACATACCAACCTCCTATATATATAAACCTTCTATTCACTTCATATACACATCCTTCAACACTTCTATATTCACTTTCATATACACAACTATATATACACAACCATGAATCCAAACATGTCGGGACGTGGTTCACGAGGAAGAGCATCGAGAGGTGGCGGTGGATCGATAGGAAAATTGCGGAGCTCGAAGAAAAAAAACTCCAACTCCAACTAAATGCGGAATTCGAGCAAGACTGGGCGTTCTGCAAAACCCCGCATGACCACCTTTCGGGTTTGGAGTTGCAAGCCGTGTTGAAAAAAAAAGGTTGTACTAAGAGCGAGACACGGCTTCGACTTTTAGTTTATTTATTTTCGTAATTTTTTTAGTTTACTTAATTTTAGTTTAGTTAATTATGTAATTTTTATTAATATTAAAATTTTCAAATTATTTTTAACAATATTATTTATTTAACAATGTTATTTAATTAAATAAAATAAATGAAATAAATAAAATAAATTGAAAAGTGAGAGGGTTGGGTGTGTGTTGTAGAGGGTTATGGAGGGTAAAGAGAGGGTTGACCAAAAGCTGATGTGGAAGCTGATGTGGCATTCAAAAAGTGAGTGGGTTGAGAGGGTTGGAAAGCTTGGGTGCGTGTAGCCTAAGTGGCTCCATTTGATTGTCGAGACTCATGATCAATTTGATGAAAAGATGGAACTCGATGATCTGTTTTTTAGCTCTTTTGTTTTAAAAGTTTGGCTAATCTTTAGTAATTGTTTGAAATGGATTATGGTTGTATTGTATGCAGCCAACTTTTTACCTTTTATTTTATAAATTATGAAAGTTTACAATGTCACATTAACAAATCATATTTAAATATAGACAATATAAACCATTTGATATCTTATTGACTTATTGTGAGGTATTATACTATTTGAGATGTATGTGAGTAGAAAATAAACTCCACTGTGACCCTATTTATAAGGATCCTTTAAGGTTGTATTTGGTACATAGGACGGGATGGATAAGACAAAATAGAATAGGCTTGTCTTATATTTGACAAGCATCTAGGTGGGATACGTTAGAACTAAGTAGAACATGAGTGAAACAATCTTGCTCCATCCTATCCCCTAGAACTAAGTAGAACAAGGCCAGATGTATCGTTATACTCCTCAAGATACAGATTGATTTCTCTTTCATGATAATTGCCTCAAACTTAGGGGTGAGTAAAACTCGATCAAATCCGAAAAACCTTGAATCTACCCAACCCACATAACCCAAACTAACTCGATATTTGAAATCCGACTTTTTGGCAAGTTACTCGGTTCGGGTAGCGTCTCCATACCAATCACCCGAACCCACCCGAAAATAAAGCCTTTAATTAATATATTCTGTAACTTTTTATGTAGTTCTTTGAAGTCTGAACTTTATTTTTATTAGTTTAAGTGTTTAATTTAATTTTTAACGTTTGAAATTTGGATGTTTAACGTTAGAATTAAATTTTATCTTTAATTATTAAGCATGTAAAACGAAAGGTTAAGATTAAATTTGTAACCATTATATTTAATATAGGAGTAAATTTGTCGTTTGGTAGTTTTTTTATTTAAATTTGCTACTTAAAATATATATGTTCATTTAATTTTTTTTTTTTTTGATAAGGTTCACCTGGGTTTGCCCAGACTACATCCTTGATAATTTTTACGGAGAGCTAAAGCATGCTCCCCTGGAATTAATACTCAGTGGCCCCTAGTTGCTCACTCTCGGATTCGAACTTGAAATTTTTGTTGCATACTATTTCTATTTTCTACTAATTTGGTGGGAAAATAAAAGAAATATATTGTTAAAACCGGAACTTGAACCCGATTAAATCCGAATCCGACATGATCCGAAATACTTCACGCCTAATTTTGATTTTTGGGGACTACATTTCATACCCGAAACCCGATAGAAAATCCAACTAATATCACACCTAATTTTGATTTTCGGGAACTACATTTCATACCCGAAACTCAATCGAAAATCCAACTAATAATGTATATTCCTACTGTTTATCTTGCAAAGTATGGTTTTTGATTCTATATTTGATTATAGTATTGTTGATACATACATTGTAGTTTTGTGTCTTTTGTTAATTTTCATTTAGATCGAGTATTTGGTCAAAGAAAACACTAAGGTTGTGTTTGGCAAGCATAAGCTAGCTGATAAGCTAGCTTATAAGATAGTTCATCCAAACATGTACCAGGAAGCTAACTTATCAGCTAGCTTATAAGCTAGCTTTTTGAAACGCTACTTTGAGTAGCTTACGAGGAGCTTATTGTAGCTTTTTCCAATTATAATCTTATTAATATTAATTATTAAATTCAAATATACCCTTTTTGGTCATTTTACATACTCATAAGCTAGTTTTTGCCAAACATAATTTGTTCAACAGCTAGCTTATCAGCTACTAGCAAGCTTATCAATCAATAGCTAGCTTATCAGCTACCAGCTAACTTATAAGCTATGCTTGCCAAACATAGCCTAAAAATCTTACCAAGGATAAAATGATCATTTAATCAACCATGTTTTGTTTAATTATGTCTTATCATGTCTTATCAATTACTGAACAATTGTTCTATCCTATTCTATTATATTCTATTCTATCGGCATACCAAACATATATAGAAACTTGGTAATTGATAAGGATTATGATGGTTAAAAATTCATGAAAAAGAAAACCAAATATATAAAATACATTTCTTAAAATTAATGTGGTTTAATTTAGTGGTCAAAGTGAAAAGAAAAACGTTTTATTTATATATTTTGGAGAATATAAAAGATGAGCTGGCCACGTTAGAAATGAACATCCATCCACTCCGTGTGGTCTGTCTCACGTGGCCTCCAATCCTTGCCTCATATTTGATTGCTTCTTGCATTTTTGTTTTCTATAATATAATAACAACTATCTCTCGGTTATTTTCTTAAAAATTAAGTTAAAAGAGAAACACATATTTTGGTCCATATCATTTAGAGGGTGTTTGGGAAGGCTTATTTAAAACAACTTATGACTTTTGGCAAAAGTACTTATTAACTTATGAGTTTTTTAAAAAATGTTTGGATTAACTTATTAGCTTTTAGGAGTTTTTGATAAGGAGTTTTTGATAAGTTAGAAGGGAGTGACTTTTTAAAAATGACTTATTAGCTTTTAGGGGATGAAATAAGGAGCTTCTAAAAGTAGCTATCCAAACACTTTATTTTAAGTTATTTGTTTCTCCAGAATGAAATAAGTTATAAACACCTCCAAATAAGCCCTCACAAACACCCTCTTACATGAACTTAATAGTTGAGTTACTAATAATTATGGATTTCATCAATGTGATTTGCATGTGAAGGAAGGGTTTAAAAGTAACCCATATGATAGAAAAAAGATTTTCTTTAATGACAGATAACACATTCACACGTTCCAGCACATGGTTGACGAGGTATTCGGAATTCATAAAGGTACTCGACTAATTCTCGGCCACCATGAGCCGGTCCATAATATCGTCACATGTTCACTCATGAATCGAACCCAAGTAGACACGTTATCCACTGTCCATTTCAAAGATGTTACTGTCCATTAGGCTAATAATGCTTTGATGATAGAAAAAAGAATATTTCTTTTGAAGTATTACTAAAATGACCAATATGATCAATGTTAATGAACCTATTCTATGATAAACTGCAAAATCATTAAGTCCAAATCCGTAACTAATGTGTATTAGGCTATGCGTACCGCCCTTGGGGGCTCGAGCGGTTTGACCCTGTGGGCTCGGTGACAGCGGGCATTCGGCGGGCTGGGGCATTCGGCTTCCACATACCGATAAAGCCCAATCTCCATGCTCTCTCTCTCTCTCTCTCTCTCTCTCTCTCTCTCTCTCTCTCTCTCTCTCTCTCTCTCTCTCTCTCTCTCTTCTTTTTTTATTTAAAATATGTATGTATTGAGTATTTGGTTTGGTAGGTTGTGATACTAAATAGATTGGGTTTGTGGGAGCTTATAGTAAGTTTATGGTAAAACTAATATGGCATTGATATAGCAGAGTAGGTTCAGAGAGCTACATTAGCCTTAAGGATTCGATCGGTGAATTTATGTTTTAGTTGTCTACAAAAGGTCTTAAACAACAAATCAGATATTTTAATCTTTTTCATGATTAATTCCAATATATTAGTTTTATTTTAGAATAATAATATGATATTAGGAGGCATCAAAGTAAATAATAATGTTATTGGAATTTCATGGTGACAATTGGGGCCACAAGGGACCGAAATTCCTTGAGTCGAAGGGGAAATCCACCGCATCGTTACAGCTGCGCACGTACCTCTGTTTTTCCCTCATGTACGGCCGGCCCTCTCTCGGTTTTTTATTTTTTTTAACTTTTCCTATAATATATAAGATTATCATTTCTAATTTAAATAATTTTACAATTTATATAAATAACAAAGAGTTTTTACGTTTAAAAAAATGCAAATTTTATCCGATCCTAAGACCATCCTTGATGATAGATTGTGAACCCAAAGAGTTTTTCCCTCATCTCTTTTTTCTTTTTCTTATTAACTATTTAATGTATGGGTAGATTGGTTAATATAATTATCCAAAAATAAAGAATATGACCATTCTATATGTATATCATCTTTTACATGCCGTGCTGAAAATTACTTTGTAGTCTGATAATTGAAAGTTGAGGGAAAATTACCTTGTTCGTTAGGTGACTCGTTAGTTTCCGTAGCTCGGTTAGGTGGGTCGTTTAGGTAGAGTGGCATTGTTCTTTTTTGGTAAGGTTCGAGGAGTTTCGTTAGGTTCGATGGTTGTGGGTTCGGTGTATCGTAATGGTTTGTTTTGTGTTGTTCGAGGTTGCGTCTTGTGACCTTAGAAAGCTTGTTATATTTTTCGTATTTTAATAAAATTGGTACCGTTCAAAAAAAATATATAGTTCAAAAAAAATTGTGCAAGTAAAGATCGAGCTTGAGATAATTGTCTCGTCTTGTTCAGGACCAATCTAGGCCAAAAAAACGTTTGGTATAGGATTTTAGTCTACAGTATTAAAAAAAACAATGTTTGACTTATTTATACAAATACATAATAATTTGGAATGACTTTTACTAGGTCATACCCGCCTAGATTTATCCAATCAACAAAATATTGTAACGAGCTTTATCTTGCCAAAAAACTATACCAATATCTATTTGGCCAGCAAAAGAATTTCTGGTCCGATTTTATGAAGTAATCCACCAATGTTTGTTTATTTGGTTTTCTTCGATTCAATGTGGTCCAAATGTTCAATCTCTAATGAAAATCAATATCCTTTATATGCTCACTTGCCAATAATAAAATTTATTAAGATATTTAGACATCTTATAAAACTAATATTATTTACATTTTACAATAATAAAAATATCAATAAAGATTTAGAGATAAACTTAAAATATGATTACGGATCCAAACACCCGTTTTAGTTTTGACTTTGGATCTTGTTAAACAAAAGAGTATTATATGATTCGAAAGGTGGATTTATTTTGATAGCTATAATTAATTATTCAAATATAATATCACCAACAGTGGATTTTAATTTTATATATATCTTTCTTCTTCACCCCTTTGTACCTCACTCTCAATTTTGAATGCAGGCCACGTTCCTTCGCATGGTTTAAAAACTGGTTATAATCCCGTTGATTCATTGTAAGACTTCCGGTAAACAATCATGATTTCCGGCAACGGCAACAATGTCGGACCGTTCGGAGACACGGCACTGACCAAAGTATTCGTCGGAGGATTGGCGTGGGAGACTCCGAATGACGCCCTGAGAGACCACTTCGAGAGCTACGGCGAGATCTTAGAAGCCGTTATCATTTCCGATAAAACCACGGGTCGATCCAAAGGCTACGGATTCGTATGTTGTTGATTGATTACTTCTTAGTTCTTACCACGAAACGACATTTGATTCGTGGTAAGAACTAATTCGTATGTTGTTGATTTTCTGATTTTGACTAGCGTGCGCTTTTTCTGTGGTTTTCAGGTGACTTTTAAGGAGCCGGAATCGGCTAAAAAGGCTTGTGAAGATCCATCGCCGGTGATCAACGGCCGTCGTGCTAACTGTAATTTAGCTTCCCTCGGTGCTCGCCGGCAGAGATCAACATTCGTTGCTCCGCCGCTTCAAAACGGTATCGTATTCGTAGCCTTCACCTTTTTTCCAAGATTCCGATGGAACCGTACAAGTCTGCATGCGTGCATTATGTCTATGTCTAAGAGAAAATCTCTTTAAATTGGAGAAGTAAAAGTCAAAATCTCTAAAGAAAATTCAATACATAGTCAAGAAATTCTCCATTTTGTAGATGTTAACATGATTGTAACATTAAAATATTCCATTCATACATTTAAATATTATTTCTATCTCTCACTTTTTATTTTAAAGGTCTTGTACCGGTTCTTTTATTTTTTTTATCTGCTTTCTCTATTTTGAAGATAGTTTTATAGAAGTTCTTGAAGCAAACTTTTGTTAAAAATCTCCATATTTTCTATTTTCTTCGTTTTGGAGATATTGATCGGTTATTTTGGGATTTGTAGGACCTAATAATGTGAATGTAGGGCCGAGATCTGCCGGAACTGTGACACCACCGCTGCCGCCACTGCAACCGCCTCGTAGTCACGTGCAGTGGTACTATCCGCATACTCCGGCGGCGTACATCCACCGGAACCACCATCAAACCACCGTGCCGTACTACGGTTATGGTCCGGCGACTTATGTTGGTGGGACCAATGTCGGTTATAATAATGTAAGTGGATCCAGCTCAGCTGCATTTACGCCAATGAATGCGCATCAAGACATTCGCTTGCCATGTTGTTTTTTTAGAAATTAATTAAATGCATATGATTTAAATTTTCAGAAAATAGGGTATATGAGTGGGGCCTACATAACCGGTGGAGCCCACACGCAGGTGTATCCGGGCCAGGCTATGGTGGGTGCGGGTGCATTTGTTGCAATGTACCCTCTCCATCATTACAACCAAGCTGCTGTTGGGTCCTATTCTGGGCCTGGGCCTAGGCCTGCTGTTCCTATTATTCTTTCAAAGCCCAAAAATATTAGTCCAACTCCAGGTACCATTTCCATATTTATTTAATTTATATTTAAGATTACATACTTGGGGTTAGAGGTGCACAGAAAATCCGGTTATCCGATTTTGCAAAAAAAACTATCCGAATCCGGTTTTATAAAAACCGAATTTTTTCCAAACCGGATTGGATTTTTTTCAAACCGGTTTGTTTTCAAACCGAATTTTAACCGGATTGGATCCGATCCGGTTTGACCGGATAACCGATTTAAACTGAACCGGTTTGAAATCAAACCGGTAATGTCAATGTGGGCTTACTGCTGTTGGGCCTAAAATCCTAATGATAGTTTGATTGCTGATAGATCAGGGTCTAATGAGTAATGAGTATTGAGTAATGATAGATCATTGTGAATTGGAGCCCAAATTTTTTGTGCCTGAAAGTCCAAGTGTCCAACTAAGTCAAAGTCAGTACGTCTAATACTCTAATTCAGATTATATTTCAATTGAAAAAAAAATCCAAGACACTTCCATCATGATCCATCATTCCATATGTAATTCGCTGAGCCCAATTTAAAAAAAAATCACGCCCCACACCAATTCATATTAGATTTCAATTGAATTTTCTAGCAAAAAAAAAAGACCCAATAGAGGACCGGTTTAGTATAAATCCGGTTAAAAAATATCCGGTTTCAATCCGATCCGAAACCGGTTCCATCAGATATGGATTTTTCGAAAAAACCGGTTGAAATCTGAACCGGTTTCTAACAAAACCGGTTTCTGACAAATCCGAAAAAAAACCGGTTTAGTATAAATCCGATCCGAATTGGATAAAAATCCGGTCGTGTGCACCTCTACTTGGGGTTGGGGGTGGGTTCAAATGTGAACCACTTTTTGGTTATGAACGTGAGGACAGTCAAGAGCGCGACACGTGGCGAATGACTAGGCGCCACGTCAGATGCACGGCGGATGACTAGACGCGATTCATGGGAGGGCATTGAATTAAAGAGGAGGACTACACTCAAATCCGCCACGTGTCGCGCTCTCGGTTGTCCTCACGTTAACAACCAAAAAGTGGTTCACATTTAAACTTTCCTCTATATACTTGATATATTCTTACACTGGCCAAACGTTAATATCATTGATAAAAAATAATTATCATAATATAAAATACGATAAAGATTAAGGTTGTGTTTGTCAAACTAGTTGATAAGCGTTGGTAGCTGATAAGCTAGCTTTTGAATAAATTATGTTTGACAAAACTAGCTTATGAGTATGTAAAATGATCAAAAATGTATCTTCGGGTATAGTAATTAATGTTAAAAAGGGTATAGTTGGAAAGAGTTATAAAAAACTCATGAAACGCAACTCCAACTAACGTTTCAATAAGCTAGCTTATGCCCCATTCAAACATGTACTAACTTATTAGCTAGTTTTTTTTTTTTTTTTTTGCCAATGACAACCTAAATAATTTTAACAAATTGAAATACAGATCTTATACTTTTTATGCAAGTACAGTTACTATCAAATTAGCTAAACATAAATTATTAATAATGATTAATTACAAATTAGTCAATAAATCATGACAAGAAGCTGGAATATACTAAGTTTAATTAGTTAGTATAAACTGTATGTGATCTAAATATGCATAGGCCCTTCAAGTATTGAGCATGTAAATGTTTAGATGATGTAATTTATAGTCATGAAGTGTAAAATATGAAACGAGTAACTTTTAAAACTGAAATATTTAAATTATAAGCTATATAAAGAATAAATTTATTAGTTTGAGAACTGATAAAGACATAAACAGTTTTTGTAACTGCAGAATAGGATCAATCGCAAACAGATGACGAGAATATTTGAACAAGGAAGATTGAACGTGACAAATCACAAAAAAGAGTCACGACATCTGCTTAAATCAATGCTCTTTTTATTTTCCTCTTGATTACTTATTTATTTATTAATTTTTTTTATATTAAATTTTTTTTCACATTTTAGGCATCTAATTAGATTTATTCGTTCTTCCGTTCATTTTATTTTTCTCTTATAACTTGCATGACAGAAAGCATTTTAAATGGAATTACAAAAAATCGAGGCAAACTTAGTGCTCAAAATGGTACATAAAATATACCGTAAATCTTATTGTTATATATTTCTAACAACTTATCAGAATTGTGCCGATAAATACCACCATCTTAATTTGTATTTCAATTGTAATATCATCAACAAACGTTTAAAATTTTTAGTGTGTTTATCATTAATGAACGTTATTAGGCTTCCTATTTTAGGTTGCCATGTCACAAACAATTTTTCCCATACATAACAATCGAACATGAGATTAGTCAATTAATCAAGATCGTTTATTTTCGTTCTAATTTGTTCAACTTTTTTCCTCATTAAATTTGTTATTAAATATAACTAACTCATGAAATTGAATCAAATCTAGAGGGAGTTGATTGGTTTTAGTTGGTTAAGTTTGAGAACACTTGGACTTCAGTTTCAACCATTCCAAACCCCTTAAAAAACCAATTTTATTCATAGTTTTAACAAAATTGAGCTAGTTATATTTCTATTTTAACAAAATCCGCTCTTATTTAGATTGGGCCGCTTGAATTGATTCAGTACGGTCATAGAAGAAGGTTTTTTGGTACGTCAAGGCCGTAATAATTATCACTTTGTGGTTTATATGGGTTTTTTAGAATGGTGTTCTCTTTGGCAACCTAAAGCCAAAGAAAACGGTGATCTTGATGAACATTATAACCTGTGCTTACTTTTGGGTTAATCATAGAAATAACAAATTGTAAATTAATTGGGTTGGTTGGCTTCCAAATCCCTTCCTTTTGATTCTTTCTATGCAATTTGTATCTTTTTCTAAATTTAGTATAGAAGAAATATGTATGTGGACTGCCAAATTTAGTGGTTAATTAATTAATGGTAAAATCAAACACACAATATTGATGCCAAAACTTGGCAATGTGAACAAATGTTACCGGTGTAAGCATTAAAAACAACAATCTTTGAGGCAACAATAATGTGTGCATAACAAAAAAAAAATCCAAGATAAACAAGAAAAACTAATATTGAAAATTGTATAGATATGAGTATTTTTAACATTTTCTTTAAAATGGAGATTTTTGTTTCTATTGATTTTTTAAAACCTTCTTCAAAATGGAGAAAATATAAGAAAAAAGGTAAAAATCTTTAATTAAATTTAAAGATTTTTTCTAAAATGATTACTTATGAGAGAGAAATATAAAAAATCATTTTGTCAATAAAATTGTTTGAAATTAAAAATGCGTTTGGTTGTGGAAAACTATTTTTATTCTCTTAGAGCATCTCCAACAACAGCTTTGTTAAAGTTTTTCTAAAATAGAGGATAAATAGTGAAAATTTCTAAAAGTATTTTTTTTCATCTCCAACAGTATTGTTATTGTTATTTTAGAGAAAGTATCATTACATTATATTATTAAAATATTCTATAATTTATCATCCCAATGTATTTTAAAAAAAGAACTAAATATATATTGATAAAGATTCAATTTCATTGGTTGGATTGAATAAAAAATAGTTTTTCTCTCCTCATATAGAGATTTTAGAGAAAACTCAACTTTTTTCAATTTTAGCAATCACTCTAGCAATGCTGTTGGAGCATTTTAGAAGGAAAAACACCAATTTTTCTAGTTTAGCAATGCTGTTGGAGATGCTCTTAGAAAACGTTTTCAAAAAGTGATGTAGACTTTTTCATTTTCAGTTTTCTATGAAAACTTTAAAAGACGTGTTTGGTTGAAATGTCGGAGTTTTCATTTTCCATGTTAGAAAATTAGAATGCGTGTTTAGGAAAGTTTTGAAAAACTACTAAAATCAGTTTTCCAATTTATATAAAAGTTAGAAAAAAGAAAATTTTCACTTATTGGAAAACTTTTAAAAATTAAATCAACCAAACACGTTTTCTAAATTTTTATTTTCCATGGTAAACTTTATTGGAAAACTGTATTCATACTTCTAAAAAAACGTGTTCAGAAATTAGAGTTAATGTTTCATTTTCAGTTTTCTATGAAGATTTAGAAAACGCGTTTGGTTGAAATGGTGGAGTTTTCATTTTACATTTTAGAAAATTAGAAATCACATTTCGAAAATTTTGGAAAACTACTAAAACTAGTTTTCTAATTTACACAAAAGTTAGAAAACAAAAAAAATCATTTTTTTGAAAAACTTTGGAAAACTGAATTAACCAGATACGTTTTCCAATTTTCATTTTCCTTGGAAAACGGAAAAAAATTCCACAACCGAACACTCCATAAATGTTTTGGAGAAAGAAATAGTATATTATAAGTTTTATTAACAATTTAATAATATACTTGATTATGTAATCTTTAAAATAGAGAATCGGTTGGAGATGAAGGTAATTCTTTTTTAGAGATTTTGACTTTTAATTATTCATTTTGGAAAATCTATTGAAAAAAATTGTACTTCGTAGCCTTATTTCTTTTTTTACGGCAATAAACTCACACACGTATCCGCGGTATCCAGGCATTCGTAGCCTTAATGCTTTAAAGATTTTGACTTTTAATCTTTAAATTGTTTTATTAACATTTATGAAAAAAATTGTACAAGTCAGATTTATCTAGAACTGTACTTTGTAGCCTTAGTGCTTTAACAAATAGAATTTGAGTATGGATTACACAATACCATGGATTAGACAAAGGAAGAGGGAATTTGGCCAAAATGGCCCAAATACATGTTGAAATTGACCTTCTAACCATTTTTCTCTTGTTTTTACCAAAATAGCCATCCAATTCGTAATCATGAATCTGGACCAATTTTGTAAGAAATTTTCAACAAATGAGGTCAATCCGTGATCAAGGATTTCGACACGTATCGTTACTTGATTGGGTATTATTCAAAAATAGGTCAAAGGTGGATTCGTGAATCCGTGATATAGCTATAACCACGGATTCGTGACTCCGTGATATAGCAAAAAATCACGGATTGGTAACTCTGTGATAATCCTCTTATTGGATATATTCAAAAATAGGTCAAAGGAGTCAAAATCATAGATTCGTGAATTCGTGATATAGCCAAAATCACGGATTCGTGACTCCGTGACATAGCAAAAATCACGGATTCATAGCTCCGTGATAATAATCAAGTCCGTGATATCATAGATTGACCCCCAGATGTTGAAAATTTCTTACAAAAATGGTCCAAATCCGTGATCACAGATTTGTTATCACGGAGTTGATGGTTATTTTCGTAAAAACGGAAAAGATATGGCTAGGAGGTCAATTTCAACATGTATTTTGGCCATTTTGGCCAAATTCCAAAAAAAAAAAAACGAAAGTATGAAAACAAAACTAAGAAACACGTTAAGGGTAAGTTTGAGTGTGAAAACTGTTTTCATTTTCCTAGAAAATGTTTTTAGAAAATGGAGTTGAGTTATAAATTTTAGTTTTCTATGAAAATTTTAGAAAACGTGTTTGGTTGAAATGTGGAGTTTTCAGTTTCCATTGTAGAAATTAGAAAACGCGTTTGAAATTTTTTGAAAAACTACTAAAATAAGTTTTTTAATTTATATAGAAGTTAGAAAAAAAAATTCATTTTCATGAAAAACTTTGAAAACTATATGAACCAAACGCGTTTTCTAAATTTTCAATTTCATTCGAAATTTTCTTAGAAAACTGAAAAATTTTCCACAACCAAACCCACCTAAATGTCAAAGATTGGGAAACATACATCAACGAAAAATAGATCAAAGATCTACGGTAAGACTTGGGATCATATGAGACCATACTATTTATATGAAACCTATGAGAACACTTGTTTACACTTGAAATTTCACAACAAAACACTGTGAAGGTAATCTACACAACGTTTTTATTGTCAAGTTTTTTGGATTTTTTATAGTCACAATATTCTACTGTGAAGTTTCAAGTGTAATAATATGGTCCCACAGATCTCATGAACACATGATCTCACATGAACCCAACCCTCTATAGTAAACAGGTCAAAGTTTGACTAGATGTAGCATTAGGCAACAATGGCGAAGGTAGAGACAAGGGACGATGGTGCAACATGACGACAAGGAGTTGAGTCGATGATAAGGCTTGAAGAGTTATCCGGTGAAAGATTCAAGAGTATATTTTGTGAAAAAAGGACATGATGTATACGACTTTTATGAGCTAGTCGACCGATTAAGCTTTGATTGCATCATTAAGTCATAAATAAACAACTATTTATTAAAAGAATGACGTGAATCGTAAGTTATTGAAAATAAAAATAAAAAATCATTTTTAAGAATAGGAGAAATGAAAATGGAATGATACATTAGGTTTCGTAGGGGAGGAGAAAAAGGGAATCTAGATGTAATCAGCACAAACTTACCTACCTAATCTTTCTTCTAATAAAGGTCAACTTTCATAAAACATATTGATTAAAGCCAAGATGTAATGTTTTTCTCCTATAACTTAATAATTTCTTTTCAAACTTTTCAAGTTTTTTATATCTGCTTGCAACTTGAAACAAAAAATTGACACACTTTTTTGGAATAATTGGTTTCCATAATTTTCATACCAAATTCACACCTAGTTTGTATAAAATGTGGCGAAAGTACATTGTTTTTTAGAAATAGAAAAAAACTCATATGATAGTAGTTCAAAACATTATGCCCCTTTGCAAAAAGAGATAGATAAATCTACAAAAGACACGTATTTTGTGGCCAACCATAAGCATAACAATAACGATGACCATAACCATAGATGCTTAAGCTTAAACCACCACGTCCCTTTTAGCCATTCTTGCACCGTGATGTAATTGATTTTACACCCCGGATAAAAGCACAAACCAGAATTATACCATCTTTTAATGATGATGATAGGTAAACTGTTATGGTCAACCATATGCTTACATAGTGTTTTGATTAGTAAGAGTGATTATTATATGCATAATGCATCACTTTGGACAATACTCCATGATAATTGTAGTAACTAGAAGGAAAAGAAGAGAAGGAAGCTTGATACAATGATGGAGAAAGAACATGGAACAAATTTGAAATGATGACTCCAAATTGGTGTCAATTCAGGATTAAATTGCATACATGTTATGTGTTTGCTTTTAGGGAGTATTCCCCTTCACTTCAATCAATCAAAGTTCCTTAGTTTTTTTCCATAATTATGTTGCTTTATCTATATGATACTATGCTTATATAGTTCAATTCTATTAACACATACATTTGAATCAACAAATTGTATTTATAGAATAAATTCGCGTGATTATGTTTATATAGTTCATGTCTATTAAAACATACATATGAATCAAACAAATTGTATTTATGCAAGAAATTGACGTATAAATGTAAGCTAGAACACAAAGAAGACATCTAAGTTGTCTTTAACATGGTTTCTAGAACACTTTATGCTCCATCATTATGCTTTTGAAAGTTCAGATGATTTATATTGATTAGAGGTTTATTAACATAATTTTATTCCTAAATTAATTTTGTTTTCGTTATCATTGCATGTAATAATTATATTGATTGTCATCTACAAGTTTTACCTTCTTAGAAATGATCATTTTTTACTTTTGATAGGTAACTAATATTTTTGTCGAATCATTCTTATATGAGATTTGGTGCTCTAAATCGTTGTTTGGGCACTCTGTCTTTATCTTTACGCCTTTTGGCAACTCAAAACATTTAGCGCGTTTATAAACGTAACTTCGATATCATTGTTATATGAAGAAATATGCTTGAGAGAAAAGACATGTGAAAATGACAAAAACACCTTTTGATGTAGTTCCATCATTTTCTATGTAAAACGTTAGCGAAGGGATGTTGTAAGCATAGGTCATGGTTAAGATCGTGATTATCATGTCAACAAAGATGCACAATTCAGAAATACCCAAGACTGGCTTATGTTGCTCTTCATATTTATTTATATCACGTGTTTCCAATGGACTTTGGGTTCTAGTAAAGGTAATAATAAAGTAGCTTGTGAGCCAAAATAAAAGCTGCTAATTTCAAGTGATGATATAGTGAATTCTCATTCATACTGCAAGCATTACAAAATAATTAACATCAGTGTGTTAGGTCATCTGAAGATTAGCAGGGGCAGATCTATAGTAGTGCCAATAGTGTCACATGTCATCGTATTGTCTCTTCGTCATAAGGTTAAAAAATTTAGGTTTAACGGTATCAGTTTAGAATGTGTAACCGTACCTCATATTTAACCAAAAAAACTTTTGATATCCACCAAAAAACCCGATTTTTTTTATTGAAATCAACCAAAAAATCTGAAAAGTCACTTGAAAGTCGATTAAAAAGCTTAGAAATCCTTCAAAGTCAAGCCAAAAAATAAAAAACTTATCGAAACGATAAAATTACATTGAAAACATATCAAACGATATTTAACATTGATAAAAAGTAAAAACAATAAAAAAATTCTAAAAAGTTATATTTATTATTATTTTGGCGTATATTATATCAAGTGTATGGTTACAGGTTATAAAAAATTTCCTAGATCTATCCATAAAATTAGTCAAAGATGCTCATTTCGGATCAGATTTAAACAAATGTTTTAGACCATTTGATATGTTTTTCAAATTTATTAGTTTGTGTTCTTAAAAAATGTTAACGTAAAGGGAAAAAATTTATTTATTTTTAATGCTTTTTAATCCAACTTATATTTGCAAAATAATAAATATGAAACTTTGCAAATTAACTGGAAATCCGCGGTATTAGTTAAAAACCCATCCTATCCTTGATCTCCTATCTATTCTCTTTTCGTTTCCGGCCGATACCCCACTCTATCCATTAAATGGGTCTATTTTAATGGACATACCGAAAAAAAGTCAAAAAATTTAATGGTCAAACACTAACTTCGTTAAATAGGTTTTAATAGGTTCGTTAAATAGTCAAAAAATTTAAATAGGTTCGTTAAATACATTAAAGAGTCAAATGCATTTATTAAAATGCATTAAATTTGTCCGTTAAATGCATTAATAGGTCGTATTATTTTTTGAATTTTTTGATAGGTGTGTTAAAATGGAACTCTTTAGCAATTAGCAGGAATAATGGATAGGGGTGAGCATCGGAACCGGATATCCGCTTTTGGAACCAATGTGAGTGGTTCCGGTTCCGGTTCCAGTTTCTAAAATATACGGAGCCGATCGGAACCGGTTCCAGTTTTGGTTCTCATTTTTTGAAATCGCTAACCGACGAGTATCCGTTGGAACCGGTTCCACTATATTTGTAATATATATATATATATATATATATATATATGTTTATTATGTTTAATTGAACAAAAATTGAAAGTTCTATTTTACCTTTTTACGATTACACACTTACACATATACATACGACCATTTTTTTCACTCAACATATTTAATCTCTTTTTCGATACATTTTAAATCATATTTTTTCATTTCAAGTTTTTTTTTTCATTTCAAAAAATGTTCATTTTTTAGTTTATCAGATTATTTTTTATCGTTTGTACTATTTGTTTCGTTACTTACGACTATATAATAATTAATAATTACTTTTTATAACATAAAACGATACAAAAATATTTTTAAAAATTAGATTTCGAGTACCCGTTTCGGAACTGGAACCGCCGGTTCTGGGACCGGTTTTCAAATATAAAGAACTGGTGCAACCGGTTTCGGTTCCAATTCCTGTATCCTAGGAACTGTCGGTTCCGATTTCTGTTCTATAAATTTTGGCCGGCTACCCACCTTTGCTTACCCCTGGCCCTAATAATGGATATGTACTAAATTTATAGCCAATTTTCACAAATTTACATTAGAAAGAGGTCAAGTTGGGTAAAAAGTAAAAACAGATGGATGTAAAATTTGGCAGTGATGCCGTACTCTACGGTCCTCATGATGAAATAATTGCCACGTAGGAATAGTTAGTTGGGGTATGTGCGGCCTGCATGTTATCATGTCCATGTGGCATAATCATCTGTCGGCAACCCCGACAGTTTTTACTCTTCTCTTTCCACGTGGAATTCGCTTTTTAATATTTCTATTTCTTAAATTAATATTATTAAAATATTATGAATTATTTATTTAATAAAAAATTTTAAAAAGGCTACTAGATCATTAAATAATGATTGATATAATTTACAAAACAATTGGAAAAAAGGTTAATTAAAAATCACAATTAACTATATTAATTTTGCAAGTTGCAACAACCAAATTGTATATATTTTAAGAAAAATTAACCGGTAAAAAACGAGAGAAAATATACTACATCTTCACCATCTATGATTATGCCAATCCAAATAAAAAATTATTTGTGCACGAAATTCAAAAATATATATTTTTTATGTAAATCAGATAAATTTGAATAAGCAACAACAACCAAGGACGGACCTACATAGGTGCACACTGTATCGTTCATCTGTCGCATTGTAAACAGAGGCGGATCTAGAAATTTTGTTTATCGGGGTCGGAATTTTTGGAATTCAAGTAACAAATAGGTTGGGCAATATGACCACAATTATTACTACTACTACTACTACCAGTTTTGAAATGTTACTATTTTTTGTTAAGATATCTTTCTATTTTTCTAGTTAATAAAAATTAACAATTAGCCGCAATAAAATTCATAATCGGGCATAATGAGAAAGTGGAATTTAAACATGACACAATTAGCATTAGTTATCAGGCAACTAAACAAGTTTTGTCAGTTAATAAGCCCTAACAATTAACAACTAGGCATCAAACCTTAACAATTAACAATTAGTTAGGCATCAAATGACTAAACAAGTAACAATTCCTAACAATTAACAAGAACAAATCAACTTTCAACGAACCTAACTTAAGGCCATTTAGTAAAAACTTAGCCAAGTAAACGCTTACCGATATCACTTATCTTACCATCCTTACCAATTGAGCATGAAAACTATTAAGAAGCTTACCTAGTAAGAGTCATAGTCAAGAGGCTTACCCAATAAAATAATGTGTTTGTCGGTAAACGATTACGCGGTAATTTAATAAACGACTTCTAATTAAATAACATAATCAATCTTGCTAGTTAATCATCCAAATAATCAATAAGTAAATAAAAAAATCACTTTAAAAATAAACAAATAGTATAAAATTAGGCTCCTTCTATTAGATGGGGGAGCTTTTTAATTGGGTGTCAAACCCTATATTTGATGGGTGTCAAAACTAAAACTTTTATACAAACTATGAGATTTGTGATAAAAAAATTATTTTCATTGAGAGCATATGGGTGTCATTTGACCCCCTAAGATTAGCTGTGCGTCCGCCCCTGATTGTAAAGGTTGTGAAAGTGCCACCGTATTAATCTGTTGTGTGCCACCGTATTTTTTTTGAAATTGCAATAGAAACACAAACTCTCTTTGGCTAAGTTGGTTTGTTCCTTGTTTTTCAAAAGGGACAATCATACGTTCAAATCTTGTTAGAGTGATTTTTTTTAGTTTTTAGCTTCTAATATAATATTTGTTATATTTTTTAAAAATTTGTAATAGCAAAACTTGAACTGAGATTTTTAATTTAAAAATCGAGAAAACCAACTACTAAATCAATATTTGCTTAATAAAAAAATATTTCTACAAATATTTATTATAGTTAAATGATGTCACCGGCTCTCAACAAAAAACGCTCTCAACCTAATTGAAAAGAAAAAACCCTACTTTTCAAAACAGCCGCCGCCACACCCTTACTCCGGCCACCTGCGTAAGCCGGTGGTCCGGAGCATCTCCCCGTCTCCTTCTCCTTCTTTATCCTTTCCTTTTAGTTTTAGAAGTTTCTTTTAAGTTATGGGTAGCGGTTTCATTGTCGTCAATTGGTCTCGTGGGTTCTCGTGGTCCTGTTGTCTCGGTGGTTCGTGGTAGATGGAGGGTGGTTCGTGGTCGGTGGTTTTGTGGCCGTCTTGTTGGTTCATGTACGTCATTTTGGGATGTGGTTTCAATCTTGGTGGTTCGTGGTTTTGGGTTGCGGTTTCAATCTTGGTAGCTCGTGGTTCGTGTTCGATGTTCGGTGGTAAGTGGCCGGTGGTTCGTGGTTGTTTCATTGGTCTCGGTTGTTACATTCTTGGTGGCCGGTTCGTGTTCGGTGGTCGTGGCTTATTGCCGGTGTTTCGTGGCGTCTCGTTAGTTTTTGTGGTTCGAGTTTCGTGGCCGGTGGTCGAGGGATTCGTGGTTGGTAGCTCATGGTCGATGGTTTCAGTCCCTGCATTTCTAGCCTTAAACCTGTGTTTTTCCTTCATTTAGCTCTCTCCATTCTTCCCCAAAAGCTCGTATTGCCACCACCTGGTTGGATGATTGTGGCTATTGGTAAAATGGTTCGTGGTTACAGGTATTCGTGTTCGGTGTGTTGGTTGAGGTTCGTTTTGAGTTCGCTGGGTGACTGCCCTTAGTGGCTTACGAGTTTTTGGTTAGGGTGGTCAGATCCGACCCTTTGTTGGTATTCTTGGGTCTAGCGGTTAGGATATTTGTGGGTGATTTTTGTGGTTTCATGGGCTCTTGGTTGTGGTTGTGGCCTTGTTCAAGTGGTTCGTAGATTCGTTGGTTTGTGGTTGCGGTCTTTGCACAAGTGGTTCGTGGTTTTGTGGTGTGGGTTTAGCTTCAAGCGGTTCATGGCTCGTGGTTTAGTTAAAGTGGCTAGTGGTTCGTGGTTTCGTGGTTCGTGCTTGTAGTTTTTGTTGTAGTGGTTCGTGGTTCGTGGTTGTGGCCTGTGGGTCTAGCTTTAGATGTAATGGTTTTGTTTTCTTCTGTCCTAGGTTGTGTCTTGCAACCTAGGAAGTTTGTATTTTTGGTTGGTGTTAATAAAATTGTTGTCGTTAAAAAAAAAAAGTTAAATAATGTCACCATTAAAAAATTCTCTAAGCCCGTTCCTAAGAACAACTCATATAAATTAAGAATAAAAAGGCACATACATGGTTTAAACTTTAAAAAGGGAGAAAAAGGAAATATTTATTTTGTTGACCATTAATTTGCTTTCTATGTCGATGCTTCAAAAAACACAATCTTTAAGTCGTATTTAATGATAACTTTTCTACCTTCTAAGAATAATTTAATATATAAGGTGATAAAAGTCTACTAGACTTTACTAGTGTCTACCGACTAGTAACCAATCTCTATTGGGGATGCTATGTTTACCATGTTATTTTTAATATAATGATGTATCAACCAATAGTGGGGATATTTAGGTTTTTGCCTAATGGCGATCGTAAAGTTAGAATAAAAATTCGTAAAATTGTCCGATGTGTTATTAGCTTTATTTTATGATCTCAAAAGATTTTTGAATTTTTTTGGTCTTGGTGGGTTTTTCGTTGATTCTAAGAGACTTTTATTGATTTTTTGGTTGATTTTGATTAGGGATGGAAAAGAAAATCAAAACCGACGGGAAAAATCGAAATTGGAAATAAACGGATCGGGTTCAGGAACAATAAATGGGGATGGGGAAAACCCGATTATTTTTAACGGGGACGAGGGACCAATACCCGACTCAATCACCCGATTATATACCCGAATATATCCCCAATTAAATACCTGGTAATATAATTATTTTATTATTTTAATTGTTTAGTTCTAATATTTTGGATGCATTTCGACTTTAGGAATTTAATTTTTTTTCGGATATGTTTGGATAATGGATTCAATAATGTTATGTAATTTAGTAAGATCATTTTCCAAAATTTGTGATAAAATTTAAACGATAACGAGAGATCCCAGCGGTGAAAACTGTCCATTTAATTAACCATTTACACAAACAGTGATACGCGTTTCCCTGCGTTTTTCCCTGATTACCCGATGGGAATCTCCGTCTAAATCCCCATGGATTTTTTTAAGTAGGGACAGAGGGGGGGGGGGGGGGGGGGGGACCAACCCTCGTTCAAACCAACACGTTGCCATCCTTAATTTTGAGGTACTTTGTTTATTTTTTAGATAATAGGGTCACAGGTGAAAAAACACCGTAGGAAACTGTGATGGAATGTCAATTGTTTTTAAGGTAGGAAAAAAGTGTTTTTAATTTCATTTATGTGGGAGCCCATCCCCTACCAATTATGTAATTAGTTCGCCTATACTAACCAATTATAATTGGTACGTAAAATTCTATATCAATATACAACCAACTATACTTGATAGTAACTAAAATGGTACTATCTTTTTTTAGTTGGTACATGTTGGTAAGGAATTATACCTACATCATAAAAGTTGAAGTTAGAACTTGATTTAAATTGACATATTTACAAAATGTTGATATGTGTTGTACCGTTTATCTTTGCAAGAAAAAAAAAACAATCTTCATATAATACAACCATTCACTAATAGTCTAAGTACAAATCGTTGGTGGATCGAGGAGTTACGGAAAGTGACGAAAGTTTTTAGGGTTAGGTGAATGAGTTCAATCAAATTCTACATATTCACCCATATTATAATTTTGCAAACTATAAACAAGATAATTTAAAGTCTAGTATCAAATATATTGTATTTTTGATTAACTTTAATAAACAAATAATTAACATGAATAAATCCGTACGATACGGTACTATTGTAGCACACAACTTCTAATACCATGCATGTTTAAATTGTTGGTACAGTATTACTGACCTATTATAGGAATTAATTGGTTTATCATGGTACAAATTTGACATCCATATTCTCCACAACAATTCAAGGTTGCCCCTGTATATACTCTTTTGTAGTCATTACCCTTCACGGCTTCACGCCTTATGTTTGGCTTACTTTTCACTCGATTGGTCATATTCATTAAAACATATGATGTCTTGCCCATCCCGAGCTCAAAGTTATAGGTTGTCATGATAACCTTTAAATTAACTAAGGGATTGTTTGGGAGTGTTTATTCAAAGGTGTGTGTTACTTATCTTCTTCTTAGAGAAGCAATAAGTTATTTTTGAAGTGTTTGGATCAGCTTATCTCCTTTTTGGAAAATCTGAAAATGAGATTTTTAGAAAGCCAAAATATTTTAACTTCATGAAAAATGTGATAAGCCCATAAGCACTTCCAAACACCCCCTAAATGTTGATTGGTGTTTTTAATATCATCAAAGACATTTAACAAATTAACCATTTCACAAGTTGTTATAAACTTCAATAACGTCTTTGTTGAGCCTGAGAAAAAGTGCAACCTTCATTCAAGAAACAATGTGTAGAAAGATGTATTAGTCCAGTATATTTATTCTAAATGTATAGTCGTTTTAATAACGAAGGTAAATCAAGGAACCTTTTGTAGTGGTAGTACGCGATAAATACTACTCGCAAAGTGGTTTTGCTATTAAATGTTGGTAATTTTAGTGTCACCGGGTTAATTTTAGCATAATCGAATAGACATATTATCAATGGAGTTAAATATTGTTTTAGTCAGGTTAGGTGGTGCAAAGTGCACGCTTGTTCTAAGATGAGTTTAATCTCGGTTCGGTTCAAGGTGGTCAGAGTGCATTTCGCTATGCGAGGCATGTGACTCACGACGCGAGGTTGATGTCTCGCAACGTAAGGATGCTGACTGGTGGCAATACTTCCAGAGAGTGGTTTGCAATGCGAGGTTGACGTGTTGCGACGTGAAGATCGAAATTTTTTACGACTTCATTCTAGTGGGGGTCTCGTGACGTGAGATTAAGGACTCGCGACCCGAGACAACGATTATATATATATATATATATCTCAATTTTTGGAATTTATTCTTTGGATAATTATCTTGAATGTTCATCTTGTTTTGGGATGGAAAAATCAGTATTAATAGCTGATGAATCTCATATTTGAATAATCAGAAGATACCAAAAACGTCTTTCATAAAACCCTAATTCGGATCTCTTTTCAGTGATTTGAGTTGAGATTGTCTGTTGTTGGATTATCCTATAATCTGAATTTGGTGTAACCATGCATAGAGTCGACATATCATATTCGAAAAGTAATTTTAAACGATTATTCAAGAGGATCCAGATATTCGAAGGTTTCAGAAATAGATTTATCCTCCTCACATGACAACATTAAAAAATTTCAAAAAACTTACACTTCCATCTTTTTCTATAGGCCCTTTCTCGACAAGTTTTTGGGTCCGGTAAAAAGAGGTCATTAGTAAGTACAAAAACATCTTGAAAAAGTGATATTTACGGTAAAAAGTACAATATAGTACAATAAATTTTCACAGTTCATATAAAATAAATATTAGGTACTTTTAGGCGTAAAATTTTCGTTATTAATATGTGGATCAATATCAATTCATGCAAATATATAACTAAGTTCATTTCAACAAACTAGTGATTGTAACTACCAATTATTTACTCCACCAAACCGATGTCCAAAATTTGAACAAAACTACTTTAAACACTTTATTGTAACAAACTTCTCTTATCATTGTATTCTTCCTATCATTTGAACAAAAAAAAAATCAAGTAAATATAAACAAATCATATGCCCTAGCTTGTGATTCCTATTATTTTTTTCTCTATAATTCAAACAAACCTCTTTTTAAGTAAATATAAACAAACCTCTTTTTAAGTACTGAAGAATGAAATTGTGGTCATTGTAGAGATATTATTATGCCACTTCAACTCAAATCTTTTTACTAGATAAAAGTTTATAGATAGTAAAAGGGTTTCACAAATTTAGTTTTGAAGCTAAAATTTGATTTTTTAGTTTCAAATTTCACATTATTCCCATTTCTTTTAGAGTAAATTAAAATTTTGGTCCCTATGGTTGTTGTTCACTATCAAGTTTTGTCCCAATATCCAACTAACTACAATTTTGGTCACTGTAGTTGACAATTTGTTTCATTTTTGGTTCCTCTAACTAAATTTAGTTAGAAAAGCTAGTTAAATAAAGGGTATTTTGATTAGGGATGGCAATTTACCCCGCCCCGGTGGGGAACCCGGTTCACCCGCCCCGAATGGGGCCGGGGATTCCCCGGAAAAACGGGTCTCGGGGCCGGGGCCGGGGATACCCGGTTTAGATAAAGCGGGGACGGGGCCGGGGCCGGGTGAGGGGTCCCCCGCCCCTCCCGGACCCGGAGTATATATATATATATATATATATATATAATTAAATAGGTTAATAGAACAAGAAATTAAGATTTTAAAATTTAAACTATATGCATACTCTCAAGCACCAGCTCGCCTACTGTCTTCTCTTCAGAAATCACATTCACAAACAAAAAAAATCCTCCTCGCTCCTCTGTAATCTGAACCTCTTCTCACTTTCTCAACATTCACATATATTATATTTTATTTTATTACTTCTTTTAAAACTTGGTTTTTTCATTTTTGATTGCATGTATTTTATTGCTTAGATTTGAAAACTTGTTTTGTCATGTTTTTTAAAAAAGAACTTAGAACCGGGTCGGTAAGCGGGTCTAAATCGGGGGAGTTGACCGGGTTTGATCGGGTAATTGACCGGGGACGGGTGTGAGATACCCGTACCCGGGCGGGGACGGGTCCGTGTACTAAAAAGCGGGGGCGGGGACGGGTAAGGGGATCCCTGCCCCAAACCCGCCCCGTTACCATCCCTAATTTTGATCATTTCAAATTTTCTTTTGTCTTTTACCTTCTCTTGTTTCTTTAGATTATAATGTAAATTACAATTTTAGTCCTTATGGTTTGTTTTTTTTGTCTTTCCTATATTTTTCATTTTTCATTTTATACTTTTATTATATTAATTAATTAATGTTAATCTTAGCTAAGAATATATATTTTATTCTATAAAATACAACATTAGAAAAATCTTATTAGTATCTTTATATTCAGTTAAAAATCAATTTTGTTAAATTTTTATATGGCTTATCATACACATATATATTAATATAAATTAATTAATTAACGATAACCTTATATAAAAATTTTTATTTTATTTTTAAATTGCACCATAAAAAATTCTTGTTAGTATTATGGTAGTTTGTATTAGTTAAGTATTGAACATTTTTAGTTTTTTGGTACAATTTATTATACATACACAAACATATACACAAATTAAAAAAAACTTTAACTATATATAAAGATACTAATAAGATTTTTTTTAATGGTGTAATTTATAAAATAAAATACATATTCTTAGTTAAGGGCAGGCTAACATTAATTAATTAATATAATAAAAGTATAGAATAAAAAAGTGAAAAATATAAGAAAGACCAAAAAAAAATCATAAGAACTAAAATTGCAATTTACTTTATAACCTAATGAAACAAGAGAAGGTAAAAAACAAAAGAAAGTTGAAATTATCTAAATACCTTTTTTTAACTAGCTTTCTAACTAAATTTAGTCACAGGACCCAAAAGTGAAACAAATTGTCAACTATGTGACCAAAATTATAATTAGATTGACATAGGGATTAAACTTGATAGTGAGCGACAACCACAAGAACTAAAATTGTAATTTACTCTTTATTTTATAAACACCATCATATATCGCCAAACTTACCCACTAACCCATACTACAATAATCATCCGTCCATCTACATTTCTAAGCCTATTAGAGCTAGACCTGACAAAAATTGACACGACACGTTAACCCGATACGAACTCGACATGAAATAAACGGGTTTGGGTAACATATTTCAACTCGTTTAAGTAAACGGGTTCACACGACACGAAAATTAAATGGGTAAGGTGAGGGTCAAACATATCAACTCGAAAATGACCCGACTAACCCGTTTATACATATATATATATATATATAATATGTGTGTGTGTGTTTTGTGTATATATAAAAAGTTTTCTTTTTACATTTGTACAAATTTACAATTTATCTAGATTTTTTTTAAAAAAAACAGAAGGCTAGTTGATAACAAAAAATCAAACTTCAAAAAACATCCTTAAAATTAAACAATTCTCTTAAAGGATAAAAAGAAAATTGATGTAATACTTAATTTTCCTCTTCGATTTTAGCCTTGTCACTCACGTAAATACCGTCAAGAAACTTCCGAATATCCTTGTTCTTCACATGGCAATGTTAAATGGATTTGGTTAAATCTTATAAGTTTGAATTATAAATTTTGGATTCCTTGACTTTTGTGAATTTTTAGTTTTTAATTTTATAAATGCTAAACGGGTTAAGCGGGTCAACCCGTTTATTAAACGGGTCGGGTTAGGTTTGAGATTTCTGACCCTTTTATTAAATGGGTCAGGTTAGGGTTGAGATTTCTGACCCTTTTATTAAATGGGTCAGGTAGGATCAAACATTTTCAACCCGTTTAACTTTGAACCCGACACGAACTAAAGACGACACACATTTGCCAGGTCTAATTAGAGCACCCCAATATTGATGTCTCCAAGAAGACAAAAAGATTAATTAGCAAAACATAGATAAATAATAAAACCCAAACATACATTAAACAAGAAAACTAAAATAACACTTAAATGCAAATGTATAGGGTCTCATGATCCCAGTCAAAAGTTTTAAAAAAAATGTGGTTCTAACTTCATTTTTTTACTATCCTTCACAATTTGCTCGACTTCATGTTTAGAATATTTATAAATTTGTATCCATTTGATTTTTTTCTACCAAAATCAAAAGAAACAAGCTTATTTAAATGTCTTGTGTATTATTTTGTTAAATCCATTTTAATATATACCATCTCAATGTCTAGTTTTGTGTCTTGCCTTTTAAATACATCTTAATATCTTATTATTTTTTTTCTTTAATATATACTGGCTTATTATATTAATTGTTTTATGATCAAAGACTTAAACCAATTATCTAGAGATAGATATATAATTATGGCATAATGTGGCTTTCGGTTTAACCGAGTAACAAAAGAATAATTACAACGGATCATTTAAATCCAAAAACCACATAACTTGAAACCAGTTTTGTTCAGATGGGTTATATGGTTTTGGAAATGTTTTAACATATTATTCTGAACACGATTCACCTAAGTTTCTATATCCATCAATGATGACATATATAATATATACTAATGGCTAGCCATGTTATTACAGAGAAAACAAAAGCAAACAAGATAGCAAAAAAAGAATGACCATAAGATTGTGATTCAACTAACAGACTCTAATAATAAACTAATACATTTCTTAGACCCTTGTTATCTACTAAATTTATTGTTGTCACTTATAACTTCTTTTTTTGTGATCTTGTTATATACTAAAACTAGATAATACCTATGCGTTACAAAGTTTCTCAAATCTAAGTTGGAAATTGAAAAGAAAAATTTTGTTTCATCTTCAATTTTATTCTGCATCATAAGATGCTAAATTTATAATTTTATATGCTTTTAAATTGCATATTAAATTTACAAAACTCAAGGCCAATATGGTCAAAAAAAAGTTCTACATGCTCAAATTTTGTTTATTTGGTTTGATTTTTTAGTAGGCAACCCATGTATCTCTATGAACTTTTGTTTTCAAATATTACATAAGTGCGTTTCATAGGTTTATTTGTGACTCAAGTTGCAATGAAAACTTCTATACATAAAAGTCTCGAAATTTAATATTTATAAAAATCATGGATACTTTGTTTAGTTTATTGACGAAACGATTATAATGATATTATTTAAAAAAATGTAATTTTAATGCATTTTAGACTTTTAGTTCTTAATATACTATTATTAATGTTATATAATAAGAGTGTTAAACAAAAATGAAAAGTAAGAGATTAAAAGTAAAATTATAAACTAACTACATGGGTATGAGTCTAATTGAATCGCAAATGTAAATTGTGTTTAGATACGTGTTTAGGTGAAAAACACTAAAATCGACTTATCAGAAGATAACATGTGCCATGCCAATTACTTATTTACTAGGCTTTTCATAGCGCAAACCTTCTTACCCTCAACCCCTTACGTAACATCAACGCAATATCAACTTTTCTCTTCCAATCATAACCCTCAAGGGGAGTAGCACCAAATTTTCATACCCTTGTACCATATTATTTTATTAATTTAAGAGAGATAACGAGAGAAAGAGGGAAGAGGGAGAGAAGGGGGGGGGGGGGGGGAGGGAGGGAGGAGGGAGTGCTACGGGTTGGACGGGTTGGGTTTGGAAACCCGCTATCATATCTGTTAAAAGTTACCCCCTATCCGTCCTCAACCTTTCTAGTGATACGAAAGAACTTATTAGTATAGATTGAGTTTTTGGTTTTTTTTTTTTAATTCATACTCCGCTAAAAAAATCATTCAAACCCTAATTTTTTTAATCTATGAACGAGTGTGTGTCGAGCATTCTCCTAAGAACAACCTTTAGTACCTTACTTGTTTATAACATACTATGGTTTCTTAAAATAATTCAATAAATATTAAATCAATTAAAATAAGTATTCAATTAAAATAAATATTTCCATCATACATTTGATGCTAAAGAAGAAAAAAAGGTGTGAAAATGTAACGAGTTTTTTTGGTCGTTAATTTGGTGTTTACATCTTCTTCTTCTTCTTCTTCTAGTGGGGACTCCTGTGTTGACTTTCAACACCCGCCGCAGCTAAAAGCCGCCAAATCTGCTGACGTCACCAAAGCATCCAATGAACGTTTGATGACATCATCACCACCACCCTCCTCCCCCCTATATATTCCCTCCCACCCCTTTTCTCTTCTGCTTATATTATAAACCATATAAAACACAAGCTATCTATTAAACCACTTTTACTAATTAATTAAGTTAATTTCTGTTTTTATGGAAAGTTGCCTGAAAACCTCCACTCCCATGGCTATTTCCACCGAATCCGACTACTCGCGCTCCCATTCGCCGCCGTCGTCTCAGCTTAGCCCCACCAGCGTACTGGCTCCGCCGCCGCCGCATCCGGTGGTGCTCAGCCCTTGCGCCGCCTGCAAGATCCTGAGACGGCGGTGCGTCGAGAAATGCATGTTGGCACCTTACTTCCCGCCCACCGACCCCCACAAGTTCACCATTGCACATAGGGTCTTTGGAGCTAGTAACATTATTAAGTTGTTGCAGGTACGTGAATTTTTACATTTGAAACGTTACAGCAGAATGAATGTTGTGAATGGTTACGTTCACACTGTCTTTGCTGTAAAGATTCGGATTTTAATTATCTTTACAATGTTTTGTCAAGAAGTTTTAAGTGAAAATATGATCTCGTGGTCATCTCATACAAATGAAAACTCATTTTCAATTGTGAACGTGAAGACCATTCAAATCGCGCCATTTGATAATATTTACTCTGAATATCACACATTATTTAGAGTGATTAAAGGTGCCTAAGCTTTATTCACTCTAAATAATGCATGATATTCACTCTGAATATCACACACATTATTTAGTGGTCCTCACGTTCACAACTAAAATTGAGTTCATATTTGAATCTAACCCCTATTCATACGTAATTATGTGGGAGATTTTCAAAAGATATTCTAATGAACACTTTTTTTGTCAACTATGGGCCTTTGCCGAAAGCGTTCTTATATTGTTTGAATATATGGCAAATTAGATATATATCTCATATGTAACTATGTATTTAGTCAAATCAAGTTTACATATAACCAGAAAATGTACGAAAATTTCAAGTACTTTTTTATGAATTGATAATTCTTAGCCCCTTCATTGTCATTAAGTTATATCATAAATGTCAAATAATAAACTTAGATTATTATTTATTAATTCATTGATAAATACCCCACAATATTTTTTTTCCATAGACTGCTTTTTCAATGACTTTTTGGTAAAAAATGAACATTTGACTTTATAAAGTGTGAGTGTGACTGATTAAATTTCTCGCGGGGGGTTATATATATATATTGTACTAATCATAATTTGGTGACAATAGTTTCGATATTTTTAGCCGATTAAATATATGAGATTTAAGTTATTGTTTTATATTTGACCAAGACAACACTTTCGGTTCTCTTTGTAAAAAGTTAAATGCTTGAAAGTTAATTTAAGGGTATTGCTAGATTATCTTTTAAATATATCAGAATTAAGCCAAAAATCTAGTAAAACCCAAGTTCGTCTTCATTTCCTTTTTACTTTCAATGATGATAAACATATGAGTTAAGGTAGAACTTTTTTCAAAAAAAGGAAATGTTGAAAGTTTATAAGTTATGCATATAAAGACGAAGTGTTAATTACTTTCACGGGTTAGAGGAGATAAATTGATTGTAATTAAGTAGGGAACAAGACATTGTTATATGTATTTAAAAAAAAAAACTAATTGTGATGTATGAAACTGGGTGTTATAGGAACTTCCAGAATCTCGAAGAGCTGATGCTGTCAGCAGTATGGTGTATGAAGCAAACTCAAGGCTTAGAGATCCTGTCTATGGTTGTGCGGGTACAATTTGTCATCTTCAGAAGCAAGTAAGTGAGCTCCAAGCAGAGTTAGCAAAGGCCCAAGCGGAGATGGTCAATTTGCAATGTCGACAATCCAACATTTTAACTCTAATTCGTATGCAAATGGATCAACAAGCACTCCCGGTCTCACTACCACTGCAAGAACAAACACTTTATGACAACATAAGTTTCTTTGACGATAATGCCAATCTTGACAGTCTTGGGCCGCTTTGGACTTGAATTGAAGAGTTATTTTCGTTCAAACCTCCTAAGGAAAAGAGGAGCGGTATGATCAAGAGGGTTGGAGGAGACTTTGCTAACTTAGTTTATGAGATTTTATTAGTCTTAATTAGAATGTACCTTTCATCCCATAAAGGGTCATAAAGAAATTAAAATTGCATATTGTATTTCAACTGAAAATAAGTTGATATTTATAGAATGTTTTAAAAATCATATACATTTGTCAAATAAAATCTATTTTTATCTATATTCAATGAATAAAAAGGAAAACAAATGTTTATGTAGCAAATGTTGAACTAAAAGTATGTAGGTGACCTAAACTTTATTTAATCAATTCATAATAAACAAAATTTCAAAGTTGCTAACGACTTAATATAACTAACCTTGTAATTATTATATATCTTTAGACTGGAGTGATTGGATTCTGCTATTTAAAATTATAATAAATTAAAAAAAAAAAGTAGTTTTTTGATATTTTTTGTCTTGACCAAATGACATTAAAGAAATATAGATATTTAGAAGTGTTAAAAAGGATATTGACTATTAAATTAAGCGTGATAGAACATATGTTGATTTTGGTATCATCCAACTTTATATTTTACGTGTTCATAATTTATAATTTATAAACTCTAACAAACGTATTTTCAAGTGATCATGACTTTCAAATTACATATGAATATTAATTTGAAGCACCATCATTATAAATTATTAAAAATCAGATATCAACATTGGGGACGCATGCTATGTAAATGACACATGCCAAAACACTTTAAAGATTTCACTATAAAAGACTATGTTTATAGAATGACTAAATTCTTCAAGTATCCTAATAAAATGGTGAAGCATTAAATTTGAAGATGTTATTCCCGAATTTGTATATCTATACTTGGAATATTTTTGAATTCTTTAAATAGCTTAGTTGCACTTAAATTGTTTGATAAATCGATGACTAACTAAAACCCAAAGGAAATCAATGTTCAGATGTGGATTGAAGATGAAATCCTCTCAACACTAAGCTATCCGCTCGGACACAATCATTCTACCGACTACTTTGAAAAATCGGCGCGTCGTCCTGCCGCACCTTATAGTTATTGGTCTTCTTGCACTTGTTTGACTTTGAGGAAGATATACCAAATCTTCCTATGATGTAGGCATTCTTCTCTTGTGAGATAAATAATATCTAAATTCTAGAGCTTCTCAAGTACTATTCACGTCAAAGTTAGAAAAGTATTTAAAAGTACATTTTTTGAGGGGTTGGAATGTAGAGTTTACTCTTTGTTTTATTTGAAGACCAATGTACATGTGACACGCATGTGTGGTGCATTAAATGTTCATGGTAGTATAAATAGGTGAAGAACCCTTTATGCAAGATCATGCTTTTGAAAAAGAAATCTCAGTGCAAAATCGATAGAAATGTTCTTTCTCACGAAGTTCATCAGCTTTTTTCTTTATACTTTTAAGTGTTTTGTTCTTCATTTCTCCAAGTGTTCAAATTGTTAGAATAGTTTTTAAAACTGTTATTTTTCGTAACAATTTGTTTTCTAAGCGTAATTCTTATTGAGTTATCTATAAAACAATTAAATTATAGGACTAAATTTATCGTACCAGAAAAAACGATGTCCCAATAAGTTCATATAACACCTTTTTGACGTCGTAACAAGTAGGGGTGAGCATTGGAATTAGGTATCCACCTTTGGAACTGGAACCGTCAGTTTCGGAATCGAAATCGGTGTAATTGGTTCCAGTTCCTAATATACGGAACCAATCGGGACCGGTTCCAGTTCTCATTTTTTTGGAATCGCTAACTGTCAGGTACTTGTCGGAACTGGATATGTTGTATTTTAATAAAAATAATTTTTTACGTTTATTATGTTAATTGAACAAAAATTGAAATTATGATTTTATCTTTTACAGTTACACACCTACACATGCACACCAATGACCACTTTCTTCACTCAAATTATTTATTCTCGTTTTTCGATATTTTTTATATCATATTTATCATTTCAAGTTGTGTTTTTTGTTTTATTTTCATTTCAAATAATGTTCGTAATTATTTATATAATTATTAGATTTTAGTTTATCAGGTAAATTTTCATCGTTTGTATTATTTGTTTCGTTACTTTAGGATTATATATTATCTAATAATTACTCTTTATAGCATAAAACAATAAAAGTGTTTAAAAAATTAGACACCGGTACCATGTTCTAGGACCAGTTCCCAAATATAAAGAACCGGTGTAACCGGTTCCTTTATCCTAGAAACCGCTGGCTTCAGTTCTGATTCCTGTTCCATGTATTTTGGCTACGTAACCGCCTTTGCTCACCCCTAGTAACAAGTTTTTTAGAACACTTCTAAAATAAAATATCATATTAACTATTTTACAAAAAGTTATTTAAAAGATGTCTTATAAACAGAGGGGTTTGTGGACACTTCTAAAAAAGTGTCATATTAAATAATTATTACGAGACATTTTTTTAAATGTCCTAAAACTTATAACGATGCCCAAAAACATTCTTGAAACTTATTGTATCACTTTTAGATATGACACTTTAAATTCTCGATCATGTTATCTTAAGTCATATGAGATATTCTATTAGGACACTAAAACACTTTGGGGTCCTAAGTCTAAACCTGATAGTAATTGAGGGAGAGGTCTTGGTGCGTAAGACACCTTCGTGACTTTGAAGAATTGAATTTGTTGCTTAGTAATGTTTCTACTAGATCTAATGCTCGGGATCATTGGGTCTGGTGGTTTGTAAAAGATGGGGTCTTTTTCGGTCGCAAGCTTAAGATGTTCAATCAAAGATAAAATTGTGTAGGTTCTAGGACCGACATGCCTACGCTTTGGATATCTTACATGATTTGGAATCTTTGCATCTTTATTTGGCACCTTTGATGGGAGAGGATTCCGGTTCAAGCATTTCTCCTTGACAAAGGTCCTCCACTTTATCGTTTGTCTTTGCTGTGAAAACACGAAACCCTTTAGCATTGTCTTTTGAAGTCTCCTTTAAGCTTTTCTTCTTGGTAGGGACTGTCCTTATCGTTGTCTATTTCCTTGGATCATCCGTTGGCTAGTTCAAATTCTCATTCCATTCTATTCTCAAGGTGTTTTGTATGACAGTGTTATAGATCAATTTAAACTTATTGTGCAAACATGCTCTCACCCATTACCAACTGAGTTACACGTCATTGACAGATCAATTTAAATTTAATATGGAACCATCAAAACAAAAAAGTCTTCTCGAATGGTCCAAATGACCAAATTTATCAGTCTTTTGCTCCAACATCGGTCATAAATTGGATATGCTAGCGAAAAACGTTGCAAATTGTCAATGAACAGAGTGATGTGGGGGGTCGTGGGTTTGACGGCTAACTGGATCTGTAGCCCTGCTTTGTTTTGGCTTGCGGTTGGCTTTTGTTCGCATGTGTTTGAGGCTTCTTACTCTTCGTTTAGAGGTTCCTTTATCTTTGTTGTAGTCATTTTCGGTTGTTTCATTTTTTGGGTGTTACTTTCCTTCTTGGTGTTTGTTTTTTCCTTGTTATGTTTTTTTCTTTGACTTGTAGATCTTTCGTACTCTATTTTGTTTTTCGCTCGTTCTGGTTAATATATATAGTTGTCTTCAAAAAGAATTATTGAATTATTGTTATGAAATTATAAACCATTTTGTTCCAACTTTAATAATTCATATAATATATTTAAAATAATAAAAGAAAAACACATATTATAAGTTAGAAGAGGACAAGATACATAAACTAGTAAAAGAACAAGTAAAAGTAAAAAGTTATTTTTGGAACCAAAAATATGTCTAATCCGATAAAGAGCGACGGTCACTTCATAATTCGCAACCACCAGCACTTGCATTACGCCTTTTTAATTATAGACGTTTTGGACACAATAAAAAATATAAAATTTAGAATCTAACTTTACTTTTTTACCTTTTTACTTTTTTTTATATGCAAAAGGCTTCTCTTTTTAGCCTACCACCAATTTTTAGCACATCTAAAATTGAATATTTGAATGATAGTTATAGAATTTTTAAAGATGCAAAAGTAACAAATTTATAGGGTGGTTAACACATTTTGATAGCTACCTATTATTGCTTATTTTTCTATTGTTGAAAATTGAAATGATCGATATTGTTTATAGGGTGTTTGGTTAATATAATGAAATCAGATGAGCTTGGAATATATTGAAGAAAATATGATGAAATTTAATGAAGTTTGTATACATGTTTGGTTGAATTAACGATTCATCAAACAACTTCAAATTTCACATAAAATCATACGGAAAGTAAATGATAACCACAATTTTAAATTTGTAAGGAGCTCAGAGATCAATTTGTATAGGACGGGTGGTTACAATTAAAATAATCTTCATGCAATCTCTCAAAGATTTTGAATATGCGTGTTTGGTTGGCACAATACAAATATGGAATTAGAATGAGATAATTAGAAATGATCAAAGTAACTCTTCAAAAAAAGTTATATATACTTTTTTATTAAATTCTAAATAGCATATGATGATAAAATTTATTGGCGACGAGGACGGTGGAAACAGCGATAATAATTGTAGGCGATGGCGGTGTTGGTGGTGGGAACGTTGGTGGTGGGCCGGGGTGGTATTGATCATGTATACAATTGTATAAAGTACGTTGGTTGTAATTTGATAAAATGGTGGAAATTAGTATAGAGGAAAAAAATTAGTGGTGAAAATTAGTATAGAAGAAAAAAATTAGTGGTGAAAATTAGTATAGAAGAAAAAAATTAGTGGTGGAAATTATGAAGTTAATGGTGGAATTATGAAAGTTAATTATATTCAATCTACATACCAAACGCCTAAAATAAGTTTGAAGTTTGGTCCATAGAATAAGATAATAAGTCATTTTAATTATGTCAGATTTTACAGGAATCTTGTGATTGAAATGGATGTAACATTATTCAACCCAAACGTATTCAGAGACTTTTGATACAAAATTAGTTTTTCAATAAGATATTTAAGCATTAACTTTGCATCACTAGTTTTCTAGGTTTTTTCTATTGAGGGTTTTTTAATACTTTGGTTGTTGATCAATTGTTAATATATGAAGTGTTGGTTATGTATTTAGACCCGCAATCCAAATTTTCTTTTAGATATGTTTTTTAGTTTTTATAATTATCCTTTAAATGTATGCAATAATGTACATTTATAAAAATTGTCTTTACTATCGTATCAATAACAACTTCATAATTTATAATGCATACTTGTATAGAGGAAAAATAGTCATGGATACAATACATTACAACAATAGTTTTCACTGTAATAATAATATATGAGATTCTAAAATGATTAAGGCCTAATATAAAGGCATTGTTTGGTAAAAATAAGCTAGCTTATTTTATGTGTATATGTTTCGTAAGACAAAAAGTAGCTTATAAGCTAGCTTTTTGATAAACTACTTGAAGTAGCTTATGAGAAGCTTTTTTAACTTTTTTCAATTATATCCCTTATTAATATTAACTATTATTAATTAAAATTATATAGTAATTATTAATAAATATTAATTATTTATTATTAATAAAATATTAGTTTTTAGTAATTAAAGTTAGTTATTAATTAATTTAGTTATACATTATATATTATTTATTTTTAAATGTTATTAATTATATTAAATATTATTTAATAAGTTTAATTATCTAAAAATAAATATTAGAATCTTTAAAATGTTTATATAATTAACATATGCTTTAATAAAAAATATTTAATCTATTTTTTAATTATATTCTTTTAAAATTACTAAATATCAAAAGTTGATCAGTTTTATTTTTATTTTATATAATAGTAATTTAAATCATAATTTAATGTAGATTTTTTCTAAAATTTGTTTCAATAAGTTATAAACTTATGGTGTATATATATGATAATAATAATAATAATAATCAATTCTATATTATATTATTAAAAAATTGAATTATTTATATATTATTAGAAATTTCTTTTAATTATATTATTAGAGATTTATCTTAATTATATTATTAGAGATTTATCTTAATTATATTATAAAATATTTGTAATTGATTAAAAATGTTGTTTTTGGTCATTTTACATACTCATAAGCTATTTTTGCCAAACATAATTTGTTCATAAACTAGCTTATCAGTCATCAACTAGCTTATCAACTAATTTGCCAAACATAGACAAAAGTATAACCTTTATGATTTAATGATTAACATTCAAATTAGAATTCAAATAACCTTTAAGGTTATGTTTGGCAAACCACCTGATAAGCAAGTTGTTAACTAATAAACTAGCTAGTAGATAATAAACTAGTTTATGAACAAATTATGTTTGGCAAAAACTAGCTTATCGACATGTAAAATAACCAAAAAGGGTATACTGAAGTATAATAATTAATATTAATAAGGATATAATTAGAAACAACTACAAAAAGTTTCAAAAAGCTAACTTCCAGTGACTTGTCAAAAGCTAGCTTATAAGATATTTCTTGTCCATCAAAAAATGTGTTTAAAATATAAGCTAGTTCATAAGCTACCTTATATTCACCAAACAATGCCTAAATGGTATGTGGATATTATATTTTATTCATTAAATGGAAAGTAAACATTATGGTGTTATTTTACCAAAGTATAGATTAGAATTTTACTTTTAAGTTGATGATGATTTAGAAAAAACTATAACAAATAAAATAATTTTATTATACAATATAACAGATTAATTTGATAGAATACAATTTCACTTGTGAATATGGTTTAGAAAAATTGGTGTGGAACTGTGGATATTGTTAAAATACTTTTCTATTACATTTTTTAATTAAAGTAATCGATTTGAATGATTATTTTTACAATAAAATTTTGGCACAATGAACAATTTAGTGGAGAGAAAAATTAATATACTTTATTTAAATTTAAAAAGAATTTATTTATCAGAAGAATACATTATTTTAAGGAATAAAGAAAAGGAAAAAGGGGGAAATATGGGACCCGATTGTGTGGAATCCGACCCATAACCTAACGCGTTGGGTCCAAATGCTTCACAGCAACTTGTACCTGTTAGAGATATGCCCATTATCACAACGACGATAATATTATTAAAATGTAATAGCCTATTGGGTCGCACACAAAGTTCGATCACATAAAAGCGAGATATAATTTTTAGAGGGTTAACAAGTGATTAATTAAAAGTGTTTTAATTAATTGAGAATTACTAGTGGGACCAACTAGTAATTAATCAATACTTGTTATGAGATAATATCTAATAAGTTTAGATAATATCTAAAAGTTAGATAATTATTATACTTGATTAGATCTAATTTAAATAAGATATTAATCCTATTTAAATTAAAGAATAATCCTAAAAATTAGAAAAGATACATATCTTCTCTTCCCTGGTTTTGGTAGACGCCATATAATAAGAAGAAAAGTGAAAAGAAAAGATGATTGTTTTTTTCTTTCCTCCTATTTTTCATTAGCACACAAAACAAAAGTTTTTCTTGCTTTCTGTTTTCTACGGCTAAAAGAAAAACGACCAAAATTAGTTTTGGTTTTGTTTTGATAACTACACCAAATCATTCAAAGTGTGTGTTAAATTTGGCGATCACAAAAGAAGGGAGGAAGACATCTCGCTACTTACGTGATTGGTTTTGGGGTGTGCTCCTGATAGAGAGATTCCTACTATTGGATCTTCACAGTCGTCATAGAGGTCTTCTTAATCCTTCTCGTATTTACTTTAATTGTTACTTGTATTCGATTGTAACATGATTTCTGGAAGATTGTGTGTTTTTGTTTCGCTTCCGCTTTTATATTTATGTTGATATGAACTGTTTTATTGTACACACAATCCAACAGTGGTATCAGAGCCACGGTTACAATAATACAAGTACATTGAAATCGTTTTATTAGAATTTGTTTTGGGGTTTGTTGTCGTACATTCAAATGGGAAATTGAATCTATGAAACAAACACAAAAATTCTATCGGTTTTTTCTAATGATTTTGAGTTTATCAAAATCAAAAGTTTTGGTTTTGAAAGTTAGGGTTTCTAACCTAAAACTTTTAAAGTTATGGTTTTTGAAAACAAAGATTTCCAATGTTTTGAAAATTAATGTTTAAAATTTTAATTTGAAGTTTTGAAACATAAAGTTTCCGTTTTCGGAAGTTTAGGGTTTTAAATCTTTAAATTAGTTTTTGTTAAACATAAAGTTTCTATTTTGGGCGTTTAGGGTTTTAAACCCTAAATTTGAGTTTTACAAAATATAAAGTTTCTTATTTTGGAAATCTAGTGTTTTAAACCTTAAAATTGAAGTTTTGAAAAATTAAAGTTTCCTTTTTGGGAAAGATTGTTTTTTAAAACTTAGAGTACTTAAAATTTAAAGTTTTGAATTCTAGGTTTTTGAGAAAACTAGAGATTCGAAATTTTAAGAAAAGACAGAAAACGATTTCTTTTTTAATGTTTATGTTTTCCCGAATACTTTGATTCACTTGTGTATTTAATGTTTGGATGGTTTGGCATGAAACCATACTTACATAAGTATAAAGTTTGCTTTTGCAAGGATTGATTTTAGTGCCAAAATTGTATGTTTTATCAATTTTTATCAAAGTATTGTTTCACATGGATTTGGCACTCCATGGTCTTGTTAGTACAAAATTTGTGTTTGTATGGACCCGGTAATAGTTTGCCTCAATTAGACCTATGTGTTGGATGTTTGGTTGTTGTTTGGTTGTTTTTTTTAAATGGTTGTAATTTTTGCGCGGCCTGCGAGTCGTTTTCTTTTCTATGTATTTGTAAAATAGTATAGAATAGACTAGAGTTTTTTTTTTACAAAATGTAAAAGAAGACCGATGACAACAGACAAGATTCATGGAGATTGAAGTCTTGGCGTGGACCCAATCGAGCATTGAAGAAATGGCGAGTTTAGTGGGAGCCGGCACATCCTTTTGGCTGTTAGTCCCTAGTTTGACCATGTTTTTCTCGTGGTGGCTCACGGGAAAAACGCATAGGTTTGAGGCAAATATTATCGTTACTTGCAATGTGGTTGTGTTTATTATTTTATTGTTTAGGTTGCATGCTAGATAACCTTTTTCAAAAATAATTTGAAACACAACAAAGTTTTATTAATGAGTTAATAATTATTGCGAGTGATTTTAGCAAATAAATAAGATTGGTTTTATAGTTTTAAAATGGTTAAAACAAAATTTGCTAAAATAAAACGGTTAAAAATGTTTTAACTAAGAAAAACAAAAACCCGTTTTTTTAATGTAAATCACATGCTATCCATTTAAGGCACGCATTTGAACTAATAATCTTTCGGCGTGGGAAGGTCTAAAGACAACGCGTCGGTTAGATTTTAGGGATAATGTTTGTGACATTCGCGATATCCGAGAGTCTTGGACCGGATGTCATGTGTCTTAGTATGGTTGATTTACAATCTGGACTCGTGATCCACGGCAAACCTATCACGAGAAAGGATCAGCGTGGAAGGGATTAAACATGCCAAATGACATAATGGATGTCAATGAATCCCGCAAGGATCTAAGAATTTCATTGAGATGAAATCGGTAAAATGGTTACCTACCTAAATAGCTTCTAGTTGCGATCCACGGCAAACCTATCGTAGCTGGGAGTGAAATATGGATCTTAGCCTTGTTAAATTAAATTTGTTTTTTTTTAAAACAATTGGGTAATTTCTTTTAACAAGGATTATTTAATTCAAATCACTAAAATAATTTTTCTATTTTGATAGATGTCAAACAACACGAATTCATCGATTTCAAACTTTTGTTTGAAAGGGCTCCTCGAAAAGGACAAGCTTACGGGCTTGAACTATGTGGACTGGCTTAGAAACCTGAGAATAGTTCTCAGGATGGAAAATAAGCAGAGGGCCATAAAGGAGCCCCTCCCTGCGGCACCCGCTGCCGGAGCATCTCGAGCGATTCGGGAAGAGTATGAGAAACGTCTGACTGAATCGAACGAGGCCGCTTGCCTTATGTAGGCGACCATGGTTCCAGAACTCCAAAAGGGTATGGAAAGCCTTGGGGCGTACGACATGGCCAACCAGCTAAAGGACATGTTCCAGCGGCAGGCCAGGCAAGAGCGGTTTGACAATGTCAAAGCTCTGTCAGAATGCAAAATGGCCCCAGGGAGCAGCGTCAGTGTACATGTTCTGAAAATGAAATCGTACATTGATCAGCTTGAGCGTCTAGGTTTCCCCATTAGTCAGGAGCTTGCTACGGATTTCATTTTAAGCTCGCTGTCTAGTTCATATGAACCGTTCGTTCTGAACTATCAAATGAACAACTTGGAGAAAAACCATAATGGAGCTCCATGGCATGCTTAAGACTGCAGAGTCTAACATGGCCAAGTCCAAGCCCGCTGCTCCAGTATTGGCCATCAGGGAGGGAGGTATAAAGAAAAAGAAGAAGGCTGCCCCTGTGAAAGGCAAGGGGAAGGGAAAGGCTATTCAGCCCAACCCCAAACCTAAGACAAAAAGCCAAGGGAAAGCCCAATCTGATATACCTCAGTCAAAGACTCCTGAGGATGCTGTATGCTTTCACTGCAAGGAGGTAGGACATTGGAGGCGAACCTGTCCTAAGTATCTGGAGGAGCTTAAGAAGCTCAAAGCTAATGGAGCATCAACTTCAGGTACGTATATGATTGAACTCCATAGTACTTCTACTTCTAATTCCTGGGTATTGGACACAGGATGTGGTACTCACATTTGTACTAATGTGCAGGGACTAAAAAGAAGTAGGAAGGTGAGACGTGGGGAGCTGGACCTGATCATGGGTAACAAGCAGATTGCTTCGGTTGACATGATAGGAAATTATGAGCTTTCTTTTTCGTCTGGATTATCTATGGTTTTAATTGATTGTTGCTACTCGGCCGAAATGGCGAGAAACATTATTTCCTTTTATGCTTTATATAAGGATGGTTTTGATTTTGGGTTTGATAATGGATCAATTCTTGTTTATAAGAATAATGTGCTATATTTTAAAGCTAACCCATGTCATGGAATTTATGAAACAAGCATAACTGTTAGAGACAATCGAAGTTCAATTTATAATGTTGAATCGACTCAATCTAAAAATGGTTTAGATAAGTCGTATCTGTGGCACTGTCGTCTTGGTCACATTAGCAAGAAACGCATCACCAAACTCCAATCGGATGGGATTTTGGAATCATTTGATCATACATCGAATGATGAATGTGAATCTTGTCTTCTGGGAAAGATGACGAAGGCACCGTTTACAGGAACCTGTGAGCGGGGCAAGGATCTGTTGGACATAGTACATACTGATGTATGTGGGCCGTTCAGATCAGCCACTAGACACGGCGAGAGATACTTCGTGACTTTTACTGATGACTTCAGTAGATATGGATATGTTTACCTGATTAAACATAAGTCTGAAACCATCGAGGTGTTCAGGACGTTCCAAAACGAGGTAGAGAATCAACTAAACAGGAAGATTAAGACTCTCAGATCCGATAGGGGTGGTGAGTATCTTAGTCAAGAGTTCCGAGATCATCTAAGGAGTTGTGGCATAATTGCACAACTTACTCCTCCCAGGACACCACAACATAATGGTGTAGCTGAGAGGAGAAACCGAACATTGCTTGATATGGTTCGGTCCATGATGAGTCGAACTGCGCTTCCAATCAGTTTTTGGGGTTATGCCTTAGAAACTGCTGCAAGGGTCCTAAATCTTGTACCAACGAAAAAGGTTTCTAAAACACCTTCTGAAATATGGAGCGGGGAAGTTCCCTCACTTGCATATTTAAAAGTCTGGGTTGTGAGGCTTACGTACGCCGTGAAGCTCAAGACAAACTAGAACCCAGATCAGAGAGGTGTTATTTTGTTGGATACCCAACTAATTCTTTTGGATATTTATTCTATAAACCTTCGGAGAACAAAGTGTTTGTTGCTCGAAGGGCATGGTTTCTTGAAAGGGAACTGATATCCAAAGAGACTAGTGGGAGCCAAATTGATCTTGAAGAAATTCAAGAGTCAACCAACATGGAAACTGACGTTGGCACTAGTTCTCAACAACAGGTTGTAGAACCTACAGTTGTTGAGCCTCAGCAAAGAGTTACTGAGGAATCTGACATCCAGCCACCACCTGTTCGTAGGTCTGATAGAGTGCGTCATGCACCAGAAAGATATAATTTACTTATATCTGATGGTGATGATACACAGGTAGATCTAGATGAGCCTACCAGTTATCAGGAAGCCATGGCGGGCCCTGAGGCCGCTAAATGGAAGGAGGCTATGGAAAGCGAGATGCAATCCATGTATGATAATCAAGTATGGGACTTGGTTGATCATATACCCAGTCTAAAGATAGTGGGTCATAAATGGGTCTTCAAGAAGAAGACCGACATGGATGGCAAAGTACACACGTACAAAGCTAGATTGGTGGCGAAGGGCTACACGCAAACTCATGGTGTAGACTATGATGAAACCTTCTCACCAGTGGCTATGTTGAAATCTATTAGGATACTCATTGCCATAGCAGCATTTCATGACTATGAAATATGGCAGATGGATGTAAAAACCGCTTTCCTTAATGGCAAGCTATATGAGGATGTGTATATGACACAACCTGAGGGTTTTGTACAGTCCGAGCATCCTAATAGAGTGTGTAAGCTTCAAAAGTCTATTTATGGACTTAAGCAAGCTTCTCGTAGCTGGAACATCTGCTTCGATGAGAAAATCAAAGAGTTTGGTTTTTTGAGAAGTGAAGATGAACCATGTGTATATGTCAGAACTAGTGGGAGCATTGTAGTCTTCCTTGTGTTGTATGTAGATGACATACTTCTCATGGGAAACGATATCCCTACTTTGCAGAGTGTAAAAACTTGGCTAGGGAAATGTTTTTCTATGAAGGACATGGGAGATGCAGCATACATATTAGGCATCAAGATCTATAGAGATAGATCTAGGCGTCTTATTGGTCTAAGCCAAAGTACCTACATAGACAAAGTGTTGAAGAAATTCAACATGCAGGACTCCAAGAAGGGGTTCATTCCTATGCAGCATGGTTTGGCGCTGAGCAAGGCTCAGTGTCCTAGTTCTAGTTCAGAGCTAGAAAGGATGAGTCGGATTCCTTATGCCTCGGCTATAGGATCGATCATGTATGCCATGATATGTACTAGGCCTGATGTGTCGTGTGCTTTGAGCATGACGAGCCGATATCAGGCCAATCCTGGCAATGACCACTGGACAGCGGTAAAGAACATCCTCAAGTATTTGAGACGAACTAAAGAAATGTTCTTGGTTTATGGAGGTGCGGAAGAACTCAGTGTAAAGGGTTACACTGATGCTAGTTTCCAAACCGATAGAGATGATTCTTGCTCGCAGTCGGGATTCGTGTTCTTGTTGAACGGTGGAGCGGTTTCTTGGAGGAGCTCCAAGCAGAGCACCGTAGCAGATTCGACAACGGAGGCTGAGTACATTGCGGTCAACGAGGCTGCAAAAGAGGCCGTGTGGATGAAGAAATTTATCGGGGATCTTGGTGTAGTTCCTAGCATTCAAGATCCCATAGAGATCTTCTGTGACAACGAGGGTGCAGTCATTCTGGCTAAAGAACCCAGGTCACATAAGCGCACACGTCATATACTCAGGAAGTTTCACTACGTTCGAAAGGTTGTCGAGGACAAAGACATTATCATTAGTAGAGTCGGCACGGATGGGAACTTGGCCGATCCATTCACCAAGCCCTTATCGCAGACCAAACATGATGCACATACTAGGTCTATAGGCATTAGATTTGCTAGCGATTTGGCTTGATTGTATTTATTTTGGTTGATTTGAAATTTCAGAACTTATACACTTGCTTTATGATGTATCGATATTATGATTGAGATCTTAATATATGCTTGGAGCAGTTACTATCATTCGGTGTATTATTAAGGTTCTAATTTTGCATGTTTATTAACTTCCTTGAACAATTAGTTCAAAATTTTCCACAGTCGGTCGTTCTCCACTGGAAGGGAGTAGTGAATTAAGACTGATGTGGAGTGTTAGTTGATTATCCATAAGAGATGGGTATAGCATAGCGATGCAACTATACACTCACATGTACTTGATAGAGATCAAGTATTGGAACGACCCACACTTAGAGATTGCTTCATGGATCATGTCACAAGCAATTCTAAGATGGTAATATCTAGTATCCTTAAGTAAAGATACATGTGATTTTTGACACAAAGTCTGTTATGCTTTGATGTTTCTCCAACGTTGTCCGTAACAGGCGACTATAAAGGGAACCGTTGGGCGTAATGTGATTAGTGGGTAAGAAATCTATGTAGTCAATACTATTTGTTCCTTTTATCTTGCGATAAAAGCGATATCCATGGGCCCCTCGATGATTTGGTGCTGACATTGAATGTATGCATACTCAGACTAGATTGATGTTGGATCAATCTTGTAGTCTGTCTTTCGGTCACCACAAATCTTTATCGAGAAACATAATAGTGAACGATCTGAAGATTGACCACGTTCCATGTCTGACGTTCACACAGATATCTGTAACAAAGGGATATTTGATCACTTACCTATAGGACTGCTTAACGCAGAAATATGGACGATGGTATATTGCAAAATACTGATCATCCCGATATTACTATTCAGTTGTTGTGACATGTGCAAGTGGGAGTCTGTTAGAGATATGCCCATTATCACAACGACGATAATATTATTAAAATGTAATAGCCTATTGGGTCGCACACAAAGTTCGATCACATAAAAGCGAGATATAATTTTTAGAGGGTTAACAAGTGATTAATTAAAAGTGTTTTAATTAATTGAGAATTACTAGTGGGACCAACTAGTAATTAATCAATACTTGTTATGAGATAATATCTAATAAGTTTAGATAATATCTAAAAGTTAGATAATTATTATACTTGATTAGATCTAATTTAAATAAGATATTAATCCTATTTAAATTAAAGAATAATCCTAAAAATTAGAAAAGATACATATCTTCTCTTCCCTGGTTTTGGTAGACGCCATATAATAAGAAGAAAAGTGAAAAGAAAAGATGATTGTTTTTTTCTTTCCTCCTATTTTTCATTAGCACACAAAACAAAAGTTTTTCTTGCTTTCTGTTTTCTACGGCTAAAAGAAAAACGACCAAAATTAGTTTTGGTTTTGTTTTGATAACTACACCAAATCATTCAAAGTGTGTGTTAAATTTGGCGATCACAAAAGAAGGGAGGAAGACATCTCGCTACTTACGTGATTGGTTTTGGGGTGTGCTCCTGATAGAGAGATTCCTACTATTGGATCTTCACAGTCGTCATAGAGGTCTTCTTAATCCTTCTCGTATTTACTTTAATTGTTACTTGTATTCGATTGTAACATGATTTCTGGAAGATTGTGTGTTTTTGTTTCGCTTCCGCTTTTATATTTATGTTGATATGAACTGTTTTATTGTACACACAATCCAACAGTACCACAATATGGAAACCGCGTCTTCATTTTATTCTTTTTCTTTCTAATCTCAACAAAGGGTATTTTGGTAATTTTGCTTCTAAATCGAAATTCAATCAATCTAAGTCTACAACTAAAAAAAGGATAAGATAAGAACATGTGTAACATAAATTCATGACACGTATTTGAATCTATACTATTTATAAGTTACGTGGTAGCTATGAACTGTGTAAAATAAGACATGACTTCTGGATTGATCATTGAAAAAATCCATGTGTTTTGTATCTGGCAGAATACCAATGCTATTAATGCTTCTTATCTGCACGCCATTGATGGATTTCATGTGCTTATTTGTTGAATTTCCTTGTTCTTAACAAATCAACTCAATGTGATTGATTGATTTAATTTCATGGGCAATGTGTTGAATGTGTTATGTGATGAAAGTCATTTTCCTTAAACACGTCAGTGTTCATTTTTTGTCTTCGAAAAATCGGTTAAAATGATTCTAATGGGGATTTCATTCTATAAATTTTTATACGAAACATTCCTCTTTAATCTGCTTTTTTCTTTGACCATATTCACAATTAGGATAAAACCAAAGCCTTATCTTTTGACTTTCTATTGAACTCTCCCTTTATGTATGTAAATATCCATTACGAAAAGCGACTTATTGTTAAAAAAAAATTCATTCGTCATGGATGAATAATTTCCGTTTAGCTCTAAAATAAGATATATGCCAACTTTGTTGGCTTGGGTTGTGATGCTCCTTTTGGGAACCTATAGTTTTAACAAAATCATTAATAATTAATATTGTTATGTAATAATAGATGTGAGGTAGACTTTCATTTTCTGTTATGAATAAATAATTTAAAAGGATTATGTCATTGGACATTAATTCCTTTATTTGGTGTACTCATTGTTGTTGACTTTGGTCTCATAAGAAAGGGACTCCTTTTTGGGACTTCATAAAACACCTAACTAATTAACTGTTGCTTGGTATGAAAAGATCAAGTCTTGGTGGCAAATAGTTGTAGGTGTACCCATCCATTTTATTTTATAAAATATATAAGAAATATGCACAAATAAAATATATTATTGCATTACATACAAAGAGAGAAAAGATCAAAGGAGCATAGTATATATTTAAATAGCATGAGAATCAACAAATCATATATGATTTAAATGACTTTAGATCATTCACACTTGTAGACTGTCTTGTCAATGGTACCAATTGCCGCATCATCTTTCCACTATTTTACCAAAATCTTACCAATCTTTACTAATTCATCCACATTCATACCAATTAAGTAATTAATAATAAAAAAAAAGACAGAAAGAAGAGAGAGATAGAGAGAAAGGAAAGAGAGGGTGGGGTGGTCTAATGAGTCGGTATAGTAGTGCCGATTTTGGCCCTTGCCGATCGGCCTCAGCAGTGTAGCCGATGGTACCGCTCGACAAAGGAGCCTTGCCGAGCCCCATTGCGGATGGTCTTACAAGTGGCATCCAAAATTGTTTGCGTGACTTTTTTCAAAGTTAATCCAAAATCATATGAGTTCTTATGTTTTTTTATGTAGGTATTGTTATCATCTGAACCCAATGTATTATCATATATAATAAATGAGTAACTGGGTGCCACGTGTCTCTCTCTCCCTCTCTCTCATGAGCCAAAATCTGTATTTTTCCCTTTAAACTTGAACCTGAACACATTTTTCACTTTTAGTTCGTTAATCCTATCTGATTGACACATGTCATTTTATCTAATAAATTTACTAACTTCTTTTACTTATTAAAAATATAACATATATCAATATAATTATTGAAATCTTTATCCCCTAATTTTTAGTTACTTATTTAATTTTAATCTCTTACTTTTTTACTTAGTACCCATATATATATATAAATAATTAGCTATTTATTTTAGTTTTAATCCGTTACTTTTTCACTTTTACTTTACACATTTATCATATAACATAAGCAGTTGTATATTATGAACTAAAATTCATTAAAATTACGTTTTTTTTAACTTTTTTGACTAATTGATCATATTGATCTTAATTTTTATACATTCAATATGCAATTTAAAAACACATAAATTTATAAAAATAATATTGTGTCACGCTTATTTTTTTGAGTTCTCTATTTCAGATTCGAAAAACTTTGCTCCGCATCACGCACAGGATAGTCTACTTTATTATATATATATATATATATATATGGTTTGTTTGGTTTTTAGTTTGGAGAGTTTATCAAATGCTTATTAGACATCACTTATCTTATCGAATGAGCATGTCAGTGATCAAGAATCTATTTGACACGAGGCATAATAAGAACTGAGAATCTTACTCAACAAGTTAGTGAAATGACTTTTACCCAGTTATGCTTACCGTGTAAGAGATATTTACCAACAATCTATTTTGATGACTCATGCTGGTAAGCGCATACCTAATAACGGAGTATTTACCAAAATTCTTATCTGGTAAACTAATGAGGAGGGGTTAGCAATTGAGTTTGAAAACAAGATCGACCAGACACAAGCAAAGGGTAGAGGCCAACGTGGGTCTCCCTGCATTCATAACCATGCCGAAGGTCGCGCCAAAAACTGAGTTTCAAGACAACCAACAGAAGCCCGTGCGTATCTTGCTGTGCCTGGGTTACCGCCAAGAGTTGTGCAGATGGATCAGATCACGAACTCGATAAGGATTGTCACATCTCGTTTTTTATTTATCTTTTAGCTTATCTTTTAATTCCTAGTTATCTTTCAGTTATCCTAGCCTAGTTAGACTAGAAGTTTTATTCTAGTTAATTCAATTATATCAACTTCTTCTAATAAACTTTTGATCAATAAAAGTTCTTTGTTTCGCTAAAGTTTTCGTCGTAAAACTTGTTACTTGGATTCAGGCGTTTGTCAACTCTCATCCATTGATTCTGCTACATCATAAGCGCTTACTGGTATCACTTACCGAGTGAGCAAGAACCATGAGTCTTACCTAGTACGTGAAAGAAAAGACCTTTGCCATATAAGGGTTTAGTGATAAAAAATGATACCCGACAGCGTAATTAAGGTATGACTTTTATCGACAAGCACTTACCATGTGAGCATTTGGTTAAGAGGCTTTAAGTATTTGACACACAATCCTTTAATCAGATTAGTGAGATAAAAACTTAAACAATAAACATTAACAATATGTGTTCTGAATAAACTTCTTACAACGGTAATGCAATACCATATTATAAAAACACGAGTCTACATTCAATTTTGTTTTTCTACAAAGAAATAACCACCAATTGTTTTGCAAACAAAAAAATTGAATCGAGCTTGTAGATAATCAACGATGTGGATTAATTTGGTTTCTACAATTGCTCTCAACCACATTTTATAACTGTCCAAAATTTTCAAAATAAACGAACTCAATGGTTAAGATTAAGTTTGTAGGATTTTTAAGAATTTCATTGTTTGTATTTGATACTTACCATATATATTAACCTATGTGATTCACATATTAAATATTTTTAAACGATTTCATATATGAACTTATGTAATTCATATATCAATCAACGAGTTCATATATGAACTTGTTTGTCGTTTATTTTTAAAAGTTACGAAACTACTCTTCCAAATTTCTACATATCTATGTAAAGCAATTATCCGGTGTTTCATAGTCAAAAGTGCAAATGTTGACTCAATACAGTACTAAAATCAATTCTCTACTTCTTTTTTGCAATTTTCATTTAAACCTCTTCTAATATATTATAAATTACAAAACTACAAGGATGCAATCCATGAAGATTTCCTAAATATAGCGGTAATTGATGTGTATGCACAAAGCCCCACCCCCACTTTGCACAAATACCCCTAAAAGGCCGTTATAAGGGCCGTTATGCATTTTCAGTCAAATAACGGCGTTTTCGGCCGTTATGGCGCCGTTATAGCGTCGTTATAACGGCGTAACGGTGTGGGTATGTGTGCAAAAGGGAGCACCGTTATGGGCATAACGGCAAAGCACTCTAAATATAGATCCAAACTGTTAAACCATATAAAACATATGATTCAACCACGTTACTTAATAAAATGATTCCAAAAAAATTCCAACTAATGACTTCCACGTTATTTAAAATACGACGAAACACATGGACCTCCATGTGTTGTAAGACCGAAATCTTTGACCTTCTATATAAATTATATGTTAATTGTATATAAATTATTAAAATTAGATATGTTGGCCGTTAAAAAAAGATATCTATAGACCAAACTCTAGTTTGTATGTATATACATGTGAACATAGAAAAATATGATTGGACCAACGTTTATAATTAGTAATGAATTTAACCATTATGCATATCCCTTTTCGTTACTTGTTGGCTTTTGCACACTCTTTGCCCACTCACATTTGGTCTTGTTTTCTTACTACAAACTTCAAAAACATTCTATTCAAGATCGTAATATATCTATCTATATATATATATGTATGTATGTATGATTAGGTTCAAATTTTGATTGTGAACCTGAGGATCAATAAAATCGCGTCACATAACGATATTCACTATGAATATCATACATTATTCAGAGTGAATAAATGCGCCTAAACTTTATTCACTCTGAATAATGCATGATATTCAGAGTTAATAATGTCACGTGGTGCGATTTTAGTGGTACTCACGTTCACAATGAAAGATAGGTTCACATTTGAACTTTCATCTCTCTCTCTCTCTCTCTCTCTCTCTATATATATATATATATATAGTTTAAGTTTATATATAGCAAAGTCAATAAATCAAACTATAAATATTTTGACAATCGTAAGAATCCTGTGGTTCGTTTATTTTTTAATTATCTTAAATTTAAATGCCGGCTGAACGTTAACTTTTCATAATTAATATAAAAATCAGTTATTTTAACAATTATTCCGATTTCCTTATAGAAATTCTTGTCCACCACCATGTGTTGCCGCTATCGTTGACATAATGTGTCTCCATCGCTCTTGGGCCCTTGCACAAGCTCGACAAACACAAATAATTTACAATGTTAATTTTATTCATACTAATGGAGCTCATATCTGGCAAAATAGATGTATGGATTAGGTTTTGAGATTAGAGATCTAAGGATTCGACCACCGAGCTGAACTTCCTCGTAAAGATTCAAGGTAGTTCACGACATAAATAACCACATTTAATCAAAGGTACAGACTGTTTACAACTTCAGTAACTATAACTAATCAAAGATATAAGTTATTCGCAACATAAATCATGGCATTTAAACAAGTGCGGATGTTGTTCACAACATGAATAACAAAAGTTTCATCATAAAAATTCTAACTAAAAGTTCCTTTTGCATCAAAGCTTGATGAAAGCTTCAACTCAAATATTATTTTAGTAAGGAAATATTGTCTATCAAATATTATTGACGCTTTACAGATAATGAAAGCTTCAACTCGTATCCAGTAGATAGGCACTCAACTTTGCTTTTTCTAAAACCACGAAGAGTCAAATGGAACCGTTTTAGTTGTAATTGACATCAAAATCTTGCATTTTTCACATTTGTCTATCAAAAGGTTCTTGATTTGGTATAGATCATATAATTTTCTTTAAGATTTTTTTTGTGAATAGAAACACATCAAAAAATCTTCTAAATGAATTTTAAATCATATAGTTCATCTTTTTAAATTTAGGTGGGAGTGTGAATATCAGGATATGGAAACTGGATACGATTTTGATTTCCAAAGGAATAATATGTGTGTTTACTTTTAACTTCAAGGATTAATTAGTAAAAAGTTCATAATAGTTTATCAGTATTTTAAGATCGAGATGTTTGATACTATTTGGATATAAAGATGTGTGATTATATAAAATTTAAAATGAAAATTAACAAAAAAGGGTGGCAATAAATTTTCTAGAGACAACCACTCAGGGTGATTCCTCACATTTTATAAGTCTTGGACGAGATATAAAAAAGGTCCCTACTAAGCATGGTTTTAAAAAGCGTGTGAGACAGGCAGTTTAAAACTGTACTTGAGGCAGTACCTCTCAATCCCCAGGCGAGGTGCACACCTCAGTTGTCTGACGTGGTGACCGAGGCAATGAGGTAAAAGGCGGTGGTGAGGCATACGCCTCAATACAGAGACTAAATTATTTAAAGAAATTATTGAAACCTTCTTTATTTTCTTTTTGTTCTTCTCTAGTTCTCCTAAGGGCTCTTTGCTATTCGTCTTTTGTTGTTCATGAGTTCTAGTTTTCTCCCATTCCCTTTGCATTATCTTCGATTCTCTTTGTTCACCAAACTAATACGATATATATATATATATATTGAATATGCTTCTTTTATATCGTCTCTACTACATGTTACAGTAATAATTACACTTCTATTGCTAGTATTTAATATTTTTTATGTTATTCACACGTGCACACACACAGATATATATATATATATATATATATATGTGTGTGTGTGTGTGTGTGTGTGTGTGTGTTCGTGATCGAAAAAGCAATGTATGCAGATTCTATTAGTAATTTAGTATGATATATATGTATACATATATATTTTGTGTCTAATACTCAATGATACTATGGTATGAACGACCAATTAATTTTTACATATTCTCTTTGTCAATATAATCAATTAATACATGTTTTGGCTTTTAATATAATATCGAATTCTTTTTAGAGTCCTATTAGATAGAGATGAGCATAATGTATCGAAAAACATGATCAAACTGGTACCGGTAACAATGTATGTTATTTAGTTTAGTATACGGTTCCCGCATTTGGTCCCATTCGGTTTCGGTCCAACTAGGGGTGTAAATGAGCCGAGACAACTCGCGAGCTACTCGAGATCGACTCGGTCAAAACTCGACTCGAGATACTAACGACTCGACTTGAACTAGCTGATACTCGGCTCGACTCGGCTCAAGCCAAGACAACTCGCGAGCTACTCGAGATCGACTCGGTCAAAACTCGGTTAAAACTCGACTCGAATAAACTCGGTCAAAACTCAACTCGAATAAAACTCGACTCGAGATACTAACGACTCGACTCGAACTACCTGATACTCAGCTCGACTCGGCTCGTTTACACCCCTAGGTCCAACCGGTTTCAGTACCGGTACAAAACCGAAAAAACCGGTCCGAACCGGTTTCGGAATACAAATGATTTTTCAATTTTTGACAACCATTTTTCCCACCTACTCCTTTTCCCAATCATGATTATCATAGGATTATCCTTTTAAATCAAATCTACCTAAACTTAAACTATAATCCATACCAAAGAATTGGTTTTCTTCAAACCTTTATAAACGATTTTTTTTCTTGAACTTTTGATTGATTATGTTGTTGAAGACTTAAAGTTTTAGTATTATGAAACTTTTTAATTAGTTTGTTGAAGTTTCAATTCTTTAGCAAAGGTGAAATTGTCACATTTCAAAACTTGTCCCAAAATTCGGTCTAATCGGGTACTAGAACCGATCTTCCTAGTATCGGATCGGTACTGAACTGGTACCGGTATACTCCATCCAGTTCGGTATACAGTTCCCGGATTTATCCCCTTAGGTTTTGGTCCGTCCTAGTTTCGGTTTGGTTCGGTCAGGTTCGGTTCGGGTTTGGAAACGAGCTCACCCCCACTATTAGATACTAAAAATTTGTTTTTTTACAAACTTTTACTATTACTGTTATACTAAAATTTTAGGCCCCTATTTTTTATCGGCCCTGAGGGTACGTCCGGCCCGCTCTCCCTCAAGCACAAGACCCTACAACCAGTACAATAAAATTGAATTTATAAGACGTCTAATTCTATACAAGATCCTAGTTTATAGGATCAAACAAAAAAGTGTCATATCCAAAAGTGTACAATAAGTTTATAGAACCTTTTTAGCATCGTAACAAACAAGGTTTTTAAGACATTTTCAAAATAAATATATCAAATTAGCTAATTGTATGACGTTTTTGAAAAGTGTTTTATAAACTCATCTTTAAATGACACTTGTATTTATAGGACATTTTTTAAATAGTTTCCTATAAAATAGTTCATATAACATTTTATATAAAAAAAAATGTTCTAAAAGACTTTTACGATGCCCAAAAGAATCTTATAAAATTTTTGTAACACTTTTAGATAAAAAAAAAATTGTTTAGTTTTATAACCTAAAGTCTTATAAAACATTCTATTATGATCTTTTTTAGACTGTCTTATAAACACAATCTTGTTGTACTAAACTTTTGAGTTTAAAATTTACAAGAATTTTCAAATTTCGCGACCAACAAATGTTCACAATCAATTTTTGTAATATTTTATAATTGTTAAACTGTGTAACTTAGACCAAACAATGAACGAATCAACAAACAATCAGAATTTTAAAACTAACCATCGGAAAAATGAGTTATCTTAAATTTTGTTCTAGAAGAAATAGTCAAAACTTTAATCATTTTCATTAAGAATTAATAACTATATTTTGAAATTAAAAATATTTGTTCATAAAATAGTTATCATTTTATAATTTGTCGTTGAAAAAATAGGTATATTATGATATATGCACGTTTAAAGTCTATGATTATAAAATTTTAATTGTTTTGAAGAAAATAATGTCATAAATTTAGTTGTAATTCAAGACTATGCTCGATCATCCACAATGGTGGAACCTTTTAAGGACCTCGTTTGTCACTTCAACAAATGAAGAACCTCCTAAAACATTACAATAGAAGTTCTTACAAAAATCGCAATTTCCTTTTCTTATTTATCAATTATTATTTAAATTTTATATATACTTTTATATCAAAAAAAAAATTCAACTATAATTTATTATCTTTCACTAATATAATAATTCTAAATTTTCAATCTATATATTTTATTTAACATATATGAAAAACGATTAAAACATAAATTTTATTTTATACTACAATTAAAACAATGTGCAACGCTACAAAAATATTAATCTTTAAAAAAGTACGAGTAAATAGTTTATAGTAATATATATCACTCGTAATCTTGATTCGACCAAATATGACCAAGTCGGAACAGAATTGATGATGAACTGCTTCCCTAAAGGACATTGAAACATCGTATTTAGTGAAGTTTGGGAGTAATTGGATTAGTGTAGCTATGTTATTTTGATAAGAGGGTTCGGGTTAAACTTTAGAACTCATTTTGAGAATACGTGGTGCATGTAATTGTTTAGGTGACTTGCCTTGAGCATCATACGTGCAAGTGTGTGTGATCACTATCAGGTGAGTACTCTATCTATGTCAACTATGGTTATGTGTGTATGATTAATGTGCACATGTGGTTATGTGTTATGTTTGATACGATATGGTTATAATAGTACCTAGTGAGGTATTTGTTACCCCTAGGGAAGACGTTATGGATTATGAGGACTGGTAGCAGAGTCAACGGATTATGTTTATGTGCATGTGATTGCTATGTATCCTTGATTATGTATACATGATTATGGTCGATATAGATGTGTGTTCACTAACCGTAAAACTTACCCGTTGTTATTTCTCCCTTTTAGTGACAGGTACGCCTTCGGGTAGCAAAGGAAAGGCTCACGTGTGACGTTCCGGGAGGTAGCAGCTCAGTCATGGAAGATTTTGTTAGGAGTTGGGGTTATGAACTATGTTTGAATTGATTTCTTTTATAAGTGTTAAGAACGTTTTAATACTTTCTTATGTTGGGATTAAAACAGATAGTTTTCTTTATGTTTAAACTTATTTTATTTAATCGACAAATCATGTTTGGTTGAACTATTTTAAAGTTTGGGCAAAGTTTCCGCAGATTGTTAATTATATTGGTTAAAGCTTGTTTTATGAGATGAGGCTTTACATATATATATATATTTTTCAATCAATATATTATATAATTAATTTTTTTACTATTTTGTTCCTATTAATTAACATATTTATATTAGTAAAAGTTTATTTTAAATGAAAGGATACTTGTAAATTGATCATTTTGATATTAGTTACAATTTAGAAAAATTGAGGTAGCTATAAAATACTAAAATAAATATATATTTTGTTTGGGTAGTGTTTGTTTTTTATTTTTAAAAGATAGCGTTGAAGGCTAAAATTTAAAGCAACAAGAATAAGATTATTTATTTTTGTAAACTGACAAATATCTAAATATGTATACTCATCTATTTTATTCCTTAAAAGTTTAACTTAAATACGTCAATTGAATTGAGAAATGATGATCGAAATACAGGACCTAGAGCTGTTTATGGGCGGTACGGTCCGTTAGGCCCAGTTCGTCCGGCCCGTTAAAAAAGCGGGCTTGGACAATCATCCTTGAGAAAATGGGCGGGCTTGAGCAATGAAAAAAATAATTCGGACAAGCCCGCCCGGCCTGTTATATTTTTATAGTTCGTTTACTTTTGTATATATTTAATAATCCAATGGTCTTTATTAGAAAATATTAAGAAATAGCTTTAGTTTTAATAACTTAATGTATTTTTATAATTCTTAAGTGAGAATATGTTCGTAATTCATATATTATAATAGTTTCTTTTATACATTATGTACAATAATATTCTTTACATCTTATTTATATATATGCCGGAAAACATTTACATAATTCAAATGATTTACGTAATTTATAACTATATATTATTTTTGTTTCTTTAATGTAATAAAATAAGCCCGCTAGCCCGTGGACAAGCCCGTAAGCCCGTAAAAACGGGCATGGATTTTCTATATTATGCTCGTTGGACAAAATAATTACGTTAGGCCCAGCCCGAGGCCCGCCCAAGCCCGCAAATGATCACCTCTAACAGGACCAAAAAAAGAATAAAAGAATAACGTTAACATATTTACTAGGTTGTGAAGTTTTAATCATATCTCACATATTGAAGCTCCTATTTAAGCAATTCGAAATGTTCTTGAAATCTAACATATAGATCCACAATCTTCGTGTTTTGCATTTTTGCAAATTCGGGGTTCACTTGGGATAAATTTGACGTTGAAATCAAAAGAATTGTAAGCACGAAAATAAGAGATAATTAAGTAGATAAGTCATCATTTATTTTATCAAAGGACATTAAATAATCAAACAACTGAATTATCATATCTTGAGAGCATCCACAATCTATAGGTTTCTCACTAAGCTTTTTCACAGCTTTTTTCTTACGCGTTATTGTTACCCCAATAACCTAAAAAGCTTTACATATTTCCACTATGTGAAAAATCCCATCCAAACATTTTCATGGTTTTTTCAAAAATTTTAAGATCACACCATACTAAAATTATGAAAAATAAATTTAATATCTATGAAAAAGTATGAAAAATAAAATAAAAAAATAAGTTTAAAAGTATTTACAATAAAAAAATTATAAAATATATAATTAATTTAATACTTTTATTAATATATGTTAAGAAATAAAATTGGTTAATAAATAAAACTGATAAAATACTAGACTTTTATAAAATTTTATGAAATTAAAACTGATTAAATACGAAGAACCTATAAAAAAGCAGGTCATGCAGTTATGAGCTATGACGCGAAACCTCACTAAAACCTCAAACGAAAAACCTCACCACTTGTGAAAAACCTTCAAATGAGGTTTTTGCTTTTTAAAAAACCTCTTAAAAAAACATATTGTAAATACTCTAATGAATTAAACATAAATGAAAATTAACACTTCCTAAAATTGTATGTCTGCGTATAATTGAGGAATCACCCTCGTATGGAAAACGTATAAACTCACAATTAAACTAATAAGCATAAGATTTAGAAAAGATAAATATACATATATAGAGGAGGTTCATACAAGAACAACCCATTTTAAAAGAACTAAATATGAGCCACACATTATGTGGGACCCACCCAATTAATTAAAGAGAGCTTTGCCATCATGCCCATAACGGTGCTCCCCTTTGCACATATACCCATACCATAACGGCGCCATAACGGCCCCATAACGGCCCAAAACGCCGTTATAACGGCGCAATATGCATAACGGCCCTTATAACGGCCTTTTAAAGGTATTTGTGCAAAGTGGGGGTAGGGCTTTGGGCATACACATCAATTACCCTTAATTAAATCATATGTGATTTAGTGGTGGGACCCACCAGAATCATATATGATTTAATAATGGGTGGACCCACATGGTGCCACGTCATGTGTGAATTCTGTACATATATATCATATGTATTGAAATGTGTAATTCAATATTTCAATTAAAAATAGAAAATTAGTTATTTTACAAATTGAAAAAGTAAATAAAAAGAGTCGTCGACAGCAGGGTTCGAACCTGCGCGGGCGAAGCCCAACAGATTTCAAGTCTGTCTCCTTAACCACTCGGACATATCGACTTTTTGTTTATTATTTTCGTTTTATTTATTTTATACTCTCAATATTGGGCCATAGAATCTCAACCCATCCTCAATTCTTAGCCACAAAAAATACAAGCAACCATTGAATAGAAAAAACAAAACCCAACTTCATATATATAAATAGTTAGAAACTTAGAATTATGTGAGATCAAACTGTTATCGTGAGAATGATGAGACCAAATTGAAACTTTACAGCAAAATACTATGAAGAACACAAAAATAGTTTGGTCTCATGTAAACCCGATTCAAACGAGAACACTAACTATTTACGAGGATGCGAGAATGGCAACTTATGTACAAAATCACATATGATCCACGTATAAAAATATAAGTAATTCAAGTACAAAATCATTTGTAATTCAAGTACAAAATTCACATACAAAATCATATATGATTCATGTATAAAATCACATATATATCACGTACAAAATAACGTATGATTCACAAAGTCGTTCGCGTCCTATTTTTCCGTTAATGTAAAATTACATATGATTTTGTACATGGTCGATCATTCTTGCGTTCTCGTAAATAGTTAGCATTCTCATATGAATCTCTTTCTATATGTGTATCATTGACTTAATCACATCCTTGATTTAATTGATCATTGGCTAAGATTTAGTTCATATATTCACATCTTTATTATGGTTTACAATTAAATATCTCTCTCTATGTATATATAATTTGTAAGATAAGCATATAAATTAATAGTTAAATGTTTAAATGAGAAGTATTAAACAAATAAAAATTAGAAAAATGATCTTAAGCGTTCATACAATCAAGATTGAATTTGACAGAACAAAAGTTACGGTTTTAACCGGTTAAAAATTAATTGAAGGAATAGTTGTGTAATTTTACTAATAAATTAAACAATGCAGTCAATTTGATATAAAAAGGGTTTTTAAGTGGGCATTTAAGAGCTAGCTTTGAAGTAGTAAGCCCAAAAAGGAAATATGCTTACACAGTTACAACTAGAAAACTGGCCTAGAACTCCAAAGTATATAAGCCCAAACTATTAATTGGTGGGTTGGGACTTGGGAGCAAGTCTTAGGCTAAAATTGTGGAGACTAGGGCTGTAAACGAATCGAACAAACACGAACGGAGGCTTGTTCGTGTTCGTTCGTTTAACTTAACCGAACAAATGAACGAACACGAACGGTAAACGAACAAAAATTTTTGTGTTCGCGTTCGTTCGTTTAGGTATTTGGTGTGTTCGTGTTCGTTCATGTTCGTTCGTTTAAGATGCTAATCGAACATAAACGAACGAACGTAAAAGTTAAACGAACATAAACGAACGAACATAAAAGTTAAACGAACAAACGTAAACGAACACAAACGAACAAGCTTAGTTGTCATTTCATTAACTATTAGGAGGTGCATCTTTTTAAAACTTAATATAAAACCAAAAGAATAATATAATTCAAATTTAAAACTAAATTGAATTCTAAAAATATATAGCTTAGATAAATAAGTATTAAATGTTTTAACACAAACAAACATAAACGAACGGCATAAACGAACGTAAACGAACGGCATAAACGAACGACATAAACGAACGTAAACGAACGACATAAACGAGCGTAAATGAACGAACGTTCACGAACGTAAATGAACGAACGTTGCCTTTGTTCATGTTCGTTCGTTTAACTAAACGAACAAAAAAATGTGTTCATGTTCGTTCGTTTATTAAATAAACGAACATAAACGAACTTCCCGCCGAACGGTTCACCGAACGTTCGGTTCGTTTACAGCCCTAGTGGAGACCATCCACAATATTTAGGTTTGTTATTAAGTTTTTTTTACAGTTTCTCTCTAACGTATTATTGTTACTTCACTAATCTAAAAACTTCTGTATAGTTTTATTATATAAAAAACCTCTAATACATATTTATTTAAATCGAAAACAAACTATAAAATTAATAATGAATTGATTTTATTAATGTATAATAATGTTTAAATATGAAAACTATACATATATTAAGAAATAAAATTGATTAAGAAATAAACTGATTAATACGAGACTTTTATAATATTTTATAAAGTTAAATCTAACTCAATACGAAAAACCTCTAAAAAAGCAGGTCGTGCAGTTACGAGCTATGATGAAAAATCTCACAAAAAACCTCTTGCGAAAAACCTTTACACTATGTAAACCTCAAAAGCAGGTTTTTGCTTTTTGAAAAACCTCCAAGAGTCCTCTAAAAAACCTTCTAAAAACCACATTGTGAGCAGTCATTGTTTACGTCTTAATTAGTTTGATTAATATTAATCTCTTTATCCTTAAGAGGTGAATTTTATTCGACTAAAAAAAAAAGAGTTTGCCTCTTAAATCACCCAAACTTATGGAACCTATAAAAACCTCACTTGCATTAGTTTTTCCTGTCGTATTGTTGTCACCTCCAGTAAAACAAGAACTCCAATAAAACTCCACAATGAAGGTTCTTACAAAAACCTTATATGAAGGTTCTTACAAAAACCTTATATTCAATGAAAAAATTGTCACATGAAACTCACTTGATGTCCAAAGTTATAACGTCGCGAGTTCAGTTGATCTTCTTCCGAGTGCTTAAAATGTCGAATCTTGAGTCGATAACTCAGAAAAAAAGAATTCCTTCTTGCTTTAGCCTCCGAACCATGTTTTCACTCGATTTTCTCTTGGGGATTGTGTTATTGAGGTTTCCAACTCTTACTATATGTACAAGTTTTTGATTACGTTGATTGGAACGACATTCTAAAGTACGGTCCTATCGAGTTGGTGTTTAATAGACTCGGGTTTCTATTCCTGAGATTTCTGACAAAACGAACATTTAATTTTCAAAAATCCCATTATACCCCTTTAAACTGACAAAAATAAACAAAACTTAAAAACGACGTAAAAACATTATTGTATACTATATAAATAGTTAAATACCAACTACTAAAAATTAAAGATTTCTGTATAGTACTGAAAAAATTGAACTTTTAAAACATTGGGTATAAAAATTATTTAAAGAATAATGTACAACAATATACAAAAAAATCCTCAAAGTAATCGTATTGGACATAATCACACACCATATATTACAATTTACAAGCTTTTTACATGCACCCCCCACCAATCTTTAACGAGAACTAGTACCCACCTTCGGTGGTGGGACGGATAACCGACGAACACCACCACCAGCAGCGGTCGGTGGACCGGCTAACGACATCCTTCTACTCGCGGGCCGTGCCGCCGCTTTGTTTTCCGACGCCCCTTTCTTTCCTGATCCCAATGGACTCGGGGTATTGGTCGAACCAGGACTCTGGCTCGGAATCGGGCTCGGAACCATGGACTTGGTCTTGGTCGACCTCGGTGACGAAACCCTCGGCGATGAAACCCTTGGTGACGAAACCCTCGGTGAAGAAACGCTCGTAGACTCGTCACGGAACGAAGTGTTCGCGATGCTATGCCTCCGGTTGCTTCTTGGGGACTCGTTTGAGTTCCTGGGGCTCACTGGCGCTAGCCGTCGGCTCGATACCGATGGAGACCTCGGGGACGACACGGAGGGTGATCGGTCGAAGCGGTTGCTCGCATCACCACCGACGGATGTTGAACGACTGAGGCCTTTTGGTTCTTGGGTATTATCGACCGAACTTTGGGATTCCCATGGGCGGGCAGCCATCCACCGGTCTAACCAGCTCCATCCCCAGTGCGGATTGTTCGGATCCATGAACGTCGGATTTGCGGACTTTGATGGGTTCCTCCATGTTTGCTGTTCATATAACCACAATCTTTATGATTGGAATAAACTATAACTGACATTAAAATGGTGTAACAAACAGAAACATATCAAATCTTGGTTAAAATTATGTAAAAATATATATAGATATATTAGTTCAGGTTCAAATGGAAAGTGGAAACCCATCTTTCATTGTGAATGTGAGGACAGCCGAGAGGGCACCACATGGGATATTTGGTCTTCATAATCATGTTTTATTCAGACTAGTTAATACTAAATGTAGTATTATCGGTCTGAATAAAACATGATTATTCAGACTGAATATGCCATGTTGTACGCTCTCAGCTATCCTCACATTCACAATAAAATTTGAGTTCGCAACCGAACTTTCGTGTGTGTGTGTGTATGGTCAGGTTCAAATGCAAACTCAAATTTGGTTGTGAATGTGCGGAAAACCGAGAGCGTCTCACGTGGCATATTCACCCTGAATAATTATGTTTGATTCAGAATGAATAACACAACATTCAGTGTTATTCAGAGTGAAGATATACAGTGGATTGAAGATGGTTTTACCTGTTTAGTTTGTGCATAAGCCAACGCCCTTTCTCGTAGTGCAGCAGCCTCTATTCTCTTTTGTAGGCTGGCATCCACTTGCTCCTTTGTTCTTCTGCTATTGTTCCAATCCTAATGAAACATTTTACCCCAATAAATATTTCAAGATTTCTTGAATTTACTAAAAAGTTATTGGTCCAACAGTATCTCGTAACCCAACCTTTTAAGTTACGGTTTCAGTGTATGTGAGTTTCGTTTGTTGTATATAAATATTATTCGAAAAAAGATTTCGTGGTATCAGGGTAATGCTTACATTGGATCTCAAGCTTTCGAGCTCTCGTTCGCGTTTTTGGAGAAGCTGTCGTTGGAGGGACTGGTTCTCTTCGGTCATTCGAATCCTGCGGGCTCGAACCTGAGACTGGACACGAGCCAGAGTCTGCATACATCTTAAGGTGGTTATCGCTTGTCGTTTCACCGATTGGGTTTGAACGAATGCCTTTAATCTCTCGGTTCCTTTGATAGCCCGTTCATGTTTTCTTGCCTTCGAACAACAAAGTACCCAACAACCACAAGTATCGTATTAGCGTGTATTCAAATTGCAATAAAAATCGAAGGTGTTCACGTGGAGGTTGGATCAAGAACGTTACCAAGAAACGACGGAAAGCATTCTGGAGCTTGATGGCGGCTACTTCTTCCTTGGATCTACCTAATAAACGACGCAAAGCATCCGCTGCCCTTGCTTTAAATGAATTTTTGTGCTCAACCTCCGGTTTTTTGGGTTTGCTCGGCTCAACCTCCGGTTTTTTTCGGTGTTCTCGGCTCGACCTCCTGTTTTGTGGATTTGCTCGGTTCGGCCTCCTGTTTTGCGGATTTGCTCTGCTCGATCTCCGCTTTTGGGGTCTTGCTCTGCTCGTTCTCCGGGTTTGTTGGCTGACTTGGTTCGTTCTCCGGTTTCGTGGGCTCGCTCGGCTCGCTCTCCGTTTCTGCGGATTTGCTCGTCTCGGTTTCTGGTTTGGTGAGTTCACTCTGCTCGTTCTGGGGTTCTGCAAGGTCCTCCTCCGGTTCGGATGGAGGGGAACGAAGCGCAGGGGTGGCGAATGCAGATTCTGGTATTGAAGAATCTGTTTCGACAACCTTTTGCTTTCCAAACCATGATTTCTTAGAAACAGTTTTCTGGGGTTTCTATCAGATAATAATAACATAAACAGAAACCAAAAAAAAAACAACTGTTAAACCACATTGACATTTCGTCGAACAGGTTGTGTGCATAAACTAAACCACAAAATAATTAATGATATCCAAACAAAGAAACCTTTTCTTTCTTGTCCTTGGAATCACCACTACTAGGGATAAAAGCTTTCCTCACTGCAGAAAACCAACCCCCTTCTTCCCCATTAGCTCTTCAAATCATCTTCAAAACAATAAAATAAAATAAAAACCCTTAATTGAAACAAATCCCAATTGGAATCAAAATTGAAACCGAAACCGAAAAAGAAAAAGAAAACCTAGGATGATATATAACCCAATGCAGTTGATGTATATTTGAAATAAATAATGTTAATTTCATATTGATTCAAACACCAAATGAAAGAAAATTATAAGAACATATTGTGTATGCATTGATGATGAATTATAATTATACCTGCAACAGAAGAGGAACAAATTAGAATCTTTTTTTTCTCTCCAAGTGTTGAAAGAAAATATGAGGGAAATTATTAATGAAAAGACCCTTCTGTTGCTAGAGATTTTTAGAGGCAGAGAGAGGTGGTCCTTTTGTTCTTTGAAAGGCAGGGGAAAAATGGTGAACAATACAGAGAGAAGATGGTGGGTGGGTGAACCGGGTTTTTGCTATTTTCGGTAACCGACAGTTTACGGATCATATTTAACCGTTTGATTTGGATTTCGCGGGTTTTCTCTTTTTCATATTAAACTATAAAAACCGTCCTTTGGTTATAATCAATGGACATTTTTGGTCCTTTTGCTACTTCTTCTTTTTCTTCTTCTTGATCTCTCTAAAACGATTACCTTTGTTATGAAAAATAGAAGTCTGGCTTATGTTGTGTGTGTGTGTTGAATATGTTGACGTTACATGGTTGCGTGACGATGGACCGCACCTTTGTGTTTGACACGGCTGAGGTGGGATTTCGCATATCTGTATGCAATTTTGTTGTTTTCCTAGAAAGTGCTATGACTTCTTTCTTGGCTATGTTCTTTAATGTAGTTGAATTAACTTAATGATACACATAATCTTTTGTATTATATAATTAGAGTTGGATTCATTCGTGAATGATAACAAATGAAGAGAACATGAAAACGGCTGGATCACATATGGTTTTATATTAAAATTACTTATGGTTCAAGCAACTTTGCCACCAGAGGTTGGGGTGAGGTCGCCTGTTCATCAATGTTTAGAGTTGGATTCATTCGTGAACGATAACAAATGAAGAGAACATGAAAACGGCTGGATCACATATGGTTTTATATTAAAATTACTTATGGTTCAAGCAACTTTGCCACCAGAGGTTGGGGTGAGGTCGCCTGTTCATCAATGTGTTTATTGTATTCTGTAGGCACATGTAAGATCATATCTGATTTGGTTGTATTGTATTCTTGTTTTTTATTTTGATCATGTTCCCATCTAATGCATGTTAAGAATTTAATCACCATTATATAACATGACTAGCTGTCATCAATTTCATGATTTTGAATCAAAGCATTAGTAGGATCAATTGCAATGTATTATAAAAGATGTTCTCATCTTAAATCTTCTATGCTTTTCTATTATTTCCTTAGCTAATTTCTTTTATTCTTCTTTCTGGATAACTTATGATTGGTTTATTTACTCTTATTTTTAGATATTTAGCCTCTAAATAGGATCAACTGCAAAACTTTATAGACGAGTTTTAAGTTATCTAAAAGCTCATTATAGGTATACTAAACTAATCAATTTTCAGTTTTGAGTGAATTAATTCAGGTTTTATATAAATAATTACATGTTTTCATTTTACTTTTCATTAGATTATCAAAGAAAGTGTTGGTGCTTTTAGTGAAATTATCAATTTATATTATGTAATTGGATTTACAAGAGAACATGGGCTTGTTAGCTAAGCTATATCACAATCTAAGAGGTGTGGATTGTACATTCGTCTAATCTAATCAACTAGAACACATGGTCGTTGGATGGCACCATATTGGGGGTCAGGGGTGTGTTGCCTTGTGGGGGTCCAAGGGTTGGTGACGCTAGCGGTTGAGGGGGCCGCTATCATGGGATTTGGATAGCTCCATAGAATCTACTTATTTATGAAGAAACATTCTTGATTATAATGAGCTTTTGATTGTCCTATGTGAAAATTATAAGATTCTCAGTTGTATTAGGAAGCCTTGAGTTCTCTTCAGAAAACTCCAAATCTTATTCAAAAGTTTAGGTTCTAAATTGGTTTTGATTCAAAGGCTTCTCATTTGAGGAGCTTGTTACTTTAAGGAAGCTTCTAACTCTGAAAAACTTCACTTTGATTTGTAGTATTTGGTATGATAAGAACAACTATACCATTTATGCATTTTCCTTTGAATATATTGATATTGACATTTTAGCAAAAACAAATCAGATTACATTTTTTTCATACCAAAATCGGAATCAACTGAAAATGAAATATAACATTATAATAAGATGACTATATTACCTTGATATCATGCATGTGGCATAAACAAATAGATTATATATGTAACGAAGTTTCGACCTTGCACAACTTGATTGACCAACAGAGTCATCCAAAATACATCGTTTACGTAACTTTTTCCCTACTATATAGGCTTTGTTTGGCAAGCATAAGCTAGCTTATAAGCTAGCTGATAAGCTAGCTTATAAGCTAGTCCATCCAAACATGTACCAGGAAGCTAGCTTATCAGCTAGCTTATAAGCTAGCTTTTTGAAACGCTACTTTGAGTAGCTTATGAGGAGCTTATTGTAGCTTTTTCCAATTATACCCTTATTAATATTAATTATTAAATTCAAATATACCCTTTTTGGTCATTTTACATACTCATAAGCTAGTTTTTGCCAAACATAATTTGTTCAACAGCTAGCTTATCAGCTACTAGCAAGCTTATCAATCAACAGCTAGCTTATCAGTTATCCGCTAGCTTATCAGCTACCAGCTAGCTTATAAACTACGCTCGCCAAACATAGCCATAATCTTTAAAACCGTGTTTTCAGTCCAATAAACACTTTCAATAAAAAGGTCCTACATTTAAATAACCTCGTTGGTAACATGTATAGATATTTCTCATTTAGGATTGTATTTTTGAATAAACAATTGTATTTGAACATCAACATCATAATAATTTTTAGAACGGGATTTAAAAATATAAACATCGACTCATAGTTAATAATCTAATTTGCAATTTCTTTAGATAATGCACAAAAAATTGGTCTAAAATATCATAATGTGTATTACGAATGATTTTTATGTTTTAATAAATAAAAGTGTTATATAGAATACGATAACATCATATGTATTACAAATGATTTTATATTTTAATAAATAAAACTATTATACACTATAAGACTACAAAATGGTTAGGAAACTTCTAACAAATTTTACACCAATACTTTTCTAACATCATATCATTATATAAAAGAATATATCAGTAATTTCAAAACTCAAAACTCAATTATTTTATTCAAATTGGACCCATTTAACACATATGTTTTGATTTCTTTCACTTTTGATGGCTACATGTAATGATAAAAATACAATCATCCAAATTTTGAACCTTAAAAAATTAACTTTGTCGCCTTCCTTTCTCTTTGTTTTCCTTCTTAGGAATTGATTAAAATATAGAACATAGATTAACATGATATCTAATTTAGTCTTTTCCAAAGATTTAACGACAAATTATTTTAAATAAATATTAATTACTCCTAACTTTCAAGTCACATGATCTTACATTTCAGTAGTTGAAATTGTGTGGCGTCTAGAAGACACTAGAGGGTCAAGGAACGACTATTTAATTGTCCATGCCTAATAAGTAAAAGTTAGATACGTATATTAATTGTCCTTGTAAAAGAAATCAAGGAGTATAACTTTTTCTTCGAAAAGAAGAAGAATTTAGTACTTATAAAATATCTTCAGATTACATGATAACATCTGTCATAGGGTACATAAGAAAATACGACTTACGAGAATGGAAAAAATCCGTGGGAGTCAAGGAAAGGTCATTGTCAATTAAGTTTTTGTTGGATAAATACTTTCGGTGGACGTAGATTTATCCATGGAAAAAATCTTTGGTAATTACTTTGTAAAAGTAAATAATTGAATATCTCAAAAAGAAAATGTAAATACTACCATTTGGTTTTCTATATATGTCGCCATGTCGGTAAAAGTAATGGTAATATATATTCTTCTATGTCCATTGGACCTTCGTAATCATTCGAGATGTAGAATGGGATTCCAAGGGATGTGAAAGAAAAAGAATAAAAAAATAGAAAATGAAACTTTGAATATGTGTCGGTAGCTTAAACCAATAGTTTGATAAATTAGAAAGATTTGGATTTATTTTAGACAAACACCACCATCATCCATTATCTACTGAGTTACATGTTATTGACTTTGTTTTGATTTATTTGTTTAATTTTCATACGTCATTAACTTTCTTTTAGAAGGTTGTTCGAGCCAAAGTCTGACTAATCCCTAGCAATTTTTGAGGGTTAAACATGACCCACTTAAATGTTCTCAGACATACGCACGGGAAGACTCGAACTCGGTTAGGGCACTATGAACCCTCCAAGCGTTAACCAATCCGCCACAGCACTGGAAGACATGCATATATGAAAGTTACTAATTAAAAGATTAGAGTACATTAAAGATTAAATTTCCTCATTATTGTTTGTGATTACCATGTTGGTAATTACTATCGTTGAATATTTGATTTGCAGTCAAGGCCAACCTTGGCCATATGCAGCATGTGCGACCGTAAAGGCATTATAAGTTTAGAGGACATCAAGTTTTGATATGTTAATAGCTATGAGTTTGATATTAGGCTATAAACAATTGTTTCATGCCTAAGTCGTCATGGTGTCAACTAATCACCGAGGCTATGAGTTCTTTGGACAAAATGACTTATGAGCATATTTGAGAACAAAGGTTCAAACGAGAACACCAACTATTTAAGAAAACAACATATCATGTGCATATTCGCGTGGATCATATGCGCTTTTGTAGATTAATCATATATAATTTTATATAGTAACGGTCGTTTTGTTAAATAGTTAGCCTTCTCATAGAGTCGTTGCTTTTGTTTTCTAAATAGTTAGTGTTCTCATATTAACCCACCACGGAAACATAGATAAAGAAAAGTAGAAGGCAACATGGACAATGACGAAATGACTTTTTTGATCCTATAATTCTTACTTTATCAATGTTGTCATTGATTGAAAATGAAACGTCTTTCAAGCCCTGAAAATTGAAACAATCAAACTTAACCAAAACAAACAGGCTAAGTTGTTGATTGTTCACGATGTCGCTTTTCATTCTCTAAGTGTTAAAAGTTCATGCAATCATTTTTAGAGCTTCCAACTTTGTTGTATATCATCATACATATCAATCTCCCACATGAAAAAATTGTGAAAAACTTCTTAACAACTCACCCTATAATTAATGCCTCCAATTGATTAATACGAGAGTTTTAAAAGTCTCCACGGGTTTCCAAATGATCATATTTTGTTTACTTTATAGCACATGATCGTTTTTAGAAGAATAATAGCAAACACGTGTTTTTTTATATGTATTAAACCTGTCAGATAAAACATATCACATATAATTGTTTTTTATTTAATAAGTTTTACAATTTGTATGATTGTTAAATCATAACAACCATAACAATGTTTGTTAATACTTTGTTCAAAAGCAACGATTAGTTTAAATAAAAAGCCAAATTACAAACTTATATTAATCCTTATGATGATACTTTTAAGTTAAATATTCACAATTATGTGAACTATAAAAGTTGAGTTGAAAGTGAGCAATTTATTAACTAAAAATATATCGTGTTCCACTTTTATAAAGTGATCAATGTATTATTTTTTGTCATCATTATTTGTTTAAGAGTAAAAAGTAGTCATTCACATTAACTAAGTGGGAACAAAATAATTTGTTTGGATTAAGGATATGAACGGTTTAATTTCGTTATCGGAAAGAATTACGACTCTTATATAGTTATATGTGTTATTGTTACGATCGGATATGTGTTACAATAAGATATATATCATTGTCAAAAAATTGATCGACTATACTAGCATATCAAAGTTTGCATTCGTGTTTTAATGATTAATAACGATGGAACATAAAAACCGTAATGAAAAATAGTTGAAACCCACTTTCAAATTTGTCAAGGAACTAGTTGATAAGCCCGGGCTTCGCACCGGGTTCATGAATAGTAGCTATCGACACTTTAACATATTTCTGTCAATATGTTATATATGACTAAAACGTAAAATGAAATATAGAAAACTAAAAGATATAATGTGAATAAATATTATTAGTTTATGGGGCTGATATGTAAGTTTAAAAGTGGGTATAGGATTCGGGTCGGTTAGAGCGTATATATAGTATATAATAAAATAAATACATGAAAAAAATATTCAATGTTAGGCTCATTTCGATCTTATCGACCATAAGGTTATAATGCGTACTTCGTTAACATTAAAATGTGTTTTTTAACATATTTTAGATCATTAACATTATCGACGATATGATTATAATGACGTAATTTGTTAAAATTAAAACATATTTTTGTAACATGTTCCAACCAATACACGATATATGAGTAAAACGTAAAATGAAATATAGAAAGGTAAAGTATAAAGTGAATAAAGATTATAAATTTAGGGGGCTAAAATGTAGATTTGAAAATGGGTATAGGATTCGGGTCGGTTGGAGCGTATATATAGTATATAATAAAATAACTACATCAAAAAAATATCCAATATTAGACTCATTTCGATCGTATCGACGATACGAATATAATGGCGTAACTTGTTAAAATTAAAACGTATTTTTAACGTCTTTTTGCCAATACACGATATATGACTAAAACGTAAAATGAAATATTGAGAAGTAAAAGGTATAAAATGAATAAACCTTATAAGTTTTAAGTTTAGGGGGTTAACATGTAAACTTGAAAATGATATAAATTTCGGATTGGTTAAAGTGTATATATGGTATATAATAAAATAACTACGTCAAAAAATATTCAATATTAGACTCATTTCGATCGTATCGAAAATACGGATATAATGGCGTAATTTGTTAAAATTGAAATGTATTTTTTTTACATAATTTTGGCCAATACACGATATATGACTAAAACGTAAAATGAAATATCGAAAGTAGAAGGTATAAAGTGAATAAAGCTTATAGATTCAGGGACCAAAGATGTAAATTTAACAATGGGTATGGAGAATTGGAGATGGAGGCGCGCGGATCCTTGCGCGGGTAATGACCGGGTCTTGACCGGGTCTGGGTCAAAAAGTGAGAGAGAGATGTCCGGGTCGGTTCGGGTCGTGGGTCGGGGCGGTTTGGAGCGGTGCAGTGGGTCGGGGCGCCTGCTGATTGTAATATACGAGGGGGTTTGCCCGCGCTTCGCTGCGGGAAGTTTTGTTAATATTGTAAAGGCCTGTTGTTGTGAACAATATTTTAAAAGAAGTCATCTATTAGGCTATGCGTACCGCTCCATGGGGTTGGGCGGCTTCCAACCCACCGGGTTTGGAGGGTTGAGCGGGTACCGCTACTCCTCCGGCGGGTTCAGCGGGCTGGAGGGTTGAGCGGTGTCCTGAAGCCGCGGTGGGGTTAGCGGTTTTGCGAGTGTGTTGTGTGTGTATGAGAGGGTTGGGAGGGTTAAAGAGGGTTCCAAAGGGTTAATTGTGGGGTTGGAAAAAGCTGATATGGAAGCTGATGTGGCAGTGGGGTTGAGAGGGTTGGAAGGGTTGGATACGCATAGCCTTAGGAGCACGGGTTTCGCACCTGGTTATAAACTGTGATAGATTTGACCGTAAGTAGTAACATGAATTTATATGAAACATAAAGTTTGTACAAATGTTGTCATACGAAATGTTTAATAAAATAAATGAAAAGATTTAAGAAATCAAGAAATCAAAAAATTTAATTTTATGAGATTTTAATAATACTAACAATTACCAGGAAGCCAAAAGACTGTTCATGAACAGTAGGTACCGACACTTTAACATATTTAAGCCAATATACGATATATAACTAAAACGCAAAATGAAATATAGAAAACTAAAAAGTATAAAGTGAATAAATATTATACGTTTAAGGGGGTAAAATGTAATTTCTTCAAATGTCGGTAGTTGATGTTCATCAGTGTTTTGGCTTCATATAATCGTACTCTATATAGTATATAATAAAATAATTACATCAAAATATATTCAATATTAGGCTCATTTCGATCGTATCGACGATACGATTATAATGGCGTAATTTGTTAAAATTAAAACGTATTTTTTAACATATTTTAGCTAATATACGATATATGACTAAAACGTAAAATAAAATATTGGAAAGTAAAAGATATAAAGTGAATAAATATTATAAGTTTATGGGGCTAATATGTAAATTTGAAAATGAGTATAGGATTTGGGTCGATTGGAGCGTATATATTGTATATAATAAAATAATTATTTCAAAAAATATTCAATATTAGACTCATTTCCATCGTATTGACGATATGATTATAATAACGTAATTTGTTAAAACTAAAACGTATTTTTTTACATATTTTATCCAATATACGATATATAACTAAAACATAAAATGAAATATTAAAAAGTAAAAGATATAAAATGAATAAATATTATAATTTTAGGGGGCTAATATGTAAATTTGAAAATGGGTATAAGATTATATGGTTTCATATAATCGTACTATATATAGTATATAATAAAAATAATTACATCAAAAATATTTAATATTGGACTCATTTCGATCGTATCGACGATACGATTTTAATGGCATAACTTGTTAAAATTAAAACGTATTTTTTAACATATTTTAGCTAATATACGATACATGACTAAAACGTAAAATAAAACATCGAAAAGTAAAAGGTATAAAGTGAATAAACATCATAAGGTTAGGGGGTTAATTTGTAAATTTCAAAGTGGGGTTGGAGAGTAGGTTTGAGGCGGGTCGGGTTGGTTACGTGGGTTTAAGGCGGGTCGCCTGATATTTGTATACTTATATAATATATAATAAATAGTGCCAATCTTGACCTCATTCATATGTCAAGGAACCCACTCTCAAAATTTTCTATTCATGAAACCACTATTGAAAGCTTATTATTTGAGAAACCCAAATAAAATCGATTTTGCTTTAGTTCATCTTTTACGTCATATGAATTTGATCACCACATTTAAATACTATAACAAAAATGGCAAGTTGATTGTTTGAAATAAATATTTCGAAAATTATTTTTCTAAAATAAAAATGAACAAAAAGTTGGTCCATTACAATTTGACCTAACTTTTTCGAAAGTAATAAAGTCACACCATGGGCTTCAAAATGGAACATCTTTTGGTATAAGTTGTGATTCGGCCGGATTTAGTAGTATACGCTTTCCACCCCTAAGTTTGATTTTTATTTTATTACTCAATCATTGCTTCTAATTTTTGTTATATTTTCTTTTTTCTTTGATTTATGTGTCAAACAATGATAAGTTTAAATTAAATAACTTGTTATGATACGTTATGATATTAAGATTTGGCGGTGTGGTTGTGTTAATCCATAATGGCTTCATTAATTCTTAAGCTTGGTTTCTTGCAACATGTTATGACATGTAACCCTTATGACATGTTATGGGGTTACTATACTAAATTTTAAATCTATAACTTGAGGTATATATAAATAATAATTAGGTACGATATCTAAGACTAAAATAAATATTTAAAAAACATAAAAACTAAAACTCTAAATAATTATATCGTTACTCACATTCCTATACACATTATAGGAACACAAGTTTTTAGAGATTGAAAAAGGCAGTGTAGTATGGATTCAAGAGATTTAACCTTGATTTCGCATTGTTAATATCATTAACATTTTTTTCAGCTTAATGTATTAGTCGTAATGGTTCTTCTTCTTTTTTTAGTTTTGTAACTTTATATGATTTCAAATTGTTCTACGGTACTAATCAAAACACTAAGATCTACAAATGTGTGTGTGTATACATACAAATATATACGCATATGACGCCTTAGCTAGGACATGCATTAAAAAACGCAGGGGTCTTGTCGTAACTTGTAAGGCTTGAAGTTTGACCTAACCTACATGCCATCCCTCATCTCATTTAGATTTTAAGGAACTGTTTACCAAATGCTTACCGGGGCTTATGTTAAAGGATATTTCACTTACTGACATACTTTATCATATAACATTCTTTACTTATGAAAATTGATTATTGATAAGCATCTTCAACCCAGTAAATTATCAATCGGGTAAAACTTTCAGTGTTTGTTATGATTCTTACTGGATAAGATTCTTGGTGGCTTTCATGCTTAATTAACAAAGATGGTAACTTAAGTAATATTAGTAACCGGCGCTTACCCACATAAATGTTTACCAAATAGCGCGTAACAAGAAAACAAACAAAGAGAGTATGTAACAATTTTGTCTTCTAACTTTCATTAGAATCCTTCTGGATTTGAAAATCATCCAAATTCCAAACTTTAATACATAATTTGGATCATCAAATGCACATTTTTATGTAAAAAAAATAAATAAAACAATCTAACACAGAAACTTCTAACCCTTTGGAACATAAACAAGTGATGCCTTCACCATGGAATTGGCTTGGTTTTGACTGTTACAACTTAAATCTCTAATCAACCTACTCAAACCTTTTCCACGCCGGAGACCACCACTTTCCTTCTCTTCGCCACCGCCGCCTTCCGGCCGGTTTTTCCGGCGCTGGTCTTGCCTGCTTCGGATGGCGGTCAAGTCCATCTCCATCGGATTCCCGGCCAATCCAACGCCATAATTATACCACCTCGGCTTCTTTAACCCCGTACCCGGAAACACCACCCTTTTCGTCTCGAGCTCGGCCCCATGAATCCGCCCCTTGTTCATTGATATGAGCTTCGCAAGCTCCTTCTTCCTTGCACCACTAGAATTCGGATCGACCTTGGTGCTCCCATGATCCGGTTTCTTGAATTTTGGGGTGTTTTTGGAGATGGGTTGTTTAGGAGGAATCAAGTTTCCACAAAACACGATCTCTTTAGGCGGAAAAAAGTTCGAATTTTTATCGTTCTTGATCCATTCTTCGCTGAAAAACTCGAAGGTTTCGTCGCCTTTCACGGTGTCTTCAGAATCGCTGGTGCTGCTATAAGCGGTATCGGATCCGTAAATGGGAAGATCACAGAGAGAAACAGTCTCATCATCATCAAGAATATCTTGCATGGTATGATCATTAGGGTTTGGATCTTGATCTAGTATTAATGCTTCCTCAAGAGAAAAAGGGTGATTTTTAGAAGCCATATATATGAACTTGTGAAAGCTTCAAATTAAGGAGATGAATAGGGGGGTTTTGTTTATATATTTGAAGCTTATCTAAGGTTGATATGGGTTATCTATGTGTATAATATATATAGGTGAATAAGTAAGTGTTGGCTTTACTTTTTCATAGCATTTAGTGGAGTGGTTTTGTTTGTATGTGGCCTTCTAGAAAATTGATTTGTAGCCTTTCTTTTTAGTGGTGTAGAATTGTATATCATTAAATGTTTATGAAACAGGTGCAAATAATATCATGGATTGGAATAGTCTTTCAAGTACTTTTTAACTTTAAGTTGATAAATTTGCAAGAAAGTTCATGTAGTTTTTTTTTTTTTTGTATATTTAAATGGTAAGAATAAACTTGTTTATATTGATATATAAAGGAAAGTTTAAGGGAAAAATCTTTAAGAAAACTTGTTTACATTCAAGTAAGAACTTTGGGGATAAAAATATGTTGTCAATCGTTTCATCTCTATTTAAGTAATGAGATAATGATAAATCAGATTTTTATATCTTTCAAATTAATTTTATCTTCCTTTATATTCTCTCTTTGATGATGTCTATTCATGTGATTAGTGTACATGAATGATACAAGAAATTTTAGCACACGTGATTTTTAGTCCAACTTTGAAGCCTTTTATATATTTGTACATAACAAATTAATTTGTTTTTAGTTTTTATGCATAAGTCCATTATGCATTTGTGTATAAGCATGTATATATTACAAATTATGTTTATGAATAAGTGCATACGGTCCAGATAGAGGACTTCAAGGTTGTTCCTTGGTTTTCCTTTCTTTTCACTTGAACTTCACTCTTTATAATATATATATATATATATATAGAGAGAGAGAGAGAGAGAGAGAGAAAGATTCAAATGAGAGCGTCAATTATTTAAGAAAACAAGAAAAGTTTCGCTCATGCACAAAATCACATGTAAATTTATACTAACGAGAAAAAATTGAACTCGAACGACTTGCCACGCAATAAAAAATCACATGAATCCCATATAATTTTATACGTGAATCATATATGATTTGGTATATTGACGAAGTTTTTCTTATTTTCTTAAATAATCAGCGTTTGCGTATCAACCCATATATGGCGGGTTCAAATGAAAACTCAAATCTAATTGCGAACATGGGGACAGCCGATTAGTGCACTACGTGTCGTATTCAGTCTGAGTAATACAGGATTATTCAGGTTGAATGTTCATGTTTTATTCACGGTAAATGTAGTATTATTCACCATGAACAATGCATATCATTCAGTGTGAATAATAATGTATTATTAGACTGAATGTGACATGTGACGCACTCTTGGTTGTCCTTACGTTCATAATTAGATTTGAATTCGCAGCTGAACTTTCGTCTATATATATTTATATTTTAATATTTACATATAATATTTAGAGTAAACTACAAATTTCGTCCATGAGGTTTACATAAACCAACGAAATTGGTCTCTGAACTTCAAAAACTACACTGAACGTCCCTCCTCACTAATTGTGTTAGTAACTCGGTTAAATGATGGGTATTTTTGCTAAAATGAAAGAAGAAGGTTAAAAATGTAATTCTCTCTCCCTCTCCCACCACCAAACTACCTCCACCACCACAACCACCACCATACCCACCACCAAACACTTGTACATACACACATCGTCGCCGATCTAGGGGAAGAGGGTCATCGCACACACTTATGTGGGAGATGTGACCCATTTGAATGCATGAATCTGTTTCATGGTATTCGTTGAAGGCAGGTGTGAGCCCGTTACGCTGTCACAAGTGTGCATGACTAAAGCGTAAGCCATTTACATGTGTGACATGTGTATATGGAAGTCTTTAAGCGCATGAGATTTTACATAATTCCCTATGTATCAAAGGTGGTTTTTACTAGTGAAGTTGTTTATGAGAGAACTCAGTTTACCTTCGGTCTAACCCTCGATATTTTTTATAAAACTAAAAATCTTTTTAGGTAAGTGTTTAGTAGGGGTTTGTCCAATGAGAAAGAGAAGAAGCAATGAACTAGAAGAAGAGGTATGACGGAGACTTGTAGTCACTGGTAGGTTATAGTACATCTCACTTGTGGTTATATTTATCAATTGCGGAAAAAATTGACTTGAGCTAACGCCTTTAGTTTATTGGGACCAATTTGATTGTAGTGTTATGATTAGCTTATTGTTGGACGTTGGATTGTTACAATTCCTTAGAGAGATGTAGTGAAAATATCATCTTTTCCCGGTTTGAATTCAATCAGACATTGCCAAATACCTTGTGGTGATGAAGATTCACTTACGATAACTCTAGACCATTCGTACTCATCAGAATGATTAGTTTGTGTGTTTAAATCGGTCAGAAAACCTATAGTTATCCAAAAAATAGTTATAATTAAATAAAATAAAAAGGTTGCGTCATCTACATGATTGCATCTTGATGAGAGGTACTAAAACGTGTTGTATTTTGAAACTACATTTTAAATTTTAAAAAAAGATATAGAAAAACATAAAGATGACGCAGTATATGCATCGATTGTCGTTATGCAATGTCAACTTGGATATCGTACATGAAAACTTGTATTTCAATTAATCTATAAAGTTTGACTATAAACAATAACTTTCTTTATCAACTTATCAATAATATTATAATTTCCAACTATTAGTTTACCAATTACCATCAATATTTACTTTTCAATCATCAAAAATATGCAATTTTGATCATTAGTTTATAGTATTTTCTATCACCAATGCTAAATTTATGAAGAGGTTATATTAAATTTTTAAAACTATCATATTTTATAGTCTTAAATTATATTTTCAAATTTACAAGAAAGAAAGTAAGTATGAGAATATGTGGAATTCCCATATGTAATCTTTAAAAGAGTCATTGAGCAGAGGAAAAAAGGCAGGTTCCAAGATATATAGTGAAAATTTCGTTCAAGTCTAGTCAATATGGAACTCTAACACGTCCCCTCCAACGGAGGCTAGACACATGTACTGTCCCAGAGTGTCAAGAGGGTTAGGGCCAGGAGAGAATAGATTGTCCTACTCATCGTGTTAGTCTCTAGTGGTAGACTTTGGCTCTGATACCATGGGAGAATATGTGGAATCCCTATATGTAATCTTCAAAAAGTCCTTGAGGAGAAATGAGAGGTTCCAACATATATAATGAGGAACTGATCCAAATCTAGCTGATGTGAAACTCTTACAGTAAAAGTATATTTTTTTACAATAGTTGTATTACTTTTAAAATATATACGTTTTGACTTATGTTTTGGTAGATAAACCATACTTTTAAAAATAAAACAAGTTGTTATAAGTTTAAGAGAAATATTATTGATCACGTTAAAGGAAAAAAAAAATAACTCTTCTAATATAAAAAATTCTATTAAATACTATTTTCCAAAGAAATTGTGTGAGATTTTTTTCTATATCTAAAGTCTAGAAGGCAAATAAATGGATGTTTCTAGACAATCCTTTGTCGTATCTAAAAGGATAGTATGAATGGCATTTAATGGGTTTTTATTTACACTTCTATATATAAAAGAATTGATCGCCTTTATGTATTTAATTTGCGTATTTATGTTTATAATAATGGAATTCTAAATGAAAAATGGTATTTTATAAAGTGGAATTGAGAGAAAACATGCCAATCCATATGATTGGTTGGCACAAAGTTAAAGATATGAAAAGCATATTCAATGGCATTTCTAAAATTTTCTTTAAAAATGGAGAATTAAAGGTTATAATTTTTATAAGAGATTTTTTTTAAATAAAGAGCTGAAATCTAAAATCTATATGAAAAATACATATAATTTTAATAGATTTTTTATTTTATAACTATTTATATTATTATAATATTACATATATTTATTTAATACAATGTTATTTCTTTCTCTTTAATATTTTATTTCAAAGAATCTTATTGATGAAATACAATAAGTAAAAAACCATTTCTCTCTTATAGTAATCATTTGTGAAAAGCTCTTAAAATTTAAAATTTTTGGACTCTTTCTCGTACTTTCTTCATTTTGAAGAAACTTTTAAAAATTTTGTTGAAGCAAGAAGTAGTCCAAAATCCTCATTTTCTTTATCTTGGAAAAGTTGTTGAAGATATTCTAAGTTGTAATGAATTTAAATATAAACGATTTATCATTCATCGGACACTTTTGTGTTTTCTTATTTGACTTAGAAGTAAATAACATTTTTGGTTCATGTGAACATCTCAAATGTGTTAGCTCAGTTGGATTAGGGGTGTGCAAAACCCGAATGGTCCGAAATCCGAACCCGAACCTGAGCCGAAAATTAAGTTTTTTTGTCAAAATCGAATGCCCCGAAATCCGAAAATCCGAAGCCCGATTTGTAAGGGGATATTCGGGTTTGGGTTGGGTTTTGTTTTCTTTCACCCGAACCGCCCGAAAACTCGAAATATATATACACATATATTTTTTAATATTATACAAATACATATATTTATCAAATTATCTCTTGAAAATCCTAAATTATTACCGTTTGTACAATTTTCTAATTCATAAACTATCATCGATCTCATCAATTCTTACAATTGATTGTATTCATCATCAACACTGATTGAATATATACAATTTTTTCATTACGGATATACCCGAACCCGCCCATCTTAACCCGAAACCCGACCAATCCGAACCCGAGACAATCCGAAATTCGAAACCAAAAGTTTGGGGTCTTATTTTCAAATCCGAAATCCGATCGGGTTTTTGATTTGTTCACCCGAACCCACCCTACCCGCCCGATGCACACCCCTAAGTTGGATAGGTAACATCCCTGGGGTGTCGGGTGAAAACCACACTACCAGGGTTCGAATCACACGGGTGACATTTCTGAGATATCCAGACTTTGGATCTGGTCCTTTGGGGCGGGTTCGGGGCCGGTATGGGAAGATCCAGTCTATGGGATCCACTTCCTAGTCGGTCGGGTTCAGCCATTGGTTGGGCCAGGTCGCAGCGGATTACTGAGATTGCCCAATTGGAGGCCCGATACCGCTGGAATGTGTGTGTGTTAACTTGCCGTTCAAAAAAAAATCGCTTGTTTAAAATAATTATATATTTTGACTCTAAGGATTTTGTGAACAATTTAGTTAATGATGAAAAGTATAAGAAATGGACGTGAATCTTGATTTCTTATAATTTCATGCTCTCGAATGAATTATGTTTTAGATGAGAATTGATCGTGTCAGAGTCAGTCTTAAGATTTCAGATGCCCATGACGAAAAACCAAAAAAAATCCCCCTGATACATTTATGTATATACATACAAGGATCCATCTAAACAATGAGCATGTATAATCACAAGTATGTGAAATCAAACAAGACAGGTGGCTGAGATTTGTCTTCATGTTCAACCAAGATAAAAAAAATACCATACAATAAAGGATTTCATTCGATATCTAATTCAAAAAGATCATTTAGAAAAAAATCTAGAGTAACGTAAGAAACAACTTACTTTAATAGTTGCTGGGGAAACTAGCAAGTAAACACGAACAAAATTGCACATGTAAACAAACACTCTCCTTAGAGAGGGGAGGTTTCTAGTTATATTTACTAAGACCATCCATATTCATAAACTCCCTTGCCAATCTTGTCAATCGCCGCATTAGTGTCACATCAGCTTTCCACTATCTTACCCAAACGGCTAAACCAACTCAATCTTTTCCAATTCATCCACATTGATACCAATCTAAATAATTAAAACAAAAAAAAAGAAAAAAAGAAAAGAAGAGAGAGATAGTGAGAAAGGAGAAGGAGGGTGGGGTGGGGTGGAGTGGGTGGGTATAGTCTATGCAATCGGTACCACCACACCGAAAGATGCCCTTGCCGATCGGCCTTGACGGTGTTGCCGATGGTACCGATCGGCAAAACACCCTTGCCGATCCCTTACCGATGTGGGGTGCAGATGGTCTAATGAGTAGAGCACTTTTAGTGAGAATATAAATCAAACCAAACAAACACAGTATATCCCGTTTGAAGGTAAAGAGAAGGGGTGGAAGGTAGGATCTACAACGACCTTTCTTCTTCCCAATGGGTATATGGTCTATTTCCATGAAGACTGTGACTTGTAATTTAAAATCTAAAAAGATTCAAGATGTGAACTATAAGCGAGAAAAATTGCAAAAAAGTGTATGGAAAACACGACAAGGGCAAAAGGTGGGGGGAAAAGGCTAAGACAATCATCGATTCTAAATGATAAAATTAATGAAATTATATTATTTGGTGAAATTGTTTTGCATAATTTTTTTCTTTACATACTTATTTTATATATTTATGATTTTTATATAAAACAAAAAAAAATCCATAAAACGGTTTTATCAAAATAAAAAATATATTAAACACTTTCATTTTTATATAAAAAATACAAAAATGTGAAGCAGTTACATCAAATAATTATATGAACTAATTTATGAAGTATATCCATATGTTACTCTATCTACACACAACCCACCCAGACTCTCCAGCCACCATCTCTGGCTGCACCCACACACACACACAATTTTTCCTGTTTTCACTTTCCCTAAAAAGGAACTACTCTCATTAGCCTAACTCATTTAAGCTTAGCCATCATGTTTCATTTCAAGTTCTATTTTTCTTCTCTCTTGCAAGTTGCATCTCCCTTTTTAAATATAGGAACCCCATATGTTTGATAGAGCTTTTTGTGGCACTCCTCAAGGATATATATAGAAAGAGAATGGTTCAAATCAGAAGTGTCAAAAAATATAAAGTAGAGAAGTGATTTTCATCGTTGATAAATGCAATTCACGAAGGGTGACCGGTCAAAGCCGTCTTTGTTGACCGGATGGGTGGTAGAGATCATTTTTTTACTTCGTGTTTCTTTAGCACTTCTCATTTGAACCTAATATTATATATATATATATATCACAAATCTAATAAACTTAAGGGGATAGTTCTCCGAAATGTATTGAACTATCCCCAAAAATCTATTGTGTGTATCCAACTACAAAAAATGCTATTGTGTGTATCAAATTTTATTTTTTTGCTATTGTGTTACAAATGACTTGTAATTTTGGTAAACTGATACACACAATAGAAGAAAAAATAAAGTTTGATACATTAAAAAAAAAAGTTTGATACACACAATAGCAAAAAAAATAAACTTTGATACACACAATAGCATTTTTGGTAGTTGGATACACACAATAGATTTTTGGGGATAGTTCAATACATTTCGGAGAACTATCCCCTAAACTTAATTATATCACATTTGTTTCATTGAAATAATATTTCACAAATCTAATTAAGCGCCAGTAAATTTTAAAGGGGTCGAGTTTATATTCCCATACACATGTATTTAAGACCAATTTAATTGTGTTTATGTACCATTTCCTGTTGGTTGGATTTGCTAAATGTAAAAAGGACGCGATTATTATCCAACCAATGCAAAATCAGGATCTCTGTTGGTGTTTCATAATGCCTAAGGATAAGTTATAGCTGCTAGATCTGAGCATATTGCCAAATAACCGTATGCTCGTGACTCGTGAGTGTAAAGCTCTACTACTCTCTGATACAACGTCTTGGCCAATGATTTAGGACTAGTGTCTATTTTGAGACGGATGCAAAAGTTGTTGTAGATATGGCTAATTCTCAAAAGTGAATGTTTCAGAGTTTGGGTACATTATATGTTGTATTTGTTTTATGCGACCAGGTGCCCTTTTCAGATAGGGCGGTTATTAGAGAAGCAAATGGGGTGGCTCACACTCTTGTCCAACTATATCCCATCTCACTTCTTATCTTGTTTCTTATCCTAGCTTAGCACCTTATATTTCTCTTTGTATAAGTGTTTTATACCCTCTTGATGCTCATTAAACGTTATTGACATGTTTTCTTCCATAAGAGAACATTTTACTGGTGATAAAACTTCACATAAGGTTTTTGTATTAATGTTATACTAGTGGCAAAACCGCGCAACGTAATCTATTTTAAAATGTAATATTTATGATCATGCTATTAGGTATAAACGAAGTTCTCATTTTCAATTTAGGTTTTGAAGATTGATTTCAAACTATTTGATTAATGTGGTTATAACCAAATATGTTGGATAAGCACATTCCAAGCGACACATTCTATTGGATTTTTGTTTTCGAATATAGGAGCAACATTTATTCCCCTCATGTACGTCCCTTATTGATCATATATGTCTTGAAGAGTTACATGTAACATCTGAGGTAGATATTTATTATAAATACGTGAACATATATACATAATACCATGTATCATACTGAGGTATTAAAATATTCACCTTTTAACATATTCAAATGAGTGACTGCAAATTGTTTCAGCCAATATAGTTTTAAACATGATTGAAAACCATGGTTATATTTTCTTAAAACCTTGATTTCTTAAATGAAACACCGAAAAACATTAGTAGGTACCAAATCAAGAAGTGAAGCTAAAAAATGTGGATTTTACGAATACTTTGCGAGTAATGATGATACATTATAATAATAAATTACAAAATGTTCTCTTAGTGTTTTGGATGACTTATATGAAGGAAATTCTTACAAAATGTCAAAATGAGAATTAAATTGAGATCTCAGAACTATATAGAATGTTCTAATTTATATACATTGATTATATATTAATTAATTGTAATAAGTTTTAACTATATTATTTTATGATTTTATTTATATGCATTAATTATATATTAATTAATTGTAATAAGTTTGAAGTAATTTATTTTATGTATATTAAAATGTATTATTATTATTATTATTATTGTAAATACTTGATTTATGTACATTGATTCATAACAGTTAAAATAGAAGAATATGAAAAGATGGATTACTTAATGAGTTATTTTAACTTATAATAATTAAAAGAATATATAAAACATTTTTTTTAATTCATAACATTGTTTTTAGAATGTAATAGATTTGCTTAAGAAAATAGAAAAATACAATATATTATAACTGATTATTTTTAAGAACGTTACCTCAAGTGCCTACTCATAAAGATTGCGTTTGGTATGTGGGACCAGACAGTACATGACGTGACAAAACTCATCCAATTACCTGTATTGTCAATCACCATGCTTATTTTAAGAAACATTACCTCCATTGTCTCTTGCTATAATGATCTTTTACCCATATATGAATGTGTGAGCACACCAAAAATTAGTGAAATGCAAGGAGTTACTATGTCCAACAATTGTTTGCAAAGAGATTTCTCTGTCTTTTAAATGACTACGAAAGAAATTCAATTAACCACCATTTTCAATATTGGCTCATAGAAAGAAAAAAGTGGTTATATACGTATATGAGAAATAAAAGGGAACATGGAAAAAATAAAGAAGGCATAAGTACAAAAACCGATGTATCAAATGAAATTTCATTAATCACCATTTCAATATTAGCTTGTAGAAAGAAGAAATGGTTATATACATATATGAGAAAGAAAAGAAACATAGAAGAAAAAAACAAAGAAGACATAAGTACAAAAAATGACATATCAAATGAAAAAAATGTCCCTCATGCGGCTCTCCCTCACCATGAGTACCTCATCCATCGTCTCTCCGGTTCAAGTCATATAGAAGAATATGGATTCATGATGGAGATCTCTCTAATTTGGAAGAATATTATCATTGTACAATGGAGATCATAAAAAATGAAAATGATGAATTGATGATACATTATAATTTATAGTAAAAATGAGTGGAAGATGAAGAGTGTGTAAAGAAAATGAAGAGATGGTATTTAAATACAAACATAAATATCAATCAATGTTCATGGCTAATTAGTGTTAGAAATTAGGAAAAAAATGTAAAAAATAGAATAAATAAGAAAAAAGATAAATAGACTTTAAGCCTTTAGAGGATGCCACCTCATTGTTGGTGGTTGTTCCTTTAATATATATAATAGATTTTTGTTGTCTTGGACGTGTAGCTTAGTTTGGCAAAGGGCAAGGACACTTTACCTAAATACATAATAGGTCCTGGGGGCACGACTAGCATCCGCCGCTAAGTAAGCTAAAAATGCTCTCACATTGATATCCTTGGAAGCTGGTTCCGTATGAGGACAATTAAGATTATCGATAATCAACATTTTGTCCAAATATTATATTTTTGTTGAAAGAGTAAAAGTATTTGTAATAAAACAATTAAATTGGCTTAATACATATCTAGAAATTACTAATTTAACCATATCCTTATATTCATACTGTAAAATAACCATTATACTTATTAAAATAATTAAATGGTATTTATATGTGAAAAATAAGTAACTTCAAACAATGTTTCATCCTTGGTTTTTAATGAAACACGAGTGTTATGATTTAAATCGGTCACTGGCATACATTATGTTTATGTATTACCGGTTTAAATTACAATTAGTTACAAATTAATGTATTGATTAATCTAATTTAGAGGAAACTTCATTTTTTATCCCTATGTTTTTTTATCATGGTTTTAATCCTTAAAGTTTTTTAACATAAATTAATCATTGGAGTTTAATTTTTGTTCGATCTTGATCCATCCTAAGAGCATCTCCAACAGGTTTGCTATAATTTTACTAAAATAGCAAATGAAATGTCAAAATCTCTAAAACTTTATTTTTCCATCTCCAACAGCTTTTCTATTATAGAGATTCTATCATCACTTATATTATTAAAATATGCTTACATTTATTATTCCAATGAATTTTTTGAAAAAAGTTAAACAATCAAATTATTCTATTGGTGGAAAATAAAAAGTAATACTTTCTCTCTCCTATTTTAGAGAATTTAGAAAATTCTCTGAATTTAGAGAAAACCCAAGTTTTTTCTATTTTAGCAATTCTTTTAGCAAACCTGTTGGAGCAATTTAGGGAAAAAAAACATCAATTTTTCTATTATAGCAAACCTGTTGGAGATGCTCTAAGTCATTAATAGAATTCATTAAGTCAATCGTATTTCCAACATCTCTTCGTTTTCTTCAATTTTAATACTAAGTATATTTTACTTTTTTTTTTGTTTTCTTTTTCACACTAACGTCCTTTCTGATGAACCACTTTCTGACCATTCAGCCGCCTTTCCTCACCCCACTAAGATTCTCTCTTTTTTCAACTTATTTGTGGTAGTTTTTTTTTGCTATGTTTGCCAAACTAGTTGATAAGCTAGCTGGTAGCTGATAAGCTAGCTGTTGATTAATAAGCTTGCTAGTAGCTGATAAGCTAGCTGTTGATTAATAAGCTTGCTAGTAGCTGATAAGCTAGCTTATGAACAAATTATGTTTGGCAAAAACTAGCTTATGAGTATGTAAAATGACCAAAAATGGTATATTTGAATTTAATAATTAATATTAATAAGGGTATAATTGGAAAAACTACAATAAGCTCCTTAGAGCATCCACAATGGAGGTTCTTCCTTAGGTTCTTTATGGGGTTTTTCCAAGAACCTCCACTGTGAGACAAGGTTATTGCCCAGTCACAGGTTCTTATTGGAACCCAGGTGCTTGAACAAGAACCCAGGTTCTTGTAATAGTTTTCTTTTCTATTATATAATAGTTTATATAAATAAAAATTATATTATAAATAAGAGGTGGTAATTGAAATTTTTGTAAGAACCTCCATTGTAGTGTTTTAAGGAGGTTATTGGTTTGTTGAGATGGCAATGATGTGGTAGGAAAAAATATGGTAAGTGAGGTTTTTGAAGGTTCAACCACTGTGGATGCTCTCATAAGCTACTCAAAGTAGCGTTTCAAAAAGCTAGCTTCTGATACATGTTTGGATGGACTAGCTTATAAGCTAACTTTTTTTTGCCAAACAAAGCCTTTGTCTCCTAACACCTCCACTTGGATTCCAACATTTGTGTTCATCTTTCGTGGATGTGGCAACAAACAAGACCAAGACAATAACAAAAAAATAAAAGATCACCGATAGTGAAACTCAAAGCCAATGGTAGCTAGCCAACTTTTGAGTTTAGAAACAACAAATGAAAGATCCAATTGTAATATATAACTATACTCATGTAATCATCTCCAAACTCAATCCTACAAAATAAATAAAAAATGAAGTTTCGGTAATCCGATTTCATTCCATAAATGATTAAATATTGGGGAACAAAACCTGAAAATAAACTAGAAGAATAACGGATGGGTTGGTGATGATCATATGGTTTTCTTACATGGTTCTAAACTCATTGAAACTAAATATTTGCTAATGATGAACTTGATCAATAGAAGGTTTCCAAGATGGTTTTGATTAAAGGGGTAGGGTGGGTTTGATGATGAAGATAATAAGATGGGTTTTTTTTTTTTTTCGTTTTTTATATAAGGAATTTAGGATTGAAGACACGTACTTATGGCTTATATTGATGTACATTCGTGTTTCGTTCATATAAAAACATTTAAAAATAAAAATGACTAAAATACCCTTTAATTAACGGTGTCTTTTAATAGCCGTTAGTGGGAAGGATCAATATCGGTCAAAAATGTTAACTAGGATGACATCCCTAGGGGTTGTGGGGTGAAAGCCACACTACCAGGGTTCGATTCCCACGGGTTGACATTTCTGAGATATCCAGACTTTGGATCTGGTTCTTTGGGCCAGGTTCAGGGCGGGTATGGAAGGATCCAGTCTATGTAATCCACTTCCCTGCCGGTCAGGTTCAACCATAGGTTGGGCCCGGGTCGCAGCGGATTAGTGGGATAGCCCAATTGGAGGCCCGATATCGCTGAAGTGTGTGTATATTAACTTGTCGTTCAAAAAAAACTAGGATGACAAATTTGAATCAAATAAAATTTGGAAACCAAAACCAAGAAAATTAGAAAAGCAAGGGTACCAAAAATGAAGTTTACTAATCATTTTATTTACTATTTTTAAAATGGCAAATGAAATATTTTTTAAGCATAAGGTAGAAATATTCCAATAAGTCATTATCCTCGCATAAAATTATATTTAATTGTACCAAACTATCAATATAAACATATTAAAACACAAGAAGTTTAAAATTAGTACACGAAAAACCGTAAGGGTTGCCAATCACAGAAGTTAACATATCTTTAACTGTGTATAAGTTTCAAGTTTAACGGTATCATCTTTTGATAATATGAACCAATATTTTGAAAAAAGAAATCTATTTCACTTTAATTTGTAGGCTATCGTACATAAAATGTTGTAAACTAATAAAACCAAATATGTCAACACCATGATGCAATGTATAATTACATAAAATTCATACATGAAATAAATATTTAGGTATGTTTTTATAGAATAACTAAGTTGAACTTTCAAAATGAAGATTAGATTCCTTAACAATGGGAGTAATTAAATAAGGAAAGTTTTATTATCTTAAATGGGGCGGCTATAAATAGAATTGGATCTTAAAGTTGTCTACTTCATCCTAACAATTAAATTTAAGTTTGACGTTGACCAAAGTTTTATGAAAACTCTATAATAAACGAGACGTATGTCATATAAAATATTAACTTTGCATATTATATTACAACTATTACGAGTTTGGTACGGTTGGGGGAGACCTTGTCTACCTATTTTATCATGGTCGGGTACTTCTCTATGACTATATCATTCAACAATTAACATGTATACTTTTTTTGAACATTGTTCATTTGTTCTAGAGAGGCATAAAGTTCAATTTTAATAAAGATTTCAAGACTTTGTTTTAACTTATTTTTATGTTTTCAATTATTTTTTTATTAAAACAAAATTTTGGAATAGTTAACTAGTTATAACATGAATTGAATTACAATAAATAGAAAACTTATTTTTCAAAAAGAAAATTTTTAATTATAATTTTTTTGATAAAGGCTTGTTTGTCAAAAATATTATGAGAACATAATATAATCATTTAAATCATTAGAATTTATTGTAGTATGTTTAATTGTAGACTCATTTGCTTATACCGGTTATGTAGTCTATCTATCTCCAAATGCTTCGTTTATATTTTTAGTTTCCTTGCAATATAGCATATACAATTGTAGCTCTACTTATTATTTTATATAACAATAAAATTGTGGGCTTTAGTATATTAAGCAACATTAAAAGTTTAAAGTCAATCTCTCATAAATTAGTTAAACTATTAGAATATAGTAAATATTGATTTTGAGGTAAAAGGAAATTGAGTAATTTACATTAGTAACTAAATTTATTAAGAAAACAAATCGGTTCTATTTTACATATAAATAATTGAATTTTTTTTATGGATCTTTAGGTTCGAGGAAAAGATAAGAGGATTGAGCTATCTCTTCTAACTTTTTTTCAAACTCAGTAGACTTATTATATTTACAAAGAAGCTCTTCATCTTTGAAAAATATCAATCAACCCCTTTGACTATCAACAAGTTCTACTCACCCTTGATATTTCTATAAAATATCTCCCGACCTAACCAACCTTCCATTCTATCCTACAATCTTTTCATAGTTTACACTTTTATTCCTTATTTTCAACATTTTCTTTTTATTAACAACATCACAAATAAATCTAATTTAAAATATCAAATATTCAAATATAATTAATAATATATGAAAAGAAAAAGTTAAGTAAAAAGTTTATACTAAAACATAAACCGATTACAGAACCGTAGTAGTCCTTATTATAGATGAAGCTTAGATGAAATTCAAAATTGCTTTGGTCATCTCATGCCTGGGAGACTAAGGTGACGTTTGTTTTTTAAGAGGTCTGAAGTCCGGAATCTTATTTTACCTTTGATTTATAAGAGATAGTGTTGAACTTTGAATCTAAATTTATAAATTTTAATGAATGTGCTAATGGTAGTCTGGTGGGTCCCAAAAATAATCAACTATATACCCGCATTGCCTTTCCCCAAAACCATCGCCTCCACTTTCTTTGTTACCTCCTACATCCTCCGCCTCCTTCATCTTCATGGAAAAAAATTTCCAGATTGATTTCCGCTTAATTTTTCAGATGGGTTTCAAATTTAGGTGGCTCTAAAGTCTTTAAAAAAATCTGACACCCTAAAGCTCTATATGTCTGACTGAACTAGACTTCAAAGTATTTCAATAGTTTTTTTTAAACAAACAGCCCTAAGGCCTATTCGTACACCTCTAATCTTCTTGTGATGCTAAGATGGCGTGATTTACCTATATGTTTAATTTTCCATTTACTATCGATGTTTTGATTAATATATATAGATTAGGTTGGTTTTTTCATAAATGATCTCCATAACAAAATTTGGTGATTCTCGATGTGTGTTAATTAAACAAGAGTTCTTTATTGTAGTTTTAACATTGTCTACATGTATTATTCACAAAAACAAATATAATGTGTTTTGCAATTGTTATAACATACTCTTAAGGCTTTGTCTGATAACCGCAACATGTATGTCTTATGTGATCTAAGCACTAATAAAGGCCATCATACGCTAACTTATTTAAGAAGAACTGACTATTGAATTAAGGTCATGATAGCATTACAATTCCAACATAAAGAAATAAAATATATTAGTGCTTAGATCATATAAGTTAGCTTATAAGCTAACTTATTTAAGAAGAAATGACTATTGAATAAAGGCCATCATATCATTACAAACATGTATTAGCTTATAAGGTAGTTAGAGTAGCGTTTCAGGAGCTTTTTGTAGTTTTTTTCAATTATATTCTTTATTAATATTAATTATTATACCTCAAGATACCCTTTTAGATCATTACATACTCGTAGGTTAGTTTTTGCCAAACATAATTTATGCATAGGATAGCTTATCAACCACTAGCTAGTGTAACGCTCCGTTTTCCAAAGTTAATATTTTAACTTGAAATGTTTAAATTAAGTTAAGTCGGCGTCGTTTGTGTAAAATTTCAGGTTGGAGGACTAGATTGTTATTGTTGAAAGTTGAGGGTTAGCCATGTCAGGATATAAGGGGCTTGAAAGCCCTAATTTCCTCTCATTTGATCAGCGTACGATCTTAGGAGAAGGGAGAGAGCCCATGGAGATTTTGGAGCAATTGGAAGGGAAGAGAGCATCATTTGAGCATAGCAAAGTGTTGGCCAATGATTGTTGGTGTTAGTAATGGAAGGTAAGTATCCTTTTATGTAATCGTTTATGTCAAGTTCAAGTCTTTGTTCAAGGGTTAGGGTTTTGGGTTGTGTTTATAAAATTGGTGATCTTTGGATCACCAATTGATGTTGTTATGATGATATATGGATGTTAGATTATGGGTAGATGTTTGGGGATGCTTTGGTAAGCATCAATTTTGAGTTTTCATGTTAGAAATCGGTGAAAAGGGTAGAAATCGCAACCTTGGAACGAAACCCCGTCGAAATCGATTTTTGGGGTTCTGGTGGTGCTTCGCGCCGCGAGGGTGTGCTAGCACACTTCGCGCCGCGAAGCCTGAAGCTTCGTGAACGCGAAGCTGTGTCTGTTCGAGTTTTGGACTTTTTCCGTTAGGGCTCGGTTGGGGTTTTCGGGTTTATAAACCCCTAGGGGATATCAGTACATGATGTTTCGTGAAGTTTGAGAGTAATTGGGCTAGCGTAGCTAGAGCATTTCGGCTTAGGGGTCGGGGTTGCACCTTTGATTCCATTTCGGGTCGGGTTTGATATGTGTGTTCATGTATGTGTATTATAGGTGTTTGAGCTTTTACGTGTGCTTATTCTCCAAGTGTGTAGTCCCAGACTCGTGATCAGGTGAATACATTAACCTGCGTTCATGTTTGATATGCATGTATGATCATGATGTATATGTGGTTGATATGTAGCTGACATGTAATATTCACGATAGTACCTATGGTGGTATTTATTACCCCTAGGGAAGATGGGTTCAGAGGCCTGGTACCAGTGTCAGTCATGGTGCTCTTGGTGTTCATACCTTGAGTTAGTTGGTCACGATGCATGTCCAGTTTACAGTTATGCTTATGGTTATGTTATTGCATTCATAGAGCCTAGGTTTGTGCTCACTAAGCTTTATGCTTAACCGTTGTGGTTTATGTGGTTTAGTGTCAGGTACCTCTTCTAAGGACAAGGGAAAGGCGCCTGCTTGATGGCTCGGATCGGTCCAGTTCAGAAGTTTACAAAGGATTTTGGAAATGAAGTCTAAATATTTTATTGGAAGGTTTTGTTACAAATGGGATAAATTTGAGAATTGTTCATTGGAAATTATTTACTTTAGACCTCTTTTTTGGGGAAATTGTGACCTTTATGTTTTAATTAAAGCTTCCGCACCTTTTGGTTACTTATCTCCGTTAAATATATGTTAAAATGAAAGTGGTTGTTACAACTAGCTTACGAGTATGTAAAATGACCTAAAAGGGTATTTACTAGCCAGCTTATTAATCAACAACTAGCTTATTAGCATTAAATTGTATTTACTTGTCAGCTAGTTTGTCAAACACAATAATTTAATAAAGAAATTTTAGAGAGTTGATTATCAATTAAATATTATCATTAAATTGTATTTTAAGTCTAGCATATTTTGAATAAAAAAAATTACCCATCAATTATATGTTGAAATGAATAGTTGTCAAAGTTCTATAAATTGTATGAACTCTGAACAAGTGAAAACATAGCTATCAATTTCAAAACTTTGTAGTTTGTAGACCACTCACATTTATTGTAAAGATAAATAAATGATATATTATCGTTTTTACATATTTAAAGACTTAGAATATTTGGCTGAAGGTATTAAAAAGTATTGCATGAAAATGTTATTGATTGATGATAGTTGGTTCCAATAAGGAATTAAAATGGGGTGAAAAATGGTGTTTGGTTTAGAAAAATTTAACTAATGATTAACATTCATTCCTCCCCAAATTAAGGAAATAGGAAGCTTGACCTTAAAAAATAGAAAATAAGTAAGTAAAATCAACAAATCATAAAATCAAAACCAAAAGAAAAAATAGAGAAAACTGCATACTGAGAAATAAAACACGAAGAAACACAAACATCTTCTCAATATATATCAGCATCTTTATCTGCAAACATAGACGAAGCCAACAATGGCCTAGTGTCAGTACCGGCCCACCCTTGAAGCTTCAATCTCAAATTATATGGTGGAGCAGCTAATTAAATATTGCATCCATTTAGTGGCCCACCGTCGACCTCTTACTTCTTAAATTCGCACATGTCCAAAACTAAAAGTCTAGAACACAACTCGCTGTATTCACCTCTCCCTCCCCCCCCCCCTCTCTCTAACTTCGAGAAGAAGATCAACGTGGTGCTCTCGAGGAATTCAAAGTGAAATTAGATTTTAGAAGTGAGTAACTTATGACAATGTCATACCAAATAAATTAATAAGTTAGAAAGAAGTAACTTATCAAAAACTTCTTATTACCCGGGTATAGATACTTTTTGTCCATGTAAACACTAAAAACTTCTTATTACTAGTACTGCACCATAACAAGTAAATAAGCACGTTGAATAAGCAATCCCAAACACCCCTTAATTGATTTGATTCAAGTAGAAAGAAATTTTTGATGATAATGCCTCTAAGAGGCCGTTTACTTAAACATTTACCTCGTAAACACTTACCGGTAAAATTGAACACTATCATCTACTATATTGAACAATATTTTAGTCTCTCAAAACGTACTGTATGCAACAAGTAACCTGGTAAGCACTTACTGGGTAAAAATCATCAATCTCACTTATCGGGTAAGACTCCCGGTTCATGACATTACTCTTATCGGGTAAGATTCTAGTTCTTGTCATGTTCATCCCGTAAAGTAAGTTCATTAGGCAAACATTAAGTAGACGACCCCTAAGTGTGTTTCTAAAAAGCATGTAAAGTTCGTTTAATTTTCTATGAGTAGTTATTATCGATTGTTTAACTTCTAGTTGAAAACATTCTGCATCCATGTCTCTATTTTTCTATGTGTAAGTGTCGTTTAGGGAACCCTTTTTGTTTTGAGAAGCAATTCTATAATGTGTGCATATTTACTCTTGGAGTTGTAAGTTTGACCGTCTCATTAAATATAAGTTGGTCTATAAAGCCTTAACAAATTCCTCATCATTTTTTGTCGGCGTTAAGAACCACCGTGAGCATAAATCATGGCTCCGCCCTTATCTACATAAGCATCTAGACGCCTAGTCAACTGTTCAAACCTACTCCATTCCGATTTGTAGATTTCATGTTCATCTGGTTCTTCATTTTCATTTATTTCCATTTGTTCCAGATTCTGATTTTTATCATCCTATAAACATATTTTGTTGGGGATGTTGTTTGAATTTTTTCAGTCTTCTGATTTGTTCAATCTTTGAAGTTATTTGATGTTTTCATCTTCAATTTCAATTTATTTAATATGCAATGTTGTTTGTCTTTTTCATCCTAAATTTTGATTTCTAGTATTGGGATGTTAATGTGGTTTGGACATATAAACCCTTACTTTTGGATGTTTTTCTCTTGCCAAACATCAACAATGTAAGGTATATATTTATTCCAACTCCTTCCTTGGTATATTCACTCCGGTTTTCATTTTCATTCCTTAGAAAGAACCAAACGCACCCTTGTTTTTGTCTAGTTTTTAATTTGGTTATTAAAATTTGAAAGCTAGTTAAAACAAACTTAAAGTGTAATAAAAGTTGCAATTAGGATAATTTGATCAAAGCTGGATTTCAATCTTGATATTGATTAAACGCAAATATACAGCCAACTATATACTATACCGATCATAAAATAATAAGTTGATTATGGTCTTTCATTTTTTATAATTCATTTGGAGTTAATGACCAAATAATGAGCCCAAATACCATCAAGCCCATTATAATTGCTACTTTTGGACTCCTTTCTGTTTCTGGCCTAACCACTAAGGTATTTCTGCTAAATCCGGTTTGTCTTTTTACATCAATGGAAACTATTAAATCTGAAAATGCATAAATAATTTCATTTGAGAGAAATTAAAATTGCACGTGGTAATTGGGTAACCATGAATAATCCAAAATAATAGCATCTCTAAAAGTATCTCTAAAATAAATAAATAAATTAGAGATTTTGTGTTAATTTGTTGCTTCAATAGCTTTTCCAAATTTATCTTTAAAATAGAGAAAGTGGGAGAAAGAACGTTATATTTGGATATTACTCTAAAAGTGATTACAATGAAAGATAAATTATATTTTTTTACATCCGCCAACGAGAGATTTTCAAATAAAATGTTTGAGAGAGAGATATTATTTTATTAAATAAAAAATATTTTAATAATATAATCATTACTTTTATCTCTAAAATAGGAAATCTGCCGGAGATTGATTTATTTTTTGTTCAAGATTTTGACTTTTAAATCTTTATTTTAGAGAAATTTAAAGAAGCTGTTGGAAGATGCTCTAAATAGCGCTCTCAAGTTTGATAGATTTATTTTAAAGGAGTTTATAATTAAAATGTATTTACTTTATGTGAAATTATCAGATTGGAAACTTTCTCAAATATACTGAAAAATTGTAAAAAAAAAATGACTCTGTTACAATGATAGATATCTAAAAATGAAAGCATCATCTATAAACACAAGTGTACCCATCGAAGTTCTTAGTTTTTAATTTTACCCATGAAAATATCATCCATAAATAGAAAACGCATAATGATGTTCTATAAATAAAATTGGTTTTAAAAGTGATATTAGTTTAAATCTTTCAAAAATGGGCATTTGGTCTAGTGGTATGATTCTCGCTTAGGGTGCGAGAGGTCCCGAGTTCAATTCTCGGAATGCCCCAATTCTTTTAATGTTTTAATTTTTGCTCTTTTACACTTTTGCCCTTGGCCCCTCTTCTATGCTACAATCTACAATTTATACCCCTTGACTTATTAAAAGGTGCACTTACGATTTCATTGTAAATTGACCATTACCTCCTCAATTACTTTGTTAATTAGATTCACTTCGATTAGTTAAGGGTTGCAAAAATTAAAAATTACATTTGGTAATAAAACCATAGGTTATTTTCGTAAGAAAGAATGTTAACAAAATCATTTATCTTTTGTATATTAACATGGTGTTCGTTTCATGTAAAATTATTTTAGTTAGTTCATGCCATCATAATTTAATAGACTTATTTACAGCTTGGGTAGTTGTGCATACCGATGAATTTTTTCGAGTTGACTATAAGATAACGAAGCTATAGATATCTTTTAGAAATTAGCATTGTTCTGGTGATTAGTTCCTTGATTTTCATACATTGAGTACTATGTTCAAGTCTTTTATCATAACTTTCGTATGTCAGGTACTATGTTTGAATCTTTTAACATAACTTTCATATGCCATGTACTATGTTGAGTCATTTATTTGTAACTTAAAAAAATGCAACAGAAAAATATATTTTGTTACATAAATATTTGAGAATTGTACCTTTACATATCTGGTATAGATTTGATGCAATACTGAGAAACTGAAGTAGGTCTCTTATTTCAGTGATGCACACACAAACATGCTTAAACCTCTCACCGGTTGCTTAGCCCCAAAACCCCATACCTATTGTATATTACAAAACAATTGAAGGTTTTCTATATTTTATTTTATATATGATACAATCCAAATGAATGAATCACCTTATGTTTTATTCGGCCTATTACCTAAAATTAACAACTAAAAACTAAGAAAATGATTGAAACGAGAACCAAACACGAGCATGCCTCAATGGGAGAAAAGCTATCAAAACCAACTTTGTAAAAGACAAGCTCGTGATATTATTGTAATTTCAATATATATATATATATAGAGAGAGAGAGAGAGAAAAAAAAAGTTCAAATGAAAACTCAAATCTGATTGCGAATGTGAGGACTAGTGAGATCGCGCCATGCGGCATATTCGCTCTAAATAATCATGTACTATTCACAGTGAATAACACAATATTCAGTGTTATTCAAAGTGAATATTGTTGAATAATACATATGTTGTATTATTCACTTTGAATAACACATGATTATTCATAATAAGTATGTCATGTGTTGCACTCTCGGTTGTCCTCACGTTCGCAATGAAAAACGAGTTTTCATTTGAACCTGACCATATGTATATATATAGTGGCACCCAACGTTATAATACGATAGCACCTTCACGACCTAAACTTTTTTTGACCTTACAACAAAAGAATGAAACAATGACTCGTGCCACCGTATCTTATACATGGATCATATTTTGTGTGATGATCCATCGTCTTGGTTAAGTTAAAGTGAACGTATTGAAATGGACAACATGCATGAAGGGGTTGATGCAATGAATTAAATTATGGTTTCTTCTAATTCATATTATCATTTAGAGTCTTGTTGTTTAAGAACATTTTTTGTTTAAGCTTCATGTTAGGTTTGATAATGCTAATCTTTTTATGAATTCTTTTCTAAACGAACCATCTTCTGAGTAAATTTCAAGTCATTATTGCATTAAAATGTAAAAAGGAAAAAAAAATTGAGAGTGGCGTCTGTGAGTGTGGAAGTAGTAGTAGTAGTAGTAAGGGAGTTTATTTAGCAAGTAAACCACGATTCATTTAAAATCACCCGGGGCGACTTATTTTGGGGCGACTATCATGGTTATTTTGGTAAAACGGGAGAGATTATGGTTAAATGGTGAATACGTATTTTTCAAATGGTTAGAATAATAATTTTCTCAAATTACTATCCTAAACTCTATTTAAGTTCTTACTTTGATGAGTTGTAAATGATATGACAAGAAAAAGTACAAAAGGTATCCTTATTAGGGGATTTTGGCCTGTATGCCCATAGGCATACTCTCACTTTAACCTCCTACCTTTTTTCTCCTTGACTTTGCACCTCATGCCACCACAACGCCGTTATGAAGTGCGTTATAACGGACTTGATGCTACACGACAAAAAAAAATTCGTGTTGACCGTTTTCAGTCAAACTAGAAGTGCGTTATAACGGCGTTATGAGCGTTATAACGCACTTCTAGTTGACTGTTAACGCCGAGGTTTCAACGCCGTTAGGAACGCACAAGTGCGTTATAACGCACATATAACGGTCCGTTATGTGTGCGTTATAACGCACCTTTGCTTTTCTGACAAATGTATTTAGGGTTTTGACCGGTCAACATAACGCACTTGAAAACCCATAACGCGCCGTTATATCGCCGTTATAACGGCGTTCAGCTTGTGATTTTACTTGTTAAAGAAAACTCTATCTGTTATAATACAAGTGCGTTATGTTGAAAACCCATAACCAAGTGCGTTATAACGCACACATAACGGACCGTTATATGTGCGTTATAACGCACTTGTGCATTCCTAACGGGTTGAAACCTCAGCGTTAACAGTCAAACTAGAAGTGCGTTATAACGCTGATAACGGTGTTAACGCCGTTATAACGCTGCATAACGGCGTTAACGCCGTTATAACGCACTTCTAGTTTGACTGAAATGGTCAGCAGCGAATTTTTTTTGTCGTGTAGCATCAAGTCGTTATAACGCACTTCATAACGGCGTTGTGGTGGCATGAGGTGCAAAGTCAGGGAGAAAAAGGGTAGGAGGTTAAAGTGGGGTATGCCTATGGGCATACAGGCCAAAATCCCCTTATTAGTAGTTTCATTGGAGATGCTCTTACATAAAAGAAAACAAAGGTCAATTTATTCTCAATTGTAATAGAATGATCAAATTAATGCATAATGGAATGCGTGAAGTTCAATTTAGTACCATATATAAACCAAAGACTAAAATAAGTTTACAAATAAGATCTAGCTTAGAGAACCGATCATTCCAAATTCCTTCAAATTCTACCAAAATCCAACCAACTAAATATCACCTTAGATTACTAATATAGGAAAAAAAAACATATAGAAGGGAGAGAGAAAGACCAATAGAGGAAATGTAGGAGTACTTTTGGAATGATATAGAAAAACAAAATAAAAGAATGTTGCTATCCATATCCATTTATATCCTTTTTCCATTTACATAGATCCATAAAGCTATACGTAAGGGTGGCATATGCTTGGCGGGCTCCGTTACGACTTCAGCTGGCCGGGTGGCGGGTTGGCGCAAGTAGTGTGGCCACACCGACCTACCAGCTCCTCTCCATCTCTCACATTTTTTTAGTATTGGGTATTTGACTTGGAGGGTTCAGATACTAACAGAGAGAGCTTCAAAGAGTTTATAGTAAATTTATGATAAAACTGATGTGGTGCAGGTTTATAAAGAGTTCAAGTACCAATAGCCTAAGACCATATCCTCTACTTTTGATCTCACGTATACAATCACATACACAAATCCATACCCATGTAAGGATAGAAAACTCCAAACAAAAAATATTGTTATAATAACTTATAATAGTATAACATCCATTTTTATATAAACTACATCTTAACCATGAAAAATTCAAATACTTGCAAAATAAGCATATTTTTAGAAGGAATTAATGAATTCAGAAGAAGATGTTTTGATTGATGTAAATTACAGAGAAACCTGTATATAAAAATCTCTTCTACCCGAAAAACCCTCGTTTGGCCCCCCGACCTCCCCCCTATCGCTTCTCACTTGCCCACCAGTCTTCTTCTTCTCTTCTTCTTCTTCTTCTTCTTCTTCATCTTCTACTTTCAACTATCTATAATACGAAAGCATTACACTATAAACTACAATTGTTCACCAAAAACCCCCAAAACTACACACAATCTTCAGGATCCCTAATAATCCCCCTTTTACTTCAATTCCTTTTCTCGCGATCGCAGTTGCAATCAATTGCTTTCTGATCAATCCGTTTTGGTTTGGTTTGATTGCATTTTGTGCTTTAATTGGAGCAGAAGATTGGGGAGAAATATGGAGGATGTCGTGTCGGAATGCAAGGTAATTGTTCAATTGGCTTGATGTTTTATTGAGTCGTTGAATTTGAATTTTTTGGTGCTGGATTTTGTATTTCTATTGGTTTTGGATGCATTGTAGTGATCAGGGATGTTGATTAGGTTTTTTTTTTGGTCCATAATGTCTGAAATCGAGCTGAGAAAGATTGGTGTTTTTATGATTTTGTGTACGTTTCTGTGTATAATGTATGTATGTATTTCTATCTGTGTGTGAGTATAGAAGAAGAAAGGGAAAACAATAGTTGGTGCTCATTTCAGCTGCATTAGAGCTCTAGCATGGTGAGCTAGAGCTACCACTATTATCCTAAGTTCCTAACATGCAGTGCAGTTGTCCATTCATTACAATGAAGAACTAATAGAGTAATAGTAGTGGATCGCTATCTATAGAGTTTCAGGAGCTGATATTCTATAGTGGAATGTTGATTGGAGTGTCTAGTGTGTGTTTGTAGTCAATAACAAGTAGTAGATGTGATTGTTTCTTAGATTTTTATTAGGAGTGACTTCAATTTAACGGTCTGCTTGTTTGTTCGTGAATGAGGTCATTCACCATTGGTCTGACAAAGCTAGATGTTTTGTCTTAGTTTGAAACCTAGTGAAAGCATTACTCTAAGTGCACATGTAGTAGGAAGAACCATGACAAAGCATAATCTGTACAGAATTATTCTTTAGGAATTTTCTGCAATGTAATGTATTTAGAGTTTTGGTGGTAGTTTAGAAACATGTTACAAGATTTTACTTTTAAATTTTTTGGATTGACCTCTTAAATGAGAATATCGTCAGTGGATTGTAAATATGGGAAGTGAACGGACTTATATATACTATTCAGGATGAAAGAAGTGCAGGGATAGACCAAGAACTAAGCGAAGTCGAATTCTATGGTTTCGGGGGAATTATGTGTTCATCAAGTCAAACCTTGAAATATGTAACTTCATCATTAAAGGAGTCCCTCTCAACAGATGTGAACATCAAGTAATAATGTGTTCTCTTTTGCTACTTCTAAATTCTAATATAGAGCAATCACTTCACTAGTATATCATAATACTGTAAATCCGAGGATAAGCTTGAGGACAGAATTTCATATAGGTGAAGGATAGTGTGAGAACTTGATGGAGAGAATCTGGGAAGTGGATCTGAACCCTTCATGTCTTTTGATCTCATTCCCTCCCATGAGTTGTGTTTTAGAAAAGAATTGATCCAGTGTATCTCGGTGCATCTCATTCTAATATGCATCCACGGTTGTTAACCACTTCTCACGCTTCTCACATTAACCTCCACTTCTCACCGGAACCCAACCCATGTCATATAATACCAACAATATGCAATGAATTTGTTTCATTCTTTGTTTGGAAATAGAATTTTTTTTTGAATTGTGGGATTAATATTCTTTAAGGACTATTGAAAATTCATAAAACCCTTAGGGCCTTGGCCTTAGAGTGCTAATTTTTCTGCCAGTCTAGCAGAAAAGCTTGAGTTTAATTTACGTGAACAGTTGAAGTAATCATATGCGCATGTTACTTAGTGTATGTGTTTCATAGGAGCTCCATTATTGTACTCTGTACATGTTTTATATGGTTTCTACTTTCAATAACACCACTAGCCTAATACCTGTGTTTTCATCTTTTAGAAAAAAATTGCTCGTTTCAGAATTCAAGAGCTCAAGGATGTCCTTGGTCAGCTTGGTGTTTCAAAGACAGGGAGGAAGCAGGTATGTTTTCTATTATATTAATATGAGATTTTTAGTTACCTAAGTTTATTTAGTATGTGCTGCAGGGCCGTGTATTTATTGTATATTACCTTTTTGGCTAGCTTATATTAGTTTGACATGAGCTGTATGACTGTACTATACCATATTTGCTTGAGTTTTATGTGCGTTTTTGGTTTTGATAAAACTTAACCTATATAAATGCATTCATATTTTTAAATGCATACCGTTATTTTGTGTAGGATCTCGTGGACAGGATAGAGGCTTTGCTTTCTGAAGAAGGTTGGTCACGGGCATTACATTCATTTTAGACCTGATTCCTGACACGTGCCATAAGTTTTTATTCTTTTGAATTTATATTAATGTCTATTGTTTGCTTGTGCATGTCCATTATTATTTCAAAGATTTATGTTGGATAAATGGTTTCGTGAGTTATAGAATCATCCCAGGATTCTTGTTTTGTTCTTCAATTGCAAATTTGGTCTTTTCTTCTGTACGTCCAACTACTATCAAGTCTAGCCGACATGGGACTCTAACATTAACCGTATTCAGATACTTCATTGTACTTTTTGAAAATAATTGTTTAATGATTAAATAACTTCAAACCAACTAGTATATTTTTCAAAAAGATGTCATTTGAGGCATGAGTTCATATTTTAATTCTTTTCGGGTATCAACTGTGGTATTTTTCAAAGGTGTGACCGTCTCAATTATATGGCTCCTAGTGTTTCAAAAATAATTCTTGTTAACTTGAAGTTATCTGGATCCCTTCTTGTGGCGTTGTCTTTTTCCCACAACATTGTGGGCATTACTTTTGCTGCATGTGCTTGTGCTTAATACAATTGCATGTTTCGGAAAAGTCCTTCTATGAAGTTTATTGTGATTCACTCATCATATAATTAGGGCCTTGAACCATACTAAATCTGATGAACTTGTAAGTATACTCGTCTCTCTCTTTCTCTTCATTGATAACTGTATAGCGGATATTCTAATATTGGAAACCTAAACTTTGTAGATTGCAAGTTGCAACCTATTATCATTTTTCATTTATACATGCATTGAAGAGCAGCAAGTTTTTCTTATCTCTTCATGGGTATATTTGTTCCAACGAAGGATTCTGTTAAGAACCAACTTACAAGAGTGAAGCAAACACAATAATTGGAATGAAATGCTTGACCTAATTGTACAATCAAAGTAAGTGAACAGGAAACAGAAGACAAAGATCAGACCCTCTTGCAATTAGAGAGTGCTAGTCTCTCCCTAAAGAGCTCACTAGTTTCTGCCTAACTCCACTCTCCCACCTCAGCACTATATATTAATAACCATCACAAACTCAATACCAAAATTAGCCCTTCTAGAATATGCATCTTATTAATGGGATTGGGCTTGAGTTACTGCCTAACTGAATCATGCCGTTCTCTCATGTACTTAAGCTGTACTTTGTTGACTGATGTGTTATCAACTGTAAACCCTCCAGGGAAATTCTGATTATGCAGATGTTAAAATATTATTTTCTTTCTTATTTGTAATTTTTTTTTCATTTCTATTTCCTTCTAATTGTGTTTCCTGCATCAGATGTTCATTTTCTGCCAAAAAATAAAACTATTCGAAAGGAAGACGTGACAAAGATAATTGATGACACTTACAGGTAAGCGTTTTCTAATTTATTTTCTGATGCACATGACAATCAATCATGGGTTTTCTATAGTTTATGATTTCATTGAATATAAATTACATAACAAATAACAGCCTTATTTACTTATATCTTATGTTCTACCCTATATTCCTGACCCCCTAAATCTGTATCTCATCCTAATTACCCCCTCTCCTCACATTGTTTTGCACAGAAACATGTCCACATCAATTTGTTTGTACCACTATTTATATCTTCTTTTATTTCAGAAAAATGCAGCAAACAGGGGCAAATGATCCACTAATTGGAGGACATTGTGTCTCTGACAGTAGCAGCATTACACCTAGAGAGGAAATTGTTGATCAGAAAATTCGTTGTCCTTGTGGCAAGTCACTGAAAACAGAGTTCATGATTCAGGTTTTTTAGTGCATTGTATACTTCTGTTTGTCCATAAGCTTTGTAGTCTTTCAGTTTTCTTATGTATACAGGTTTTAATTGTTTTCTTGCTCTTTCATTGTGTTATATGTCTTATATGGCTTAAGCATATGAATCTTATAACAATTTCATTATCTCTTTGAAATTCAAGGATAAAAGTCATACAAATCATTTGTGAACATTGCTAGAGCTCAAATGAGTTAACTAGACTATTCTTTTGTTAGATCATTTATTTTGTTTTCTGAAGCACTGTACTAGTATCAGTTTATATTTCACCGGGTGTCAATAATGTTCATATTCTTTTCTAAGATGTCAATGCATGCAAATATGTATTGCAAGTGTGCTTTGCTAAATTTTCTTTTCCTAGGTCCTTACAACTTAACACTGTAGTTTCTTTTTTTTTGAACGGCACTGTAGTTTCTAATTTTCTGTGGTTTTGGAAGAGGATTTGTTAGTTTAATGTTTTCTTCAAAGTCCCGTCTATTTACAAGAAAGCTATTCGCTCGAGTGAGTTGAGGCATTAAATTCGTGTGTAATGGCTAATAAAGTCTGGTTGAAAATAATAGACTTTGCAATTGCTAGTCCTAGATGTTTTTCCCCATATATTTGGTGTGAACTTGCATGTTGGTAAATTTTCTATGCTTCCATTCAATAAACATCTTCTGTTATATCTGCATTTTGTTTATATCTCACCGAGTTACACTTGTTATTTGACATCATGATATTTACTTATTTCCGGGCCATTTCTGTTCAGTGTGCAGATCCACAATGTCATGTTCTTCAACACATTCCCTGTGTAGTTATCCCTGATGAGTCTACTGAGGGAGTTTCAGATGCTCCCTCTCAGCATTATTGTGAACTTTGTCGAATCAACCGGTGTGACCCGTAAGTATTTATCCGTCTTTCTATGGTTATCTGAAGCACATCGTTATTTTTCTTGAATTTATAGGGTTCGGAAAACATAGTTGCTTTTTTGGTTATGACTTTGCCTATATAATCTGCTTGATGCTTGACATTCCTCTAGTACCAGTCTTATGTGGGTTTAGTTACATTTATCACAAGGTCCAATTTGTAGGTTTTTTCCCAATGTTTTTCGGATATGGTTAGTGATAAATCAACTCAACATTGGCTATTGTTGCATTGCACTTGGAGTTCAGTGCCTCTGAGAACATCACAAGCTTTATTAAATTAGTCTACCTGATGCTATGTAATATCTAACGACAGACGTGGACCTACATGAGTGTGGCTGAGGTCAGATTGTTAATATGGGTGTAGAAAATATGAAACTTCAATAATACATCTAACCTGGTGGTAGCGTAACAACTAACAACATGCATCTTTAAATGCCACTTCTAATTGTAACTAGAAGATCGAAGGTAATTTCATGGGTTGAGAAAAACTAAACTGAACGTAGATAAGAATTGCAAACATGGAAAATGCAATATGGATGGAATATCTAAGATGTTTTAACATAATGAAAACTGAGTTGGGGAGAAGCGTCAATTCAATTTCTTAAGTCAAAGGAATGGGTATGCTTTGTGAAAAGGAATCTTTTCATTGACATGGACATAGCAATAACTATATGATTTGAGAATCAAGTGACGTAGTCACTCTGACTGACTGTTATGTCCAAACCAAAAGACTGGTCTTTTAAGATGATATCTGAAGATAATTACAAACTTAAATAATGCCTGGCACTCAAATAATGCAAAGAAGTATCTAAAATTGAATGAACATGGGAATCAAATAGATAAATCTTCTTATAATATATAGAGAACTTATGCATTAGCAGAGGCTTATCGATGGATTGGCTTCATAAACTGATTGATTTGGTGTAAGAGTGTTTGATTTACTTTCAGTAATTGTGTAATTATTTTTGTTGAGGAAAATCTTCATATGTGCTAGCTCAGCAGTTTTGTTCTTGTTTTTTGATGCTAAGGTTGATCAGTTGATGTGGTTTGTGTTTCTATATGTGCCTGCTCAGATTTTGGAAGACCTTGGCCACCCTTTAGATCCTGTGAAGCTCCTTGTCTCAAGTATTCCAGATGATGGGTAAGTTGATTCACTTTTATCTCCCTTTTTGTCCGGCTATTTGTGTCTTCAGATTCATGTAGCATAAAGTAGTTGGTACTTGGTAACTGATGGTTATGTCATAATGCCTTAAATTGTAAGCTTAATACTCATGTCGTGCCTCTGATTTTTAGGTTTGCAGTTTCCATAGGAAATATGTTGACACATTATAATGCCGTCAATGCTGTGACAGTTATAGAGCTCATTAAGTAAACTTTGAAATATATCTCTAGTTGGAAGGAAATAAAATAGGAGAAAAGAGTGGAGGAAGTTTGCTAATGGGTATGATCACTAGGCTTGTTAGATTAATTTCTATAAATCAATCTGACCATAGTTGTTTACTCATTTTCAGATTCTAGTGTAAGAAACTAGCATTTGTTCAGACGCTAATATTAACTAGCGGAACTGGCGTCTAACGAATAACATACCCTATTAGGTTTGATAGATTTTTAACTTGATTCATCTTTTGATTAGCTTTTCTGATTTAAATTTAAAGTTTGCAGAACAACTGTACATAATGGTAAAAATCTGCACAGATATATTGTTATCATGTTAAAGCAGCGTAGTATATATAGTGATGATTTAATCAGAGGAACAAACTAATTTCTCTAAACTTATTTGTGCTTTTACCATTTTGCATATTCCAGTCTGACTCAAGTTTTTATAACAAGGCCAATCCTTTGATATATACCTATTCAACAAGAAGACAAATTTACTATGTTATCCAAATATGATAAAGTTGAGATCTTGTATGTCCTGTAAATTGACCCTGAGGCGTTATCTGAGTTTTTATTTTACGTGGCGTATGACATGATCTGTTAGGAATTTTCATGGCATTAATATGATGTAAAGATTGGACTTCTAATCTACTTGTAGCTGTTCCAATTTGGATTTCCCATTATCATATGTATATCATCATTTTTTAATGCTCACACTTCCATCCTGGGGATACTGGCGCTAGGGGTGGCAATTCTCGACACTGTACGGAACACGACGTGAAGATAAACGGGTTTGGGTTGAGTTTTGGGTCAACCCGCCAACCCATTTATCTTTTTAACGTTTTTAAATATCTTTTATGTAACAAAAATTTATTTTGACTTTGACTTCTTCAATTTCAGTTCAATGCCTAAACTCAATAAATCAAATTTTATTTTGGTTGTATCTGAAGTAGGCTGTATTTGACCTGCCAACCCGCGAATCTGTATAGTTAAACGGGTTATGCGGTCGTGTTCGAGTTGGCGGGTCGGTTAGAGTTGAAGATTTCGACACCGTTAGTTAAATGGGTTGTCCTGGGTTGAGCCTTCCTGACCCGCCAACCTGGACACGACATGGTTGCCACCCCTAACTGGCACATTGACTGACAGTTTTCTACTTGTAAGACGAGTAGAATAGTTTCGATCTAATTGGTACGATTTGATGCCTTGATAACTGGGACTAGAAAGTATGATATACTGGTTTTACAGTTCTTCATAAATTCTGATATACACGGACTTTAGTTCATCAGCTGTTTGATTGAATTTAAAAAGAAACGAAATTCCACAGGCTTTCCGGAGGCTCATGACTCTCCCTAAATGGTTTCCTGCTTAATACAAGACACAAAAGCAGAAAGCCTAAACTAAGGACCACCTAGCTTATTTATACTACTCCTAGCTCACCAACCATGACTAATTGACTTTATTATCTAGGGTATAAGAGTATCTCCAACAGCTTCTCTAAAATAGAGAAAATAAAGGTTTTGTTTCCTATATTGCTCTAAGCCTCTAACAGCTTCTCTATAATGTTCTCTAAAATAGAGAAAACAAGAAAAAAACTCCAAGTTTAGAGAATTCTCTAAAACTTTGTGTGAGGTGAGAGAAATTATTATTTTATTCATTTTAAAGTGCATTGGAATGATAAAACTATATAATATTTTAATAATATAATTAATCTTGAAGTCTCTAAAATAGAGAATCTGTTGGAGTGAAATGTAATTCTATTAAGAGATTTTGACTTCTAGTCTATTTTTTAGAGAAATTATAGAGAACCCGCTAGAGATGCCCTAACAAGTTCCTGCTACTTGTATTGTTAATCTGGTCAATTGAGTGAAGTCACTTTAGCCTCTTTGCTACAGTTTGATCTTCTGTTATTTAGGAATTTTGGATAATGAATTGGCTAGGAGGTGGCTGGGTGGTTATCTTTGTTGTGGTTTTGAAAGTGAATATTGATATGATAGAGTTGAGAGGTGGTCAATTAAGTCTTGCTTATGAAAACACCTCCGGCAAACATCTCTTCCAGCAACCTTACTGTCAATCTCGTTGCAAGGCACAACATGTTCACTTATCTTTGGGTCCTAAACTCGTGTGTGGTCTGTGCGTTGGTTACTAGGATTTACATATTTTACTTGGATCTTCATTTTTCTCAGCTGTTCTATTTTAATCCCATATATGTATTTTGTAGTACACCACCACTACAGAATGTGGAAACAACCTTCCAAATTACGAAAGCAAATGTACATATGCTGGAGGGTGGAGGAGGATATGATGTACAGGTGGGATTTGTTTAATTGCAATTTATAATGAAAGTGTTGATTATTGGTAGTCCATGATCCTGCGTTTCGGGTTGATAGATCTTCTTAAGTTTGTGTTGCTTCTCTTGAGCAGGCATGGTGCATTCTTCTCAATGATAGTGTTCCATTCAGGATGCAATGGCCACAGTTTCCTGATCTAAAGGTCAACGGTATGCTGGCTTCTGCCATTATCCAAAGACTATTTGATTTTTGTGTTGCATATTTACAATTGTAAATTCTAATGGGTTTTGAGTTGGAGCTTGATATTTCGTATGTGTGTGTGTATATATATATATATATCTTCGAACGGAGTGTTATACTGAAATAAAAATTAGTTGATCTTTTTTTGTGAGCTTGTCTTGCTTTTGTAGCTTCAGTCTATTTTTCTGGTGAATTGTTGCAGAAATTTTAAATAGATTGTAGTTATTTTTTCATACTTGAGATTATTCAGCTCTTTTATTCGTCTCTTTGGACATTTTGCTCTTTAAGTTGAGATATCTTCATATCTCTTTGGACTATAGCTACTTTTATGAATCTTTTGAAGGGATGTTTTTCTAAGTCTAGTTTCATTGTGAATTGAATTTTATCATATAAACTTTACATGGTTTTATCATGGTCACATAACTGAGCTCAAAATCAATATATAAGCTAGCACCTCTGATTGGGTTGGCACCTTTTAACATTAATTCCGTTATAGAAGCAGCATGCAACACATTTATGCACAGGTCTATGGACACTAATGCTCAGTTAGTTAAGGGGTAATGTGATGGTGGATTGAGAATTATGTTAGTGAACTCTACTTATAATATATCGACTTCTAAGAAGTTATGGATTTTCCAGGCATCCCTGTTAAGACGATCAATAGACCTGGATCAAAGATGCTTGGAGCCAATGGTCGTGATGATGGTCCATCGGTAAGTTCTTTTGTTCTGACTGCTATATTTTTCTTGTATTGGCTTTGCAGCATATTAATATTTTTACCCCTGAACTGAAAACACTTTGTGAAATTGTGCCATGTTTACTCTATATCATACTTCTGAATATTTTGGGACCAGCCCATAACCTCTTCTTCCATGTAATCCTTAACTATGTATCCTAACTGTAGGGAAATAGGAAGTAGTGAAAACTATTTAAGTTTCTAATTTGCATGAGGATTGCATCAATGACTTAAGTTCCTAACTCTTTTCTGTATTTTGTTTTCTTTTCAGATCTCGTTGTTTCTAGTGGATGGATGTAACAGGATCTCTTTATGTGGTACTGATGCTCGAAGTTTTTGCTTGGGTGTCAGGCTAGTGAAGCAACGCACTGTTCAGCAGGTACCTTCTCCATATTGCATTTGGTATAGATTCTTATTGTTACTTGGTGGAAACCATGAAATTATGATCAGAGGTTTATTATTCAGCAATCTGGGTGACTAGTTGTTCAGTAACGGTGTGCCATATCTTGAAATTGGGGGCTAAATGGCTAATCATCTATTCTAGCCTTTTATCTTCTTTTAATAATGAAGAGCCAATTACTTTCATACCCTCTTAGTTTTTTGGTCGCTTTCTTTCTAGGTTATCAACATGATTCCTGGTGAACAAGAAGGTGAATCTTTTGCTGATGCTGTTGCCCGTGTTTGTCGTTGCATTGGTGGTGGAATGGCTGCTGCAAATGATGACAGTGACAGTGATTTGGAAGTTATTGCAGATACTGTCACAATTAATCTACGTTGCCCTGTAAGTGCTTCAAAACCTCCTTTTGCTTGGTGATAAATTCTAGCCTTGTTTGATGCATGGATAGAGTGGTGCCTGTTACTTTACTTGTCTGTTGGGGTTATTCAGACTTACGTGCCTTATGCCATCAGCAAACAAGAGTGATACTTGAGAAAGGAAGGCTTAACAGTTTTCAGTTCTCATATATTCAGTGAGTTATATTTTGTGATTGCATGGAAGTAAATATATATGAATAATAAATGATTATATTATAAACTAAATGGAATAAAGGCAAGTAAACATGTATTTGGAGAGTAGCACGGAAGTTTATGTTTCCTCAAACTTTCGTCCAATTTGTTGGGGATTATGACAGGTGTCAGACGGTGAGATCTTTCGACTTTTGACATCCCCATTATCGGCGGGTAAAGTTATACAAACTGTAGGCGTACCGACACTTGAACCACAAATATCTGAGATTAGATTGATAAAGGATCACGAGTTTCACATCTAGAAGGCACTTTTTGTAGAATCTTTTGATATTCAGTCATTTCTTTTCCAAATATCCCTAATTGCACTTTTCTCTTTTGCATTAGTAGAAAATTCTGCTGATGTAAGTAACATACAGGAATTACCTTTTCATCCATTTTGGCTCGTTTTACAGCTAAAACTATAAATATCTGTCTAGCAAATTCAGGGCTTAACAGGCTACTGTGATTTTATGCAATTAATTGTCAACTCAGTTTCAAGTTTATGCTAAATTATAAATCTGTTTAGCAAGTTCAGGGCTTTATAGGCTATGTGCTTTTCATATTCTGTTCTTTTGTTTAACTTGAAATTTTATGCAATTAATTGTCAACTCAATTTCAAGTTTTTTTAATGGTTTGTATCATGCATGATTAGCACTGGTGAAACCATCGAGCAATTGCCATAACTTAAATGTGTGTAGTGGCATTGTAATATTTCTGCCCTTTGTTAATATTAATAACAGATGAGTGGGTGTAGAATGAAAACTGCTGCTAGATTTAAAGGATGCGTTCACCTGGGATGTTTTGATCTCCAAACTTTTGTTCAAATTAACCAACGATCTAGAAAGGCACGTTCTTACCATACTTAACTGTTCTTTGCTGTACATACTTATTTTTATGTAATTTGCATAAGAAAAATCTCTTTGTTTGCAGTGGCAATGCCCCATTTGCCTAAAGAACTATTCGTTGGAGGACATTATCATTGACCCCTACTTAAATCGTATTGTGAACATGGTATTTTTCATCCTTGTTCATATTGTTCAAGTTGGTTTGATTCTAAATTTAGGGGCACCTGATTTTTCTTTTTATTTACTATTATTCCTTTGTGAAAGATGCAACATTGTGTTGAAGATGTAACGAGATCGAAGTGAAATCCGATGGTTCGTGGCGTGCAAAGACCGGACGCCCCTTTATGGATCTTGAACGATGGCACTTTGCAGATGGATCGTTGAGTGTTTCTCAAGTTAAAGTCGATCCAAATATTGAAAGCGAACACCAGTTAGCTATAAATGCGAATGGGCATCGTGGGGTTTCGGATGCTGGCTTACCTCAGTCGGACGAATACATTGCAAACTATGGGCAAGAGATAATATCAATGAGCAGTGGCTCTTCTGATAACATGCAAGAAGACGGGTTTGAAAGTACGAGCCAATATGATATTGCAACCAACAAAGAGGACATGATGGATTGTGCGCCATACAACTATAACCAAATGTCTGGAATCACCAACAGAAGTTCTTCTTCCCTAGGAGATCCGAGTGTCATTGTCCTTAGTGATTCAGAAGAAGAGAACGATCCCACGGTTTCTGCAACAAGAGTCCCCTCACCTGGCCCACCCAATGGTAGTCCTGAAACTCCTGTTACACATTCGGGAGAAGCTGTATTGCCAGCTGGTATGACTTCTTTACGCCTCTTCAAACATCATGATAGCTTCGTATTATATATTCCCTTAACTTTAATTTAAAGTAGCTTCAGGTATTCAGGGTGTTGTAGGTTTTTTTCCTATAAATATAAACTGTAGTTGATGAAAATGCATTATAGAAAGATTTTATGTAAGTTTTACCATTTTGTGTTTTTGCAGGTTCATTGCTTCTGAGTGGGGAGGTTAAAGCTGAATCTGGTCAGATGAGTAATAGCAAACGGCAAGGTGACCCTTTCTCATTTCCTCGCCAGCCGAGGACTGCAAGAAGACATCATGGGACAAGAGATGTACCAGGGGCGTAAAAGGTAATAACCATACTAAAAACAGGCTACTTTTATTTATATAAAATGCACTATAAGAAAGGTCTGCTGCATACATCCTACCACCATCCCCATGTTGATTGTTGTTACGGATAACTTTTTGTAGCATCGGGGGAATTTTAGAATTATTCAAGATCTTTTGTGTAGCATTCCAATTATTAGTATGATCTTAGAGATTGTTTGAATATAATGGGAATGAAACATGTTTTAGATCAATTTACGTGTTCTTTTCTCTCTTAGGTGTCGCCAATGGGTCAAGGAAGCAGGTGAATGTAATTTTAAGTGCGAGTTGTAGTTTCTGGAGGATAGTAGTTGTAGTAGTATTGAAAATGGACTAGAGTAGGTATAGATTCATCCTTTTTGTAAATCGAAGATAACCGTGTTTACATACAAATCTTCGAATTTTTGTTTTTTATACAGCTCTGTAAATCCTAATAGCATCTTGTACATATAACATTTTGGGTTGATGATTTTTGATTGGTGGCTCTTGTATACATTTGCATTTGCTTCCCTTGATCTAATACTATGGAGTTTGTTTGCTGTATCAATATTGTAATTATGTTAATATAATGTGAGTAGGAACATCACTAAAACTAATTTTATTGATTTACTATATCAATAACAATTTTAGCTTTAGAAGTCTAGTAAAAAATGGTATGGATCTTCAAGTAAGAGGGTGTTTGGATGTGGTTTTCATTCAAAAGGTATTTTATAGGATGATAATAAGTATTTTATAATAAAGTTAAATACAATTACATTATTTTATATCTACTTTTAGAAATTGGTGGTATTGCAAAAAGACTCCTTATAGAGCATTCTTGACAACTTCTCAAAGACAACTTCTCAAAAATAAAGAAAATGAGAATATTTAGCCTAGACCCCAAGATGGTTACCATTTGTGGTAACCAATAGAAAACATTGACATGATGTGGGTGAGACTTGGGAAAGCACTAGGACAAGGTGGAACAACGTGAAAGTGAAACGTGAGACAAAAAAAATCTTTTTTCCAAGAAGGGAATACAATAAACTAAAATATTGCTTACATGTCTTCATTGGATGTATAATCTTAATATGATATTTGTTTTAATGGTCACCGCTGCTAGTCGCAGCTGCCACCACCATCATTGATAACATCCACCTCCCTTTTGATTACCTCCACAACTGCCTTCCGCCGTCGACCACCGATCATCACCATCGACTACCACCATTAGTACCGTCAGCCATCACCAACTCCACAATAACCACCACCAGTCCTATCCTATCCGGTCATGTTCAATCATATATGCATATCAAACGCTATCTAAACGAATAGTATCATGATGAAGTGTCTTGAGTAAGTGACCATTTCTAATTTTCTTATTCAAGTAACATATTTAGATAATTTAATTTCATAAAAATATTTTCACAAACATATCTATTATGGCTCTTTCTTTAAATTTAACACTGGAACACTATAATTAATCATATCTAGTGTTGAGACAATTGTTATAACTCTATTCAAAATCGATCAAATGCAAAAATAAAAGTAAATCAACCTTTTATTTTCTTCTCGAAACATCAAACAACAAATGTATCTTATAAAAAAAAGATCAACCAACTTCTTAAGTAAAAAAAATACAACACCAATACGACTTATAAAATCTTGACATCAATAAACACATCATACTCTGAATCATTACCATGGATGAACGGCCAATATGAGAATGTTAGCATTACCTTTTATAAGAGCGAAAGAAACCAAAATCGTAACAAAATTACCAACACGAGGACTGAAGTTGACGTTTCTATTCTATAGGGACTATAAATTGTATTTCCAGTAAAGAAGTAGGTAAGTTATGTAATTTATGTGCACTTATATATAATGCATGCATTGCACACAATCATCTCCTCTTCCCAAAAAAAGCCGTTACAAAAATGGAGGACCAAATCAGCACCGCCACCGGCAAAATCTCCGGCACGGCGGCGAAGGCTATTAACAGCGGCGGAGGAGGAGGAGGAGGACAGAAGGTGTTGGAGACGAGCAAATCGGAGAGACACGTTTGGCTGATGAAATGTCCTCCAATTGTCTCTAAATCACTTACGCAACAACCACCGTCGCCTCTCGATTCTGCTTCTGCTGCTGCTCCGATCGGAGCCAAAGTTATCGTCGCCGTTGATCCTCTTCTCCCTACCGATGATTACTCGTCTACTGAGGTATATATACATTGCTATAATAATATTAGAGTGTAAAATGTAAACCCTATCTTAATTTGCCTCTTGTATATGCACCAAATTCTATGTATATAGAGAGAGAGAGGGAAGTCAATGAATGTGTGGACCAACAAAATCATGCCATCGTGGCAATCTGAATCGGCTTTATTCAGCAATAAAGCTTTATTCATTCGGTTCGACAGAGTAAAGCTTAATTCAATCCGTCTGAATATTCATGCTTTATTGAGATTGAATATTCATGCTTTATTCAATATTCAAACCGAATATTGTCACTTGGCGCGATACTTGGTCCCCACGTTCACAATGAAAGATTAATTCACTAGATATCGCGCCAAGTGACAATATTCGGTTTGTTACATGAAAGATTAATTCACTAGTATCGCGCCAAGTGATCCTCACGTTCACAATGAAAGATTAATTCAGCAAAGATACATGTAACAATTCATGTAACAATACATGTAGCAAAGATACATGTAACAATTCATGAATTGTTACATGTATCTTTGTGTGTTTGCATCTTGATGATATTATGATGCAATGTTCTATTCTGTGCTACATGGTGAAAGAAAGAAACAAGAGAATAGAAGACCTGTTCTGCTAATTAAGATTTTGTAATCATTTCTTGTACATCTTGTTCTATTTCTCTGTTTATTCAAATTAAAAAATAGAAGCACAATGGTATTTTTTTTTTCTTAATGCAGTATATGTCTTAACTTATTTCCAGTTTATACAATTCTTACATGATATGATCAGTTTACTATGGAGTTGCTGGGCACTGATCAATCTGGGAGGGTACCCAAATGCTACTCTATGGACATGTCAAAAGATATCATTCCAATGTCTGTATTTTCCGAGTCCAAGCAAGGTGAGTAGAAGCATTCTTCAACCTTTTGTATGATGAGTTAAATAACATACTTTTACTTGATGGAACAGACGCTTTCGTTTGTGCTGGTGAATTTGGTCATGCGTTCCTTTGCATCTCTAGCTAAGCTGCTTGTAGTAAGTTTATATTGAGTTCTATGGATATGTAAGCTTCAAATTTTTATAAATGAATTACACTGATCATCAAAACAGATATTCATAGAATATCCTATGAGAGCTTTGGGCTTTCATTACCTGTCCTCGATAAATTAGAACTTTAAAAAAGTTAAATGTGTTATAGATTTAATTAGAAGAGAGAAATGATGCATGGCATTAATTAACCTCTGGTAAGGGGACAAGGATCAATGCCTGGGACCGTTAAGCTTCGTGGTAAATGTGACAACTGTGATTGAAAGGTAAACTTTCTTTACCTCCATGCCTTCTACAATGATGTGGTATGGCTTTGAGATCCTTTGATCATCTCCAAGTACCTTTATAACGGAGATACCAAGGAGAAAGGGTTAGGAGTGGAAGGGAATTGACTGATTTGTATTTCATTAAAATAAATGTTCATAATAAAAGCGCACACATTTAAAAAAATGTGTAATATTACATTTTTGTTAGGGTCCCACATCGGCTAGATTTTGACCATTTCACCTTTGTGTATGTTGGAACCTTATTCTTTGAGAGTAATTTGGGGGTGTCCAATATTCTCAAAATCTTTTAAGTAACTAACTTTTTAGACCACTTTACCCTTAATAATAAAAGGGGTAACAGATTTTTCCATTAAGGGTAGAATGGGATTGTAGTTACTTACATTTGATAGGGAACACAACTCATGGAATGGAATTCGGTTTTGCTGAGACTTTTTTTATCATACCATTTTTTGGCCATGCGACTGTTCTGGGATCTTATTGCTTTAAGTTATGTGCCCTTTTTCAGAGATAAATTTGGTGCCTTTCTGTGTGGTGCCTAATGTTAAAATTTGGTGCCTTTTTGTATGGTGCCTAGTGTTTGAAACAGATCCACTATCAATGAGTATGGTAGAAATCATTTGCAATCTTGATAAAGGAAACACCTTTTAGATTTGATAGAACTGATGGAAGTAGTGATTATTCATGCTGGCATAGTTTATATTCTTCAATTTTCCATTTCATGTGCCTGCTTTTCGCTGGGAAAATTGAACATACATTTGTTGATTATTTCACTATGATTTGCAAGTAATAGATTTTGGAGCATCTTTTGGTAAATTTTCTTGTTACCTAAGACTTGTATTTGGCCAACTCCTATATACTTCAGGAAGGCTCTCTGTTGAAGGGAAGATATACCATAAGTTTGACATGAAGCCTCATAATGAAAACTTAGAGGAGTATGGGAAGCTCTGTCGTGAACGAACCAACAAGTATATGACGAAAACTCGACAGATACAGGTCTCTTTTACCTTTCCCAATTAAGCCACTATTATTAACCATATTGAATTGCTTGTAATCAATCAATCATTCATATCTTTCTTTCATCTTCAGGTTATCGACAATGATAATGGAGCACATATGCGACCGATGCCAGGGCTGATTGCCTTCAGACCCCCCTCACAAACTGTAATTTAAATTTCTCCCTACTTTTCAACCTCCTCCAAACTTTTTGAAGCACTTGGTTTTCACCAAAATCTTTTTGCACACAAGGGTCTTTACAGAAATATCCACTCTACTTTTTGGGGTATAGGAAATATCTACGAACATCCAACAATGAGTTACATTTGTGAGCTCTTTATAAGCTTAAACTTGTTAATTATTAATAACTTTTTTTTTTTTTTGGAAGAGGTATCCCAGACCACATTGGGCCCAGACTAATCCTCGGCAATTTTGGGCCGAAGCCCGACTGCTAAAGCATGCAGCCCGGGGTCGAAGCCCCCGTACCTCCAGAATGCGTCCCCCAAGGCTCGAACTCGGGTTCAGCACTATGTAGTGCCCAAGCCTTACCACTAGGCTAACACTCTTTTGGTTAATTATTAATAACTTACACCCAAGGTAGATCCAGAAAATTTTTGGGGCACCTTTAATGTAAATTAAAGGCCTGCAAAGTCGTCGAATATGTTTTTAACCTAATTCCATCTTTTGGAGGGATTTTTAAAGTTCTCTTGGTTGATTTCAAGGGAATTCTAGGTTGTTTTCGTCGATTTTGAGAGACTTGTTCGGGTTTCTGAGAGTTTTTTAATTTATTTTAAGGTATTTTTTTGTTGATGGACCCAAAACAGAAAATATTGGGGGAATATGATAGAAATTTTAAAGAAAAACATTTGTAACCTGAGAAAATCCATTTTTTTAAAGTTTTTAATGGGCCCGTCCCCCCCTCTAATTGCATGGTAAGTCCACCACATCCTTAGTCCTTGCACCATTTGGAGGTTATTGGCGCTGTCTATTGCTTTGGGCCATGGATATTACAATAGTGTGTGCTTGATTTATTTGTTTATTTTCTTCTCTTTGTTTCTGACTTGTATTCAATTAACTCTTGTGTCATCACAAAACGCTACACACTTGTTTTACAGGAAAGGAAGAAAGCTCCGGTAAAAGGATCAGACACAAAAAGAACGAGAAGGGATCGCGGGGAGATGGAAGACATTATGTTCAAACTCTTCGAGAGACAACCTAATTGGACTTTAAAGCAGCTTATATCCGAGACAGACCAACCTGAGGTACGTTGTTTTTTCCTTCCAATTTTCCAAAATACATCAACCGTCAAAAATGACTATTGTAGCATGTACTTCAAAATTCAATAACTTTCAATATCATAACAGGTGATTGATTTTTCAAACATATTTATAAACTTTATTACCAAAAGATTATGTTTTATTTGAAAATATGTGTTGTTTTGTTTTGTTCAGCAATTCCTGAAAGATTTGCTTAAAGATCTTTGTATCTACAACAACAAAGGATCAAACCAAGGGACTTATGAGTTGAAACCCGAATACAAGAGATCCACAGAGGAACTTGGAACCGCATCAAAATAATTAACTCACAAATATTTTTTGAACGCATACTCTTCATTCCTCGACTCTCCATTAAGGTAGTATGGTGAGGTTAGAGGAGGTTTCCATTCCATTGATTTGTTGCATACACATCATCATTTTTTTAAACAACACCAAATGAAATTAATTTGGTTGTAACATGATTTTTTTCTTTTTGTGTTTTATGATTATACAATTTGTCCAAAATCATAAGTTTTTGTGACCATAGTGTTTATTTGGCATTTTTTTTATAAAATTAATGGTTAGTTTGCAATGAAAAAATTAAGGCTGATGGTCTGAAATATACTCTTCATGGCCTATCTATATGTACATCCAAAATGTTGGAGAACCATTACTTCCAGAAAGAAAAGTGTAGTTTAACTTACAAACGAGTTATTTATATTACAAGTGTTGTAGTGGCCACCTCTTTCCACAAACGCCTTGCGGTGGGCGTGCCCACCTGGGTTCGATTATAGGGGATGACAGGATGTCTTTATCGATGCTTGCTTTGAGTATGGCAAGTAAGGTCAAATAGTGGATACGGGTCATAGGTTCCCGCAATAAAACTTTTAGTATCAGTCTATAAAAAGTGGTTGATTTATCATGAGTTTTGCCAAGAGTTTAATGCATAGTAATACGAATATGAAGCGTGCACAAATCAGTAGGATTGGGTAATTACAACCACCTATATATTTTGCCAAATATAAATAAAATAAAAGATATTAAGAACTCAATAAATACTTTAATGAATTTATATATATTTAATAGTTTATATCGATAAATAATTAAAAACGTTCTTAAACTATAATCAACTATTAGATGTGATCAGTAATTAATATAAAAAAAAAAGGAAAACGTAATTGTACATTAACATCTTAATAGATGGTCCAAATAGCATAAAATAAATATTTTCCCTACACAAATTTAGGATAAAAATGTTATATTTATTTTCAAGATAAAAAATAACAATAATGTTATTTCTTTAATAAGGAAAACATTTATTATGCTTAAAATGTTCTTATCAGGCATGCTTCGAGAAGAGATAAATAATAATAGAGAAGGATCTTAATTAAAAATTGCCACTTGAAAAGTCTTGCATGATGAATGAGATGAGAATGGGTCTTGTTTTAATTTATTTTATTTTTTAATTTTTAATTTTATTCAAACACAGAGCACATTTTCCACGCATATTCATTCAGCACCCAGCTTTGACCCATTTCATTTAGAAAAAGTAATAAGCATTTGATTGTCAAAGAGGTGCGTGTGTACACAACGGTGTCGTTTTAATGGAAAGAGAGAGTAGTTGAGGTCTTGTATGTATGTATTTAAGAGTGTGGAAGGCATATTACTTATTAGTCTCCATTTTTTTGATTCTTTCATCTCTTCTTAATCATATATTAAACTCCTTTTACTTGATTTTTTGGTTGAATTATCTCTCTGCATCACCATCTTTTAAAGGTACGATTGAATTGCTCTTGATTTTTGAATTTTGATTGTGTGATTGTTTAATGTATGTTATAGACTGAATGTTGATGGTTTTTTGATGAAATTGAGAATGGGTTGGATTGTAGATGGGGGTTTTAAGTTTTATACTGAATTTTGTTGTATTCATCCTTGTCTTGAAGTTGTAAATTGTGAACTTTTACTCTTCCAATGGTATGGTTTTATTATAAGATTATATTGGTGAAGAAAATTGCACTGATTTCTGAGATGTGTTTTTTTACACATTTCTTCATTTGAATTGCTAACTTTGTGGTGTGGGATTTTGAGTTTTAGATTCAATTGTAATTTGGGAATTAGTTTGATTTGATGGCTTTTGAAGCTAATGCTTGTGATATTTGTTTCTTTCTTTAGATTTTCAATCTTCTATTTGCAATAATTATAATTATCATGAATGATGTGTAAAAGACAACAACAAATCAAATGAATCACTTATGATTTTGCAAAATAATTGTATGTAAAATCAAATGTAATTGAGTTATTAACTAATTTTATCCAAAGTTTAAGACTTTCAAGTATTTAGAAGTTGAAAATGAGTTTGTTTGACATTCCAGGATCAAAAATAACAACCACCATCAACTAACCTAAGGATGTAGTAATAGTAATTTTATGACATTTTTGTTCTTCCAAGCAGTCCATTGGATTTAATTTGGTTTATGAAGTGTATTTGTGGCCTCTTTTCAATTTATCGGTCTCTAATCCTATTAATTTGATATGCTTGTGATGTGATTATGACTTCCATTTGCTTGATGTACTACGAAACAGATATTTATCTACTTTTTCTTTCATTGCAGATCATCTTGCGGTAAAAAAAATGAATTCTTTCTGTAGAAACATGGCCGAGGAATCGTCACCTTCCCAGCACGGGATGTTAGTTGCCCTTTCTACGTAACATTAACGAACCAACTAATTTCTCCTTCTCTTCTTCCGTGGCTCTTCCATTGCCGGTGGTTACCATCTTTTATTTCCAATTCAGTAATCTAATTGCAAGAGAACGAGAAAGTATAAATGAGAAACCATAGATATTTTGAGAACCAACTACTTCGTTCACGATGAACAATAGTCATATTCACAAGTATTATTCATAATGAATATCATGAATTTTCATTATTCATGTTATGAGTTAGTCAGTTCTCATTTGAACCTACCTTTTAATGCAATTAAAAGTTTTTATATTCTTGTTACATGTTATATACTCAACTATTAGTATTTGCCGACATTGGGATTTCAAACAATTGTACTAACATTTCGTCCCTAAACAATCAACTTAATTAAATAATGTAAAAAGACCATCTTAATAGTCGGAAATGGCAAACATAACACTTTAAACGTTTAAAGTTGGGAAATTGGAAGCTTCTTTTTGCATTTTCGCAAGTTTTTGTTTAGAAACTTTGCTCATGGTTTCTTTTCACGTGATCAGGTCCGCGGAACCAAAGGTCCTATATTTGAGGACGCCCCAATTTTGATACGGCATTTAGGCTTTTCCATGGGCAAATGGTGTGGTTCCACTTTCTGACCAACCATCGGATTGCCCTCAGAAGTTGAGGTCCGAACCAGCTCCACGGCAGTTCAACCCGTTAGCAGCAAAGGCGGCTACCATCAGCCTCTCGGGTTTTGGTGGGGCCTTCGGTTTTGATGCATTCCATGACATATTCATGAACCAACAAAGAAAACACAAATCATCCAAGAGAGAGTCTTCTTCACAGGTACTTAATATGTTATTTATTCTCAGTTTTTTTATAGAAATTATTAAAAATGGTCAAAAATATTGGTATTTGAAGGTGCGTTTGGTACACTGGATAAAATGAGAGAAGGGTAAACCAAAAACTGTTTCGCATCGAAATAGGTGGAACAAATATTGGGGAGATTAGACAATATTGGTAAATTATGAAACTACCCGTGCCAAATTAAAACCCTAAAACCTGCCACAATTTTTTCACCCAACAACCTTACCCTTGACTGTCTATTTCAGTCTTGTCATGTCCAGTCCTGTCTAATTGTACGTCCAGTACTGCATATCAAGCGCACCCAAAGGAATCATAATGACAAAATGTCATTATAACCTAAAGCAAACCATAGAAAGTAGGATTTGGGAGGTCAGATGCATGCATACCTGTCTTCTACTAGAAAAATGTAGAGTTGTTGTTTTCGTGAAGACCCTAGAATTTCAATTTTAATCAAAAATCCGTGAAATAAATCTAACTTCTTTTCTTATAAACGATTTTACAGAAAGGAGATGAAATAATGGGTGAAGAATGGCTGCAAAATGGGAAATGCCCCATGGCCAAATCCTATAGATCAGTCAGTAATGTCCTACCAATTGTGGCCAATTCCTTTAAGCTTCCATCAGGCATAAACTACAAGTGCCCGCCAATCATCGTGGCCGCCCGAGCCGCCTTGGCTCGAACCACGTTTGCGAAGACCCTCAGGCCCCAACCGCTGCCTGCAAAAGTGCTCGCAATCGGAGCCATGGGCATGGCGGCTAACGTCCCATTAGGGATTTGGAGAGAACACACGAAGAAATTCTCACCGTCTTGGTTTGCAGCGGTTCATGCGGCCGTTCCGTTTATCGCCATGCTTAGGAAATCGGTGTTGATGCCGAAATCTGCTATGGCTTTTACGATAGCTGCCTCGGTGCTGGGCCAGGTGATTGGATCTAGGGCTGAACGATATCGCCTTAAAGCAACCGTTGGTGGGTCCCATCAGGTGGTTGTTGCGGGTGGACATTTTGGCGAGCCCGTCGACTGGGAATCCACCGCGCCTGTGAAAGCAACCGTTGGTGGGTCCCATCAGGTGGTTGTTACGGGTGGACATTGCGACGAGCGCGTAGAATGGGAATGCACCGCGCCTGTGCAGGTCGCTGTGCCGGCTGCTTGAGTTTTGTAACGATTATTGTAAGATGTAAAAATTTTCGTTACGTATTTATAATATTTGTTATATAAATGTCTGGATTGAGATAATATATGATACAAGGTGAGGTATTTCTAATTCGTATGTTTGTTATAAGATTATTTGGATTTTATGGTTTGGAATTACCAATTATTTTTTTATGGTTTAATGATTGGTTTTTCGTTATCGTCAAACCGTATTATACAGTTTGGTAACAAATTGACCAGTCTTCTAGTATGAACTTGGCCCAAGTCGCAATAGATAAAAATTACTAAGTCAAATTCCTATCAAAGTGTTAACTAAAACCACAATGAAATTCAAAACAACCACATTCCAAGCTTCATTAAACTCGTGACTTCTAACAATACATATAGTTATTATGGATTTGATTTGATTTGATTTGATTTGGGAGGATTTTTAATTGTTATTATACACGTGTTTTAGTGCTTGATATCATTATCTTTTTGTAAGCATGATATATACAGAGGTGAGTTCACATGAGAACTATGTCAATTTAAGAAAACGCGAGGACGATTCTTAGCCACACATTTTCGATTACGGTGGATACTATCACGGAGGATTGACGCGATTCATGGAGGATGGAGATGATTAAATGGATGGATGCATGATTTAGCATACCCATTTGTAAAATAAAATTGATTATTGTTCCTATACAATTCGAACGATCTATGGGGTATTAGGCATGAAAATTAGGATAGGTATAGTCGGGAATGATAAACCTTTATTTGCCTTTCGATTCTATCCAATGATCGAACAAAAAATTATAATTTCATTTCTTCTTAATAAAAAAAATGTAAAATTACAATTCTTATAAGGGTCAGGTTCAAATGTGAACGCAATTTTGGCTGTGAACGTGAGAAATAATCTCATCCACACATCTTTGGTTAGGGGTGTAAACGAGCCGAGACAGCTCGCGAGCTACTCGAGACCGACTCGAAAAAAACTCGGAATCGACTCGGTGTGTACCGAGTCGAGCTCGAGCTCGAGCTACTCGAGTAGTGAGTCGAGCTGAGTTCGAGCTTCAAAATACTCGGCTCATCAGGCTCGCGAGCCTAATCGAGCTTCTAGCAAATTACACATTTTACCCTTTTATGATAAGTAATTTATGATTGTACCCCTAGTATATAAGTGAAAACCCTAAATCCCTAATTCAGCACTTAATCGAGTCGAGCCGAGTCGAGCTCAAGCTACTCGAGTAGTTATTCGAGCCGAGCTCGAGCCTGAAATTTTAAGCTCGGTCGAGCTCGAGTCGAGTTTCGAGCTCGAGTTGTAGTGCCGAGTTCGAGTTCAAGCTTGGTGATACGCTTGATTACACCCCTATCTTTGGTTACGGTGGACGCGATTATGGAGGATTGACGCGATTCATAGGAGGGTGGAGATTATTAAAGGAGGGGACCCGGTCAAAGCCGTTTTTATTGACCGGATGAGTGGCTGATATTCGTTCTCATGTTCACAACCAAAATTGAGCTCACATTTGAATTTTCCTCGTTCTTATAATTATTCATCTATATAATCTTTGGTGACGAAGACTATAAAAACCATTTTATTTTCTTTTCATACCGTAACACTTTACCTAAAACAGTCCCAGACAATCCTGTATAAATATGGGTTAATTACATGGGGGTGTATCGAACTTGTCACGTTTTATCATTGTATGTACCCAACTTAAAAAATTACCAATTAATGTACTGGACTTTCTAGAATTGTCATTGTATGTACCCAACCATTGCTAGAATTGCCATTGTGTGTACTATTGACATTGCTAGAATTACCAATTTGTGGTTTAATTCTAAAGTTGGGTACACACAATGGCAATTCTAGCAAGTTCAGTACATTAATTGGTAATTTTTAAAGTTGGATACATACAATGATAAAACGTGACAAGTTCGATACACCCCCATGTACTTAACCCTATAAATATTCATAACATCATTTCTGTTTAAAAGAATTTGGGGAGATGTTTTCCTAAAACCGACTCTTTGACAAATCAAGAGGGTGTTTGGTAAGTCAAAAGCTAATCCAACAAAACACTTTGTTGAAAATCCCATCTCCAAAATATATAAGGTTGTGTTTGTTTTTTTCGCTTATCACCTTTTCAACATTTTTTGGGGAACCACTTATTCGGTCAATGGTTTTCCCATTCAGAATGTTTGTTTTATATTTTATCAAGTGTGACTTATCACTTTTTCACCACTTACTGCTAAAGTGATGGTAAAACCACTTTTTGTTCACTTTTTCACTTTTTCATTAAGTTGGACTTGTTTGGATTGTTTATTAAGCTCATCAAGCTTGTTTGCATTGTTTATTAAGCTCATTAAGCTTGTTTGGATTGTTTTATAAGGCTCATTAAGTTGTTGGATTGTTAAAGTTTACTATTGTACTCGATTGAGTTGATGTATTACAGTTGATTTTAGTTCTTATAAATAATCAGATTCATATTCAAATGTTTGTCAATTTACAAAAACAAACAGTTTTGACAGATTCTACCAAAAAGTGTGCTCTAGCGAAGACACTCTAACCCTCTGTCCCGGTCTCCCACAGCTAGTTGGAATTAAACCCAGGACCGTATCTACCAAATAAGTCCCCAAACTGTGAGCCCCATAGACATTTATAAAGTGAAAGTACCGATCAAATATTGAGTAGTGCAAGGATAGAACCCTTGTCGTCAAAAAAAAAAACCAATAGAACATCTTACCTCAATTGAGTCTTCACCACCACCCCTAACAATCCAAAATCACTTAAAAAACAAACGCAAACGGCACCTAAGTACTCTATCAATCAAAAAGCACTTCTTGAAACCACTCCGAAACAAGCCCCAAATGTCTACAAACAATGCAGATAGAACATGTACTCCTTCTCCGGCGACGTTTGGCGTGCCTTGGCCGGAGTTTAACGACGGTCTTACTTACCGTGATCTTCTCCGATCACCTGATTCCGGTCCTTCTCTCTCTATCTCTATCTCAACTTGTGTATACTCTTAAGTGTACAAAATACGAATGAAGATGGTTTAAACCGGAAGCTCTGATTGTGTAGGTTTAACGTTGATCGATTTTTACTCTCTCAGGCATCACAGCTCAGCTCCTTTACTAGGGTAAGCTTTCCATTCAGAATAATTACTAAACAAATTTCAACTTTTAGAATGATGTTGTGCTATAAGATTGCTGCATGTTTATTGAATGTAGGTAAATGTTCTCTTTGGTGAATTCATTGGAAAATTAGGGTTTAACTTAGGTATTTTAGTTTGGGAACACCGATTGTGTCACTTCGAACCGGAATAGGAGGAAATGAAAATAACGTCTTCACTAATTAGGATTCAGTTTTAACTGAAAATGTTGAATTATCATCGCTCTAAAGATGTTTATATATTTAAACACGAAACTGAGCATTATAGAGCAACTGTTTTGCGTACTTGGATGATTTAGAAAAGAAAATTCTCTTAACTTGGTTTTCTGCATTACTGGGAATGCAAATGGAGCATGTAATGGAAATAAACCAATGATACTATATGTGTGTATATATTGGTTTTTGTTGCTTCTTTATAGTACTAATTATGAAGCAGTTGGTTGCAGAGGATCGAAAATGGTCAGGTTGGTATCTGGACATTGCTATTATTGTTTGACTCTTGACTGAGTATTAAAGACAAAGAGTGTTTCTTGGAGTGACAACTTCTGTGACTTGCAGATAACAGTCGATGGTACAATTGTTACTGATCCAAAGACCGTTCTCAGGTTATTCTACCAACAATAAGGACTTTATACATTTTATCTAACATACATTATTATTTAGTCAACTGAAATGATGGTATTATTTTGACACATAATTTGTTTGTTAGGATTGGTACAGAATTAGTATATCATAGACTTCCGTGGAAAGAACCATATGCACCACACTTGCTCGAGGTTCTATTTGAAGATGATCATTTGGTACTTCTTCTTTAGCTTCTGATTTCTGATGATCTAAATTTATTCTAAGTTTGATTATTCTGCACACTAAATCAATGTCGCTACCCTTCAAACCCCTTTAGTTAAGAAGGAAACAATTTTAGTTGGAAAATGAGGTTTATTTTCAAAACTTTGAACCATTAGAACGTCGTCTTTTCTGTTACAATCTCATGATTGCTGTAGTTGGGCAATGATACATGTAGACCATGTCATCTGTGGTCATGAACTCATGCCTCTAAACTTTTGTACATATACTTGCAAGCTAGGATTTGAGTCTGATCTAAAAGAAAATCAGGAATGCCTATTATTCCATCAGCCTGGCGAAAAGTAGCCTGCGCAGATATTAGGATATTTGAACAGGAAGAGATTTCTCGTAGGATCGTGCCATACTGGACCGATACTCAGCATGTTGGTTTAGCTATCTCTATTATAAATGTTATATTTGTTATTTAAATCTCGGCTTAGGTGTTCCTTTATTGTGCTTAGATTGCTCTAAACAAACCTTCTGGTCTACAAGTTTTACCTGGGGGGCTGTTTCAGCAGCGAACTGTCCTGACACAGCTCCAATGGCGTATAAAGAATCAAGGACCTGCATTGACAGATCGTGAATTATGTCCTGTTCCAGTTCATCGGCTTGGAAGAGGCACATCAGGTTTCTATTTTTTCGATGTTAACTGCATGGTAAATATAGTATAGACTTCTGTGGAAGTATTTGTGTTATTGGCATAGTTTATAACTGAAGATCTTCAAATTAACATTAACCATCTCCATAAGTTTGTCCTAATTATGATTTTGGATAATTACAAGTGAACAGAAGTTGATCGAAAGTTGCTCTTTGAATTATCCAGCTGATCATGCTATCCCTTATGTTTTGGATATCTCTCTTGTGTTCTTGATATTTTTGAAATTAACGTGGCAGCAGCAATCGACATTTTTTTTAGCAACTACGATTTTACGTATTAAGAAACCTAGTTGTTTTTGTCTTTGGGTTGGTAATCAATTGCTAATATTCTAAAAAGGTATCATGAAGAAAACCAAATATTGATATCAGCAGCACCTTAACTTTAGCGCCCCCAACCCCCAAAAATTGAGGCTAATTGTTATGTAAAAATAAACAAATATTGTTTATACTCTAGATACTATATGATCATTCTTCTCGCTTCCTTCTCCCTGACAGGAATATTACTTTGTGCCAAGACAAAGCTAGCAAAAACTCGGCTTGCAGCTCTTTTTGCTGATAAAACAGCAGCAGTTGCAAGTAACAGGTTAGGGAAGGAAAACCTTTCTTTTGTTTTAAAACAATTCATAATTTTCTGTTTTTCGGTATAACTAATAGAATTCTATGTGGCAGAAAAATCAACATGGAGGTTAATCATGGAAAAATGTCAAAGATATACATGGCACTAGCATGTGGAATTATAAATGAAGATGAGGTTGAACAGATCTGTTTCTTTAAATTATTTTTCTGTTTTATGCATAAATGGTTCATTTTCATACAGTTTGTAACATTGTTTGTATCTTGAAGTATTTACATTTTTACTGTTTCTCATGAATAGTTAGGGCCTCTTAATACAAAATAAACTGATACAATTGCATAAAAGCTGTAGTAACAAATACATCATGTTACAGGTTGTCATTGAGCAGCCAATTGGAACGTTGAAATACCCTGGAGTTGCTAAAGGATTATATGTTGCTTCTTCATCAGGTTTTCTCACTTTATAGTCACATACTTGTTGGTCTCAAATGTTTTCTCTAGGGTATTGACTCCGCTGATGGCTTCTTTAGTTGTCAATTTCTTCGGAAGTAACTTTTAGCCCACATTCCAGAGTTTGGGCCTAATTTTTTTTTGGAAGAGGTATCCCAGACCACATTGGGCCCAGACTAATCCTCGGCAATTTTGGGCCGAAGCCCGACTGCTACAGCATGCAGCCTGGGGTCGAAGCCCCCGTACCTCCATAATGCGTCCCCTAAGGCTCGAACTCGGGTTCACCACTATGCAGTGCCCAAGCCTTACCACTAGGCTAACATTCCTTTGGTGAGTTTGGGCCTAATTTCGTAACAGCATGTTGATGTTTTTAATGGAATTGCTTTTGTCAGCTTGATTTGTTTATTCAGTTATTCTAACTTATAAGCATCACTACTTGGAGATCAAGTTGACAATAATGCAAATTGTTTAGATATGCATGATAACTAGGGGCATCCTTGTTCATTTGGTATCCTAAGATCAGTTTGTTGTCCTCTACTCTTTTTGTTTTCATTTGTCGATTTCAGAAAACAAACATGTATTTGGTTACAATATTAAAATACGGTTGAAGAATCTAGTATTCAGTAAGCAGTCAGAAGCATAATTGTTTATTAAAATTTATCTTTAGCTGAATTTATTTTTCTTAGCTATTCATGATGACTACAATCGCTGAACATTGTTATGTCTGATTCTATATAGGGAAACCAGCATTGAGCAAAGTTCGTGTTCTGAAGAGAGATGTACAAAATAACCGTACAGTTGTTCAGGTACTGGGATTTAAAGATGTAGAGTTATGTGCTAGTGTGTTCCTCTGAACTATTATCGAATACAGATTTTCAGTCATATATTTTACACTCAATTACTTAACCTTTTTCTTTTATTTTCAATAGAATGAGGGGCTAGCATTGAGAAATGTGTATTTTACTAAATCTAATCACATCTTATGGACAAGAAAAATATACTAGAAAATAAGATTGCCAGTCGTTTTAAAACAAGGTCTGAACTAGCAAAATTTAAGATCTTAAATGCTTGTCCAGACATAAAATTTACATTTGTGGCTGAATCGATTAAATAAAGGGATTTTATGTCATCATATGAGTTAAAATCTTTTAGCTGTTGCTTACATTAGTCATACACTGCCCACTAAAGAAAATGGTCATACGGATAACCTAAAATATTTGAAATTATGTTTAAGAGTAACTGATAATATTTTTCTGTATTTGTTGACTATAACAAAAACATCATTAGCTAATTTTTATGCTTGTGTTCTGTGGCAATGTGAGTAGGTGGAGATTCAATCTGGTAGGCCGCATCAAATTCGAATTCATCTTTCTTTCATTGGACATCCTTTGATAGGTAAACTTAAAAGCTTGACACCTTATTTTGTGTGTTTTTTGGTTGTATGCCTTTGTTCTGGGAGACCTATATTGTTCTTGCATAAGATTTACTCATACAAAAAAGTAAATTTTATATGTGAAACAGATGGGTAAATTTTGGCAAGATGCCCACTATTACTGAGGATCCTAATGAAGAACAATTGTTACTTTGTGATGCTATACCCTTCTATTTCTCATGGAAAACCTAAAGACATGCTTGTGTTATAATAAAGAGTACGATTTGTTGACATACTTCTAATCCAACTATGGTCTATTATCATGATATAATATGCAAAAGGACGAAAAACAGCTAAAGATTACTTCTGTTAGAATATTAATATTTAAAACCCCAAATTCGGGATGAACCAGAAGATTGATAATTTGATATTTAAAACTCCAAATTGAAGGTCTTGTTTTTTCCATCATTAAGGATAAAGCCAATGTTAAACCTTCTCTACAAGAAAAAGTGGTTTACGTTTGCTTTTTTAGAAGCCTCCTATAAAGAAAGATATAGGAAACTTTAGTTTATGTGTCTTTATTGATACAATATGAGAGGACAATTAATCTTTAAGTCCTATTAACCTAAAAAGAGCATATAACCGAAATACTTTTGTGTCCTTACTGAGGCAAATTATGATAGGACAATTAACCATCTGAGTCCTATTGTTGTATCATATTGTATCAATAAGGACACATAAACTAACATGTCCTGATATCTATTTTATAGAATGCTTTTATAAACCAATTTTTGATGTAGTGTTTGTTGATATCTGTGTATGTAAGTTACTCCGAATGCTCTCCATTTATATAGAAGTACTATATTACGTTTTGGTGTACCATGATCAAAAGTTTGGTAGTACTTGGAGCATATGCTTTTCTTAAAAAGAAAAACATGTAAGCATGTATAAAGCTTTGAAATTATTTTACTTTCAGATATATTACTTCTGCAATTTGTGTTAAAAATGTTGCTTGACAGGTGATCCACTTTATATTATTGGTGGGAAACCAAAGTGCACTGCTCCTGAAACTATAGATGAAACGTTTGCGGAAGATGGGTAATGTACTTATCCTAAATGTTTATATACACTTGTTTCCGTCCTCCCAAGGGTTATGGAAAAATAGTAACATTAAAGTTCTTGTTTTTGAAGTTTTGGAATCATATAGCTGTTTGGTTTACTTTACATTACTTCGAAAGTATTATCTTTGTTTTTCTATATGCAAGAAGGGGAACCAATTAAATCTTTCTTTTCTCAAGCCAAGTGCATGCAATAATTGGTTTTGTTTTACGTTTGTAGAGGGTATCACAGGCCTGCAAATCCTGTTCCTGGAGATTGTGGATACCACTTGCATGCTCATCAATTAATTTTTCGTCATCCAATCACAGATGAGGTATGTCTACAAATACGCGTAGATTGTTTTGTCATCTTTCCCTGATTTGTGTTTCTGTTTACTAGATTAAAATTCAACATCTAGATGAGTTATTCAATCGGTGATTAGCGTTTTGGATCAATGTATTTGACACTTCACTTCTAAACAATCAATATATACGTATGGAACAATGGTTATATGGTGTTGTTTCATATGTGAAACATTCTGGACTGTTCTTTTCTGCACACAAAACATTCTTGAAGCAACATTGTACAAATCCTGTATTTTCACACATGTTTCATATATGAAAACTGGTTTGTATAAGGTTGTACATTTTATTGGGTTTGTAAACGATTATGTTGTCTATTCTTCTACTGCCTGTATTGTACTTTTCTTCTAACCCAAATCTTTCTACAAGTATTTCACTTTGTCTTCTAGACTTTTTCATGAATTCCTAAATCTTTTTTCTCCATTGAGGTAGATGAAAGGTTTGCATACCTCCTACCCTTCTAGAGTGAGATACACCCAAATACGGTTTAGTTTTTTAGAATATGATTTTCTTTTGCTTTCATAATATTTTACATGATTATAATTAATTAGTCTACTTTTGAATTTGAGATGTGGAGACTTGTTTGTTTGCACTTTGCAGGTGCTAAAGATAACAGCATCATTACCACCCATCTTTTCAAGTGAGGAGTTGGAACAAATACACAACTAGTCAACTAGAGAGAAGATATGGAGGAGGTTACACACCAAATGTTACAAAGATATTCAAAACCCTACTTGTAAAAAAACCAAATTATTATGTGAAATTTTCATTAGCAGATTTCGAGAATGGAGAGAAAAATAGTGAGTATAGAACTTGGATCAAACTGAGATTGCATGAGTGCCTTTTTCCTTGAGTTGTTTTTCAATCCTTTTTTTTTATATTACGAAATTATTCGAGGATAGTCTCAAATTTGTGTACTGATCTTTGGCAAAGATTGCCATCTTTTAAACTTCAATTTTCATAGTTATTAAGATTACTGCTTAAAATTAACAGCCCTTATAGAATCAGGTTATTTTATGTATTGGAAATGTAAAAAGTAGATTGATGTTGATGTGTATGAGGAGAATAAGGATGCAATTAGTGATTATGGGAAAATCAAACCTTTGTTTCAAAACTTCCACTTCCGTTTAACGGAGGCTCTCTCATCAACGGTGTCACGATCTTGTTGTTACGTCCATCGCTCGCAACCGCTAGGGGTGTAAACGAGCCGAGTCTAGCCGAGTATCAGGTAGTTCGAGTCGAGCCGTTAGTATCTCGAGTTGAGTTTTTTTCGAGTCGAGTATTGACCGGGTTCATTCGAGTCGAGTTTTTAACCGAGTTTTGACCGAGTCGATTTCGAGTAGCTCGCGAGTTTTCTTGTATTAAGCCGAGTCGAGCCGAGTATCAGGTAGTTTGAGTCGAGTAGTTGGTATCTCGAGTCGAGTTTTATTCGAGTCGAGTTTTGACCGGGTTCATTCGAGTCGAGTTTTGATCGAGTTTTGACCGAGTCGATCTCGAGTAGCTCGCGAGTTGTCTCGTCTCATTTACACCCCTAGCAACCGCCGCCTCTGCAGCGGCAGCTGTGCACAACTGTGCAACTGAGTGAGTGGTACACGCTCGGGACAGCCGCTCTCGCCTCACTACACCGTTGCTTCCATTGTTACCCTTTGCAGCGACTTCATTTATTCTCGTCCTAGATTTCACCGTCACAATGGGTCGGCGATGAGAATGGTTGGTCTGATGTAATTAGGTGATCGCGTCTGATGTAATAGATTACGGTTTGACGTGAGGATTAGGGGTACCATTACTTAGGTTGAAATAATATAAGGGCAATAGAGTAATTTTATAAATAATATAATTTCTTGTTAATGATTATTATTAATTAAATAATTTAATAAATATTAAAATATAGATTTGGACATAGATGATAATTTCAAAAGTTTGAAAGGATATAAAGGTAATTTAAAATTTTAGAAGGATATAGAAGTAACTTATGACTTTTGGAAAGACATAGAATAAATTCTTCCTTAAATATATTATTAAAATATTCAATACAATTTTAATATTTGTTTAATTTAAAAAAAATTATTGGTTGAATGAATAAAAAATAATTAATCTATCATACATTTTTTATTTTAAAGAAAATTTTAGAAAATCCTAAAACCATTTAAAAAAAAGCTGTTGGAGATACTTTAACTCATAAATATTTTCTTGTGAATATAACTTATTGTTTCATCAAAATCATCAAAAGAAATAAATTAGTTCACGTTACATGTGACATAAAATACATAGAGATGTTGGAGTTCCTCTTCTCCCAAATTTTCCATCATTGACTTATTTTTGTACCTTAATTTCATCTTTTTTTATGTTTATTGTTTTGGTATTATTATATAATAATAATATTTTATAAATAGATACAATTTGATTAATTAATTGACGGAGGGGAGAATTTGCTCCATATTTTGGGCTTGGAATAGGGCGTGTTAAATGGCATTATTCGCTGTTTATCTTGGAATTCAAGCAAATTACCCTCAAATTCAACATATAACTTGTTTTTTATTTTTAATCTTTTAAAAACTAATAAACAAGACGTAAAAAGTTAACCAAAAATTTTAAATTGCGTACCATAAGTTTTACTTACTTATAAAGATCACATGGCCGACTTGTCTTTACGGGCTGGTCGTTACTTGCAAATGAATTTATGCATGAAAAAAATGCTTAGATATAATTAATAAATCAAAAATAAAAAATTACAAAAAATGTAACAATCAATACAAATCACTGTTAAACTAGAACATTCTCATGAGAAATGTAACTTGTGTATATGTAATTTCCCTAAAGAATACTCTTAATTTTAGTTTCGGAGAATTACTTTTAGGGTGCGTATGGTACACAGGGACAGGATGTGACAGGACATGACAGAACAGACTTGTCCCATGTTTGACAGACATTTATGTGGGACACCCCAGAATTAAGTAGAACAAGAGTAAGACAAGCCTGTCCCATCCTACCCCTTGGAACTAAGTAAAACAGATTCAGATTTACCATTATGCCCCTCAAAATACAGATTGATTTTCTCTTTTTTTTTTTAATTGCCTCATACTTAGGGGTGAACAAAACTCGACCAAACCTGAAAAACCAAAAATCCGATTAAAAAAAATCTCGAATCTATCTGACTCACATAACTCGAGCTAACTCGATCTTCGAAATCCAACTTTATGACGAGTTACACGGTTCGGGTAGGGTCTCGGTACCCATTACGCGAACTCATCCGAAACCCGAATAAAACATTTTATTAACATTTTTTGTAACTTTTTTATATAGATCTTTGAGATTTGAATTTATTTTTATTAGTTTAAGTGTTTAATTTATTTTTTAACGTTTGAAATTTAAATTTTGGAGTTTGAATTAATTTAATCTTTAATGATTAACATGTGAAACGAAAGGTTAATATTAAATTTATAATCATTATTATATCTAATATAGGAGTAAATTTTTCATTAGATATTTTTTTATTCAATTTTCTTACTTAAAATATATATATATCTTTAAATTTTCGTTGCATACTATTTCTATTTCTACTAATTTGGTGATAAAAAAAAGAAAAACATATATTGTTAATTAAAATTTTTGAAGTTGAACCCGATTAAATCCGAATCTGGCATGGTCTAAAATATTTTACACCTAATTTTGATTTTCGAGGACAACATTTCATACCCAAAAAATCGATTGAAAATACAACTAATAATGTATACTGCTACTATTTATCTTGCAAGTTATGATTTTTGATTATATACTTGATTATAGTTTTGTAGATACATAGATTGGAGTTTTTTGTTTTTTGTTAATTTTCATTTAGATCGACTATTAGGTAAAAAAGGCTAAAAATTTCACCAGGGGTAAAATAGTCATCTAATCAGTCATGTTCTGTCCAGTCCTGCTCTATCATGTCTTACCAAACGTTGAACAACTGTTCTGTTCTATCATGTCATGTCCTGTCATGTCCTGTCATGTTCTACCTTGTCATGTCATGTCCTGTTTGCATACCAAATGCACCCTTAAAAAACACATTAATATTATCTATTTTAAGTTTTAACAACCAATGTTGCTTTATAAAAAAGGGTAAAATATGATTTAACCCCTAAACTTTGCACTAAAAAATGGTTTAACCCCTAAACTTTTTTAGTGAATGTTTTAATCCCTAAACTTGTTATAATGAATGTTTTAATCCCTAAACTTGTTATAATTAATTGTTTTAGCCACTTGACTTGCTATAGCAGGTTTCCATACTTTTAAAAATCACTTTAATCCTTAAACTTATTGATAAAATATGATTTAACCCTTAAACTTTTTACTTAAAATGGTTTAACCCCTAAACTTTTTTAATGAATGCTATAATCCTTAAAACTTTTTATAGTATTTGATTAAATACCTAAATTTGTTGAACCTAATTATTTTTATCCCTAACATAATTTAATACAACATTTTGCCGGCTAAATCCGTTACCATCCATTCACGATTGGAAAAACCCTGCATCCATTCGTCTCTAGTCTAGTATAGTTTGCAACTCAGTCAAATCGATCTTTTTCGCTAATAATCTCTTCCTAAACTCGCTAGTACATTTAATTTGATTTAAATTTTAGGTAAATTTGCATCACGATGATCACAGAATCACCAAACGTCTTATGATTATTTTTTTTGTTAAATTTTTGGTTAATTTGATTCATTAGTCTATTGTTGCTTCATACCCTAAATTTTATTGACTACATCCGATCAAGGGATATGAAAATTAAGAAATGCAAGTTAGAGATATTCAAGATCATGTGTTTTGGAAGTACTTCAAACAACTGTTAAACATTCATTTAGAGAAAAAAAAAATAATTAGGTTAATAAGTTTAGGTATTTAATCAAATACTATAAAAAGTTTAAGGATTATAACATTCATTAAACAGTTTAGGGGTTAAATCATTTTTAAATGAAAAGTTTAAAGCTTAAATTATATATTGTCAATAAGTTTAGGGATTAAAGTGTTTTTTAAAAGTGTGGGTCTAGTGGCTAAAACAATTAATTATAACAAGTTAGGGATTAAAATATTCATTATAACAAGTTTAGGAATTAAAACACTCATTAAAAAAGTTTAGGGGTTAAACCATTTTTAAGCACAAAGTTAAAGGGTTAAATCATATTTTACCCTATAAAAAAATCAAAGAATATTCTTTTTTATAAGGTTGTAGCAATTAGATAAATACTTTACTCAATTTATGGCTCATATACAAAGTTAACTTTATGTGAGACCAACCTATTTTTATAAGATTCATGAGACCACAAAACAATACTGAAACTTCATGACAGAACATAGAAAATACTTGACCTTTTGAGTAAAAGTGTAAAACCATGGTGAAGGTTCAATATTATTTAGTAGCTTCATGGGTTCCACAAAACAATTTGGTGTTACATGATCACACTTCCAAAGTGCTCTTATATATGTTTTGAAAGTATGATATTTAAATTAGATGATTTTGACCTAATTTATCCAATTATGTTGATATAAAAGAAAATTATTTGACTTTAGGAATGAATATTAGTAGAGGAAGTATAGTAATAATACAAAAAATGAAATATGTACATAAAATAATTGTTCACACACGATATATATGGTCAAAGAAGATGGGATCATGAGCCAGGTCTAGGTTTATTTTCTTTTTCTCGAGATCCATTATTTATCATATTTTATGCTTCTTTTGGTAAAATTTTGACATTGGATAAAATTACTAGTAAATCATATATAAATTTTGACGAAAATTGAACAATTTATAATAATAAACGTGGTATCAAGCATCAAAATGTAACTATTATAAGTTTTGATTGCGATTAACAATGATTAAACATGAAGATTATACAAGTTTATAAGTTGAACTTATCATGTATAAAAAACAATAAAAGTAGACTAAAACCATTTAAATAAAACACGAAGTACGTTATCTATAACATAACTATTTCGTATTTAGTTTTTTATACATTACAAATCATAATAAATATTAATATTACGTTGTTTTGAATCTAAAAAGATTTGATTTTTATTTATATCAGGTAACTTCTCTATAGCTCCTTCAGCAACACTCAGCACAACCTAGTTATGATTTTATTTTTGTATATGTTGATGATGTTTTAATATTATCTGATAATATAGAATCACATTTAAAACATCTTGATATATTTATAGAATTATGTATAAAAAATGGATTAGCTTTATCTGAAAAGAAAACTAAGCTAATACAGGAACAGATAGATTTTTTAGGAATGAAGATTGACGGTAAAGGAATAGAACTCCAAAGTCACATTTTAGAAAAGATTAATTCATTTCCTGATAAATTAATAGATAAAAAACAAGTACAAAGTTTTTTAGGAATACTAAATTATGCGTCAGATTTTATTAAAAACTTGGCCCTTTTAAGAAAACCTTTTCAAGATTTACTTAAGAAAAATAAAGTATTTAGTTTTGATAAAAGCTTGGAGAATCAAGTAAAAAAGATAAAAGAATATTGTAAAATATTACCCAAGCTACAATTACCCAAAGATAATGATGATCTGATTCTTGAAACAGATGCTTCTGAAAACTATTGGAGTGGAGTCCTTAAGAAAATAGATTATAATTCAGAACAAGAAAAAATTGGAGAAAGCATTTGTAGATATTGTTCGGGTACATTTACAGACACTCAGACTAGATATCATATAAACGAAAAAGAATTATTAGCAGTAGTAAAAAGTTGCCAAAAGCTTTTTTACTTTTTACTACCAAAAAAGTTTTTATTAAGAACATATAATACCCAGGTAAAAGCTTTCATTAAGAATAACCTACCTTCTAAACCCGAGTATAAAAGACTAATTAGATGGCAAACCCTATTGTCTGAATATAATTTTGATATAGAAATTATTAAATCTGATAAAAATGTCTTAGCAGATTTCTTGACCAGAGATGGCAAAGATGATTGAGGAAGTCAACAATCTCCTCTCCTTAATGGACCAAGAGATAGAGACAATTAAAGATACTGTCTCAGATATACTCGATATCGCCAATTTACCAGGCAATAATTTACAGGTTCAAGATTTGCTGGTAAGAGCAATCCATATAATAAAAAATGGGATAGATCATTATAAATCAGATAGTGTAAAAATAAAGGCTTTACTAAAAGATAATTCTGATAAAATGAATGTTGTTTCTTCTTCTTCTGAAGAACAAATGTATGATCAATCCCTTGAGGAAGATAGTCAAAAGACAACAGAAGATCCTTTGTCTTTTAGACCTCATTCAGAAAAAACGATTTCCAAAGGAAGTCTGAGTTTTAAAGATAAGAAAATACTTTTAGATATTCCTATCCAACAAAGTTATGTTGAAACTCAAACTTCCAAGATATGAAGATTTTTCTGGAATTTATCCCAGGATTAATTATCTACAAGGATCATCTCCCCAAGAGATTAGACATTGGTACGATTTTGGTGCCATAAACTCGATATATCTTACTTCACCAGATTTTCCAGAAATTTCGAATTACCACACTGGATATTGTCAGGAGTTAAAGATTGTTATCTCAATAACCCAACTATAACTCCTAAAGATACATTGGTCCTAAAATTTTTATCTTCAGGACCTGATTTTTATGAAGAAAATCGATATCCGGCTTTTCATTTTATACAATTAGCAAAATCTGAAGCCTTTTCCATTTCGATTACCAACAAAAAGACAAGTTTTCAAAAATATTGTGAAAATGATATTCACTATAGAAGAGCCCTTGGGATAAGAATAATCCTACAAGGGATGGAAGCTGGTTTCAAAAAAGGATTTCGTAGTTATGGTGGCAATAAGATATACTCTTCTGTCATGATTTCTCCTGCTAAAATTACACCAAGAGCAGCAGAGAATTATCTGAGGACAAAGATTGATTTATTAGATAAAGGGGTTATAAAATCTAGCCCACAGGCCCAGCATCGGATATGTCAATACAGAGGACATACTAGAGGAAGATGTTCTTCATGTTCTCCTAGCAAAGATAAAGAGACAGATGAAGGTACAAGTGTTGATTTAGCTTCCGATAATGAATAAGATGGATTAGTGAAAGAAATATATTTTCCAAAATAAGATACAAAAAAGACAAAAAAGATGAAAAGTGATACGTGTCTTCCCATGCCATGCAAAAGAAGACAAAATGGAGGAAGTTCCAAAGGTCTAAAGCATTTCCAAGAAAGATAAATGGACAAGTTCCAAGATTCAAGTTTCAAGAGGATGAGGGATGTCAATCCATCAGGGAAAAAGGAGAAGAAGATGTAGCTATAAATAGGGGATAGGAGATGGAAGGAAGATCATCGATCCTACCTTTCACTTTGTAAAATTTTGTATGATGAAAACCATGAAATAAAATTCCCTTTCTTTTCCTTATATTGCCTAAGTCATCTTTACTTTTATTTTTATTTCTTTATTACATAATTAAAACCTCCAACCAAAATCCATACTTCTCTTCTATACACCTAAAGTAGGAAACGAAACTAGGTTGTGCTGAGTGTTGCTGAAGGAGCTACAGAGAAGTTACCTGACAGGTTGGGGTTGGAACGCCCATTAAAAGTCTCGTGGCATAACCCGGTGATACTTCGGTCAAAGAAGAAGATAGGTACGGAAGCATGTTGGACCCTTTATTTATGTAGTTTTGAAATAAAATTAACTGTTAAATGTTTTTAGTCGTATAAGGAAAAACTTTTAAAAAAATAAACCTTTTATAAAATACAGATTTTAAATAAATATTTTGATCAATGGTTCTAACAATAATGTTAACAATAACAATACCTGATAATATTTTAGATAACGTTAGCCTATGTTTTGATGGAGTTATTTTGCTCTTTTTAGAAGATTCATTGATTAACGCTTTATTAGATATGATTTTGTTTTATTTACACGGTTTTTTTGGACCACTCTCAAATTGGTATCAGAGCCACCCAGATTTCGACTGAGGGAGGTGTAGAAAGAGTTATAAATTTTACACGAACCTTAGTACTTTCGATAAATTTATTTACAGATGAATTCAATATTACTAATAAATATTAATATTACGTTGTTTTGAATCTAAAAAGATTTGATTTTTATTTATATGGTTTATAATTAATTAATCATATAATAAAGTTCAAACAAAAGATTCAGGGTTTATTTTGAAGCAAACTATATGATTGTTTCTTAGGTTACACTCTACTTGTAGTAATTCCATACAACATATATATAATGTCACAAATCCCAAACACATTCCAATCAAAATCTATCAAGACTTTTGAGGAGTGATGAAAGGCCACTTTTCCAAGATCTCAAATTTACTCATTTTCCTTTTGGCCTTCATCACCTTTTTCCACTCCACCACCGCGGCTACGGCAGCCGCCACCCGCCAACACCGCTACCAACGCCTCAAGGACAAGATCCGTAGCTTGCCGGGACAACCTGCAAATGTGAGCTTTGATCAGTATTCGGGTTATATTACAGTGGATAAGAAGCTGGGACGAGCTCTTTTCTACTGGTTGGTCGAGGTTCCAACTAATAACGGCCCTGCATCATCAAAACCTCTTGTACTCTGGCTCAACGGTGGGCCAGGGTGTTCGTCCATCGCCTATGGGGCATTCGAAGAAGTGGGACCCTTTCGGGTGGGTCCCGATGGAAAAACCCTTTCCTTAAGTCCATATGCTTGGAACAAAGGTAATTTCTCTAACCACATATCTTAATTTGGTCTCTTTTTGCTCATTCGGAAAGATATTAAACCAACATGTAATTGTCTTTTCACACAGTCGAGAATGGTGATTTTTCTGGTATTGAATTGAACTTATTAATTGTTGTTGTAATGCAGAGGCCAATATTCTTTTCATTGATTCGCCTGCGGGAGTTGGTTTTTCATATACAAATACTTCCTTCGACCAAATTACCGGCGATCAAAGAACAGGTAGGTATTTTTTCCCCATTTTCAAAGGATCTTAGTTGATTTACATACAAACGCATTCAGATGAGAAGTGCCAAATAAAATTTGGTGAGAACCATGAGAAGTGGTTATTAACCGTTGGATGAGAAATGAGCGAACATTAGGATGAGATGCACTAGATCAATGCCTTTTTAAGTTGCAATTCATGGGAAAGGTATTTGGTTAAAAGTGATCAAACGGTTTAAATGTATTTATCACACTTCTCACCAAAAATAGTACTTCTTAAATAATCCCGTGCCTTAAGCAAACTAGTTAACTTTGATGTACAAATTAAACAACGTTGTTTTATGATTAATTATATTCTTGGATTAAATTTGGAAATTAATCTGCAGCAAAAGATGCATATGCATTTCTTGTAAATTGGCTTCTCAGATTTCCTCAATATAAGCATAGGCCATTTTATATCGCCGGTGAAAGTTACGCAGGTTAGCATCACAACCAACCCATATATATATATAGAGGGTACCCTTCTTTTACAAATTCAATAAATCGTATAAATTTACAGATCGGTTTTTGTGATAGTTGAAAATGCAGTGCAGTTTTTATACAATGTTGTTTTATATGTAAACTGTTTTTTTCAAATATGAATAGTTGTGAACGGTTCACACATGAAACAACGCTGTATAAACACAAGATTTTCACACATGTTTCATATGAAAACTGGTTTATAAGTTTTTACGATTTATTGGATTTGTAAATGAAAACTGGTTGATCGATATCTACAAATTTGCAATTTTCAGGTCACTACGTTCCTCAACTATCTCAAATCATAGTGCGATTAAACAAAGGTGTCAAGAATCCTGAAATCAACTTCAAAGGTTTCTTGGTATGGAATTGACATATCATCTTCATATAATAAATTTCTTAGGTAGTTTTTAATTTTGTAATATTTGGTTGGAATTCAGGTGGGAAACCCATTACTAGACGATTACCACGATAACATTGGGACATTTGAGTTTTGGTGGAACCACGGGCTAATATCAGACACCACGTATCAGATATTAAACGAAACTTGCCCATACGACTCTTTCTTGTTTCCAAGTGGAGATTGTTACAAATATTTGCTACAAGCATACGCTGAATTCGGTGACATCAATTTTTACGGCATTTACGATCCTCCTTGTCATGAATTGGGGACCAGGCTACCACACGTATGTAGTAACTTCATATTTTTGGTTTTTAACTTTGTCCCAAAATACATGTTCATTATGAAAAACGTCATACAAATATTAGAACGGTATAATATATTAATTAAGGTTTAATTTCAGCCATGGATGTTTAGAGGGAGCGATAATTGCATTATAAAGTACACAAAGGTATACATGAACCGGCCCGATGTACAAAAGGCTTTTCATGCTAACGTTACGCGATTGCCTTACTCTTGGATCACGTGCAGGTAAGTAATATAAATATATATTCTTATTCAAACCAAATAAATAAATAAATCATAGTTTATTTTCATGTAATAATCTTATACAATAGCATTCCTTAATTAAATTTTGAATTATATACAGTGATATCGTTAGGGGAAGTTGGACGGATTCGCCCACCACGATGCTTCCAATTTTCAAGGAACTCATCAAGGCTGGTATTCGGATATGGGTATTTAGGTAATTTTACTATTAATAAAAGTAATTAACTATATTGAGACAATTAAGATTTAATTAATTAATTAATTAATTAATTAATTAATGGGTTTTGTGATGAAAATGAACACAGTGGTGACACAGATGCAGTACTGCCATTGACAGCCACCCGTTACTCTATCAAAGCTTTGAACCTCAATACCCTCATTGACTGGCATGCCTGGTACGACAAGGAAAAGGTATATATACTCATCACCTATTACCAAATATATATATATATATATATAGGGAGTTTCAATTGCAAACCATAAAAAACGTGTAAACCGTGCAAACTCATAGGGAGTTTGGGGACTATTTGCTTATATATATAAGCAAATGATGGCCAGCTCAGCTCAGCTGGTCTGATGTATGGGTTATAGTTCCCCATATGCTGAAGTCTATTGTAGGGGATTTTCCCTGAACGGGTACCGGGTTCGAATCCTAATTGATGCCTTGAAGCCCTTTAAATGAAAACTGGATGGCTAGCCTGGGGTGGTTATTCTTCCAAAAAGTGTGTTCTGACGGAGACACTCTAATCCCGGGTTCCATTGGACCGACGCCACTCTACCTCCATGAGCGCATCCCTGGCAACCCTATGTCCCGGTCTCACGCAGCCGCTTAGAATTAAACCCAGGACCGTATCTTCCAAATAGTCCCCAAACTACGGGCCCCATAGGCATTTGCGAGGTGGATGTATCGATCAAATATTGAGTAGTGCAAGGATCGAACCCTTGGCCTAAAGAAAGCCAAGGGACAATCTTACTACTAGCCCAACAAGCGATTGGTTGGTGGTTATTCTCCTTGGAGAAGTTCGAACTAGGGTCATCGTGACTTGTTGCTATGGTGACACGATGATACTCCGTTGCACCAACGTGATATATATATATATATATATATATATATATATATATATGAGATAGGTTCATACAAGAACCATACCTATATATTTTTTTCTCTCTTTTTAATGTACGTGTATATCTTAATCAATGAGGGAAGTTCATTTAAAAACCAAAAAAAGAGTAAAAACTTACAAACCGATGGTTTTTCGGTTTAAATCAAGGAAAACTCTTCGTAAAGTTATTTATTATGATGCAAATGTTTCATATAATTTATTTTTTAATGAAATTGTTTCATATTTTGGTGTTTTTTATATAAAATTGAAAAGGTTTCATACATTTTTCTATGCTTATGAAACTGTTCTATGTATTTTCTTTAATCCTATGAAACCTTGTTATTTTTACAAAAAAGAACATCAAAAAATGAATTATATGAAACATTTGCATCATATTAAACAACTCTACGAAAAGTTTTCGTTGATTTAAGCTATGAAACCATGAGTTTCTACGGTTTTTACTCTTTTTTTGGTTTCTAAATGAACTTGACTCCTTAATCAATATATGTATATATATGTGTAGGTTGGTGGATGGAGCCAAGTGTACAAAGGGATGACATATTTGACAGTGAAGGGAGCAGGCCATGAAGTTCCAATGGATCGCCCAAGGCTTGCTCTTACACTCTTTGCTCATTTCTTGAAGAACATCGCCTTACCATCTTCTACTCACTAGCTCCTAATTAATTAATCCATTTCTCATTTTTAAAACCCTTATTTTTCTTAATTTTGCTACCAATTTGGATTTTTCCATTGTTGTAATTGCATAGAAAAACGATTCAATCGGGTGTATTTATTATCGTTTTTATTACACAAGACTTGTTTATTGATTGATTACCAAATGCATCAAAGTCCCATATACAAAATATCCAAATGAAATGCTATCAACCCACAACAACTAACGATAACTAACAATAGGATGCATATATATATGGTCCCAATTAATGTGCTTAATGCACCCACATATATAAGAAATGATAATATAACAACAATACTAGCATTATATTATGTACAAGAATTGTCATTATTAGTGTAATAGTATGCATTCACAAGAATCAAGTGATAGAAGTTTATATATTAAATAAATAATAATCAAATGGGTGACATCCTACTTAAGCCATATATATGCATGTCGCTTTCAATGTACCATAAGTTTCTCAACTTGTGCATCCGAGTCGCAGTCCTTAACGTAAATATAACTAATATTAGAGATAAACATTAGGATCACTTTTGAAGGACCACATAAAGACCGAACCATTATATCAATAGGCCAAAACAACCAATCGGGTTCTTGTTCAAAGATATACATGTAATGTGTAATTAGATGCGAGAAGCTCAATGATGAATTTTAGTAGCATCATATGAGAATGCAAAAATGTATCTCACTCGTAAGATGTTCAATTTCAACAGATCTGATTAATAAAGATGTGGTTAGTTTTGTTTAAACAAAAACATCACCTCCTCTTTTAACCGGAAATCTACTAAATGCTAGCATTTCATTTTCATAAATTTCACATCCATATATATCCTTATGTTTTTTTCATAGGAACAATAAGAATCACTTAGTTAGAGAGGTTCACACAAGTTAATATCCTTACATATGTTAACATATTATGTTAAGTTATACGTTGGTATGTATATGTTAACATCTAGTTAACATATGTGAAAATATTAACTTTTATGTCAAGATCCACTAACAAAGTGATATAGAAAATCTTGATTCTAAGAGCATTCACAGTGGTGAAACCTCCCAGAACCTCACCTACCATATTTTTTCCTGTCACATCATTGCCAACTCAATAAACTAAGAACCTCCTTAAAACTCTAAATTAAAGTGGAGATTCTTACAAAAACTTTACTTCCCTTTTCTTATTTATAATATAATTTTTTTTATGTAAATTATTATATAACAGAAAAGACAACTATTACAAGAACATGAGTTCTTGTTCAAGCGTTTGGGTTCCAATAAGAACCTGTATCACATAGTGAAGATTCTTGTAAAAACCCCAAGAAAATCCTCAAAAAAATGGCCTTAGGTTTGGTTGGGCCTAAATCAGTTTGCTTTCCAACCAAAATACTTTGGCCCGGTTCTAATTAATTATTTATTTAAATTGATCTTTAACATATAAAAAATATTTTTTGGAGAATTTGGTCAATCAAAAACACTAACATTTATTATAATATTGGTCAATAAAATATATAATTTATAATATTTCAATGGGTCAACCGAATACACTAAAACTAAGTTTTTATTATAATACACTTCATAAAATGCATTTTGGTCTTCAACCAAATACATTTAAAAATATACTTGTTTTTGGTGGAATATCGTAACCAGGTCGTAACTAGTGGCCGATATTAAACGTTGTGGTTCTGATTCTCCGTTGTTCCTAGACTAGGCCACCAATTTAGTCATCTCTAATTTTCTATCCTAAATTAAGCTTCTTAAGGTCCAACTAAAAGTTTTATCTAATTTGGGCCCAAGGCCCGTCTCAACTAAAGATGATTATTGGTTGGGTCTAGCCTTAACAGGTCCCCACGGTAACCACTAACCGCTCATAAGTAGTGTCTTCGGTTGTAACCGAAGGTCCCTTAACCGGTCCTTTACCAGGTTGGACCATAACCGGTCTCTTACCAAGTCCCAGGCTGTAACCGATTACTTTGACCATTTCTAGTTTCAACTCTCAAATAAATTTTGGCCTTTTTATGCCTTCCTAGTTGGTTAATTGGTTTACTATAAATTATAGACATCAACAAATGGGCCAAGAGATTGGATTTTTGATACCTCATGCCGGAATCATATTCGAGAATCTTTTATCATAATGTATTCCGTAAATTTCATATTCATTGTCGATGAACTTTAATAATTTACAACACAAACTAGCCTAATTGTATAATATCAATTAAAAGTTACCCATAAGTTGGAATTATTTATGCAAACTTGCTCAATAATTTGTAAAAGTATATTGTTTTATTCTTATCAGTAGTACCCTATAATATGACTTAGGATCAGGTGAGACCAAACTGTTACCGTGAGACTGCTTGAGACCAATACCTAACGTATGAAACTTCACAAAAAAACACCGTGAATATACATAAAACTCGAATACGCAGACCTAAAAATTCACTTTCGATGCAAAAAAATATCGAAAACAAGCTAAAAAACGAAACCTTCACTGCTCAAGTTCTGTGAAGGTTACATATATATATATAGAGTTACCTTCTTTTGTTAACTCAATAATTTGTGTTAACTTTGTTAACTCATCACAGCCTTAGATTAAAACACATCAACGGTCCTAATAAATTGCCTATTTTAACTTATTAATTAACTACCTTAAATTAAAAAAAATAGAAAACACAAGTGAAGAGGGGCAAAATGGGAAAACCAAAAACATTTAGAAGAAGGCGTACAAGTGGAATCCTTAAAATTCGGCCGCCAAAACTCTAATTGAAATCCTTATCCTTTGCAAAAACCGTCAATTGGTGGAAATTAAAATAATTGATTTTGATTGTTATTCAAAATAGTTGAAATTATGATGATTATCCTTTGTGTTCATCCATATAAATTAAATCATTTGTTTCTTTATATCCGAGAAGAAGCGAAATACTAGGATGTAACATGTTGATGATGTGCACATATACCAAGTGTTTAAAATATCGTGCACATTCAATTACATGAACTGTGTACACTCAACTTTAGCAGATACATGTGTGCGTAGGTGCACACTCAATTGTAGCAGATACACGTGTGCACAGTTCACCTGTGCACACTCAATGGTTGTAGATACACGTGTGCACACTCAATTGTAGCAGATACACGTGTGCACAGTTCACTTGTGCACACTTAATTGTAGTAGATACACGTGTGCAAACTTGTTGATTACCTATGCTACATAGTTCATTTGTGCACGCTAAATTGTAGCAGATACATGTGTACATACCATAATTAATTAATTACACCTAAAAAAAGAAAAAAAAACGAGAAACAACTTTAGCAGATACACGTGTGCATAGGTGCACACTCAATTGTAGCAGATACACGTGTGCATAGGTGCACACTCAATTGTAGCAGATACACGTGTGCACAGTTCACCTGTGCACACTCAATGGTAGTAGATACACGTGTGCACACTCAATTGTAGCAGATACACGTGTGCACAGTTCACTTGTGCACACTTAATTGTAGTAGATACACGCGTGCAAACTTGTTGATTACCTATGCTACATAGTTCATTTGTGCACACTAAATTGTAACAGATACATGTGTACATACCATAATTAATTAATTACACCTAAAAAAAAAACGAGAAACAACTATACCATCCATAGAAAAAAAACTCTTATGAACAGGGTCATCTTGATGGTTTTCCATAATAGCCCCAGAATCATGAATGGTAGTATCAACAAGAAAGTGAATATCCGATGTACTAAAAATAAATAATTAATTAAGAAAAATAAAAATATAACACCATAAGTCCATAATTATCTAACCCCCTAAAATATCGCATACACAGAATTAAATATTAATTTGCATGTACCGATTATACCCTTGATGATCTTGTAACCGTCCATAACAAATCAAACCAAAAGAAAGAATCTTATTGGTTGAATTAAGTTAACAAAGTTAACACAAATTGATAGGTTAACAAAAGAAGGTAACTCTATATATATATATATATAATGCGAACCTTCACAAAAAAAACTGCTGTGAAGGTTTCGTTTTTTAACCTTTTTTTGGAAAAAAAAATTTCCGATAGTGTTTTTTAGTATGTTTTAACGATGAATGTTCAATTTTTTTTACCTTCACAAATGTTTTGATGTGAAGTTTCAAGTCAAATATGTTGGTCTCACCGGTCTCACCAAAAAGGCTTGGTCTCACCAAAACTTAAATGTTTATTTTCTTCCGAAAATAATATAAAGCTAGAGTTTAAGAAAATGAATGAGAAACAAATACTTTGATTAATATTCCCAATGAAAGCAAAACTAGTGGAGCCATAGAGCATCAAGAAAGCAAGCATATATGATCGATCAAGATATAATATTCCATAATTCTTGTTTCTTAATTTCCAAAAACCTTGTTAGTTAAAGGAATTTGGATAAATTGATATAATAATAAAAGCCGTTTGTTTATTGAAATATTATTAATAATTTAGTTTTATAGTTCTAATTAGTGATTATATATTTTTAATAGGTTATAATTAATCACTTAATTGATGCTTAGTAAAGAAGCAAAATCAGTCCTATCAAATTAAAGAAAAGAACAATTATATATGTTACATAACTTTATACAAATATATTCCTTTCTTGAGGCATTCAACTTGGAACTTATACCCCTACTTGTTGATGACTAGGGTATGTTTGTGATGTAATAGGGGCATCTCTCTCTTTCCCCTACATATATAATTCAACTTGTATAATATAACTCTTCTAAAAAAAGAACTCAATTGTTTGTGATAATCAAGATTTAATCTTCATCATGCATTATTAATAATCAATGAGTGTTACTACAAAATAAAAGTTTTGGTAATTATCCATTAATTCTAATAAAAATTAATGAATAATTTCATAGGGGTAAATTAGTTTTTTTTTTCTTGTAAATTTCTCTCTCCTCTTCTATGCAAACCTTACTCGAGCCAAAATTATTCGAGCTTACACCATTGTGATACCCAAAAACTTCTAACGGTAAGACATAAACCCATATGATACACAAAAATATATAAGCGGCAAGACACAAACCTAATGTGATACCACTTGATATACCCATTATGATTAATTAGGGGTGACAATCGTGTTGTGTTCAGGTTGGCGGGTCAAGAAAGCTTGACGTGGACGTGACCCATATAATCAATCATGTCGTATTGATCAACTTGGCCTAACCCGTATACGACCCGTGTAACTTATTTAACTATATGGATTGGTGGATCATAAACGGTTCACGAGTGGTTTTTGTTATAATTTTTTTTAATTTAAAATTTAAAATTACTAATGCGTTATTTATCAATTAATTGCTAAGTCTCAATCCTAGAGTTAGACACTATATCTAACAATAACATTGCTTGAGTGTGTGAACTGTGAAGCGTGAAGATTTGGGCATAGGGAATAAGAATATTTTCTCTTAATATCTTTAGGAGATAAAATGGAATCTCAAAATTCAGGCCACACCATTTTGGTTTGGATGGTCTTTTTATATACCTTTTTATGTCTATCTTTCTAATATAAATTCATAGATTCCCCTCACCCATCCCCCTTCTAAACCATTAGTTTATGTTATAAATTCCATCATTATCATGTGATCACATTTAAATATAAGAGTTTTAACAGGATTTCATATAATATTATTGTTAATATAACCATAGTTCCTTATTCTATATAGCCTAATATCGACATACATGCATATACAGGTCGTTTTTCATTCCTACAAAACATCATATTTATACGATCGAATAGATAATATATTTTTTTTAAACAACAAACATGATCTGACTTATTAACAAAAAACTGATATAGAGATTTAAACATGAGTCTCTTGAGATAGGTATAGTAGGCTCGTTGGGCCGAAACCAAGTTGACAACATTACACACATGCACAATTTATATAAATTAGCGAGTTACTTAATGACTAAGGTTACATGTGGTTTATATCGTTTTCTTAATTCATTTCTTTAATTAATTTCAATTAAGTAATCAAACCTACATGTACAATTATACTTTTATTCTCTTCATATCATCATGATATAAATAATATTAACCAATTAATAAAGTAAACATATACAAATACAAGCCTAATTAACAAGTCCATACACGTTTTGGTCATTTTCAACATTATCCTACATATAAAGTTCCTCCAACCTATTGCATGGCAAAGTAATGAACCTAGCTAGCTTATTATGTATAAAACTTGAGTTCTTCCATCTTACAACCAAAATTACACAAAGAAAAAACGCCCTTATTATACCCCTTTTAGAGAGAGATAGAAACCTAGATCATACACACACACACACAAATATACACAAAGAAAACACTCTTATTTTCCCCCTTTTTAGAAGCAATATATACACATACATATATAGTTGGTTATAGGAAAGTTAAGTAAGAAATAAAACTAAAGTTTAGATATGTCAAGGTTTAGTAACACAGTAATAGGAGTGTTGAACCTATTCACACTGCTAGCATCAATACCGATCATCGGGGGCGCGTTATGGATGGCAAGAAGCAGCGCCACCTGCGACAGCTTTCTCCAGACGCCGCTTCTGGTGATCGGGTTCGTGATCTTGATCGTATCGTTGGTGGGTTTCATCGGTGCGTGCTTCCACTTGGCATGGGCGCTCTGGGTCTACCTGCTCGTGATGTTGCTCTTGATCGCAGCGTTGATGGTCATAACCATTTTTGGGTTCATCGTCACCGGAGCAGGTGGGGGCGGATCGCAAGTTTCCGGGAGGGTATACAATGAATATCACTTGGAAGATTATTCACCATGGCTGAGGAAAAGAGTTGAGGACCCAAAGTACTGGAGTACTGTTAGGAGCTGTATTTTGGGGTCCAAGACTTGTAGGGAAATTGTTATGTGGTCTCCTGTTGATTATTTGACCAAGGATATGTCTCCAATTCAGGTACACTAATCTCAAAACCTTTTTTTTTTTGTTAAACTTATAAAACTTGAATTGTTATTGTTATATATTTATATCACCAAAAGAAATTGAGAAGAGAACAAGGTTACAAGATATGATTAGGAGAAATGTTTCTAAGGGTACCAGATATCATGTAAACCAGTAAGCGCTTATCGGTATCATTTATCTTATTGATTGAACATGGCAAGTGGCAAGGAGTCTTGCTAATACGTGCTAGAAACGACTCTTGCCCGGGATGTGTTTATCAGGGTTTTATATGCTTACCAACAAACCATTTTTATGGTCAAAGATGTTACACAATAAGGTAAATGAGAATGTTCTCGGTGGTAAGTGTTTACTGGATAAGAATTTGGTAAACGACCCCTAAGTCTACCACGTGGGACTTTTACCATATATTGTTTTCAAATTAAATCTTTTTGCTTTTATACTTTGAATATATATATATATATATATATAGAGAGAGAGAGAGAGAGAGAGAGAGAGAGAGAAAGAGACAAAGAATCAAATAAAAACATGGTCAAAATAACAAAATAAGAACATAACTAGATCATCTGTAAATCACATGTAATATTACATACGATACGATAAATGAGGTCCACACAACTTTAGTATATCAACCATTCATCGCTCCGATTTTACTTATCTATGCCTATTTTCAATTTCAAAATAATTTGGGGGTGAGATTTTTTTTCCTTTCCAAAAACAGTTCTAACAATCTATTTTAATTACATCTATAGCATATATCATATATTAATAAACATTGTTTAATCACTAAAGTTTAATCAGTAAAGCAAAAAAGTATAGTATACAACGATAGTATTTGTATCAATTTTAACTACTATATTTCATTTTGTGCAGTCAGGTTGTTGCAAGCCACCAAGCATATGCAGCTACGAGATGGCAACGATGGATCAGGATCTAGACTGCTACAAATGGAACAACGATCCAAGTGTGTTATGCTACGAGTGTGACTCGTGCAAGGCCGGGGTGTTGGAGGATGTGAGAAGAGATTGGCGCAAGCTCTCGGTTCTCAACTTTATCATGACGTTGCTTCTCATCGGCATATATTGCATAGGTTGTTGTGCCTTTCGGAACACAAGGAGGGCCGAGACGGATTACCCATATGGCGAAAACCGAATGTCCAAAGTCCGACCCAGATGGGATTTCTTTTGGTATGCATCTCACTATTACAAATCAAATGAATATTATCTTTATTAAAAAGATTGAAACTTTTTTATTCTACAAAAAGGGTAAACTTGTCTCTTTGGAAGTCACGTATGAACCAAAAGGGCATATATGTCTTTTTGGCACAGTATTTTTTTCATTTTTCTTTTACCCAAAGGAATGACTTTGTCGTTATGCGTATAAATCTTTGCAGGTGGAGATGGTGGCATGAAAGAAGACACTCACTTTATTGAAAAGTAATTCAACAAGTACTTTGTTTTTTACTTTTGTACCCCCACTTGTTTTTCTTCGTACAATGCACATTATGTCGTAAGTAATGGTAAAATTTAACTTTTGACTAGTTTTTTTATTATTCTTTTAAGTTAATAATAAAGTGTTGATACATACTAAAACATAGAGTAAATTACGTTTTTCATCATGTGGTGGTTTATCAAAGATTACGATTTTCTCCTCCGATTTTGAAATTTGCGGTTTTTTGTTCCATATGATTTGTAACTCGTTGTTATTTCATCTATAAATATAACACCTACATTTAAATATAGGATGAAAACAACAAAGAATTATAAATTATACAGATAAAAACAACAATATATTGTAAACTTTAAGAACAAAAACCACAACCAATTATAAACTGCTATGATGAAAATCATAATTTTAAAACATACAAAGACCCAAATATCAATTTTTAACAAACTATAGGAACAAAAAACGTAATTTATTCGAACATATAAATTATTTAGATTTTATCAAGTATGATACATATTGATATTAGATGATTACGTGAAAAGATGAGCTAAAAGTATTCAACGTTTTGTTAAGTTGTTTGCTTTTATATTTTGGGTTGAATTTAATTTTACTTATTTTTCTGATCATAGGCCCTTGTAAAAATCTTACTATGAATTACTGTTTCTTATCGCTTATTTTTAATCAACTAGAGTTCGATAAGGAAGTTGTTGTCGAGCCATTTAACACCCCAACATAACAGTTTACTTTCGTTATGATAATAATAGTTGTATTCAAATATATGTAATTTACAGGAACATGAATGAAATCTTATACTCATTTTGCCAATTCCATTTTTAACAAAAGCGACAACATGAAGAGCCTGTAAACACCAAACGAGGGTGAAGTTTATCGACTAAAACATATTTCAAGATCCAGGACCCTCGTGACTATATGTATAACGCAAAATTTATGCCAACTCGACTACTAGTGCAACTATGCACAGAGACAAAAAGAATGATTACGATCTACCAAAACTGATTGCTAACCGGAATATATCCCAAAAACTACATCCTTGAGATGCTCTTAAGGATAGAAGAGAAGAGAGAGTTTGATGATTTAAACCTTTTCAGTTACATCTCTTTGGGGCTTAGCTGCCTTTCCAGCAGCTGCCAATCTCTCCGCCGCTAGTCTTTCCTCCAATGCTCGAGCACCCCTTTCCCTGCAGTTATCACCATCCTTCAAACACTTTTATAACTAAATCTATCAAACTCGCCATAAACTTCTTTTTGAAGAAAAAATTGCAATGATAAAGAGATGTGTCATATGATAAATATGCATTAACTAACATGCTTTTTCAAATATTCGAAAAGAAAAACAACAGCTAAAATAATGAGCGCGATGGTGACTTTGGGTGAGTGCCACAAAGTCATAAACCTACCTCATTTCTAATTGGTTCTTCATCTCAACTCTTTATTCATGTTCATGCAACTCTCATATATACAAATACAACTATAAAAGGTATAAAACTTGTTCATTAAGTTACCTTCTCCTAGATGCCTCGACAGGATCAGAGCCAGGCAATGCAGCAGTAGCTACTGTATAGCCCCTGGCCTCATTGGAAGCTTCAGACCTTCCACATAGCATTTGATCAAATATTGAAGCAACAGGATCGATCAGAGGTCTGCAAATCAACAACTTACATTAAAGGAATATCCTGTTTACATCATATAAGGTGGTAGCCTAGAGGTCAAGTGGTCTTTCCGCAAGCCCCATTCAGGGACAACCTTGGTAAACTTTATTATAGATGACTAAATTACCTTAAGAATCCAGGGAAGAAAGTAGAGAAGGCAAATTCATCACTGGGGTCACCCCTTATTTTTGTTTCTTGTTTCCTTTGAAAGTATCGGAGGTAGATCCAACCAATATACATGCCAAATATTAACATTGGAAGGCATGTTGCTGGCTCTACTGTAAAGAAGCTTATAGCAATAGACAGAAATAGCATGATAGATGGCGCAAACTGCATAGCCCAAAAACAGAATCAAATATACAAATAGATTTACCAGAAAAGAGAAATGAAAGATAATCGCCTTGACAAAGTCAAGATAGATTTGTGGCAACAAAGGATCAGAAGATGCTTTCATGTTCTTCGTACCTTTGCTTTAATTTTTAGTGGAGCCAATTCTTGGTCAGGAATTATCTGCTTGACACCGACTAAGAGCCCTGAAAGGGCCCCACCGAAGCCAGAAAGAGGCATGTAACTACCACAAAAGTTACAATAGACCAGAATTGTTAAAGGTTGATCATATTCACCAACAAGATTACAAGACATAAGGTAGCTACACATAAGAGCGAATTGAAAACAGAACAAACATGCATGCACATTGCACACAATGGCAAAGAGGACTGAAAGGGCTATTGTGTTACTTACAGATAAATTTCCTCCATTGTTATGTAATACATGACGATGGCCATGATGAACACACACACAGAAGTCACAAAGTTGACAACAAAAATAAACTTCAAGAACTCTCCAGAACCCCAGATGGGTTCAAGCAGCTTCCCAATGAAAAGAAGACCAATTGTGCTAATAAGAACCTGGAAAACAAATGTCACAGAGCAATCTGCAATTAACGTTTATAAACGATCTGCTTCCCACCTCAAATGTAAGATAGTTACAAATAAAAACCCAAAATGGTGCATACCCCATGTAAGGTTTGTTCAATATAACCAGCTGTTAAGAGGTTCCAGCCAAAAGGAATAGTCCTGTCATGAGTAACGTGAAGGAAGATATGTCAATCGTATGCGGGTGCAAACACAAATTAACTTGCTACTGATTCACATTCACATTTTGTACATTCATATGAGATCAAATTGAGAACAGACTGTGAGCTATCCATTTGAAACCCTAATAATGTACTAAGGTTGTGTTTGGCAAAAATAAGCTATTTGATAAGCTAGTACATGTTTGGATGGACCATAAGCTAGCTTATTGAATAGCTAGTTGGAGTAGCAATGATTTACCTCCCCCATGATGACCGTGGGACCGGTGCGGTGGGGGCACCCCAGAGGGTGGCGTATACCCTTTTCCTAGTTGGAGTAGCGTTTTAGGAGTTTTTGTGGCTTTTTCCAATTATACCCTTATTAATATTAATTAATATACTCTAAGATACCCTTTTTGGTCATTTTACATACTCATAAGCTAGTCTTTGTCAAATATAATTAATTCATAAGCTAGCTTATCAGCTACTAGCTACCTTATTAGTCAACAGCTAGCTTATCAGCTAGTTTGCCAAAGACAGGCTAATTCAATGGGCAAAAGCTGGTGCTATTCAAAATGTGCAATGTTTTGGGTGAGTTTTCCAAAGGGGAGGCTAATTGCACCCCATAATTAATAATTGTTAATTGCACCCCTACTCTCCTTACTCATATCAACATCTTTACATTCTCAATACACACAAAATGGTCTGATTCTAACATTAATAGTTGAAGATAAACCTGGCAGGAATGAGGGCAAGATAGGTAATGGAAGAAGGGAAGCACTGAACAGCAATGTGTCCAAGAACAAGAACTGCAGCTACTCCTTTACATAGCTTTGTAACTCCGGTGAACAGGCTCGGACCCTAACGCAATTATCATCATCGAAATCATTACAAAAGTAATAAATTCTGAATTCTACAGAAGAAATTCGAGTACGTTATATGAATGAATGTGTGTGTGTATATATATATATATATGTGTGTGATTTCTACGAGAAAAATGAAAATAAACAAGAATCAAAACTATGAGTGATAGGTGCGTACTGCCGAAGAACTCATGACAACCGGAGAGACTGTTCAAGTGGGAATTGAGATCGTGAATTTGAATTAGGGCTCAAATTATGAATTTGATGTACATTGATTGTGAGTAATTTGTGGAAATGGGGGTTCAGTTTGTCTCCTGATTTGTTCGACGACCGGAAAATATGAAACGTCGGGGAGTACGGCGGACGGGTGGAGATCTCCGGCGATGGGCGTTTTTGTTCTTTTGATCACGTCATCTACTTTTGCCAGAAAATTTTACTTTTTACAGCGTGGTATATTTTGCAGTTTAACGTGTTACCTCGCAAAAACTGACACGACACGCTAACCCGACACGAAATAAACGGATAAGGTTAGGGTCATACATATCAACTCGAAAATGACCAAACTAACTCGTTTATACATATATGTGTGTGTTTGTGTGTATATATAAAGTTTTCTTTATATTTTTTTTATTACTAATTTACGATTTATTTGGATATTTAATATAATAATGTTAATGGATTTGGTTCAAGCTTATATAAGTTTAACTTATAAAATTTGGATTACTAAATTTTTGTGAATTTTTATTTTTAATTTTTAATTTTATAAATGTTAAACGGGTTAAGCGGGTCAACCCGTTTATTAAACGGGTCGGGTTAGGGTCAAGCATTTTCAACCCGTTTAACTTTGAACCCGACACGAACTTGACACGACACGTTTGTCAGGTCTAGCTTGGTGGGTGTTTTGGGAAGGCTTATTTGGAATTGCTTAGGCCATGCGTAGTGGTACCCCACAGGTTGGACAAATTTTATTGTTTTGGAGAGCGTAGCGTTGCCCGCTGAAGCCGTCCAGCCCACCGGCTTCAACCCACCAACCCGCGGGGTACCGTTATGCATGGACTTATAACTTATTAGTTTTTAGGTAAAAGTTGTTTTAAGGTGTTTAGGTAAAGTATTTATGACTTTTTAGGAAAGCACTAAGGAGATTTCGAGAATACAATTTTTTTTAATATCTTTGGAAAGTTGATAAGTTGATAAACACTTTTGATCATGACTACTCCCAAACACCCTTTTACAACTTAATTGATCGGTGGCTTATTTGAATTTGTTTATGATGGTAATAAAAGGTAATAAAATGATAAGTTGATTTTATAATGTTTTTTAGATTGTTTATGCATGTAAAATGACTAAAAGATGATAAATTGTTTCAAAAACTTCTTAGTGTGCCAAAAAACTATAAGCAGTAACCCTTAGGCTATGTTTACCTGTGGAAAAGTGTTATCATTGTCATAAAAAACGTTTCAAGAAAATGGAGTTGAGTTTTCATTTTTAATTTTCTATGAAAATTTTAGAATACTCGTTTACTTGAAATGATGGATTTTTCATTTTTCACTTTAGGAAACTCTCATCTAGTTGTGCATTTTCCATCCCTTTTCATTTTTCATTTTCCATTTTTTTCAAATATTCCATCGGCGGCGGCGCTCACGATGGAGGCGGGGGTGGCGGTTGCCTCAGCGGTGGCGGTGGTGGCGGTGGCGGCGGCGGTGGTGGTGCCGGTGGCGGCGGCAGCGGTGGTGGCGGAGGCGATGGCGGCGGCGGTGGTGGTGGTGGTGGCAGTATCGGCGAATGGCCACAAGAAGGGGACGGTGGCCGCGGCGGCGTGGTGGTGGTGGTTGTGGCGGTGGCGGTGATGTTGGTGGCAGCGGTAATTGAAAATTAAAATTGAAAAACTATAAAAGGTAGTATTTCTAAATCATATAGGATTTTAGAAAATGAAAATTTTGTTTTATAGTTTTTTTAAATTAGGTAAACTGAGCAAGTTTTTTGAATTTTCATTTTTTTGGGAATTGTTTCTAGAAAAGTGGAAATTTTACAAGAGGTAAACACACCCTTATTTTTTCGGGAAAATTTCATTTATATCCTTAAAACTTGGTATATTATACGTATATCTTTGTAAACTTTAAAACTACGTATATGTCATTCTAAACCTCTAAAAGTCAAGTATATACCCTTCTCCCCAACTTAATTAAACATTTAAAAAATAAAAATTATTATCTATAAATTAAATCAAAATCAAATCAGACTTCTATTCTATCTATAGTCCACGATGACCTACAAAAATTCTAGTTATGAGGCCACGTATTAAAAACATCTAGCACCATCAATTTAAAAGACAAGTATGTAATGAATTTAAATTCAAAAGTATACAGCCATAGCAATGTTTGAGGTGTCCATACAACAACATCAATGGTTTAAAGCATGAGCTGTTAGCAATCATCCAAAAGAAAAATAGTATATGCAGATTCACAACCTTGGTTCAGTAAAAGTTCTATTGGGACTTGATCTTGATAATGATACACGTAGATCTCAAAATTCAAAAAATACAGATCCAAAATTTCGATATCAAATTATGGCCAATCAACCTATCGGACTATTTGCTACTGGAACCAACAAAGTTACAAACCACAGAACCATGGCTGCAATCGGGACTGAAATCAAGAAAAAAAAATTCAAACCGTCGGGACTGTTTGTGTTTATAGTTTGCGTGTGTTAGTGTGTGTGAGTTGTGTGTGCGTTTGATTCAGCTGTGTTTGAGCCAGGTCGTCGTTGCCTATAGATAGAATAGAAGTCTGATTTGATTTTGACTTCGGGTAGGAAACTTAGAAGGGTAGTTAAGTAATTTACAAAATATATTCAATTTATAGATAATTATTTTTATTTTTTAAATGTTTAAATTCTAATTAAATTAGGATGAAGGATATATACGCGAGTTTTAGAGGTTTAGAATGACATATACGTAGTTTTAAAGTTTACAAGGATATATGCGTAATAGAGCAAATTTTTAAGGATAATTTTCCCTATTTTTACTATCACTGAAAAATTCTTATTACCGTGAATCCGTGATTACACCAGAACAAGTTAATAAGCAGTTAAACTCTAAAATAAGCAATGCCAAACGCATGTCTTATTTCAGTAAGTATTTAGAAAAGAACTATATGTAGAAAATCAAGTTTGTTCGAATCTTGTCTCTTTAAATTTAAAAAAACGCATTTGTCTTATCTATAAAAAACTTCTAGCAAACAAAAGCATTCTTAATCAATATAGATTAATCCATGCAAAAAAATTATCCATATAAAACCAAAGAAACAATCTGTAACTAAATTAACTAATTTTTTAAAAACATTTCTTTTATTTAATATTTCTTATTGTATTTTTGTCTCTTTATTTGACCTTGATATTTATAGAAAGATGGTCTTTATTAAATACGGGTAGTGTTCGGATCATGTACCTCAGAGACATATAATAGAAAATCTTTAAATTTATATCCATTACTTTAGATTTAAAAATTTTCTTACTAATGGTACTTTTTTTTTTCCTAAACATTTATGTGAATCAAACGTTTTGCTCAAACTACATATGAATTTCTTGCTTCCAAATGTGTGTATTATTATTTGAACTTTCGTGTTTGACATAACAATAAAATTATATCATTTTATGATAAAGGATGTTCCACCTTATCTTTCTTGTAACCTTTTGTGATGTCTATAGTAATCTACCTAAGAGTTGAAACTATATGTTTTATGATTGCCGCACAAGATTCAGCACATGTAGTCATCCATTGTACGATTGTGTTAAATGTCATATTTTAAACTTTGATGGCTCTTCCTATCATACATCTTTTCCAAAAAAAAAAATAAGAATTGTGGGCATTTTTCTGATCCAACCAATTCTTTAAGACTTTCTTTAAAGAGAAAGATATCTCCATAAATAATTGTCATAAGTATTGGTATAATCTTCAAATTGGATAATCTCTTGGAGTTGAATGAAATTTTCTTTAGAGATTTTAAACTTTGTTTTTTCATTTTGGAAAACTTTTGGAGGATCCTTTGGTGATGCTCTAAATTACCTAGTCAAGAAGTAAATGTTAGGGTTAATATTGTAAAGTTGTATTCAAGTTTAGTGATAGAGGTTCTAAGTGTGAAAATTGAGGGGAGCAAAATGTAAATATCCTCAAGGGTATAAATAGGTTTAGATGAGTTAGATTTTACAGTAAGACAACTTATTGAAAACTATAAGTTTGTCCGTATTGTTATTGGGAGAGAAATGACAAAATGAGATCTAATTGTTGATTTTAGAATGTTTGTGAATTGATTTGGACCCACAATGGTACCAGAGCAGGTTTGGTGAATTCCTTTGTGTCAAATTTTTAGATAAATTGGAGCAGATTTGAAATGGAGGTCCCATGTTCGTGTTTGAAGTCGGTCACTATTGAATCAAAATTCAGAGATTAAACTAAATCAGTTTCTAGCATCGTAGTTTCAATCTTTATTATGAATTCCAATAAGATACTCATGAGTATAGATTCAGACTTTCCATGTCTTTGCTCATAACTTGGTTGTCGAATAGTAATTTAGTATACAGTTTTAGAATCTCATTTCTTTTGTGTAGATTGGTCATGTAAAGAATATAATTAAGGTAAATATGAAAACGTATTATACATGTCAGTTCAACATATGAAACATTTTTTGGATTCTAAAAAATGAACATAATTGTCAAAAATGGTAGATAATTTCCTAATTCTAATTCCATGCAAGAGTTGACATATGCAAATATCAATGATTGATGAGGAATTTTTTATATTATCGTTGTCAATTTGGTTTTGAAGTTGAATTTTAACGACAAGAATGCTTCAACAAAGAATTATTTTACGCTTGTATCCTATTTTATTGTTCTTTATATGTGTCTTAGTAATAGACAAATCATATTTTCATTTCACACGTGACTTATTTTGTATATCATTTATTCTTTAATAGACAAATCATATTTTGGATATTTTTCTATTATGGATACAACGTCAAATCAAATTTGGTGTAATGTTTTTCATATATATACATATGATATTCTTAACAAGTTTATTATAAAAAATAGTGTACTTGTTGTATTTTGTTTGGCCTCATATATAATTATGTTCAATGGTCAGAGATAAAATTTTCTTTTGTGACAAAATTATAAAGAAATACAAAAAAGAAGTGATGATGGTTCGCGATTGTTATTAGAGCTATATTAGTCTAGCTTAGGGATGTAAACGAGTCGAGCTTTTATCGAGTAACTCGAGCTCGAGTTCGGCTCGTTCGAGTCAAACTTTATCGAGTTCGAGTTCGAGCTCGAGCCCAAAAGACAAACTTGAATATTTAGCGAGCCGAGCTCGAGCTTTTAAGAGTTCAACTCGAGTTCTTATCGAGCTTTTCGAGCCTTGTATAGCATATATATATATATATATATTTTATTATTATATATTATGTATATATAAGGGGCATATATCAAAATAACCTAAATATGTATCTTTCGAGCTTTTTGAGCCGAGTTCAAGCTATAACCTAAATAACCTATTTTTTTTATGTAATTTCAAGATTTTCGAGCCGAGCTCGAGCTACGATGTATCTTTCATGAGTCGAGCTCGAGCTTGAAGTATGAAAGCTTGTGAAGCTATCGAGTCGAACTCGAGCTTAACATAAAGTTTCGAGCGGAGCTCGAGCCCGATTCGTTTACACCCCTAGTCTAGGTACCAATATATGCAAATCAATCAATTAAAGATGGTTAACAATTGTTTCTCATGGTGAAATGTAAGATGTGGGCTTTTTATCTCTAGGACCCCAACAAAATGTAAGATGTGGGCTTTTATCTCTAGGACCCCGACAAAGATACTAGGGGATATGACGTAGAATATATGAAGCAGTTATGTGTCTAGACCCCAGTTATGTGTCTAGACCCGATCCGGTTCTTTACATAAATGTTCTAGGACCCCAACAAAGATACTACGGGATATAGTGTAGAATATATGAAGCGGTTCTGTAAGAGGAATTATAGATAGATCCTTCTATAAAGAAAATAGGTAGACTTAGGAGCTGTTTACTAATTTATTTGAATAAGGGTTGACCAGATTAATAGGTATGACTCAAGTAAGTGCCTTACTTGAGTCGACTGTAAATCATTGTTTACCTACAACTTTGTATTAAGTGTTGATTATATAAAATGACGATTATACCCATTTGTTTTGAGTAATTGCGCATAAAGTACTTCAAATATTCGGTAAGAAGTGGTAAGACCATCCTTTACAGGGCTGGTAGGTGGGCGGTACCGTCACCGGTACCGGCGGTAACACCGCCGAGGTGTGCCGGTAGGTGGGCGGTACGCTGCCCCACCGGTATCCGCGTACCGTTAAAAAAAATCAAAAATACACACACATATATACATACAGTCTATATATATAGATAAAAGGTGGCAGCTGGTATAACTTGTATGACCTGTACGGCTAAGGATGGTCTAAGAGGTAGGTAAACAAGCTTTTACGTGTGGGATCGATAGAATTTTAACTTCAACTTGGTCAGCGCTGCCCCCAAACGCCACCACCGATTAGTCTCCATCGTTAGGAATTCTCCGGAAGAAGCTTTTAATATGTCGGCTATAATTAAGCACCACATAATATGTCGGCTATAATTCACCAAATAATCCACAACATATCCATGTTGGCTTCGCTGCTCCATCGCCTGACCTTCAAATTAATTCGGCCTGGAGACTGCTTAATTTGGTTGATATGTATGTTGGATTTCGGTGTTCAGAGGAATGCCTGTAAAGTGTTCGATGAAATGCCTGAGAGGAATTTAATCACCTGGAATGTGTTGGTAACAGGGTTGGCTAAACAGGGTGAAATTGTGTTAACTACCAAGGTCTTTCTTTGATGTAATTCGGATTAAGAACGGTGTTTCTTGGATCAGAGAGATGCTTGAAGAAGCTGAAACAATGGCTTTGAAGGTACCCCACCGTTGAATATGGCTATATAACAATGCCAAATAAGTCTTACTTCCTTAAATAGGTTGAATATTCAAAATTAAGAATTAGTTTAAAAGTAGAATGCTATATATAATAAAGATAAATGATAAAAATGGAAATAATGATAAATGATAAATAATATTTGTCAAAGTCTTTAACTAATACTTTCCATATATCATACCCACTACTATTTTGGCATCACTTACACAGCCAAGAACACCATATTAATGGAGGATGATCATCCTCCCATGACTCTATTCTTCTTCACTATTGTATTTCTGCTGCTATCAGATTCTGCTGCACTGCATATCCTATCTGCAAATCAAACAATCAGAGATGGTGAAACCATAGTTTCAGATGGTGAGATGTTTGAACTGGGCTTTTTCAGCCCCGGAAGATCCAAGAATCGCTATGTCGGCATATGGTACAAGAAGATATCGGTTCAGACCGTTGTGTGGGTTGCTAACAGGGAGACACCCGTTACCGATACATCAGGCGTGCTCAAAGTTGGTAGTGACGGAAACCTGGTGATCATTGCTGGTGGCGGTATTGTAATCTGGTCATCCGATTCCACGGTATCCGTCAGGAATGGTTATCCGCTGGTGCAGCTTCTTGATACCGGAAATCTTGTCCTGTGGGACGAACGTAGCACGAAAGAAAATCCCATCTGGCAAAGTTTCGATTACCCAAGTGACAATTTGCTACCAGGGATTAAATTTGGGAAGGATTTGGTAACGGGTCATGAAAGGTATTTGACGTCTTGGAAGAGTCCTGATGATCCTGCTATAGGTTTGTATAGTGATCGGCTAGACCCAAATGGATATCCGCAACTATTTGGGTTGCGAGATCAAGTTATGGTATTGCGACTTGGCCCGTGGAATGGTCTGGGCTTTAGTGGATTTCCTGCTGACATACCGAACCCGTTTTCCTCGGTAGAGTTTGTTATTAACGAGAAGGAAATATATCATAAATTCGAAGTTGCAAGCACAGTTCTCCAAAGGATGCATTTGACATGGGATGGCAAGTCATTGCACATGCATTGGCTCGAGCGAACCCAAGAGTGGGAGGTGTATCAAGACATGGCGGTTGATGGTTGTGGTCGTTATGCACTCTGTGGTCCTTACGGAACATGTAGCAGCCTTAAGCATCCACCGTGTAGCTGTATGGAAGGTTTTGAGCCAAGATTTCTAAAGCAATGGAAATTATCGGATTGGTCAAGTGGGTGTCGACCCAAAAAGCCTTTCGATTGTGGGATTGGGGATGGGTTTCGGAAGTTATCAGGAGTGAAACTTCCTGACACACGACGATCATGGTATAACGTGAGCATGACACTTGGAGAATGTGAGATGGCTTGCAGAAGGAATTGCGATTGTACAGCTTACGCGAATTTAGACATCAGAAAAAGCGGAAGCGGATGTTTGCTATGGTTTCATGAGCTGATGGATGTCAGAGAGTATGAAAGCAATCAAGATCTTTACGTAAGATTGGCGGGCTCCGAGTTAAAAGGTATGCTTTTTGATCTAAACAAGTAGAAGCTCTCAAGTTATTCTAGCATTAGCTTCAATTGTACTATATATATGTATGTATCTTTACTAACTACTATTATTTGTTAATGAAAGACTATATGGTCTACAACAGACGGCAAGGAGTACTCATGATCGTCCTGCCAATGTCGTTGGCTCTGCTGATTCTTTCTGTACTAGCCTATGTCCTTAGAATAATAAAGAAAACACCTCTAAAGAAAGGACAAGGTAACAAAAAAGACCCCTTTTTACTTCTATAAATGAAACAGAATGTTCACGAAAACAGTGTAGTCTAAAGCAATTGAACTTATGGTTATGTAGGAAACAGGGAATCTAGACTTGGTAAAAAGAATACAAGCGTGCCGATGGGAGATCTTGATGAATTACCTGTTTTTAGTCTAGATAAAATAGCCGCAGCTACAGATAATTTCAGTGTTTCCAATAAGATTGGAGAAGGTGGTTTTGGTCCAGTTTATAAGGTAACTTATTGATGTTTTTTCAATAGTGTGCAATGCTTATCAGAATCATGGACCAAAAGGGTACTGTAAAATGTAACTTATTGGTTATGAACTCTGATCGACTTCAATGTTTCAGGGTGTGTTGGAAGATGGTAGAGAAATAGCTGTAAAGCGACTATCAGAAACTTCTCAACAAGGGTTTGATGAATTCAAGAACGAAGTCGTATGTATTGCAAAGCTTCAACATCGGAATCTTGTAAAGCTTCTTGGATATTGCATTCATGAAAATGAAATGATCTTGATTTATGAGTATATGGCTAATAAAAGCTTGGACTCATATCTATTTGGTTCGAATCTCTTCCAGATCTACCTCATGTTCACCTTTTATGTAGAAATGTTGTTGAATATCTTGCCAAATTTTATACTCCACAGATGAAGGAAGAAGCTCAATGCTTGATTGGCCTCGGCGCTTTCATATCATAAATGGCACGGCTCGAGGTATTCTTTATCTACATCAAGATTCCCGCCTCCAAATCATCCACAGAGATCTCAAGGCCGCTAATATTTTGCTGGATTTGGACATGAATCCAAAAATATCCGACTTTGGCCTCGCTAGAAAGTTTGTTGGAAATGATGCCTCAGATAAGACAAAGAAAGTGGTTGGAACATAGTAAGCATCTATCAAACGTGATTTGTTATCCAAGCAAATGGAAATTATAAAAGGGATAATTAATACTAACATCTCGGTTTAATTTGTTTAACTTTGGTGCAGCGGTTACATTTCTCCTGAGTATGCGGTACATGGGCGCTTCTCTATAAAGTCAGATGTATTTAGCTTTGGTGTTCTAGTGCTGGAGATTGTTAGTGGGATGAAAAACAGAGAGTTTTCTCATGAAGATCACAGGGATAACCTTCTTGGACATGTAAGTTAAGTTGCTAGACTATGGTGCTGTTTACCAAATACTTACCGGGTAAATGCTCACCTGTAAGAGTCATGCTCGTCACTTATCTAATGAGGTAAAATTCTCAGCCATCAAAATGGATTGTTGGTAAGCATCTTTTACCCGGTAAGCACTTATGGTGTAAGATTATAAGTCTTTGCTATACCTGTTATGTTATCGGGTAAGATTCTTGGTCTGTGTAATTTTTACCTTGTAAGGTAAGTGACACCGAGTAAGCGTTTGGTAAATGGCTCCTAAATTTCAGTATCTCTACTAGAATTCTAAAATATGATTTTTGGTATGATCTAGGCATGGAGACTCTATAAAGAAGACAAATCGATTGAACTTATTAGTGAATCTTTACGCACGTCGTGTGTCATCTCAGAAGTAGTACGATCAATACATGTTGCGTTATTATGTGTGCAACATCATGCAGAAGATAGGCCAACTATGTTGTCGGTCGTTTTGATGCTCGTTACCGATAGTGCATTGCCTCCACCTAAACAACCTGCTTTTTTCACGGTAGAGAAGTCTCGTGAACTTAACCCTGTTTCATCACTTGATGAATACATGATAACACTTTTGTATGCTCGGTAGCAAACCAACATTTACGAATATTTATTATGGTTTTTTTAATTTTCTCCTTATGGTATCTTTCGAACGGTAGCATTAGGTTGTCAATTTTATAATCGGTTATGCATTATATTTTGTAAAATATTTTGAAATGCTATTGGAGATTCACACTTAGTTATTCAATTGAGATTTCCGTTTATGTTGTTTGAGATTTAATTGATTTCATATTATGTCTTCGTGGTCCATGGGATTAATGTGTGTAAGCTAATTAGGTTTGGTTTTAATATGTATGAGTAAATTCCATGATTGGTCCTTGTGGTTTATATAAACTTATACTATATATGCGTTCCTAGTTTGAAATAATTATGAAAAGCGTTTATGTGGTTTGCATTTTGTCATGCCCTTGGTCCCTCTTCCCTAACACCGGTATATGATTTTGTTAAGCAAGTTAATTAACTAGAGGGGCATTATAGTTATTTCATTTTTTTCTATTAGAAATACAGGGACCACTATTGTAACTTTTCTTGGATGAATTACATTTTTCATCCCTGTAACTTTTTTTGTAAAATAAAGAAATTATGAAACGACCAAATTACGCTTTTAATAAACCTATTTAGAAGATATAAGTTAACGGTGTTAGGTCGCAAGGACAAAAGAAGTGTGAAACTGTAAATCATAAAAATGTTTTTCATAATTATTTCAAAATAGAGACGCGTAGTATAGTTTAATTTAAACCATAGGGACTTGTAACATCCCACCTTTTACCTTTTTTTCAAATTAAATAAGTTTATTAGTCATTTAATTAAGTGGTTATTTTCAAAGCCCATTTGAGTAAGTTGGAGGCCCATTGGAGATTTTAGGGCTCTATTCCATGCCCTTATGTAACATTCTTATTTGGGAGAAGTTGGCATTTATGGTTATTGAAATCAAAGAGGAGTTGGAGGCTAGAGGAAGAAGAGCTAATGGATTCTCAAAGGGTTTGAAGAAATGCATCACAAGAGGTAATCACCATCTTTATTATCTTCTTCTTCTCCTAGTTGTGTTATTGGATAATTATCTTCTCCATTGGGGGATTTGAGGTTTCCTCTTTGTTAGTCATTGGCTTTGAGTTTCTATCTAATTAGAATGTAGGAATTGGATTAAATTCATCTCTTAGTCATTTTGGTAGGAACTCTTAATGATTGAGTATTGTTGGGATCAATCGTAAGAATTGGATAAAAACCCCATTGTTGGCTTCTAACCTTCTTCCATGGTTTTGGGGTGTTTTTATTGTCAATAAAATTAATTGGGATTTGATCTTGGAAATTTGGAATATTAGAAATGAATTGGGGTTTTGGATATTAATTCCTGTTGGATTGTATTTGGATTAGTTTTGGATCTAAATTTGAGTAGGAAACTTTGGGAGTGGTCTATTATTGAGAAAAATGGAAGAAAATCGAGCTGAAAAGGAACCAGGCCCGTCCGCGGGTTCTGGCGCGGGTTTGGATCGCTGGGCAACCCGCCGGCGTGCAGATTTGGTACGGCCGCGGGTTAGCCGCGGGTTGAAGTCGCGGGCCAACCCGCATTTGCCTCTGTTTCAGCTTTTGTTATCTTTGGTTTTTCTTCGTTTCGCGTAGGATTCGAGGCCTAGCTTAGGGGTTTATCTAAGGACATTATTAGGGAAATATCAAGGGTTTTTTGAGGGGTTTTAACACCTTTTAATGTGCATACAATTCAGGTTTCGGTTTGGATAAAGTTGTCATTTTTGGGCATTTATTGAGTTGTCGAGCACCAGGTGAGTTCCCTACCCTTAAATCCTTTAAATGAAGATGTTTAAATGTTTTTTTTTTAAACTAGTTCCACTCTTAAATGCTGATGAAATGCTATTGGATTGGATTACGATTGGTTTGCAAAACTAAATGCTTTTATGATTTGTTGGTTTTTGAGTACGTCTTCATGGTAGAGTACCTCGAGGTCGTATGATCTCTTGGGAAGGATTATGTGAAAGTCTAGATCATGGAGATGTGATATGATCTAGGGGTGCTCCTTTGGAGTGGTTTATGTTTCATCGCGAAGGGGAGACGATGGGGGAAATTCCTACCATGAATGACAACCTCTAATTGCTAATGTAGGTCATGAGCTCATACCTTGTTTGTTTATGCACTTGATTTCGAGATGAATGTTTTGAACTAACGATTTGAACTCAACATGTGATGTTTTCTGAAAATGATGAATTTATCGAAGGACATTATGACGTGATTATGGTTTCAAATGTTTTCAAGGGAATTCACTAGACCATTCGGTCTAACCCACTTCTTTCAAATTTTAAAAACCTTTTCAGGTAAGGGTACGTTCGAGAGGAATGTGAACGGCAAGAATAGAGCTTGTGAGTAGCTTGAGAAGTTGTCTTGCTAGTCTTAGTTGTCTTTCCAATAATTCTAGCTGTGTAGTTCTCTTTATCCGCGATAAACTTAGAGATATGCTTGTTTACTTGGGATGCCTTCTGTTAGAGATATACAGCTGTATATATGCTTATTTAAGCATGATTTAGTTTCCTTGTATAGTTTTATTCTCTTTCCTAGTTTAGTGTTGAGAATCCTGTATATATACTAGTTGTACCTTGTTAATAAGATCGTCAGAAAACCTTTGATACCTTCTTCTCTTTGACATGGTATCAGAGCTAAACTTTTGCTACAGCTAGCAGTCATCGCCGGACCCTAGCCGCCGACGGAACCCTAGCAGCCGTCGACGGAACCCTAGCAACCGCTGCCAGAAAGTCACTAAACCTTAGCCACCCTACCAGAACCCTAGCCGCCGTTGACAGAAAGTCGTCGAAACCCTAGCCGCCGCTACCGGAAAATCACTGAACTCTAGCCGCCGCCGGAACCCTAGCCGCCGCCGCCGGAACCCTAGCTGCCGCTGCCATTCTTGTTCAGATCTGCTACTGTTCAGTGCCATCCTCGTCCACCGTAATCAGACTCACCACCACCGTCTACCACCACCAGCGCCCGTTGCTGCCACTACCGTCTTCTGCCACCCTCTCCAGAATCATATTGGCTACTTCTGGTCTGACTTCCTTTTCCAACTCTAGTCTCCTTGAATCCTTGTTGAACCTTATCATTTTTGCTGGTTTCTTTAAAAAAAATGGGAGATGATGCAAAACCAAATGAGTCTGTAGTTCCTGGAATTATTAGTTATTGTGTGATTTTAAAGATACCAGTTAAACTAAACTCAACTAACTGGGCTCAATGGAGTATGTTTGTTCAAACTGGACTTGAAAGTTTGGATAAAGATGCATATTTAACCAAGGATCCTCCAAACCCGAAAACCCGGGAATGGAAACTTGACGATAGTGGGATTAGAATGGCTTTGTGCAACGCTATGGAACCTCAGATTTTGACTATTGCTCAAAACTACCCCACCACAAAGAAGATGCGGGAACACTTGCAGTCATCCTTTTCAGCAAAGGAATCTCTGTCCCACACATACTCTGTGTTTGGATCTTATTTCAGATGTGAGCAAGGTGATTCAGACCTTACTGAATATTACACAAGGCTCTCCAAATTAGCAGAAGAACTACGAGTTCTGTTCCCTGTCACTCTAGATGTCAAAGTTCAAGAGGAGCGGTTAGCAAAAATGGATGTAATGACTTGTATCTCTGGGTTATCTCCTAAGTACTCGAGTGCTCGTCCTTTGCTTTTGAGTCACACGGCCTCTAAATCTCTAGCCTCGACATACCATCTTGCTCGAGAAATGTATTCAGACAGTTCAACGGCACAACCATCTCCTGGCACAGATGCATCTGCTTTGACATTTAGTGCCCGGAATAATGGTAAAGGAGGGAATCGGAAGAATGATTTCAATTAGAAGGTCTAGTGCAATTATTGTAAAGAGTATGGACACATCAAGTACAATTGCCCAAATCGACCGCCTGGATCTCATCCACCCCCGCGTCTTCCTCGTGCTCGGGTAGCATCAACCAATGCTACAACAGACGTTTACCCTGAAGCTTCTGGGCAGGTAGCATCCACTCCTCGTGCTAACACAGCACACGCAGGTATATCTTCAACTTGCCTTTCTGCTTGCTCATCATCCTGGATTGTTGATTCTGGTGCCACATATCACATGACTGAGAACAAAAACCTCATAGTTAACCTAGATACAAGTACAACTCATAACCCCGTTAGACTTGCTGATGGTTCTTCATGTCCAATTGTGGGCAAAGGATCCACTAGTAATTTACCAAACCTGAACGTATCATCTGTTCTTTATGTTCCTACCTTTCCGGATAGCCTTATTTCTGTTAGTCGGATTACCAAGAAACACAACTGCAAAGTAACTTTTTACCCTACACATTGTCTTTTCCAGGAACTAGGGACGAACCGGTTGATTGGCACAGGTTTTGAGTCTCAAGGTCTTTACCGCTTGCCTGCACTTCAGTCTCCTTCGACACACCTATGTGAATCAAGTATTCGTGAAGTTCATTGTCAGCTTGGTCATCCTTCTTTGTCCGTTCTCAAGCAGCTCAGACCTGAATTTTCACCTTGTCCTAAGTTTGTTTGTGAGTCATGTGAGTTAGGGAAACATACTCGTCGCCCCTATCCCCCGAAAGAATCTAAATGTGTCAGTACTTTATTTCAGTTAATTCATTCTGATGTTTGGGGACCTTGTCCAGTTACTTCAATAAATGGATTTAAATACTTTATTACGTTTGTTGATGATTATTCTCGTGCAACTTGGGTTTACTTGTTCAAATCACGTAATGAAATATTTTCCATTTTTCGAGAATTTTATGCTTATGTCCAGACCCAATTTGACATCAGCTTAAAAACACTTCGATCCGATAATGCTAAAGAATATTTCTCTTCTGATTTCATGAGTTTTTATCTGAGCATGGTATCATACATGAGTCATCATGTGCGTACACACCCCAATAGAATAGCATTGCTGAGCGTAAAAACCGTCATCTGTTGGATGTTGCTCGCACTATGATGATTCATTATAATGTGCCACAACGTTTTTGGGCTGACGCGGTGCTTACAACAAATTATTTGATCAACCGCATGCCATCTTCTGTTCTTAAAGGCCAAATACCATTTTCTTTTCTATTTCCTAAGGGTTCCCCCTTTCCTCTGGCTCCTAAGATCTTTGGATGTGTATGTTATGTTCATGATCATCGTCCGGGGCATAATAAACTTGATCCACGTGCTATCAAGTGTGTCTTTCTTGGGTACTCACGAGTCCAAAGGCTTATCGTTGCTACTGTCCAACCCTTCGTCGATATTTTACAAGCACCGATGTCACTTTCCATGAGTCAAATTCATTCTTTACTAGCCCCACTAGTTCCTCGGAGTCATCATATCCCATCCCTGATCCTTCAGAAACTCCAGATCCTCCAATCTATACCACCCCTCTACAAACTTCAAACACCCCGACTCACGATCTAGATGCGGATACTCGTTTCACAAAGGTGTACGTTAGACAACGAAGACAAGCAACGATAAACCAAGAGAACTCAACTCCATGCCATGACACCGGTGATTTCCATGTTCCACAACCTACATCTGAACCGCACCTAGAGCACTTCTCTGAACCGCACCCCGATCCAGCACCCCAGTCTGAAAACGAACCCAATACCGATCCAGCACCTCAGTCTGAAAACGAACCCAATACCGATCTAGTACCTCAGTCTGAAAACGAACCCAATACCGAACCCTATGACCCACCCGGAGCACCTCTTCCTGAAATTCCAATCGCCTTTTGAAAAGGAACTAAGAATTGTACCAGATATCCCATTCAAAATTACTTTGCCTATTCCCATCTCTCACCCGAATCATATGCTTACCAAACAGCCATTGATAGTCACCATGTTTCCAGGAATGTAACTGAGGCACTAAATCATCCTGGATGGTTTAAAGCTATGCAGGAGGAGATGGATGCCCTACAGAAAAATGAGACTTCGGATTTGGTTCAGCTTCCTCCTGGAAAGCGCAAAGTTGGTTGTAAATGGGTTTTTACTATCAAACTAAATCCCGACGGTTCATTGCATCGATTGAAGGCTCGATTGGTCGCCAAGGGTTACTTTCAGGCATATGGGATTGACTATGATGAAATATTTTCCCCGGTAGCCAAGATGCCTTCTGTCCGCATTTGTATTGCTCTGGCTGCAATTAATCATTGGCAGCTCCATCAGTTGGATATCAAGAATGCCTTCCTCAATGGCATCCTTGAGGAGGAGGTATTGTTAGGATTATGTGCGAGACAGTAACAGGGTTATCATATCCAATGTTATAGGACACTAGTAGGTCACACTGCTGCACGCCAAAATGAGAACGTTTGGATTACATGAGAAATAATTAATTGATTATTAATTATGAGAGAGTTAATATATAAATAGTTAGTTAAACTATTTATTTGTAATTAATTAGTTAGATAAATTAATTAGTTATTTATGGAAATTATTTGGAGATAATTACCAAAGAGTTTTATATGGAATAAAACTCTTATTAAGTTTTATCCATATAAATAAGGGGTTAGGGGTGTCAGTTTATTTGATTCATTCAGTCCTAAAAACCCAGAAAAAAACTCTCTCTCTCTCTCCCCAAAAACCGGCGCCGAATCTAAGAGAAGGAGGTTCGCATTCGTTTTTCGGGTAATCCTCGGTGGTGGTCTAGCAACCTTCTCGCGTGGTGTCAGTAGCAGTGTAACCCCTGCCAGCTTTCCGGAAATTTATTAGCAAAAGGTAAAATTGCTAAACCTTCTTTGATTGTGTCTGTTTGTGTTTAGGATTAGATCCTCGATTGGGAATCTAGGTTTTGTTTATTCCGCTGTGCTTGTTTTGTAGCCTGTGATTCCCAACAGTGGTATCAGAGCCACTTCCTAAACCTAACAGATCAGGTTTAAACTGCTTGTTGGTTATTTAGGTTTTGTAAAAATCGTTACTTTTCGCGTTAAAATCTGATTTTTAGTAAAACCTAACGTAACGACGATCGGCGGTGGAACGGCGGCAGTTAGCCGGCCGGACCTCCAGGCCGATCGCCGGAGAGCTAAAACCATCGCAAACCGTCGGCCACACCACCCGCTTGGTGGTTGTGGCATCGGCCAGCACCGATCGAAGAAGGGAACCACCACCGTGCCACCGATTGTGGTGGTGGTGGTATCGATTGAACGTGAAATCGCCGGCCACACCACCCGCTTGGTGGCTGTGGCGTCGGGCAGTGGCATCGATCGACGAGAGCCACCACCGCACCACCGTTTGTGGTGGCGGTGGTGTCAATCGAAGGACAAATGCCGACAACAGTCGGCGATCGATGGTGATCGACCACCACGGCGGTGGCGATCGAACGAGCAGCGACAGGCGGTGGTGGCGGTAGTAACCGCTGCTGCCGTCGAATCCTTAGTCCACCGCACCACCAGTCGCGGTGGTGGCGGCAATCGATTGTTGCTTTCGTCCGAGGTACGACCACGGCGGCGGTGGTGGGGCGATCCACTGCTGTCGCCGGTGGTGATGATGGTTGTTTGATGCACCGACGGGCGGCGGTGGTGGCTCACGAGCCGCTGCTGTCGCCGGACAAGATCGACACGACGGACGGCGGTGGTGGTGGCTTTCTAGCTGCTGCTGCCGCCGGTGTTCGATGGTGGTACGGGCGGCGACGGTGGCGGTCGCGTCATTGTCGTCACCGACGATGGAGAAAACCACGATCGTCGGCCACGTTTTGGCGGGTCGGTGGTAATTCGAGGTCGTAGTTCGTTTCGATTGTTTATCATTAACGAGTCTCAGTTGGGATTTGTTTCCGGATAAAATTCGAGTTAGGGATCGTTTTTAGTCAGATAAGGTTAAAACGATTCAGGATTTTATTTAATTAATTTGAATTAATTTTTGGTTTTATAATTATCAAATTAAAATTCAGTTGTATTTTAATTTATTTAATTATATCAAGTCATGGCTAAACCCTTTCTAGACCCGTGGTTGTGTTTTATTTATTTCGTTTAGACTAGTTGGGAGGCCTGCGTGCCATTTACAACCCTTTTGTAATTTTAATTATTTTTATTAGACTAGTTGGGAGGCCTCCGTCCCATTTAAGCCCATTTGTAATAATTATTTTAATTACATCGAGACGGAGACAAGACGACGGCCATGGATCTCGGAGCCAGTGGGAGTGCCAGAAGTTGAAGACTTTTGTCACTTAGGGTTGAGACCGTTGTTTTGTGTTGGCTCACAAAACAACATTAGTTTAAGGGTTTAGGCTATGACCATGCTTTTTATATTTAAATTGCGTGGTTGTTTATCTTACGTAATTGCTATTAAATATAAATTGCCCTTTTTGAACGGATTGTTTTAAAAGATAAAAGGATACAAATACAGTTAGTTTTGGATCCAAATTTTTTCAAAGTTTTTGAAAAAAAGGAAACTGGCAATTTCGACCCTTGTTAAAATCATAGATTAGTAAGTGCAACCCACTTTAGGGACACTTCCGGTGTAAGGTACATAGGGCGTTGTAAGTGCACACACTATGAACGCCCGTGTTCAAACCGAAACTGGAAGGAGATAAAACTCTGCGAATTATCTCCGGGTGGTACCGGCCAGAGTTCGTCCAGGTCCCGGGTGGTGCAATCTATTTTGGTAATTATTTATTCACTGGGTGGTACCAGGCCAAAATGCACTAGAGGGACTAAATATGCACGGACTATTAATATCTGATGTCCCGACGATCTAGAAGTCGTATTTTCAGATAGGAATACGATTGGTATAGTTTTACCTACCATAGATCGCATGAGTCGGTTTGACATGATCACATGCTTCCCGACACATGTGAAATATGGATTCTAGTCTAATAAATTTATTTTAAGGGTGATAATTTATTAGAATTATATAATTATAAACTAAATTGGAATTTATATTCTTCTGTAGATGTCTCCAATTAGCATTCCGTTTTATTCACCTGAGGAATCACTTCGCCTTATTACAGGCAAGTGGAAGCTTACGGGCCAGAACTTTCCAGTTTGGAAGTTACACTTACAGAATGTTTTAAGTGCCCAGGGTAAGCTTTATGTGATCAATAAGCCCATGTCACGACCTAAAAGCAATGCCCCTGAAGAGGAATTTGCTGAGTATTTCAGATTCATGGCAGATGAATCGGATGTAATGTCCATTCTAGTTTTCTCTATGTCACCCGAGTTCACGGGAGATTTAAGAGTGAAATTCTGTCACGAGGTTGTGAGAAATGTGGAGAACCAGTTAGGTTTCTACAAGCATACGGGCAAGCTTTTGATCATGCAAGAGATTCTCTCCCTGAAGCTGCAAAAGGGTCAGTCAGTTAAAAACCATCTTATTGAAATGAGAAGGCTTTTTAAATGTTTATCACGTCTGGGGTACAAGATGACTCAGGAAGAGTTAGTGTATCTCATGTGGTTCTCCCTCACAAAGGAAGTTCAGGACACAGCTAGTGCCTACATGAAGGAACCGAAGAATGACGTGGATAAAGTTCATGAAGATATTCTGGCCAGTCTAGAGCCAGTACCCGAACCTGCAAATCTCATGGACACTGATATAATTGATGAGCTGGGAGATCTAAGTTGCCCAGAGTGCGGCAGCGAGGATATTTGCGAGCACTCGATGAATATCGACCAGATAGAGATCGGTTTACCTGATGCTCCAGGTATCTTTATGATAGATTGCTTAATCACTTCTTATGAATCATGGGTAATTGATACAGGCAATGGTAACCACATTTGTAATCATTTACAGGGATTCACTAGAAGAAAGACTCTGAGGAAGGACCGTTCGAACCTACGAGTTGGCGAAGGCACTCCGTTGATTGCTGAAGCCGTGGGATCTTATAGTCTTAGTTTACCCTCGGGTCTAGTTTTGGAACTGGATAATTGTTATTATATTCCAAATATGATTAAGAATGTGTTGTCTTTTGATTTATTAGTAGACCAAGGTTTTCATTACAAATATGATTATAAAATGCTTTCTGTCTTTAAAGATAATATTTTCTATTTTAAGGCCACACCCGTAAATGGTCTATATACAGTAAATCTACAAGACAACAGTAGTGAAATCTATCATATAAGTAAACGATCCAAGGATATTGAGGATCAGACTTACCTCTGGCATTGTCGTTTAGGCCACATAAACAAGAAACGCGTTGAACTACTCCTGAAAGGAGGTTTTCTTGGCAATTTCGATTATAAACCTTTTGATAATTGTGAATCTTGTTTATCTGGCAAAATGACAAAGCAACCTTTCAAAAATGAAAATGAAAGGGCTACTGACTTTCTTGAAATAATCCACACAGATGTATGTGGACCTTTCAGTCATGTAGCAAGAGGAGGATACCGGTACTTCATTACCTTCACTGACGACTTCAGTAGGTATGGTTATGTCTACTTGATGAGACATAAATCTGAAACCTTTGAGAAATTCAAAGAATATCAGAATGAAGTACAGAATCTACTTGACAAGAGGATCAAGTTCTTACGGTCGGATCGTGGTGGCGAATATCTAAGTGACGAGTTTGACAATCATCTGATGGAGTGTGGGATTGTATCCCAACTTACACCTCCGTATACGCCTCAGATGAACGGTGTATCAGAAAGGAGAAATCGTACTTTGCTTGACATGGTACGAACGATGATGTGTCATTCCTCGCTGCCAATATCATTCTGGGGACATGCGCTCGAAACAGCAGCACACATACTGAACAGAGCGCCAACAAAGTCGGTGGAAAAGACTCCATATGAACTATGGAAGGGTAAGAAACCCAACATATCTTTTCTAAAAATTTGGGGTTGTGAGGTTTACGTCAAACGACCCACCTCAGAAAAACTCAAACCCAAATCCTACAAGTGTTTCTTCGTTGGATATCCCAAGACCACCGTGGGATATTATTTCTACAACCCTGAAGAGAACAAAGTGTTTGTTGCTCGAAATGGAAAATTTCTGGAAGAAAAGTTTCTCAGTTTAGAGAACACCAGAAAGGATGTAGATCTACAGGTAGTAGACGAAGAAAGCACTACACCAGTTGTTGAGCCAGAAATTCAACATAACAATGTTGAACCTCAATCAGAGCCGGTTGAGGAAGTGCAAACACAGGACCTTCGCAGATCCAGCAGGATAAGACAAGAACCAGATAGGTATCTTGGGTTCCTAGTCTCTCAAGACAGCGGAGACTTAAATGAACCAACATCCTATGGAGAAGCTGTGTCAGGCAGTGAGTCTGAACAATGGCAGGAAGCCATGAAGGCCGAGATGCAATCCATGTACGACAACCAAGTTTGGGAGTTGACTGATTTGCCACAACACTGTAAGGCTGTTGGACGCAAATGGGTTTTCAAGAAGAAAACTGACATGGATGGGAACGTACACACCTTCAAAGCCAGACTGGTTGCAAAAGGATTCACGCAAACTCATGGCATTGACTATGATGAAACCTTTTCACCAGTAGCTATGATTAAATCAATTAGGATTCTTATGGCCATCTCAGCATACTTTAACTACGAGATTTGGCAAATGGACGTCAAGACAGCTTTTCTGAATGGAAAGTTAACAGAAGACGTCTATATGGAACAACCAGAGGGGTTTGAAGATCCTAAGAATCCTAATAAGGTGTGTAAGCTGCTAAAATCCATTTATGGGTTGAAACAAGCATCTCGAAGCTGGAACTTACACTTTGATGAGCGAATCAAAGAGTTTGGTTTTACCAAAAGTGAGTTCAAGCCGTGTGTCTACACTAAGTTCAGTGGGAGCATAGTAACCTTCTTGGTCTTATACGTAGATGACATTCTACTCATAGGAAACGATATACCAACTTTACAGAGTGTTAAGAGTTGGTTAAGCAAATGTTTCCAGATGAAAGACCTTGGAGAAGCCGCTTATATACTAGGTATAAAGATCTACAGATCTAGGCGGCTTATCGGGCTTAGCCAAAGTACGTATATCGATAAAATCCTGAAGAAATTCAGGATGGATGAATCCAAGAAAGGATTTATCCCGATGCAACATGGCATAGTGTTAAGTAAAACACAGTGTCCTGTTTCTAGTCAAGATCAGGACAAGATGAAATCGGTCCCATATGCTTCTGCAATTGGATCGATTATGTATGCCATGCTGTGTACTAGGCCCGATGTTGCTTACTCAGTAAGTGTTACGAGCAGATACCAACAGAATCCGGGTGAACCCCACTGGGTGGCTGTCAAGAACATTCTTAAATATCTGAGAAGAACGAAAGAAATGTTCTTGGTCTTTGGAGGTACTGAGGATGAAATTAGTATCACCGGATACTCTGACGCTAGTTTCCAGACCGACAGAGATGACTTCAGGTCACAGTCAGGGTACGTCTTTACCCTAAACGGAGGTGCGATCTCATGGAAGAGCTCGAAGCAGGACACGATTGCAGACTCAACTACAGAAGCAGAGTACATTGCAGCATCTGATGCGGCAAAGGAAGCTGTCTGGCTAAGGAATTTTCTATCGGATCTCAGAGTGGTTGCCAGTATCTCGAGACCGATCGATATATTCTGTGATAACTCAGGAGCCGTGGCGCAAGCAAAGGAACCTAGAGAGCATCACAAGTCAAGACACGTGCTCAGAAAGTATCACCTCATCCGAGAGATCATTGGAAGAGGAGATGTGAGAATATGCAAGATTCCAACAGAAGATAATGTCGCAGATCCGCTGACAAAGCCACTAGCAAGGGTAAAGCATGAGGCACATGCGAATTCCATTGGGATGCAGTACCTGGAAGCCAGTAGCTAGTACTTAGTTTATTAATTATTACTATAGTTTAATTTAGAAACAATGTAATCATGTAAAGTTTTTATTTCACAGTGTGTTGGAAATAAATGGAGGTTTTATTTTCATGATTATTCTAAATTGACTATTTTTTGCATATTTAACGTATCCATGATTTTACAAAGACTTGTATGAAATCTAAATTTCCGTAGCCACTTGTTGAAATGGGAATTTCAATAGGGAGTTTAACGCTATTATAAATACTTGATGATTTATTCAAAGTAGAGAATAAAAGCACAAGTGATGTGACCAAGTATTTGTAGATACTCATCAGAGTGTTTGGGTATTGGAAGTGACCAGTAATCAAGTCTGCTTCATGGAGCCTCAGTCATAAGCACTGACTTGATAGGTTGTCCTTAGACCTGAGATACTTGGTTTGGGAACACGAGGACTACTGTACTCTTAGCATGTACTAACGCTGCACCGTAACTGGGTGGCCATACGGGACGTGACTAGATGCAGCGGAAGCCGTGGATCCAAATGCAAGTAGTCAAGAAGGGATTTGCACCTCTTTCGAAAGAGAGATATTTCCGGGCCCCTTGACGATTAAGATTGGCAGAAAACGCGTGGCCACGCTCGGATAGAATAACAAGGGTTGTTTAGTAATATCCGTTACTGCAGGTAATCGAAATCAGAGTCAAGAAATACTTGATTTTAAGAAATGAACCCTCCACTCCATGTCTTAAATCACTTTAGAAATATCGTGTGCAAAAGGAATGAACCTGTGTACAAATTCAAGCGTGAATTGTATCTCTGGATGTAAGAGATCTTATAACCTGGTTAACCTAAGTGTCTAGCTAGGGACCTCCTTAGGCTAATGGTAACAGTACAGTTACATGTCTAACACAAGTGGGAGTCTGTTAGGATTATGTGCGAGACAGTAACAGGGTTATCATATCCAATGTTATAGGACACTAGTAGGTCACACTGCTGCACGCCAAAATGAGAACGTTTGGATTACATGAGAAATAATTAATTGATTATTAATTATGAGAGAGTTAATCTATAAATAGTTAGTTAAACTATTTATTTGTAATTAATTAATTAGATAAATTAATTAGTTATTTATGGAAATTATTTGGAGATAATTACCAAAGAGTTTTATATGGAATAAAACTCTTATTAAGTTTTATCCATATAAATAAGGGGTTAGGGGTGTCAGTTTATTAGATTCATTCAGTCCTAAAAACCCAGAAAAAAACTCTCTCTCTCTCCCCAAAAACCGGCGCCGAATCTAAGAGAAGGAGGTTCGCATTCGTTTTTCGGGTAATCCTCGGTGGTGGTCTAGCAACCTTCTCGCGTGGTGTCAGTAGCAGTGTAACCCCTGCCAGCTTTCCGGAAATTTATTAGCAAAAGGTAAAATTGCTAAACCTTCTTTGATTGTGTCTGTCTGTGTTTAGGATTGGATCCTCGATTGGGAATCTAGGTTTTGTTTATTTCGCTGTGCTTGTTTTGTAGCCTGTGATTCCCAACAGGTATATATGGAGCATCCCCCTGGATTTATTGGAACATCCGATATTTTAAGAACTCAAAATATAATAGAAAGTAACCATTTGCAGCGGAAAATACAGTTTATATAGAAATTTTGTAACTTAAAATCATTCTCAAAATATTTTAAAATAACTCCCGTCTAATTACAAAACATTTCAATAAAATACATAAATGGGAGTATCTTCATTTTAACATGCAAATCTTCGAGCTACGGAGCTTTACTTTTCTTGAGAGCATCAACCATGAGTTTTGTTCTTTCTATCAGAAGGAATACCTGTCACTGAAAAACATAAAATCCCCACGGGGTAAGCTTGAAAGCTTAGTGAGGATACGGGAAACAACCAACAACTATGTATAAACATATGTAATCATGTATAGTGTTCCAGTTAAGTTCAAGAAGACAAATAAACCAATCAAGCATATTTATAAGCACAAACGATACGCGAAATAATATATCACCAAGTAATAAACATATAGATATGATAAAATATCATAACGAGGTCAATAAGGGAACCGTATCGCCACCGAGCTATCCCGGACGTGGCAAATACACAATACGAATAATGTCTTTCACCCGAACCATCCCGGATGATGTAAGGACCTCTCACCCGAGCTATCCCGGACGGTGAGCTAAAATGACCGGCACCATGTCCACGGCCAAACAATGCGCTCCATGCCCGAGCTATCCCAGACGGCATGGGCCTACGCGTGTCTCCCCGCGTGAACCAAATGGTAACACCGGGTAACACGTATGGAAGGGAGTACAATTATCGATGTATATGTCAAAGTAAGGAAGCTAGCAATCATGTTAAGAATGAGCAAAAGAAAGAATTTGAATAGATTAAGCACATGTAAAACACATAGTAGTTAAAGTTGTCCCATAAACTCACAGTGGTAGCAATAATGCAAATAAAACCAAGATAGGCTCCAAACCGAACAAGGGTATAGGTCCTCCAACCGACCCCACCGGAATACCCAAACACGCTTAAGTAACTCCTGTAGTGATCATGAAAAATCTCGTAAGAAACCGACATCACTAGCTTAACCAAAGTCGACTAAAAAATAGATTTAATCTTATATATTTGACAGCTCAATCCCCTGTTTTTGAGCAGCTTTGCGAGACTGTTTCGACCCATCTATAGCCTTAATTTCATTCCGACTTCCAAATGAAAGTTTTAGTACGATGTCTTATCTTTCCAGAACATCTAACCATGTAGCAATCCGAGCTACGGTTGATTTTATAAGAATTTTACAAAACAGCAGCTCTTTAAGAACTTTTGCTGTCAAAACTTTGCATTTTTCCTTCTAAATTCCATAAAATGAGCATAAACACTAATCCAACCCCAAAACTAATACATTAACATGATTAAAAGACATAAACTTAGTTCACTTTCCACATGCATGGCCAAGAACATCAATATAACCCCTAAAACATTCCTTGAGAAAAAGTTCATTTCATAACCTTAACAATTTCTTGACTTGAATCATCATCCAACATTTGCATGGGTTAGATTATATGATAATCTAGCTAATCTAACCATAATCTTACAAAACCCTAACCCTAGTGTTTGATTCCTTACCAAAATGACCCAAATCAAAAGTAATAACCAAGATAGAGTACTTACCTTAGATGAAGAAGTGATTTGATGAACAAATCTTGTAAAAACCCCTTTGATTTGGCTCTAATTCACCACCAAAGAAGATGTCTCCTACCTTAGAACACAAGGCTGAGTTTTGGTGAAATAAGGAGTGAAAATGGGGCTGAAATAAGGGTTCCCACGTCTTATAACAAGATGGGTCGGGTTGACCCGGTTTAGAACCCAATTTGACCACTAAACACTAAAACTAGCATAACTTTTCGCTCGGACCTCCATTTTTGACGCGGTTTTCGCTCACGCGCTCGTAGCGAGATAATCTACAACCTAATATAAAAATATTCCAGAAAAAGTCTCCCAAAAAAATTGATATTAAACCTCGAACTTTTGTTTTATAACGATTTAGGCGTTGACTAACACTTAAATTCAACTTTAACCTATCAAACATATACTCTATCATGTTTTGGTCTCATAAACACGCGTAATGAAAACAATTAAGACATATTTTCGAATGTGGATGTTACATTTATTATAAAGGAAGAGGCATTTAAAGTGTGTCGATTGAGACGCTCGTTATATGGGCTCAAACAATCTCCTAGGGCATGGTTGGACGTTTTTCTAATATCCTTCAACAATTTGGCATGACCCGAAGTTCTCAGGATCATTCTGTGTTCTTTAGACATCAAATGGGTCGACGACTCATTCTTGTAGTTTATGTGGATGATATTATTATCACTGGAGATGACAGCAGTGGAATTTCAGAGCTAAAAGAGTTTCTACAGTCACAGTTTCAGGTTATTGATTTGGGACGCCTTCGTTACTTTCTTGGGATAGAAGTCTCCCAGTCTCCACAAGGAATTCTTTTATCTCAACGGAAGTATGTCCTTGATATGTTGATGGAGTGTGGTTTACTAGGATGCAAGCCGGTAGAAAGCCCAATGCTTACAACAGGAAAACTTCTTCCCAAGGATGGAAGTCCTATGAAGGATCCAGAGCGTTACAGAAGACTAGTTGGGAAATTGAATTATCTAACAGTTACTCGGCCTGATATATCTTTTCCAGTTAGCATCTTGAGCCAGTTCATGTCTGATCCATACACAGGACATTGGGATGCAGCCCTTCGTGTTTTGAGATATCTCAAAGCCACACCAGGCTTAGGAGTACTATATTCAGATCAGGGTCATTGCCGAATAGGTGCTTTTATCGAAGAAGGAGATGGCAGAATATCTGGGTTTTCAGATGCAGATTGGGCTGGTTGTCCTATTTCCAGAAGATTGACTACTGGATACTGTGTTTTTATCGGAGGAAATCTGGTCTCCTGGAAAAGCAAGAAACAACACATTGTCTCTAGATCAAGCGTTGAATCGGAATATAGAGCTATGGCAGATGTTTCATGTGAAATGACATGGGTTAAAAGACTACTCAAAGAGCTTGGAGTAGATACTAATGGTTTGATGAGACTTTATTGTGATAATCAGTCAGCTATCCATATTGCCAAAAATCAAGTGTTTCATGAGCGGACCAAACACATTGAAGTTGATTGTCACTTAATCAGAGATCATGTGGTTGGCACACAATCAAACCCTCCATCAATCCTACCGGTGCATGTCAGGACTGAACATCAACTTGCGGACATCTTTACGAAGCCACTTCGTAAACCACAGATAGATTTTATTTGTAGCAAGTTGGGCATGATTAACATCTTTGCTCCAACTTGAGGAGGAGTGTTAGAGATATACAGCTGTATATATGCTTATTTAAGCATGATTTAGTTTCCTTGTATAGTAACCCTTAGCGACCAATCGAGCCTTCAATCGATGCAATGAACCGTCGGGATTTAGTTTGATAGTAAAAAGCCATTTACAACCAACTTTGCGCTTTCCAGGAGAAAGCTGAACCAAATCCCAAGTCTCATTTTTCTGTAGGGCATCCATCTCCTCCTGCATAGCTTTAAACCATCCAGGATGATTTAGTGCCTCAGTTACATTCCTGGGAACATGGTGACTTAGTTTCCTTGTATAGTGTTGAGAATCCTGTAGGGCATCCATCTCCTCCTGTATATATGCTTATTTAAGTATGATTTACTCTTTCCTAGTTTAGTGTTGAGAATCCTGTATATATACTAGTTGTACCTTGTTAATAAGATCATTAGAAAACCTTTGATACCTTCTTCTCTTTGACACCTTCCTTGGTTCGGCGATCGGAAGTGCTAGGGAGCCGGTTTGGGCTTGAGACTTGTGATGGGATTTTATTTAAATCATGAAATTTATATAATTGAAATGTCTTGTGATCTATTGGTTTTTGGGTTGTTATAGGACCACTTATGTAATTTACTCGATATATATTTTGAATTAGTTGAAAAAATGTCTTTAGAATTGTTAAAAACAGTGAATCATTTACGTGACTTCTTCAAATAGCGGATAATAATTTTTTTGAAGAAATTAATCGGCAATTTTATAAAAAAGCGAAGCAAAGAAACAAACAACCACGGCCAAAGGCCCTACCCGACAAACAACAAGTCTCTAATGGATACAAAGATCCACCAAACGACCAACAACCAAAAGGTACAAAGACAAACTGAGATAACCAAGGCGGAAAAGAAAATACAAACCCTTCCCCCAACAAACACAACCACACACATCGCCCAAGCAAAAGAAAACTCGAGGATAATCATAATTAACCTTAGAACTCTTCACTCTAGACTTCCAAGCCTCCCGCAGCCGAATAGTAGACAGGGTGTGAACCACAAACTCCTGACACGACCGCTTTTCACCCGTAAAGAGTCTACGATTCCGCTCCCTCCAAATTCCATAGATACTAGCCGAAAGTGCCAGTTTATGAATCGGACGCCTAGGTTTCCTCCCTTCATCTGAGATAGCCGATAAAATATCTTCCCAAGTACTCGGAAAACCATTCCACCCCATGGCATCCATGATCCGTAACCAAACCTCACGTGCGAACTGACACTCAAAGAACAGATGATCATGCGAGTCTCTCACCAGTTGACACAGACTACATTTCCAATCCGGTGGTACTTTCTTCCATAACGCCATTCGATCTTGAGTTGGGTGCCGTTTACGACAAGCTATCCACATGCAAAATGCATGTTTTGGAATGTGACCCTTGAACCAGACACTCGTGTGCCATGCAACCTGCTCAATATTTCCTTGCAAAGAATCATAAGCAATTCTAACTAAATAATCTGTTAGCTCGCTATCGCGTTGTCAACAAATCACATCACATACTTGAGGATCCAAACTCGGGAACGGATTTTGTGCCAACGCCGTAAATCTGTGAATCCATTCCGATGGCTATACTGCGTTAATCGTATGTGAGACTTCGGCCATCGTCGACGCAAGCGAAAGATCATTGGCATGGATAAAGCGAGGAGAAAGAAAATGAAGATAACGGGCCACACGGTAGCCAGTTTTCATCCCACGCATTAGTCCGCTCACCATTACCTAACTTTGTTTTAATAAAGCTACGAAATACCAGTCTCAACTCCATAATTTTCGATAGAACCCACGACGACATCTACTCGCCTTACGGGCCATCCACAAATGTGTGTGACGCAATGCAAATTCATTCACCCATTTCACCCATAACGAGTCTCGAGAAGTCGCTAAATCCCAAATATGCTTTGCGATAAGGGCTTTATTCCACCATGCTAACCTCTTGAGACCCAATCCACCACAAATCAATGGCAAGCATACATCAGACCATGCAACTCTACAACGACCTCTACTCGAAGTTCCTTGATTCCACAAAAAATCTTGTAAAAGACTCGATTTCTTGCACCACCGAAGCTGGAAAGTTGAAAATAGCCATCCAAAACAGTTGTAAAGACTGTAATACTGAAATTATAAGTTGTGGAATCTAAAATAGCGGATAATAATTGAGATAAGTAAAAGAGTGAATTGTGGATTTAGTCTCTGTGGTTTAATAATTTTTTTGACCATAGTCCTTATTGTATGTTTATTGTGGATATGGTCCTTGTGGTTTTCATTTTATTTTGGTCATGGTCCCTCTAACTAACCCCTTTGCTAACTCCGTTAAATTAAGGACTATTTTAGTAATTTTCTATTCTTATGTCTTATTCTTGTAAAATGGTAAAAAAAATAATTTTAAAAACACACACACACACACACACACACACACACACATATAAATGAAATAAGAGATTATTTTACGATATGATTTTGCTAAATTTACAAAACTTAATTATATCAATGATAGCTATATATTTTTTTTTTTGATAGCTATATATTTTTGTTCAAAATAATGAGTTTAAAGCCTCACTTTTGTCTTTAATTTGTGGCTAAATCATTGGGTTAACACTTGTTTTATTATCTTAGGCCCAAACTAAAGAAGAGGAAAGAAAAGCCCAAATGAATGATTTTAAGATGAGCATGAGCATATATTTCGAAATCTTTATGAAGTAGGGGCATAGTTTCTGATATAATATGAAGCTGAGCATATGTTTCAAATGGTTTCGAAATCTTAAGGTAGGTTGATTATCCTATCGGAGTCTATCTATTTTGGTCAAAACAGATACACCCAACCAATAAGTTCAAATAACCAAACAATATAAATCAGAACGGAATCAAAGACAACATTCAACAAATCATGCATCTAATTAATAAACTGAAATCCAAAGTATTCAAACCATAATGAAAACACAAACGGAATCAATACATAGACATACTAATCGTAAATGCGTAAACAAACCAAACTAAAGACCGGCCGGTTTGTTGCGGCATTCCCTCGAATCTCCTCCGTAGTCGATCATCGAGCCTCCATCTTCTCGGGTTGGAAACCCTAAGCGGCTCCCAACATCTAACCTAAGAGAGTATTACAGAAAACTGAATAATGGTGAATGAGATGCATAAACTGAATGACCCTAGGCTCTTATTTATAATTAAACCCGGCAGGCCCCGTTTGGTGATCGCGAAACGGCAAGTTTGGCGGCGCTAAACGGGTAACTCAATCTTTCGGATTTCCATCGACTTCTTTAGCGGCGCGAAATTGGCAGCTTGGCGAACGCGAAACGGCAACTGAATCTCCAAAATCTTCACTTTGATCATCTTTTCCTTATTTGTTGAAGATTCTGACTTTGGGAAGAAGTCTTTCTTTTGATGGAGAATGCTGGAACATTCCGGAATAATCTGGAACTGAAATCTCTTCCAAATCTAATCAGATATTTTCTTAGGGAGGAAGCAACTGACTTGGAAGGATTCTGGAATATTCCAGATTTGATGGATCTTTTCTTTGGGAGGAAGCCATTAATTTGGAAGGAAAGAAAGATCATAAATGGATTTTAAATTGCCATTTTCCATTTCTTCACAAAGTACCCACTTTTGACGCTTTTTCCCTCTTTTTCTACTTTTCTGCACAAGTGCCTCCAAAACCTGCAATATTCAAATTCACGCCTTTTTAAGTCAAACTGTATCATAATTGCTTTCAAAATAAAAACAAAAGTGGGGAAATGATGTTAGTAAAATATGTATAATTTTGGAGTTATCAAAATTCCCACACTTAAGTTTTGCTTGTCCTCAAGCAAACATCTGATAAAATAAGAATAACGACAAAATTATCCTCCATCTATGATCATGCTTTGAAAGAACAAGGATAGTCGCAAGAAATCAGGCACAATTCAGACACTAATCAGAGCCTCACAAGTTATCAAAGTCATGCTCAACCTTTTACCCTCACAAAGTATGTATCAAGTGTATCTCTCAAGGGGTAATATGTTATATATAGTGATCACACTGATACTCGACATCTCACCAACGCATATGCTTGTCACCAAATCTCATCTCCACTACTGAAAAGTTGTCAACCGTCAAGAGGACTTTAGGGTTGTAATGTTAGGCTAAGGGTAAAGGGTAGGATAAAGGATGTATATAAGTGACTAAGGGTTTTAGCAAAAACCTGAAAACCAATCTGTCCAAGATCCAAATTAATCATCTGACTTTTTGAGATTTTTAGAGCTCGGGATTTTTATCACTATCACTTTTATATCGGCCTAAGCATATTGCTTATTTGTGGCTTCGATATTTTTCTTTCTTTTAAGCACATCGACTCTTTTGATGTTTCTTTTTGAATGAGTCGTTTTTCTTTTGACTTTCTTTTCTTTTCTAACTTTTTTTCAAGCTCTCTATTTTTTTTCTTTTGAGTAGCAACTATGTTGCTTTTTACTCTTTTGCTCTCTTTCTTTTTCATAATCCCTTTCTCTATTTGTCAGATTCATAAAACGGATCAAAAACATGAAAAGCTTCCAACTTTGAGCTACGACCAAAAGATAGATAAAATGAATGGGCTAAAGGATAAAGTGTATAGTGGGTAAAGAAATGAAAAAGGCTAAGGCTCAAAAGGGTTACAAGGGATGAAGTACTAAAGATGAGTACTTTTTAATCAAAGGCTAGGCAAATCAAATAACCTTATGGTGAGGTTATCTGACGAAGGCTAAAAGGGTTAGAAACGAAGGCCTCTATCAGTGCAATGGTGACATACTTTCCTTATGTGGTCTCGACAAGCATTCAAAGTGACAAGTTCTACTTGGTTCAAAGTCGGTATCCTCACAGAAATGAATAAGATATATCAATTCAGGCTAAATCTCTCAAAGTAATTGGGTGAGGCACTCATGGTAATCAGTATTCCAAGGCATCCTTTTACTCAACTAATCCTATTCAGTGTTCTCCTATGCAAGCAACTCAGTCTCAAAAACAATCTCAGATTTCTAAAAAATTAGGGTCAAATCTCAAAGCTTTCAAAAATTTGAAAAACGACAATCCATAAAGCTAAAGTGAACCCATTTAAACAGATAAGTCTACATAACCCCCTCCCCACACTTAAAATTTGCAGTGTCCTCAATGCAACAATCAAAACAATTATGGAGTAATTGGGAAAAAGAGAAACTTCCCGGGTTATGTGACGAAATCTGTTCTGATCTAAGAGTGTGTTCCAAGTATCGTGCTCGATCAAAGGTCATAGATCGCTGTATCTACTACCAAAAAGAAAAAGAAAAAGTAAAAACGAACTAAACAAAATAAACCAAACTAAAGCAATTATAGAGTACTTAAGATCCTAAACAAACCAACAAAAATAAAAAGTTGTCCAAACAAACCAAACCACACAAACAAACAAAAAAAATAAAATTGTCTTAAACAACCATATCGAATGAGAGATTAAAAGAGATAAAGATCAATAAGGGCCACGAGGTTGGTTTTGCCAATCCTCGTAAGTCGGGTAACCGGGCGGAGCATCCTCGGAGTATGGACAAAAAGGTGATGGAGCATACGCGGTATTCGGTTGAATACGGAAATGAGAGGCCATCTGGTTCATCACTCCACTTTGCCAGTTGGCTTGGTGAAGAGCCTCCACGGTGTTGTACTCCACATGTTGATGATGACGGCCATAAGATAACGACATCTCCGAGAGTCGGTTACTCAAGTCTTGGTAACCTGAATATGCTGTCCATCCCGCTGGTTGCTCTCCCGCACTCGTCCCACCGGTCTCATGCGTGCTCCTTGCTTGACTCCTCGGTTGACCCCTCGGTTGACTTCTCGTCCCATAAGCTTGAGGATTGTGGATCCATGCGCTATAATCCCTTCCGACCATATGCTCAACCCTTGCTACACCCATGCCACGGAGTTGGTCCATGTCAATCAATCCCATCTCCCCAAGGTTCGTCATCGAGGCAATGGCACCCTCGGTAAGGATACCGAAGTGCTTGGCCAAGAGTGTCACGTACTGGCCACCAACCATTCGACTACCCTCTCGATAACCACTTCCTTTGGCAAGTTGAACGGCGATGAGATACGGAGCATTCGGATATTTGTCATCCGTGGTGAGTTGCTCAAGAAGCCATAGATCATAAACCGAAACTTTCTCCTCACTTGAAGAATGAGCATTCACCGCTTGAATGAGCATACGGTGCAGAAGTCGATCCGAAGAAGCAAGAAAACCTTTCACCTTGAGATTACCGCCATAGTCACCTTCACCTAGACCCGCCCAAGCCAATTGAGGATCAAAACCATCCGGCCTTTTCGAAGTCGCCCACATGTACTCCACGAATCCGGGAGCATCTACCTCCTCTTGGGTATATATCCCCAAAGCAACGGCAAATTCGACCAAAGATAGCGATCTACAAACTCCACCAAGTCGGAATGTCATGCATGACTGATGAAACTCCTCAAGGGCCTTGATTGCGTCGAAAGGGAACGTGGCCACGAACTCAACAATAAGCTCGCGATAGAGGGTCTCGGCAATGTCGAAGACTCGCTCCCATGCATGGCAAATATAATACTCGCTGCTATCCTCGTCGTAGGCGTGCTTCTCGAGTATCGCCTTGATGTTGTTTTCGACACTCATCGATCGAAGAAGGTTCCAGTCGACTCTCCTCGGAATTAGCACTTGAGGGGTAAGAAGCCGGTTAACGGTATCCCGATACTCCTCCCGTTTTGGGGCGTTCAAAGTTGGGTCATTCATGAAATAGGTGAACACGTGACTCCCATCCGGTGCTTTGTCTCTACAAAATCCAAATACCATTGTCTTAGAATCTTTTGATTAATAAACACAAGACAAGGTTTATTCGTATCAAAGCTCAACGAGACAAAACTTCCACGACTAACAAGTTCAAGTATCAAATTCATATACGAAAAACCAAAAACAAAGCCACATCCCCACACTTGAACTTTTAGTCCAACCTCAATTACAAACTAATCTAGCTAAACAAGAATGGTGGGTTTTGATGTTATCAAAATCCCCACACTTATCATCAAAGCATATTCACTAGATTAAACGATTATATAACATGCTAGAGTGAAATTTCAATCAAAACATAGTGCATGCATCAATCAATAAGCTCTAACAATCAATGGTGGTTCAAGAACAATGTCAAATCCATATAAGCATAAACACACCATTGATGCCCAAAACAAGATCTACACTTACCAAATCAAGCTAATCTCATGAAATTAAAGTTAGGAAACATACCTTGTTCATGGTGAATGATGAAATTGAAGCTCAAGAAGGTCGGATTTCGCAAGGACGTGAGAGGAGTTCGCGGCGCCTAAGAGAAATTAGGGTTGTGTTCTTTTGAAAAAGTGAGAAAAGAGGGTTAAAAACCCGTCTGCACCGTCTTCGCGTCGCCAAACCCAGGGTTTCGCGTCGCGAAACAGGCAGTTTCTGCAAAATAACCCTAATTTTTAAAGCTTCGCGTCGCGAAACGGCCCTGATAACACCAAAATTATACATGTTTTGGTTGAGCGTAATTGTATGACTTTACCCCATTTCTCACCCATTTCTGATCATTTCACTCACTAAATAAGCTTATTATTGTTTATGTAGGATTTGGAGGCCGTGGAACGGAAAAGTACGAAAAAAGGCGAGAAAACGTGAAAAATGCACAAAATCAACACAGTGGCAATCTGGCGATCGCGAAGTTCACAATATGGCGCCGCCAGATTCGACAAAGTTGAAGACCAGAGTTGACCTAAGTGTTTGGCGCCGCCAAACTCGCAGTCTGGCGATCGCCAGATGACCCCTGGACGTTTTCTTTTAAATACTAGCCTCCTCCTTCAGTTCAAAGCATGATTTTCGGTACGGGTTACGAGGCAGAAACGAGAGGGAGAGTCCGAGTGGTGCCGAAACGCCGCGGGAGTCGATCTTCGATCATCCGTCGTTGTATTGTCGGTATCATGTCGATGTTTACTATTGCTTTTGTTTTCATTATGTTTAGTGAGTAGTCTTTTAATAGTGGTACTTGTCATGGTCGATGAACCATTGTGGATGATGATTTGATACTTAATGTTTATTGGTTTGTTTTTGGTTAATTGAATGTGTGTTATGGTTCCGTTCTGATTATTATTGTTTGGTTATTTGAACTCCTCTGGTTGGGTGTATCTGTTTGACTAAAGTAGATAGACTCCGATAGGATAATCAACCTACCTTAACCTACCCTTGACCAAGAGAGTTGTGTTAAGTGGTTACTTGGACCGAGAGTGACCTGGAAGTAGAAAACCATGCAATAGAATTAGAATTGGATTTCCGGTGCGAGGTTGCCTGACAAACGACCTAAGTATTGGACTAGGAGGACCAAGACCTAGTTAGAGACCATAATCACTACATGTTAGGGTGTCCCAGACTTAAATTCCTACAATAACCAAAACAACCAAACCTTTGGCCTATTTAAATCATCCACTTGGGGATTCACTATACCATGATAAGTGCTGCTGTTTTCCTTCGTATAGTTCTTAATTAATCTCTTTAATCGCTTTCTTAGTTAATAGTTAAATTAGTTGTCGTTTTAGTATTAAAACCTTTTTCATAAAAAACCCCCCAAAAGCTTTAGGTTAATTAAACTGATTTAGATTAACCGTCTACGATAACTTGACCGTTCCTAGTGGTAGATACGATACCTGGACTTTCCTACACTATATTACTCACGATCAGGTACGCTTGCCTGTATATGTGGTAAGACAGTGGCTAGGCATTAGAGGTTAAAACTTGTTACGCTTTTTATGTATGATAATTACCGCATCAAGTTTTTGGCGCCGTTGCCGGGGAACGGTAGTTGTTAGATTTTAGTCTGTATTAGTTTTGTTAATCGATCCTTGTGAGGGATTTCATCCCTTGCAAGTTATTCGCTTTCTAGTTTAATTAGTTATTTATTTTTGTATCTTTATTTTATCTCTTTGTTTCCCGCAAGTTGCCCGTAATCGTTTGTTGAGTTGTCAGGATGGCAGACGATCAACCCATGTGGGATAAGCGATCGGAGGTACAGTTTACCCCGAGATCCGCAATCAAGAAGACAGATGGTAAAATGGTGGAAATCAACAAAGGACTGATCAAAATGATCAACACCATTTCGTTTGACGGGGAACCAAGTGGAAATCCTTACCAACACCTTGAGGCGTTCGAGGACATCTGTGATTTAGTCAACACCAAGGAGGATGAGGTAAAACTTCGAGTATTTCCTTTTACTTTGACAAATAAGGCAAAAGACTGGTTTAAAAAACTACCCCCAGGATCCATCATAACCTGGGACGATTTAAAATCTGTCTTTTTGTCAAGGTACTTTCCCATATCCAGGGCTAACAAAATAAGAGCTGAAATACGAAACTTTAAACAAGGAAAGGATAGCCTTGTGAAAGCCTGGGGAAGGTATAAGGATTTATTCTTAATATTTCCGAACCATGGTATTGATGATAGGGAAATGATAAATGTTTTTTATGCTGGGTTGACTAACGATTCTCGATTAAGGTTAGACTCATCTTGTGGAGGTATTTTTCCGTATAAGTCAGTAAAAGAAGCACGTAAACTATTGGACGACATGGAAGCACACTATCTTGATTGGTCTACAGACGAGGAACAAGAGGAGAACCAACCAGCGCATCTAAATGTAGTGTCATCATCCGATGAGCACATCCATGCAACTGAGGGCTCCACCTTTGTGCCAAACCCTCTTTCAAAGCCATATGGCAGGGTAATTGAACAATTGTTCCATCAATTCTCCCAAGAACAAGGAAAGATGGGTGCGGATGCCGAATAGAAAATGCAGGGGTTTGTAAACTTTATTGCAGGATTACATCGAGGCACATATCAATTCCTCTGAGACGTCAAGGAAACATTTCCTCATATGGAGGCGGAAGCACAAGCTGAAGTGTTCACAACCACGAGAGGAGGTAAGGTAGTTGTAGGACCACCTATGCCTCAAACTAACCAAATTCCTAATTTGCAGGTTGTTGAACCGGAGGTCGAATTACCATCACGCCCAACAAAAGAAACTAGGAAAGAAGCAGTCAGACCGAAGGAATCTGCAACACCACATGTGCCTACACGAGTGCCATATCCTGCACGACTGTGGAAAGAAAAGAAAGAGGCCCAATATCGTAAGTTTATTGACTTGATTAAACGCGTGGATATTAATGTGCCTCTTGTGGACTTAATTGCAGGTGTGCCGAGTTACGCGAGATTTCTCAAGGAGTTGGTGGCCAATAACGCAAGGATGGGAACAGAAGAAATAGCCTTCCTTAATGCCGAATGCTCAGCTACATTTTCAGACACCCTCAAAAAGGGCGATCCAGGGAGTTTCATTATACCTTGCTATTTTGGTAAAAGTGTTTCATGTAGAGCCCTAGCAGACCTAGGAGCCAGTATAAACCTAATGCCATTATCCTTTTACCAAAAACTGGGATTAAAGGATCTGAAAAGCACGAGAATGACCATCCAACTAGTTGATAGATCCATAAAATACCCTGTAGGAATAGCTGAAGATGTCATAGTCCAGGTAGATAGGTTTGAATTCCCCGCCGACTTTGTGATCTTGGACATAAAGAACGAGGTTAAAGTGCCTCTAATTCTTGGTCGTCCATTCCTCAACACGGCCAGTGCTATTATTCATGTAGCAAAAAGGGAACTTAGTCTAGGAATTGGAGAAGATCGAATCACACTATCCATTGATGGGATTCCAGACTATAATGAATCTATAAATACTTTAGACAGTGTAGATGACTTTATCGAACCATTTGAATCAGAGCCTAATGATTATCTTTTTGAATCAGGTGAATTGGAAGAAAGCCTCGCTGTTGAGAAAAGATGGGATGAAACCGTGGAGGAAGAAGAAGAGGAATTCGAGGAGCTAAAGCAGGAAAATAAGGTTAGAGTGAAAACCTCTTTGGAGGAACCACCGGATTTGGAGTTAAAGGACCTTCCCGAGCACCTCGAGTACCAATTTCTTGAAGGTAACAATTCTCTCCCGGTAATTATTTCTGCCTTGCTAACAGCCGATGAAAAAAATAGACTTATTGAGGTTTTGAAAAAACATAAAAAGGCTTTAGCTTGGAAAATTTCGGACATTCCCGGAATAAGCCCTTCATTTTGTACACACAGAATTTTAATGGAAGACAATTTTAAACCATGTGTGCAAAAACAAAGGAGGCTTAATCCGAAAATGCAAGAAGTTGTGAAAAAGGAGGTTATCAAACTGGTTGATACCGGGATCATCTACCCCATTTCTGATAGCCCTTGGGTAAGCCCTGTTCAAGTAGTTCCCAAAAAGGGAGGACTCATAGTTGTCACAAATGATAACAATGAGTTAGTTCCCACCCGTACTGTTACCGGGTGGAGAGTTTGCATAGACTATAGGAAGCTTAACGATGCCACTAGAAAAGACCATTTCCCCTTACCCTTCATTGATCAAATGCTTGAACGATTGGCGGGAAATGAGTACTATTGCTTCCTGGATGGATTTTCGGGATATTTCCAAATCCCCATTGATCCTGAGGACCAAGAGAAAACGACTTTTACCTGTCCCTTTGGAACATTCGCCTATAGGCGTATGCCTTTTGGGTTATGCAATGCACCCGCTACGTTTCAGTGATGCATGACGGCCATTTTTCAGGACATGATAGAGAATTGTATGGAAGTCTTTATGGATGATTTCTCTGTTTTCGGTAACTCTTTTGATGATTGTCTAAGCAGTCTAGACAGGGTGTTAGCTCGATGCGAGGAGTCTCATCTGGTTCTCAACTGGGAAAAGTGTCACTTTATGGTAAGGGAAGGTATAGTTCTTGGACACAAAATCTCAAAAGATGGTTTGGAAGTGGATAAAGCTAAGATAGACACCATATCGAAGCTTCCTCCACCTACAAACATAAAAGGGGTCAGAAGTTTCTTAGGTCATGCCGGGTTTTATAGGAGATTTATACAGGATTTTTCGAAAATATCCCGACCCCTAACTAAACTTCTTGAAAAAGATGCACCTTTCATTTTTGATGAGAAGTGCATTTCTGCGTTTGAAACTTTGAAACGACATTTGACTAATGCCCCTATTATGTTTCCACCTGATTGGGATCAACCTTTTGAGATTATGTGTGATGCAAGCGATTACACCGTTGGTGCAGTTCTTGGGCAGCGTAAAAACAATCATTTCCAATCGATTTGTTATGCAAGTCGAACTCTTAACGACGCCCAAGAAAACTACACCACGACGGAAAAAGAGCTTCTAGCGGTAGTTTTTGCCATTGAAAAGTTCAGGTCTTATCTTGTGTTGTCCAAAATCATAGTATACACGGATTACTCCGCCCTTAAATATCTCTTTGCTAAGCCTGATGCTAAGCCCAGACTCATACGATGGATACTTCTGTTGCAAGAGTTTGATATAGAGATAAGAGATAAGGGATAAGAGAGGTGCTGAAAATTTAGCTGCCGATCATTTATCTCGCCTGGAAAATCCATACATGGATTCCGGAGACATAGAATTCATCAGGGATAAATTCCCCGATGAGGGCCTCAATATGATTAAGACCATAGGAGAAGACCCTATACCTTGGTATGCAGATTTTGCAAACTATCTGGCCGCTGGAGTTCTTGTTAAAGGTATGACTCATCAACAAAAAGGTAAGTTCTTCTCGGACCTAAAGTATTATTTTTGGTCTAAACCTTATCTGTTTAGAATAGGACCTGATAGGATACATCGTTGTTGTGTCTCCGACCCTGTTGCTTGGGACATTCTCACTAACTGTCACAAAGGCCCCACAGGAGGCCATTTTGGAGCCAATTTGACTGCCAGAAAAGTCCTCGAATCCGGATTTTATTGGCCTACGATTTTTAAGGATGCTCACACTTTAATAAAATCTTGTGACTCCTGTCAAAGGGCAGGCAACATCACAAAGAAAGATGAGATGCCCCAACAGAGCATCTCCGTTAGTGAAGTGTTTGATGTTTGGGGAATCGATTTCATGGGACCTTTTCCCGACTCTAGAGGCAACAAATACATCTTTGTGGCGGTTGATCATGTTTCCAAATGGGCCAAAGCTAAAGCTTCACCTACAAATGAGGCTAAGGTAGTTGTTGACTTCGTGAAATCTCTTGTATGTAGGTACGGATGTCCGAAGGCGATCATCAGCGATAGAGGAACTCATTTTGCAAACTATCTTTTGGAGAAGACCTTAAAAAGGTATGGAGTGCATCATCGATTCTCGACCGCCTACCATCCGCAAGCCAATGGACAAGCGGAAAACACCAACAGGGCGTTGAAACGAATCTTGGAAAAGACGGTCGATAACAACCCGAAGATATGGTCGCAAAAGCTTGAAGATGCTATGGGCATATCGTACGGCCTACAAAACACCAATTGGGAGTTCTATCGAATGCTTTACGGGAAAGCGTGTCACCTTCCATTCGAGTTCGAATACAAAGCACTGTGGGCGCTAAAGAAAGTTCACTTGGATGACATTTCAAGTGGAAGAGAAAGATTGATAAGCTTGCACGAATTGGAAGAGCTTAGATCTCTCGCTTACGAGAACTCGAAGATCTACAAGGAACAGCGAAAGAAATGGCATGATGCGCATCTAAAGGAAGTAAAAGTGTTCAAGGAGGGGGACAAGGTATTAATGTATCAAACTCGTTTTAAATTTTCCCCCCGGTAAGTTAAAGTCACGATGGATAGGTCCATATGTCGTCTTAAAAGCTTATCCCTCGGGATATGTGGACCTAATGACCGAAATAGGATCATTTAAGGTAAATGGCCATAGACTAAAACTTTACAATGAGAACGACCCTGTCAAAAATGGCGAGGTCTGTCATCTTTCTAAAGAGCCAATTACTTAGGTAATCCCCCGAGTCAGGCTCGCGACTCGTTACAAAAACAAGCGCTTTTCGGGAGACAACCCGTGTTTTTACTAGTTATATTTGCTTTTGTATGTGTTCTAATCAATTTTGCAGCAGTAATCAGATGAAATTGCAACTCAATCAAATTTCAGCAAAGGCCAAACAGAGGCCACTTCGCGATCGCGAAATTCCAAATTTCGCGCCGCGAAGTAAGTGTGCAAGGTAAGTTCGCGAGGAGAAATTTGAAAATAGTGTGTCTGTTACAACTTCGCGACGCGAAGTCTCTAACTTGGCAACGCGAAGTTCGAAACGAGAGGGTTTAAATTGTTTTCTAAAACCCTATTTTCAGTATTTCTCCTCCTCCCTTTTATTTTTCTCTGCAAATCTCTTCCCATTCTGCAAATCCATGGCGTCAAATGTATGTATTCCTCCTCTATTTGCTTTAATTTGAAAGATCCCTACAAGCCCTAGTTGTTTAAACCTGTGTATGATCCTTAAAAAAGGGGATTTCTTGGGTAGGAATGTCTTTAATGTTAGGAGGGGGGATGTTTATTACTTTGATCTGATTAGATGTACACACTTGAGTTTAGTTTTATAAATATTGTGATATGTGTTCAACTCAAGTGTGGGGAAGAATGGTTATAAGCTTGGTGGTAATTAATGTATATGTTTTGTTTGTAGAAAGCTTCATCTTCTCGCAATGCCCAAGACCACCCATGCTTGTCTTTTGATTCCGATAACATCTTACGTAGCGAAAAGATGTCATTGATGATTGAGCTTGAACGCTTGAAAAAGCGGGACGTTGAAATTGGCTCGATTGTTGATTTGCACTTTGTCGAGGAGATTGGATTTGGGGATAGGCTTTCAAGCCTCTTGAGGAGAGAGTACCGCGATCACTTTGGTGTAGTTCGTTTTGTGAGCAACGATTGGGAGAAAGCGCTAAAAACCCACGAACCGATCTACTATGAGCTTGTGGTGGAATTCTTGGCTACATTTAGCTTCGATGTGGAGGGATATGAGGAAGATAGAATCGATGGCCCTTGTATACGATTCCATTTGCTTGGAGAATGGTATGGAATCACACTACCGCGTTTTGGAGTGTTGCTCGGACTTTTCACGGCGGCTCAGTCGAGGTCCGAATACTTTTCTCATTATTTCTTAACCGGCGCTTGTGATCCCAGTGTGCCGAGTTTGTGGGCGCGAATTTTTGGGCTACCATTGGATCGGGACCGTATCTACAGTCCAATACCAAGGAAAGTTCTATCACTCTACCGGAGCATCGCCTTCTTCATCGGATGCTTGTTCACTCTTTTGCTTACCGGAAAGCTATCAAGGAAAAGGTGCCGGAAGGAGATCTTTGGCTTCTTTCACGATTGGTTAATCGGAACGCAATAACCAATATCTCTTATGTGATGGCAAAAATGTTCCAAAGCGCCGGCAAGGTGCACGATAAGGCCGGAACGGGCCTTTGTGGGGGACATTTCATTACGGTTATAGCGGAGAAGTTGGGAACTCTTACACCGGACGTTTGTGAAACTCTCACCAAGTTGTCTCCTATGGGATTTCTCGATAAAGTTCTTTTTCGTTCTATGAAGTTACTTGCACCGGGACCTCGAAGGGGTACTTTTGTTTGGATTGGGGATGCTACACACAATGAAGAGCCGATTGGCATGGCTACTTCACCGCCTCAACCAACCTTCCCGGGGCAATCGAGCAACCCTCCACCGGCAAATCAACAAGGATCGGGATCCATCCATGAAGCCATTCAAGGTTTATCGGAACAAATGGGACTCGAGCATCACGAGATGATGGAGAGATTGGACCGGATTTCATATGACATGTATGGTGTTCGTCGGGAGTTGTCTTGGGTCACCGCGTCGATGAGCGAGTACTTCGAAAGCGTGGGACATGCTCCCTCGGCTCCTCTCCAACCTCATCCCGTTTGGCGTGATAGTGATGACGGCCCTGCTGGATACTCGACCTACGATGAATGGGCTTTTGAAAACCGTAACTAAGCGGTTTTATTTGATTCGATTGGGTTGTACTCTACTTTGAACTTTAAACTGCGTGGTTGTGTTTGGTTTGGTTGAACAACTTTTTATTTTGTTGGTTTGCTTAGGATTTTAAGTACTCTTTAACTGCTTTAGTTTGGTTTATTTTGTTTAATTCATTTTTACTTTTTACTTTTTTCTTTTTGGTAGTAGATACAACGATCTATGACCTTTGATCGAGCACGATACTTGGAACACACTCTCAGATCAGAACAGATTTCGTCACATAACGCATGAAGTTTCTCTTTTTCCCAATTACTCCATAATTGTTTTGATTGTTGCATTGAGGACACTGCAAATTTTAAGTGTGGGGAGGGGGTTATGTAGACTTATCTGTTTAAATGGGTTCACTTTTTGCTTTTTGGATTTTTCAAATTTTTGAAAGCTTTAAGATTTGACCCCAATTTTTTTCGAAATCTGGAATTGTTTTTGAGACTGAGTTGCTTGCATAGGAGGACACTGAATAGGATTAGTTGAGTAAAAGGATGCCTTGGAATACTGATTACCATGAGTGCCTCACCCAATTCCTTTAAGAGATTGAGCCTTAGTTGTTATATCTATTTATTTCTGTGAGGAATACCGACTTTGACCCAAGGTAGAACTTGTCATTTGAATGCTTGTCGAGACCACATAAGAGGAGTATTTATCACCATTGCACTGATAGAGGCCTTCGTTTCTAACCCTTTTAGCCTTCGTCAGATAACCTCACCATAAGGTTATTTGATTTGCCTAGCCTTTGATTGAAAAGTACTCATCATTAGTACTTCATCCCTTGTAACCATTTTGAGCCTTAGCCTTTTCATTTCTTTACCCACTATACACTTTATCCTTGAGCCTAATTGTTTTATCTATCTTTTGGCCGTGACTCAAATTTGATTCTTGAGACGTTTTGATCCAGTTTTTCAAATCTGACAGTTTTTATCGGATTGAGACTAAAAAGAGCCCAAAAGCAACATAGTTGCTGCTCTGAAAAAAAAAGAGAAAAGAAAGAGAAAATATTTGAGACTCAGAAAAAAAAGAAATATCTAAAGAGTCGAGAATGTTGAAAAAAGAAAAGAATGTGAGCTGAAAAGATTGAAAAAGAATTTGTGCCCCAAATAAGCCATAGGCTTAGGCTAATTCTAAAAGAAAAGACAGTAAATGCTCATCCCAAAGGTTTCATTGTTCGAAAGTCAGATTGCTTCACTGTTTGGATCATTACTGATTGAGTTTTCGAGTTTTTGTTGCAAAACCCTTAGTCACTTATACATCCTTTATCCTACCCTTAACCCTTAGCCTAACATTACAACCCTAAAGTCCTCTTGACGGTTGACAACTTCTCAGTGGTGGAGATTAGATTTGGTGACAAGCTTATGCATGCGGGAATTAGTCGAGTATTGGTGTGATCACTTACATATACACTTTTACCCCCGAGAGATACACTTTATATGATTATTCATACTTTGTGAGGGTGAAAGGTTGATCTTGGTATCCGATTGCATAATGAGTCTTGTTTGTGTGTTCGATTGTGTGAGTATACTTTGTTCTCTTTGATGATCTTGGATGGAGATAATTTTGGAGTTATCTTTCTTATCTTTCAGTCTTTTGATTGAGGACAATCAAAGCTTAAGTGTGGGGATTTTGATAACACCAAAATTATACATGTTTTGGTTGAGCGTAATTGTATGACTTTACCCCATTTCTCACCCATTTCTGATCATTTCACTCACTAAATAAGCTTATTATTGTTTATGTAGGATTTGGAGGCCGTGGAACGGAAAAGTACGAAAAAAGGCGAGAAAATGTGAAAAATGCACAAAATCAACACAGTGGCAATCTGGCAATCGCGAAGTTCACAATCTGGCGCCGCCAGATTCGACAAAGTTGAAGACCAGAGTTGACCTAAGTGTTTGGCACCGCCAAACTCGCAGTCTGGCGATCGCCAGATGACCCCTGGATGTTTTCTTTTAAATACCAGCCTCCTCCTTCAGTTCAAAGCATGATTTTCGGTACGGGTTACGAGGCAGAAACGAGAGGGAGAGTCCGAGTGGTGCCAATACGCCGCGGGAGCCGATCTTCGATCATCCGTCGTTGTATTGTCGGTATCATGTCGATGTTTACTATTGCTTTTGTTTTCATTATGTTTAGTGAGGAGTCTTTTAATAGTGGTACTTGTCATGGTCGATGAACCATTGTGGATGATGATTTGATATAGTTAATGTTTATTGATTTGTTTTTGGTTAATTGAATGTGTGTTATGGTTCCGTTCTGATTATTATTGTTTGGTTATTTGAACTCCTCTGGTTGGGTGTATCTGATTGACTAAAGTAGATAGACTCCGATAGGATAATCAACCTACCTTAACCTACCCTTGACCAAGAGAGTTGTGTTAAGTGGTTACTTGGACCGAGAGTGACCTGGAGGTAGAAAACCATGCAATAGAATTAGAATTGGATTTCCGGTGCGAGGTTGCCTGACAAACGACCTAAGTATTGGACTAGGAGGACCAAGACCTAGTTAGAGACCATAATCACTACATGTTAGGGTGTCCCAGACTTAAATTCCTACAATAACCAAAACAACCAAACCTTTGGCCTATTTAAATCATCCACTTGGGGATTCACTATACCATGATAAGTGCTGCTGTTTTCCTTCGTATAGTTCTTAATTAATCTCTTTAATGGCTTTCTTAGTTAATAGTTAAATTAGTTGTCTTTTTAGTATTAAAACCTTTTTCATAACCCCCCCAAAGCTTTAGGTTAATTAAACTGATTTAGACTAACCGTCTACGATAACTTGACCGTTCCCAGTGGTAGATACGATACCTGGACTTTCCTACACTATATTACTCACGATCAGGTACGCTTGCCTGTATATGTGGTAAGACAGTGGCTAGGCATTAGAGGTTAAAACTTGTTACGCTTTTTATGTATGATAATTACCGCATCAGGCCCTCCTCGCGTCGCGAGATTCGAAAATTTTACCTGTTACCATGGCTTACCAACTTCGCGTCGCCAAACTTGAAAACTGGCGATCGCGAGTTTGCTTCTGTTTCCAACTTTTCAAAAACTCTATCTCGCGTCGGATTTGCTCGATTTTGGCGTCTATCTCCTCCGTATGGTTACCTAAGCAATATCAAACAAAAAGATTAACAAAAACACACACGAAAAACTTAAAAATGCAAAAAGAAAGAAAGTGCTCGGGTTGCCTCCCGAGAAGCGCTTCGTTTTTGGACGGGTCTAGAGCTCAACCCCTTTTTCGGCTCATTTCTTGGCACGTCGGGATGACGAGCCTCTCTTCTTCCTGAACTCCTTCTTGGAGGGTCCCGACCCATTGGTTGTTTGCTCCTTTTGGCGTATTGGGTTCGGATAATCCTCCGTCTTCTTTCCACGTTCATGAGGTAGTAACGGGCGGTTCATGCTTTTCTTGTAGGCCAGAGAAGGATCTTCATACTGTTCATCAAGATGTCTGACCGGCTCTCCGTTAGGATCAAAGTAAATCCGATTTTCTCCATACCCCAAGCTCGTCACCTGGTTTCGCATATCGGTATTCACTTGAGCGGTGTGCAAGAAAGATCTCCCGAGGATAATCGGGATCTCCGTGTTCTGTGGAAGATTAGCTATAACGAAGTCCGTATAGTAGACAAAATTGCCAATGCGAATTGGGACTCCTTCCGCTATTCCTAACGGCTTTGTCATGTAACCGTTCACTCCTCGGTATTGATAGTCTGTTGGCAGAATCTTCTTAACTCCCATTTTCCTGCAATAACCAACAGGCATCATGTTAAGTGCGGCACCTGAATCTACCAAAGCAAGACCATTAAATTTATGACAAGAAATAGGTAAGTTGTAACTCCCCGGATCATGCTTGATAGGTGCAATATAGATGAGGTCATCCTCCGGTGCTTTTTCCTTCTCTTTCTCCTTGCCTTTATCCTCTTTCTTCGGAATCACGAACTCCGTGTATCCGCCTTGCTTTCCATCTTCCTTCTCATCATCACTCGAAGCAACGGGTCCTTTAAGTCCTAGATGCTCGAATGAAATGGTGAACCCTTCCGAGTCATAATCCGTGGCATAATCGGGTTCACTACCGCTATCGCTCTCCACATACTTCTTTGTGTAGATGTCCGTCCACTTCTTCTTTGATGGTTCTCCAGTCATCATGAGCATCGGCTTCACATTCTCCACCTTCGGGTTGACTTGTGTTTGCGTCGGTAACTCCCCTTGAGTCCTTTCACTTAGCATTTGCGAAACACGTCCAACCTGCAATTCCAAATTCTGGATAGTACTCTGGTGGTTACGTAAGTATGAACTTACCTCATCATTTAGCTTCTTTTGCGTATCCATGAATTGGACAATCCGATCCTTGATAGAAACACGTGGCTCTCCATCCGGTCTTTGGTTTTGTTGATTTGGTGCAAAGAAACCGGGAGGTCTCTGGATGAAATTACGATTGTTGTTCCACCTCCCTTGGTAATTGCCTCGGTTAATATAGTTCACCTCCTCGGGTGTCATCATTGGTCGATTCGGGCAATCCTTTGTCAAGTGTGGTCCATTGCACTCCTTGCATCCAACCTGCAAAGCATGAACAGATTTAATTAGTTCTTCGATTTTCCGTTCAAACTTTCCCTATTGGTTTTTCATTGCGGCTAGTTCATCGGATGGATCGAAGTCGGTTGAGATTTTCCCGGCCATCCTCGGGATTTGCAAGCGCTTGTCCGTCCTCCAATCTATGTTGTGTATGAGCATGTCTTCGAGGAGCTTGTAACCTTCCGTGGGCGTTTTGTACATAAAGACACATCCGGCAGATGAATCCAATGTAGCTCGTGAAGAATAAGCAAGCCCACTATAGAAAGTTTGGACTTGTTCACTCTTATTCAATCCGTGACTCGGGCACGAATTTAGAAGGTGCTTGAAACGTTCCCATGCTTCGGATATGGTCTCCCCGTCATCTTGTTGGAAGGATCGGATATTATTGTTCCAGATTCAAGTTCTAATCAACATGCAACAACTAGAGAATGAATTGATAAGCCATATGTCATTGATTCTTGGATGAAAAGTTTACACACACTAACACACCAAGAACACACACACTTAAGAACTAACTTTCTCTCTTCACTCTCTTTTCCACGTTTTACACATACATGCATGTTATACTTTCCAAATGACATCACATGGGTATTTATACCCAAACATCTAAACCCTTACACTTTACTACATTTGCACTTTCTACCCTTATTACACAAAACTATTACAAACTAACATTTAAACCAACTAAACAATTAAAGCAAGCTTTGACTTTCTTTGACCACTTTGACTTTGCCTTTGTCTTCACTTTGAGCACCAACTTGTGATCTCGGATACAATCCGATTTTGCATCCAACAATCTCCCCCTTTGGATTCGAGATCACAAAAAGAATTAGGCAAACGTCTTCAAGAAAGCATCAACATTTTAAGCATCAACGATAAGCTTCCTTGAACGATAAGCTTCCGTAATAATCTTCACAAATCATCCAAATCTTCATGAAGCTTTAACAAACTTTGAACAAGAAGCTTTAACGAATCAAGATATCTTCAAATAATCACCAAACTTCAAACATCTCTTGCAAACATCTCTTGTCATATCTCGTAATCTTCTCTTCATCTTGACATTTTGAAACCATCTCCCCAAAGTATCTTCAAAAAAAAAAAACATTTCTAAACCATCTCCCCCTTTTTGATGAAATATGAAATAATCATCAAAACAATAGAAATGTATGATCAGATAACTCGTCTCGTAGTATACAAACACCATCGATATCAAAAACCATCTCACATAACCATCTCCGCCATGTTACTCCAGAATTCCCCTTTTTTCTCCAAAGAAACCGTCAATTCCATACAGTAATCCGAATCTTTTCAAATTCAGATTTAAGTGGGAAAATCCTGAAACAACACATGAATCAGTTGGAATGCCTGTGAGAAGCACAAAGCAACTCAGTACAACAAATGCACTATATAAAGAGCTTTAGTGATGATCACTCCCCAGGGCTTCCGTTCAATCATCGCAAATACTAAAAGTATTCCTATGAACGTTCCGACAAAGAAACAATGCAAGAAGAGTGAAAATATTTCACGACTCGATGTGTAGAAATGTGAAAATATTTCACGACTCGATGTGTAGAAATGAAGTTCGAAGGTAGGACAGCTTCCTTCTGTTTCAATATCGATTTTCCAAATGAAAACTTGATAGATTATGTGCTGCGTCCCCGTGATGAAATGAAACATCTCCTTGTTAAGAAGGAAATGAGTAGCTAGTGGGGTAAAAACGAGAGTCGGCATTGGGCTTTGCCTTGTTTCAATATCGGTCACCAAAGAATGTGAACCAATAGAGTATGTGGTTGCCCGGCTTAGAAAAGGTTGGTGCAGAGTTTTATGTTTCTTTTAACTCTGTTCTCACACCCTCCAATTCTTTTAAGCATCCTCACGTCTAACCAAACTCTCAGATAATATTTTTCCGCTCAATCACTATGAGAATAACTCGACCACCTGAGTTATCTCCCCCACTCTTTGATGGAAACCCCTCACTCAGTTCTCAAGGATAACTTCTTGGGTAGGATTGCCGGTTCTGGAAATCCATAGAAGTTCTGTTAAGCTCACACATCCCATGAAATAAGTTTCCTAAACATGAAAGTACAATGATTCAACGGGTGAATCAATGAGCCAATATGAAGCATGCTCGAACAAATATATATGAACAATATAGGAGCATAAAATTTTTCAAACAAGTATATGAAATGAAGTACATGAATGATATAAACTTGTTTGAGAAAACTGATTCATTATATGTGGTGAGATATGTTCTTGAAAAACTGTGGTTCACACAAAAAAATGATGTTATCTATACGAACGAGATATAGATATAACTTTGAAGAACGTATCCAATCAAAGAAACAATCAAGTACAATGAGGAAATATCAAGCGAGTGTATTACCACCGAAAAATATGGTCATATAGAGACGTGGTAAGAACTAAGTCAAAAGAAGCTAAACCGGTGTGTATGAATACTTGAAAAGTATAGGAAAAGATAATACGCAAGTATTAATCTTTGGAAACACACGGTTAGAAAATATCCGTCAACTCATCATGATATGAAAACATGGAAAATCACACTTCTAATTCGAAAAAAAATCATTTGAGAATCGAGAAGTGAGTTTGAACATTTAAAAACATTTTTCATACCTGAAAGTTGTTCATCTTTCAAATATGTAAGCATTAAAGCTTATTTGAACTCTCCCCCTAAAAATGATATCTCTTTTAAGAACTCCCCCTCAAATAGATAATCTGCAAAACAAAGAAGAAATTGGTATTCATTGAAAATGAATCCTTAGATGTTAGTCAGATAGTATCCAATCCAGAATAATTAAGCAACTCCCCCTTAAATTAAGATGCGAAACAGATTTAAGTAGGACTAAGCATGCCAAGCTTGCTAACCAAAAAGTTAAAACGCTTTTCATCTAAAGGTTTAGTGAAAAGGTCAGCAAGTTGGTAATCTATTTGAACAAAAAACATCTCGATGTTACCTTTCTCCACATTGTCTTTGATAAAATGATACCGGATGTCGATGTGTTTGGTCTTGGAATGCTGAACCGGATTTGACGTTATCGCAATGGCGCTTTCCGAATCACAGTAGATAGGGACTCTCTTCAACTTGTAACCATAATCTAGTAGTTGTGTCTTCATCCAAAGCACTTGCGAACAACAACTTGCGGCGGCCACATATTCTGCTTCAGCCGTAGAAGTGGAGACGCAATTTTGCTTTTTCGAAGTCCAACTAACAAGTTTATCACCTAAAAACTGACATGATCCATAAGTGCTTTTCCTATCTAGTTTGCAACCACCATAATCTGAATCTGTAAAAGATATTAGCTCAAAACTAGAATCTTTCGGATACCAAAGACCCATCTCTGGAGTGCCTTTGAGATACCGTAAGATCCTTTTAACTGCGGCAAGGTGTGACTCTTTAGGATTAGCTTGAAACCTAGCACAAAAACATGTGGCGAACATAATATCCGGTCTAGTCGCAGTGAGGTACAAAAGAGAACCAATCATGCTTCTGTAAATCTTTTGATCAACGGATTTACCGGCTAAATCAGGACCCAAAAGATTTCCGGTTGGCATTGGTGTTTTAATTGGAGAACAATCAGTCATGTTAAACTTTTTCAACATATCTTTAATATATTTTGACTGATTTATAAAGATGCCATCAGGGTTTTGTTTGACTTGAATTCCTAAAAAGAAATTCAATTCACCCATCATGCTCATCTCAAACTCGGTCTCCATGATTTTAGAAAACTTTGTACACAAATCTGGATTAGTAAAACCGAAAATAATGTCGTCAACATAAATTTGAACTAAAAGCAAATCATCACCTTCTTTCTTCAGAAAAAGAGTAGTATCGATCGTACCTCGTTTGAATCCTTTGGATAAGAGATGATTAGTCAGAGTTTTATACCATGCTCTTGGAGCTTGTTTTAAGCCATATAATGCTTTGTCCAAGATGCATACATGATCGGGAAAATCTGGATCGACGAACCCTTCAGGTTGCTCTATATAGACCTCCTCATGCAAGACTCCATTCAAGAACGCAGATTTTACATCCATTTGAAATACCTTGATGTTCTTGTGAGCTGCATAGGCCAGAAAGATTCGAATTGCCTCGATCCGCGCTACCGGTGCAAAAGTCTCATCGTAGTCAATACCTTCTTGTTGAGAATAACCTTTAGCAACCAATCGCGCCTTGTTTCTGACAATCAGTCCGGATTCATCTTTCTTATTTCTGAAGATCCACTTGGTTTTAATGATTGATTTATCTTGCGGTCTCGGAACCAAGCGATACACTTTGTTTCTTTTGAATTGTAGAAGCTCTTCTTGCATTGCTAAAAGCCAATCAGAATCTTCTAATGCTTGAGAGACATTCTTTGGTTCAATTACGCTTAAGAAACTTTTGTATAGGCAGTAATTTGCAGATGCAGATCGCGTTTTAACACCATCATTGACATCACCAATCACATTGTAGAGTGGATGTGCTCTTGTCCATTTCAACTGAGCAGGAAGAATTGCAAGATCATCTAGATTGTTCTGACTATCATTTTCATCAATGATTGCAGGAATCTCTGATTGATCATCGGGGGTTAACTCTGATTGCTCAACACTTGGAACTGGTATAGCCTGATCAGAGTTAGAAGTAAAACAAATATTCTCCGATGGTCCGGAATCATTCACGCTGGAAGGGTCTGGAACATCGTGAATATCAACTCTTGGATTTCTGGAAAGAATGAGATCTTCATTATCTTCACAAATATCCAGAAAAGCATCCATAAACAGTAAATTGAGTTCTGAACTATTTGGATCAGTAATAGAATCAGAAGTCGTTGTAGAAGTTTGACTATGAATTCCGAGTTCTGAACTGCGATGTTCAGAAGTCATCGACACGGTTTCATCAAAGGTGACATAAACGGTTTCCATAACCATCTTGGTTCGTTTGTTGTAGACGCGGAAAGTCTTTGACGTTAGCGAATAACCAAGAAAGTATCCCTCGTCGGCTTTCTTGTCAAACTTACCAAGATTGTCACGGTTATTAAGAATGTAGCACCTACAACCAAAAACATGAAAAAATTTGACATTAGGAACTCTTTGGTTGATTATATGATAAGGAGTTTTCTTGAAACGCTTATTGATGATGGTTCGATTCTGAGTAAAACAAGCCGTTGAAACCGCTTCGGCCCAAAAGGTAAGAGGTAATCCAGAATAAGCTAGCATCGTTCTCGCCGCTTCAACTAATGTTCGATTCCTTCTTTCTACAACTCCATTCTGTTGTGGAGTATAAGCACCTGAAAAATTATGAGAAATACCAACAGATGTTAGATAAGCATCTAAAGTAGCATTTTTAAATTCAGTGCCATTATCACTCCTAATCTTTCGAACTGGAAGTTGCAAAAGAACTTGGATCCTCTTGATAAACTTTATAATCAACTCGGGAGCTTCAGATTTCATTCTCAGAAATTCTAGCCACGTGTACCGTGAGTATTCATCAACCATAACTAGAATGTACTTCTTTCCACTAATTGATTGAATTCTCATCGGTCCGCATAAGTCCATGTGGAGCATTTCGAGTGGTGATTGACATGAAGATTCTGTCTTTGACTTGTGAGAACTTCTCTTCATCTTTCCCATTTGACAAGCCGGACATAAAGCATCTCTATCAAATGTCAACTTTGGAAGACCTTTCACCAATCCACCGTTAGCTAGTTTGCTAATATCTGAGAAATTCTGATGAGAAAATCTTCTATGCCATAGCCAACTTTCGCCTTTTGTTGCCTTTGAAAACATACAAACTGGTGTCGAAGAATCTATCACCGGAAAGTCAACCACATAGAGATTGTAAAACCGTCTCCCATCAAAAATCTCAACACCATCACTATTAATGATAAGACAGTTAATGATGGAAAATAGAACAAGGTTATAACCATCACAAAACTGACTTGCACTAAAAAGATTATGACTTAACCCCTCAACATAAAGTACCTTCTTTATGGATACCTTACCATTTGTAAGAATGCCGTAACCTTTGATGACACCTGTCGTCTTATTCCCAAAACTAACTGTTCCTCCTGGTCGTTCCACATAATTGTGCAACAACTCCTTGTAGCCAGTCATATGTCTTGAACAACCGGAATCGACATACCACATATACCTGGCCTGTAGAAACATGTTAGTTCATCTTGGGAACCCATATCCAAATGGGCCCTTTCTTGTTGGTCTCATACATCTTTAACAAATCAGAAGATGAACCTAAAATCTTACAGTTTATACCAGACTTTGAAATTTATGCATTCAATAAATCTTTAGGAATCCATTTGCACACAAATTTCACATCAACTGATTTATCTTTTGCTTTCGAAAGATTTTTCTTTTTAGCACTAAACACTTTAGCACGATGATCAAACGAGTAAGCACGAGATTTATCATGAGAAACACCACTAGATCTCTTCTTTTTAACATCCCTAGAGTTTAAAGAAAAATAATTATCACCACAATGAGTACAATGCAAACGTTGCATAGCAAAAAACATTAAAGCAGACTCAAATGAGTTTTGACACTTATTCAGATTACATTTATTTGCATTGTCAAAAGATGACTTTTTAACAAAAGTCGCATTTGTAGCAAAATGCTTTTCTTTCTTCTTTGACTCTTTCTTCTTCCACCCTAGGCCATGTCGTTTAAAACTTTTTAAATCTGTAGAATCAGAAGAACTTGAGTTAATAGGTGTCTTAGGAACTGAACATAAACTAGATGAAGTTTTAGAAGATGTTTCAAGTGTAGCACTCGAAGTACTTCCTACCTCAAAAGTACTTGCATCAAAATTTATTGAACAAGTTTCAGACTTTAACAAAGTACACGAGGATTTCTCATCTTTGGAAATTCCACTATCACTTGAAACATTTACAACATTTGGTTTATCTTGTATACCAGATGTTGGTTTTTCAAAAACAGCACCAAATTCCACATCTGGTAGTTTGAGTTCTGATTTAAGGATATCTCCTTCAACCATACTATCTAAACTTTTGTACACAAGATAACCATCTTTGTCAATAACAGCATATGTAATTAACTCAGTCACTTCAGGCTTAATACTTTCATCAAAACTAGGTGGAGTATCTTGAGACTCAAACATGGGGTTTGAAATAAAATTTATCTTTTGCTCTTCAAAACCCTCTTCGATATCATCATCATTATCAGAATCAAAACATGGTTTGGTCTCATCAGAATCAGAATCAGACTCATAATCAGAAACGCTTTTATTTTCTGTAAGATTATTAACTTGTATAAACTCAGAAAGATTTTCACAATCCGTTTCTTTTTCAAGTTCACTTGTCTTATCTTCAGATTTAGGAGTAGAATCAGTAGTCTTTGACTCATTTTCAATATCATTACTAAGCTTTTCAGACTCATTGGAAAAAGACTTTACATCTTGAGAATACAAAGAAACACACTGAGTATGAGAAAACTCGGGTTTTCTTGTTTTATAACTTTGATTTAAATCATCATATTGAAAATTACATGTGAACTCAAAGTTATTCTTTCTCTTTGGCTTTGAATCTGAAAAACTATCACTTGAGTCATCAACAACGTTTTCTTTACCTTTATCCGAAGAATCAGATACTGAACTACCAGATTTTATAAAGGTCTCATTTATTTTTGGAAAACTTAAGTTATCAAACTGATAAAGACCTTGAGGGGCTTTCTTTAAAACATCAATTTCAGGTAAACCTAACCCCATTTTCGGATTGTAAAATCTAGTATCCTTTAGATTATTTGTCAAAAGCTTAAGCGTATGTTGAGTCTGACCTCTTTTGATATTAAGGTCCTCCAACTGTTTGATTTTGGCATAAGCCTCGGATCTATCTTGAAAACACACTTCATATTTGATCATATATTCAGCTTTTTCAGACTCCAAATTTACTAAAGCACTCTTCATCGCAGAAATTTGAGATTCTAGTTTGGCTTTCTCTTTCCTAATCTCAGCCTTTTCAAGCTCACGATCATCCGCTAAAGATTTATATAACTCACATTCATTACTGAATTCAATGTCTCGAGCTCTTTCGAACTTAATATTTTCCTTCAAGTCATCAAATTCAGTTTTTAAAATTAAAAACTGTTCTTCTAAAGAGCATTCATCATTATCAGACATATCCGAGTCAGAAGGAGTTTGACTTACCTCATTTGTTTGTTCGGTCTCTTTGTGAAGGTTGATGGTTTCTTCCACACTTGCCATGAGATTGTAGTGAACTTGTGTGAAATGAGCAGAATCCTCATCATCAGAAGTATCATCATACCAACATTCTGAAGGATCCTTATGCTTAAGATTCATTGTGTAATGATATTTGCTAATAACATATGATCCTATAGGGTCACACCTAATAGCAAGTTGACGCTTATTGATTATTTATTAAGTAATTTGATTATTAATAAATATAATCGACTCTTGTATTTAATTGGAGAATTATTATTTTACGAAAATAATATTTAACCGAAAAATTATTATTTATGGAAATAATATTTTTTCTAAGAGAGAAATAACAATTTATATATACATATGGTATGTTTATAAATTGTGTACATATATTTGGACTTATAGAAGTTCATTATATAATATGTACATATATGTATTTAACTTGTGTATAAATCATTATGTATTTTGTCTTCTTTATTTATCTTGTAAAACCAAGAAGAGACAAGTGAGTATGGGCATGACTTGTATGACTAGTTTTGTCCTCCCATACTCTCTTATACACACCTTACTTATACATCATTAAAAGAGATGGTCTCTTGAAAGAGATCAAATAAAAAGGACATGAGAGAAAGGCTTTCATTTCCTAACTTCTTTTTCTTCTTCTCTTTGATTCTTCTAATAACCATGGGTGATGTATGAAGCAAATAAGATTGCTTAACCATGGCTTCTCCTCCTCTCTCCTTGCTTTCTTTTGAAGAACACTTGGGATATTTGGTGGTTAAATGAGCTACTCTCCTTAAGACTTATTTTGGAATAAGTGCTTAATGGCTTAAGAAGCTTATAATACAAGTGAAGACTAGCATCTTGAAGTGTCTTACTCTTGCTTGGTGGATACATATAGAGGAATTCTACTTTGGGTTCTTGCCATCTACATCAACACCCCAAAACCGAGAGGGTTCAAAGTCTACAAAGGTTGTATCTCTTTATATTTCATTTAGATGTTTTAATCTTTCCATGGTTTTTGCAAGATGATCCTTGGTGGGAAATAAATTGTTTATTGTTATACATTTATAAAATGCTTCCGTTGTCTATTTTAAGTTTTTGGAAACTTATTTCATATAAAAACCCAACACATTCTTCTTCCACCGTCAAGACTTTACCTTCACTCTTGCGTTTCGCAAGTTGAGCCTTCTTAGAGTAGTAGTCAAAATCCCTGACTTTCGGTGCTCTACAATCTTTGACAAAATGGCCTTCTTAAAAATGACTGAACTTTTTCACCGTAGAATCAGATAAGAAAACTAAAAAAGTTTACGTGAAAAAGTGCCCGAAAAACGCTCTACAATTTTTTTTTCCGAACTCTTAAAATAATCCGATTCGGAAAACACTAAATCCGAATCGGATTTTTTTCAATTTTCCGAATCGGAAAATGATGTTTTCCGAATCGGAAAAGAAATTTTGAACAGAGTTCCTAGTGAACTTGTCTCTTTTGTAGTTCTCAAACTTGGGTTTAGAATAGAACTTCTTCTTCCCATACCTCTTTTGGATGGAACTAGACAAAAGAGCAAGTTTATCCGCAACTCTCTTCAAATCAACATCAGATTCTTAGCTATCATCCTCAACAGTTTCCGAATCAGAATCAGACAACTCGGTGACTAAGGCCTTTGAATGACTTTTCTTCTTTGAACTACTCGAGAGAACACTCTTACTCTTTTCAGTCAGAAGAGCCAAAGAATCAGTAATGCTCTTCTGTTTTGTCACAATATCTTTGACCTTCACTTCATGTTGACTAAGAATGGAATATAGATCATGTAAGTCTTCTTCCGCCAAGTTCTTGTTCATTTGAAGATTAACGGAGTAGTGATCCCATTCTGGATTGAGATTCTTCAAGAACTTGAAGTTAATCTCGGAAGTAGACTTTTGCATTCCTTTTCTCCTCAGATCATTCAAAATGATGTTGAACCGACTGTAAGAATCAGCAAGTGTTTCTCCCTCTAAAGCCTTAAAACCTTCATAAGCACCAATTGCTTGGTTTAGCTTGGCTTGGATTGATCTCTCCGTCCCTTGAAACTGCTTCTCTAACTCATCCCACAATTCTTTTGCTGTCTTTCGACTATCAACACGATTGAATAAATCGTTCGGAATTGCCATCAATTTCCGCTCTGATCTTCTCGAGCTCATTGTAATGCCGAAAGAGTTTATACACTCTTCTTGGTTCAATTGCGGGAGTAGTAGCAGTCTCAGGAGTACCGGGAATGTCAATGAAAGGCTTAATTGGACCTTCCTGAATGCTTGTCATGAGAGTCTTGTCGATGTTGTTAAGGAATTGAATCATCCTTACACGCCATTGCGGATATTCTCCAATTTGAAGAACCGGAGGTTTGGACTTTGAACCCATGCTTAATAAATCTCTTGACATCTTTAAAGAACTTGAATATGATCGAAAATTCAATGAAACTGGTAGATTTCTTCCGAACTTCTGAAGGTATGCAAATCTGAGGATCTGTAACTAATCTGAACACTTCTTTGATCAACCAAAAGGTTAGTGACAAAAAGTCAAAAAGTCAACCGAAAAGTCAACCGGTGAATAGTGAAATCCCGAGAAAAAATATTTTTCAAAAATTTGAAAGTTGAATTTGACTGCGAAATTAAAAGAATAGTCCAAAAACTCAACCTCCCGGAAATCACCAAAATCTCGGAAAAACCGGCATTTTTCGGGAAAAAATGACCTTAAAAACGACTGAACTTTTTCACCGTAGAATCAGATAAGAAGTCTAAAAAAGTTTACGTGAAAAAGTGTCCGAAAAACGCTTCCAGACTCGGAATTTTCAATTTTCCGATTCGGAATTTTCAATTTTCCGAATCGGAAAATGTAGTTTCCCGAATCGGAAAAATAAAATTGATAGAGTTCCGAGAAAAATTTCGAGTTGGTATTTGGTCAAATTCCGAATCGGAAAATGATGTTTTCCGAATCGGAGTTTGATTAATACCAAGTCGGAAAACGTGTAAGATCAGATCTAAACAACAATTCGAGTCCAAAAAATTTTCCGATTCGGAAAACTTCAAAATTCCGATTCGGAAAATTTGTATTTTCCGATTCGGAATTTATGAATATTCCGATTCGGAAAATATGAATACCAGTTCGGAAAATCGAACAAAAACCGAGCAGAAGGTAAAAAAAACTCAAAAAGTACTGCTCAAATCATCAAATTTTGACTCAAAATCACTCACAAACACAGTAAAAACATCATTTTAACCACAAACAATCAATTTTACATGCAAACAATGATCAAATGAAGAACATCAAACCTCAAAACTCCATTTTCGAAAATAAACACAAAAAGCTCAAGAAATCATACCAATTTCAACGAATTTCCAGCTCTGATACCACTTGTTGTTCCAGATTCAAGTTCTAATCAACATGTAACAACTAGATAATGAATTGATAAGCCATATGTCATTGATTCTTGGATGAAAAGTTTGCACACACTAACACACCAAGAACACACACATTTAAGAACTAACTTTCTCTCTTCACTCTCTTTTCCACGTTTTACACATACATGCATGTTATACTTTCCAAATTACATCACATGGGTATTTATACCCAAACATCTAAACCCTTACACTTTACTACATTTGCACTTTCTACCCTTATTACACAAAACTATTACAAACTAACATTTAAACCAACTAAACAATTAAAGCAAGCTTTGACTTTCTTTGACCACTTTGACTTTGCCTTTGTCTTCACTTTGAGCACCAACTTGTGATCTCGGATACAATCCGATTTTGCATCCAACAGTTATCGGCTCTTAACTTGTCGATCTTAGATGGTGGAAAGAATCGGGAAAGGAACTTTGAACGAAGTCCTTCCCAAGTAGTGATCGAACTTGGCTCTAACGAGCGCAACCAAGCTCTAGCTTCTCCGGTAAGTGTGAGAGGAAAGACTCGGAGACGAATTGCATCATCTCGGCCTTCCTCCATTTTGAACAGATCACATATATCCACGAAGTTTTCCATATGTACGATAGGATTGCTATCGTTTTTCCCGTCGAAGGTAAGGTCCTTGATCATGTGAAGGAGCTTCCTCGGGATTTCCTTGTTTAGGTCCGGCTTCGTGATCAGATTGGTGGGTACAGTTGGAGCGGCTCTCCTGGCGGTCCACATCGGTGCCTCGTCTCCCATCTCAAAAATCAAAGTTCTCGGGCGAACTTTGTTGGCTTTCGACTTCTTTTTGTTTCTTTTTCTGAATTCTCTCTCCGGCTCCTCAAATGGCTCTAACAAGTCTGCCGTGACTGAAACCACAACAAACGGTTACGGGCAACTTGCGGGAAACAAAGAGATAAAATAAAATAAAAATAACTAATTAAACTAGAAAGCGAAAAACTTGCAAGGGAAAGAATCCCTCACAAGGATCGATTAATAAAATCTAACAACTACCGTTCCCTGGCAACGGCGCCAAAAACTTGATGCGGTAATTATCATATATAAAAAGCGTAACAAGTTTTAACCTCTAATGTCTAGCCACTGTCTTACCACATATACAGGCAAGCGTACCTGATCGTGAGTAATATAGTGTAGGAAAGTCCAGGTATCGTATCTACCACTGGGAACGGTTAAGCTAGATGTCAACTAGAGTATTAATCAGTCAATCTAGAAAATGGGGGTTTGCTTTTGAAAAGGTATTTTTAAAGATAAAAGACAATAAATAAAATAAACCTAACCAAGAAGTGGAAAACTGATGAACAAACATACATTGGAGATAAATGAATCCATTATGGTTTACTTTCATAAGACATAGATTTATGATCGTTGTCAGAATTTAAGCACAGAGCATCCGAACATGTATATCTAAGATTAACAACTAGGTGATGGTCCTCCTAGTCCCAATACATAGGTCGTTTGTCAGACATTCTAGTACCGGTCATCCGATCCTATTTCTATTGCATGGTTTTCTACCTCCAGGTCGCTCTCGGTCCGAGTAACCACTTAACACAACTCTCCTGGTCAAAGGGTAGGTTAAGGTAGGTGTGATTATCCTATCGGAGTCTATCTATTTTGGTCAAAACAGATACACCCAACCAATGAGTTCAAATAACCAAACAATATAAATCAGAACGGAATCAAAGACAACATTCAACAAATCATGCATCTAATTAATAAACTGAAATCCAAAGTATTCAAACCATAATGAAAACACAAACGGAATCAGTACATAGACATACTAATCGTAAATGCGTAAACAAACCAAACTAAAGACCGGCCGGTTTGTTGCGGCATTCCCTCGAATCTCCTCCGTAGTCGATCATCGAGCCTCCATCTTCTCGGGTTGGAAACCCTAAGCGGCTCCCAACATCTAACCTAAGAGAGTATTACAGAAAACTGAATAATGGTGAATGAGATGCATAAACTGAATGAACCTAGGCTCTTATTTATAATTAAACCCGGCAGGCCCCGTTTGGCGATCGTGAAACGGCAAGTTTGGCGGCGCTAAACGGGTAACTCAATCTTTCGGATTTCCATCGACTTCTTTAGCGGTGCGAAATGGGCAGCTTGGCGAACGCGAAACGGCAACTGAATCTCCAAAATCTTCACTTTGATCATCTTTTCCTTATTTGTTGAAGATTCTGACTTTGGGAAGAAGTCTTTCTTTTGATGGAGAATGCTGGAACATTCCGGAATAATCTGGTACTGAAATCTCTTCCAAATCTAATCAGATATTTTCTTAGGGAGGAAGCAACTGACTTGGAAGGATTATGGAATATTCCAGATTTGATGGATCTTTTCTTTGGGAGGAAGCCATTAATTTGGAAGGAAAGAAAGATCATAAATGGATTTTAAATTGCCATTTTCCATTTCTTCACAAAGTACCCACTTTTGACGTTTTTTTCCCTCTTTTTCTACTTTTCTGCACAAGTGCCTCCAAAACCTGCAATATTCAAATTCACGCCTTTTTAAGTCAAACTGTATCATAATTGCTTTCAAAATAAAGACAAAAGTGGGGAAATGATGTGAGTAAAATATGTATAATTTTGGAGTTATCACTTACATTTATAAAACTTTTTACAAAATCAGTCCTTGACTAAGCTAACAATCTCCCCCTAAGTTTTATAAATGAAGCACGTCTTGAATCTTCTTTCCAACTTCAGATGATAATAGCAGAGCTTCGAGGTTATCCCATCAGAGAAGTGCACTTCAGAGGCTCTGAGACTTTTATCAGAGGGATTGTAGAGTTTTGACTTGCGTTAACCTTCAAAGCTTTACCATCAGAGACATGTGTCAACAGAGTTCTTGTATTCGAATGCATAGGTTCATCTTCTGCAGAACTTCTCAACAGGAACATGGCAGTGAGCAGATAATTGGTGTAGCTATGCTTGTAGCAAGTTGAGCAGAAGGGCAGAAGAATCGTCTTATAACTTTGAATGCATCAGAGTCTCTGTGATGTTCTACAGAGTCTCTGTGACTTTTGACTTGTACGAATCTGAATCTTCATCTTCTAAGTTCATAAGATTACAGAAGCTCTGAAATATGTTGTAGAGGCTCTGTGACGAATCGTTACAGAAGCTCTGGAATATGTTGCAGAAGCTCTGTGATACTTTACTTTGTCCGGATCTTCATCTTCTGAAAATCGTATGAATGACGAAATCCCCTCGACTTGTGCTCTGTGATTTCTTCACTCAAGAAGCATTGCTCTTTCGACTTTTGCCTCAACTAGTTGCATTTCAAGTAACTCAGTGTAAATGACAGAGGTTCTGCTTCCTGTAAAGTTTAGACTTAGCAGATAAACAAGTGATGGATCTTCGATTCTTCATATTGGACAAAGAGAAGTAGCAGAAGATTCCTTTCCCAGCTCTGTAAATAAGTTTCGTCCAGTGAAATCTTCAGATTCACTTACCATATCTCAACAGAGGGCAGAGAAATAGGAGTGTCGTTCATGCCGGCTTAATTAGGAAACTTTTGTGGACTTTTAAGAGCTCTGCTGGGAAGGTTGACATGGTGTTGTATTTTAAATGTGGTTGGGTTCAGAGGGGTGGGCATGGAGGTTGATGTAGGAGTGGTTTTTGTCTTCTGTGAAATTCAGGGAAGTTCAGTGTTCGAAACTGAACTAAGTCCTCTGTGGATTTGTTGGATATGGTCTTTCAGAAAAATCTTATAGATTTGAGAAACATGTGAAGACCTAAATTGGGGTCAGAGGAAATACCAGGATGGAGGTTCTGCGGATTGAAAGGATAGGACGAATAAGATCGAACAGAGTCTCTATGAAGAAAGATAGAGATTTAACTTTTACAAGATCTTTTCAGCAAGTTATAGACAGTGAGCAGAGAGTTCGGGAGCTATGTCTCTAACACGTTGATTAGATCAAAAAGTTATCTCAATGTTAAAAAGAAAACGGACAGAGACTTCGCGGTGGTTGCAGAGGCTTATGAGAACAACTGGCAGAGGTTCTGACAAGTCCATCACATGGCCTCTCTTTTGATAGAGACTGTAAGAGCGAGCGACCAAGAGGCTCTGTGAGGACTGCCAGAGGTTCTGTGAAGACTGCCAGAGGCTCTGTGGTTCACTTGCCTCTAAGGTTGGTCCTAGTCAAATTTGACGCTGAAGAATAGGTGGTGACACTCATTTGGGGTGAACCACACTATTGACACTGAGAAACCAACCTTAGTATCCCTGTTGAGGGATAGACCACCTTGTGTGATATCCTTTTTGAAAATCACACAGAATCAGAACCTGGAAAAACTCTGATCTGAACAATTTTATCAACATCTGAAACTCAAGAACACGTTGAAGAACGATTTTCGAAAAGAAATTCCTAAATCCAAAACCAACAGTCTTTAAAAAAAACAAATTTCGAAGAAGAAATTGTTTGAAGAACGGACTCAGAAATGAAACGAGACATAGTGAAACACCAAGCTTCCAGATACTTTCCCAAGAAAACTTGTTCTAAAAGGATCGAAAACGAATACTGTTGATTCGTTCCCGCTCTGATACCAATCGAAAGAAATGTAGAACCAAACCCGTACCCGATCCAAACACATACCCTTATTCAATTTAAACTGAAACGACATTGATCATCGAATTGGTACCGCCAATTTCAGAGAAGAAACCCTTGCCAACTGAAATTGAACCTCCATTGTAGCTCGATTTGCCCTAATATTGAACTTGAATTATTGCAGGTGAGTTGTGTTCTTGAAATAGGTGTTATTTTATGTATTATTTGGGTAGAATAACTTCAGTATATGAATGTAGGCATCTGTATTTAAAGACTTTGAATTTTTTTATTTATTTCAAAATTTTATCTTTTATTAGTGTTTTAACTAGCAATAGATTGATTGTAAACATGAAAGCACTAAGTTTTTTATGAATGTTGCAATTTAGGGTTTTATTATTGTTGGCTTATGTGTTTGTTTGGTTATTGCAGGATGGTGAGAAGCTACATCTTCACAGTGCATATTGATGGTTGTTTTAGGTACAACCCCCTTAGGTATGAGCATGGTACTTCAATGGACATCCATATTGATAGAATTCAATATGATGAAATGGTTAGCTTTCTTGAGGAAGAAAGTAAAATTGTGATCTCTACCCTGTTTTGGTGTATTCCTGATAATGAGCTTGAACATGGGTTAGTTAGAATAAGTGATGATAATGACTTGGATGCCTTATTTGACACTGTTGATTCATATGGCCAAATAAGTATTTATGTGGATCACTTTAGTTGTGATATGAGCAAATATCTAGTAAAAGAAGATGTGGATGGTAAGGATATCTTTGAAGGACAAGATAGTACTGTGGATGTGGATGGTAAGGATACCTTGGAAGGAGAAGATGTGGATAGTAAGGATTCCTTTGAAGAAAGTGATGAAGATATGGACTATGACTCTGTAAATGATGATGATGATGACAATAGTGATGTTAACTCCCTAGATCACTTATCTGAAGGAGAAGATGAACTAGTTGAAGTGAGGAAACAAAAAGCTGTTGGAAAGAATGCATCTGCCAAGAAGAGATTGCCAAAGCTAGGAGTAGGGAGAAAGATTAGTGATGAGGATTTTTTGGTGGAAGAACATGATCAATTCATGGATGAGTTGTTAAAGGCTTTGAGAAGTGATGAAACTGTTGACAATTCTGATCATGAAACAGATCATCATGAGGACAGATTCCCTATCCATGATCCATCAACACATTGGAAACTTAAGAAGCCAACGGTATGTTGTTTCTCTACTCCTATAATTATTGTTAATTGATGATATGTTATTTCTTTAATCTAATCAATATTGTTTAACAGGTGGGTGAAAGATATGAATCTCCAAAGCAATTCAAAGAGTGTGTTACATACTATGCACTTGCCAATGGTTATTCCATTTGGTTTGAAGTGAGTTCAAACAAGAAGATGATTGCTAAGTGTGGTAGAAGACAAGAAAGGATAGCTGATCTGAAGCAAGGAAAGAAGACAAAGACACTTAGATATCCTCAGCAGAAAGATACTCAAGGGAATGAATGCAAGTGGAGATGTTTTGCAAGGTGGATGAAGAAAGAGGATTCTTTTCAGGTTATAACTTTAAATGATGTACACACATGTACTAGGAGTTTCAAGTATGGGTCTTTGATTAATTATAAGTGGATAGGGAGGGAGTTTGGGAGTAAGATTAGATTGAATCCTCAAATCAAGTTAACTGAGATAGCTAACTTAGTCATGAAGAAGTATAAATGCATGTTAACACCTAATCAGTGTAGAAGGGCTAAGCTGTGGGCACTTAATGTGTATGAGAGATCACTTGTGGAACATTATGGGATGCTAAGATCATATGGTGATGAATTGTTGAGAAGTAATCCTGGTTCCACAGTGAAACTTGGTGTAACAACAAACCCTGATGACAAAGTATACTTTGACAGATTTTATGTGTGTTTATATGGTCTAAAGGAGGGTTGGAAGAGGGGTTGTAGAAGGATAATTGCACTAGATGGATGTTTCTTGAAAACTATTTGTCAAGGAGAGTTACTAACTGCAATTGGAAGAGATGGGAACAATCACATATTCCCTATTGCTTGGGCAGTTGTGAATGTGGAAAATAAAGATAATTGGGAATGGTTCATTAGACTACTTGGTGAAGATTTGGATATACCACATGGTTAAGGGCTGACACTAATGAGTGATCAACACAAGGTATGTACTTTGTGAACTGAATTCTTGTGTTATCTAGGCACATTTATCTGACTTGATTTTATTTTTGTATGTTGTAGGGATTGATAGAGGCTGTTAAAGAAGCTATGCCATTTGCAGAACATAGGCAGTGTGCTAGGCACATTTATGAGAACTTTAGGAAAGCCTATAGTGGAGTAGAATTTAGAAACCTTTTCTGGAAAGCATCTAAAGCCTCTTATCAACAAGAGTTTGATAGAGTTATGCATGAGATAAAGAATGCAAACCCTGGTGCACATGATTACTTAATGAAGAGAGAACCCAAAACATGGTCTAGGGCTTTTTTTGAGTTGCATAGTGTTTGTGAAGCAGTGGAAAATGGGTTTAGTGAGTGCTTTAACTCTATAATATTGAAAGTAAGGTCCAAGCCCATTATCACTATGTTAGAAGCCATTAGGCTGATCTTGATGGAGAGGATGGAGAAAATGAAGAGAACCAGTGAAGGTTGGAAGCATGATATTTGTCCAACAGTGATCAAGAGAATTGAAACTGCCAAATCAAGCCAAAGGTAACTATTTTAAGTTTGCATTTCTGTTTTTTGTTTTGAGTTTGCAATTGTTTTAAGTTTGCAATTCTGTTTTAACTGCCAATTGTTTTAAGTTTGCAATTCTGCCCAATGATCAACACAATTTTGTTTTGAGTTTGCAATTATGCCCAATGATCAACACAATTCTGTTGGTAACTGTTTTCGTTTATCTGTTTTAAGTTTGCATTATGCAATTATGCAATTCTGCCCAATTCTGTTTTGTTTCTGTTTTAAGTGTTTTGTCTGCAATTATGTTTAGATATTGGCATGTCCTACCTGGGGGTCCTATGTTATTTGAAGTAAGACAAGGACAAGATGCATTCACAGTTGATGAAAGCAACAGAACTTGTAGTTGCAGAATGTGGCAATTATCTGGCATACCATGTCTACATGTAGTTGCAGCCATATGTTACATTAACAAAAATCCAGAAGATTATGTCCCTAACTGGTTCAGAAGAGAGAAGTACCAAGCCACATATGCTCATCACTTGAAACCAGTCCAAGGTATTAACCAATGGAAGCCAAATGATTTGAACAAACCACTGCCTCCTGAACCAAGGAACATGCCTGGTAGACCAAAAAAGAAGAGACAGAGGGCTATCCATGAACCTGCTCCTCATGTGGGTAAGGTGTCAAAGGTTGGAACCACTATGACATGCCAAAATTGTTTCAAACAAGGCCATAACAGGAAAGGGTGCAAGGAAATGCAAAAGATGATGCCACCAAAACCACCTTCAAAGCTAGTTGGTAGGCCAAGAAAGGTTGCTACATCTGCAGAGGGACTAGAGCAGAAAGCTTCAAGAGGTAACTGTATTGTTTAACTTTTGTAACCTTTAGTTCTTTGGTGTGATTTTATCAACTATGTATAACCTATTTCTAAATGGACAGCAAGAGACAAAGGAAAGGGGTTGATGACAGATGCAAGGAAAGGTGTTGATGGGAGCCAAAAGTCTACATCAAATGTTGGAGGGTTCATGGCAGATGCAAGGAAAGGTGTTGATGGGAGCCAAACTACTACATCCCAACCTGAAATCAAAGTGCTGATGTTGATGGGAAGAAAAAAGGAAACAGAGGTGAAAGGTCAGATGCCAACTAGAAGACAAGCACAACATAGGATTTCAAAGATAAACATGCAAAAGAAGATCGAAGGTCCTGGAAACACACCAGATGATGCCATGCTTGTGGATTAGATTGGGTATATGAGGTTTTTTTGGAGATCACATCTTAATGGTTTTTTTGGTGATGGTACATATGTACATCAGATGTTTATGAAACTTTTAGATCACATCTCAATGGTTTTTTTTTTTGTGATGGTACATTTGTACATCAGATGTTTATGAAACTTTTAGTTTCACATCTCAATGGTTATTTTGTAAGGAAAGGGTATGTACATCAGATCTTTGTCTTTGTAATTCCAGGAATGATACTTCAATGGAAATCTCTTGTTTTGTTCAATACCAAGTCTCTTATTTTGCAATTCTTATTTTGTAAGTCTATTCAATACCAAATATCAATCAATAGTGTGTTAAGTTAATAGAAATCAACAGATGTAACTCTTGATTCATTATGTAACTCTTGTGCATTATGTAACTCTTGATTCATTATACCAACTCTTGTGCATTATGTAGCTCTTGATTCATCTATGTACCTATCTGTTTGTACACAAGAACTCAACAGATGGCAAACTTATATATGTTTACTCATCTATGTACCTATCTGTTTGTACACCTTTCATATCCACAAGAACTCAAAAGATAGCAAACATGATTTCTCATTCATCCACAAACTGAAATTACAGCAAATAAGGTAGTAAATTCCTTACAATTAAACTACAATAGCAGCTACTGCAACAACCAAACACATAACTACAACAACTAAGCACATAAGCAGCCTATCATAAACTTTGATTTTTGACTTTGTGATGCTTAAATCTTCCATTATTTTTAGTAGTTCATTTTGAGTGTCTTCATGATCCTGGAACTGATTCTCATTGCCAAATCTTGAAGCTTGAAGATGTAATTGATATACCAACTCCTTGTAATACTGATTTGGAAGCTCATCATCCACAAACTGAAACATATTGCATTTTTTAATTAAACCCTAACAACAATTGGGTCATATTAGATAGTTAACAAAGATATTAGGGAAAATTGGGAAACAAAAACCTGTTGGACTTACATAATTAGGGCAGCTAAGAAACCTTCTTCCGAGATTAGCTTTTGTCCACGATGTTCGAACATTCATCCTATCTCCACAGTAGTAGACGAAATTGGCGCCACCATTGCTAAATTGAACCCCTGATGAGTTGCGATTAGATGAGTAAGAAGATACCATTGCTGAATTGAAGCCCTACCTCTTCTTCTGTCGTATGTTGAAACCCTGATTTGTTTGAAACCCTAAACCCTAATTCGTTCATTTTGGTACCTGATTTGTTTTCCCCCTTTTTATTACACTTAGGTTTAGGTTTTTTTTTTAAAGAAAATTAAATGCCACATCAGTAAAAACCTATTACACATCAGCATTTTGTAGGTAAAAGGTAACCCAGTACACACAATGGCAATTATAACAAGTTCAGTACATTAAATGGTAAGTTTGAAAGTTGAGTACATACAATGATAAAACGTGACAAATTGGATACATTTTGGTGTACTTTCCCCTTTTTTTAAAATATGATCTCTTATACGAACTTTTGTTACTTTAAAATATTTTGAAGATTATTTAAATAGGATCAATCAGAGGTCTGCAAATTAACAAGTTAACATTAAAGGAATATCCCACCTACATCATATAAGCCTAAGGTGGCAGCCTAGAAGTCAACTTGGTAAACTTTATTATAGATAACTAAATTACCTTAGAAATTGAGGGAAGAAAGTAGAGAAGGCAAACTCATCACTGGGATCACCCTTTATTTTTGTTTCTTATTTCCTTTTAAAGTATCGGAGGTAGTTCAGTTTGTCTCCTGATTTGTTCGACGACCGGAAAATATGAAAACAGTACGCGGAGGAGATCTCAGGCGATGGGCACTTTTGTTCTTTGATGATCACTTTCATGGTCTTTTTCTAGAAAATTTACCTTTAAAGCCTGGTATATTTGCAGTTTAACGTGTTAACCGGCTAAAATAACCGAGGTTATAAATAACGTAAGGCATGACGGCTAGGCCAAGCCTTGGAAGCCATGGCGTGAATTATGACGTAAATCTCTATATCATAAATAATACTATATACAATTACAATACATGTTTTTTTACTAATTACTCAATTGCATCAATGATAATTAACAATTTAAAATGAAGTTTTATATATAAATATAATATAATATTATAGTATATATATAAAATTTGACAAATAAGACATTAAAAAGATAAGTTAACATCAAATATTGTGTTACAAAAACCGCGCATTACAACATGGCGTGCCTTAGGCGTAACGTAGCGTGATACACGGCCTTAAGCCACGACGCGCTATTGCGGCTGTTGCAGCGAGCTTTTTCGAACACTGAAAATAACATATTTTTACCAAAGCTTTATCCATTAACTGTATATCAGAGTTTTATTAAAAGTATTTGAATTTGTTTAGGATGATAATAAAAGGTAATAATTAATGTTTGAATTTGTTTATGATGATAAAAAAAGGTAATAAGTTGATAAGTTGGTTTTATCATGTATTTAATATTTTTATACTTGTAAAATGATTAAAAGATGATAAGTTGTTTCAAAAAAAAATATTGTATCAAAAAACTATAAACATTTTCTTCTCTTTTCTATCTGAACACTGAAAAATTCGAATTATCAATAAGCATTTAGGAAAGAACTATATGTAAAAAATCAAGTGTTTTCGAACCTTGTCCTCTTAAATTAAAAAAACACATTCGTTTTATTTTTATAAATAACTTCTAGCAAACAAAAACATTTTTAATCCATATAGATTAATCCACACAAAAAAATTATTGATATAAAATTTAATAAAAAACCAACAAAACAACCTGTAACTAAGTTAACTAATTTTTTAGAACATTTCTTTTATTTAATAGTTCTTATTGTATTTTTGTCTCTTTATTTGAACTAGATATATTTATAGAAAGATGGTCTTTATTAAATACTTATTTGAACTAGATATAATTATAGAAAGATGGTCTTTATTAAATACGTGTGAATTGTTATGTATTATTGTTTGAACTTTCGTGTTTGACATAACAATACAAGAATTTAAAATTATATTATGATGAACGATATTCCACCTTATCCTTCTTGTAACCTTTTGTGATTGCTATATTGTATCTCTAAATTGAATATTGTTTATACTTCTTGTAACCTTTGATTGTAGTTGAGTAACTACTAGAGTTGAACTATATGTTTTAGATTGCCACACAAGATTCAGCACATATAGACATCCATTGTATGATTGTGTTAGATCAATAAAAGGTCATATTTTATACTTTGATGGCTCTTTTTTACTTATTTATACGATGGAAATACTTCTTCAAAATGTACTAAACTATTCTCAATATATTATTGTGTGTATCAACCTATAAAAAAAAAATCCTTTTGTATATATCAACATTATTTTTGAGTCTATTGTGTATATCAGATGACTTGTAACCTGTTGAGCAGGTCACCTCCATCGTTGCCGCCGCCCCGGGGAACCACCGCCACACCCACCTCCACCATCACCCAGCGCCACCCACCTCCACCGACGACCTCCAGCGCCACCCACCTCCACTGGCGACCTCCACCCACCTCCACCATCACCCACCGCCACCCACCCCCCACGACCTCCACCCACCTCCACCATTCACCCACCGCCACCCACCTCCACCGACTCCATCCACTCTATCCTCCCGCCACCGAGAACAACCTAGTTCACACCTCCACCTCCCATCACCACCACTACCTCCACCGCACGACCTCCACCACACCATCACCATCACCATCACCATCACCATCACACCATCACCATCACCATCACCACACATCACCATCACCATCACCATCACCATCAAACACCGCCCATCACCACCACCATCTCCATCACCATCGAACCACAGCCACCCAGAACCACCATCCCCACCGCCAAGAACCTCCCGCTCATAAACACCTCGCAAACATCTCCGACGGTCGTCCTAACTGCCGGTAACGGCTGATGACCGGTTGAGCAGGTCGCCGTACACACAATAGACTCAAAAAAAGTTGATATACAAAAGGAATTTTTTTTAGGTTGATACACACAATAGTATATTGGGGATAGTTTAGTACATTTTAAAGAAGTATTCCCTTATAAGATCATACACCTTTTTCAAAATGGAGAAAAAAAAAGAATTATATTTTTTTTGGTCCAACAGATTCTTTAAAATAAGAAAGTAGAAGAGATAGTGTAAGTTTCTCTAAATTTGAAGAATCTCCAAAAATGATTGCCATAAGTATTTATGTAATCTCCAAAATGGATAATATGTTGAAGTTAAATGATAATTTTCTAGAGATTTTAAACTTTGTTTCTCCATTTTCGGAAAATTCTTGGAGGATCCTTTAGTGATGCTCTAAGTTACCTTACTAGTCAAGAAGTAAATGTTAGGGTTAATATTGTAAAGTTGTATTCAAGTTTAGTGAGAGGTTTTTAGTGTGAAAATTGAGGGGAGCAAAATGTAAATACCCTCTAGGGGTATAAATAGGTTTAGATGAATTAGATTTTATGGTAAGACAACTTATTGAAAAATATATAGTTTGTATGTATTGTTCTCGGGAAAGAAAGGATTGAATGAGATCTGATTAAGAAATTGATTGTTGATTTTAGAATGTTTGTGTTTCTCTTGAAAAATCGAGTTATTTCAATTCAAAAATCAAGATTTAATATAATAATTCTTAGCATGATATCCAGAAGAAGATGCCATTCGTTTGATGAGAAATAAAAAGGAATATCGAAAATTCGAGTGGTTGAAGCTGAAGCAGCTACTTTCGAAGTAACAGAAAGAAAAGCAAAGCGTACGAATCATGTAGCATACGGGTCGAACACGGGGAGGAAATGGATAAAGCATAGGATTCCGTTTCTAAGTCCCTAGTCGTGCGAAATCGATTTTCAAGAAATGATTTTATTCTAAACGATGAAACAAAATTCTAACGAAAAGCAAATAAAAACAAACAACTAAGAAACAATCTAACTAAGTAACAAAAGGAACCTAGCAACTAGTTAAGCAAGCTATCAATTATCTATCTATCAAGTACATCAAATCCTAAATCCTATCCTAAGAAATGGCTAAAATGCAAAAAGAGTGAACTAAGTAAGGATCTAATTACATGATTAAAAGGAAATTTAAAGGCTACACTTCTTGAAAATGAGAATTGGACACCTTATTGTACCGAATCAAAGGATTGTCAAGCATAAAAACGTCCATACTTCTTCAAGAATTATACTCGAAACATTAATCCAATTGAAAATCAATGTTTATTTCCATAACAAGATTTCAATCTTTGGCTAATTCACCTAAATCATTACCGAATTTCCATTCGACTAACGATTGTTTAGAAAACGAATTTGAAAATGAATGAATCAACTAAGCTATTAATTTCCATTAACTAGCTCTAGTTGAATCCACAAATTTACAACTTAGTCAAAATTAAACAATTAGCCAAACTTGATTCAATACAATTTAGTATTCATTTCTCCATTTCAAGACACTAATCTAATTCATATTGGAACCAAAATCACTTAAACCTAACCCTAGATCTACAATTGAACCAAATCAAAGCTATTAAACACAATTCAAAACCTAGATCTACACATGTTATGGACAATTTGGAACCTAATAAACCTAGAACAAAAGCTTTGACTACTCAACATGAAATCAAATTGAATACAAATGAAGGAATCAAAATTGAACACAATTGAACACATCTAATGGAAGTAAGCTACAAATTCACAATCACAATCAACTAAAGTGCAGGAAAATAGACAATTAAACCTAGAAATGCAATAGAAATGAAATCAAACCAAATCAACAATCAAAGCTACAAGTTCTACAATCTAGCAATTTAATCAACAAAATTAACAAAGATAGAAGAAGGAGGAGATACTATTACTCTTAATAAGGAAGAACCTTCAAAGAATTGGAAAACTCCATAGCTATTGAACTCCAAATCAAGGTAAAGCTTCAAACTCCATGGAAATGTAAAACCAGATCTAGATCCCTAATCTCAATATTAACTACTTGAAAACTGAAAAGTAATGTAATGCTTGTCCAAAAACGAGTTCAAAGAGGTATTTATACCCCACAAAATGACAAAAGCAACAAAAATCACGAAAAGTAAGCAGTTGGGTTTGCACCGCTAGCGATCGCTAGCTAGGAAGGCAGCGATCGCTAGCCCTACAAAAACTCAAAATTTATTTTTTTCTCTTCAGCTTTGACTTTCTGCTTGACTTTTCCACACTTTGACTTTCTTCCACTTTGACCACCAGCTTTGACTTTCTCTCTCAAGCTCCTTTTTTCCGGCCTCTTTCTTGTCCTCTCCATCGTCTTCTTCTTCCACCACCATGCCATCTCGAAACGTCTCCACTCCACCATTTCTCGCACCGCCACCATCCGCACCAAAGACCTACTGAAAGCACTCAAATTTACCCGATTAACGCATCAACGTCATAACAATCACACTTTGAATAAAAATGCAAAATATAAAGAAAAAATGCATGAAACCTATATAAACTAAAAGGAAAATCTAACTAAAACATATATGCAAATGATGTAAAATTTATGCAAAACAGTTTGTGAATTGATTTGGGAGCCACAATTGGTATCAGAGCAAGCTAAGAGAAGTTCTTGAGAAATTGGAGAAATTGGAGATGATTTGAAGAAAAATGGAGGTCCTGTGTTCATGTTTGAAGTCGATCTTTGTGGAATCAAAATTCAGAGATCAAACTAAATTAGTTTCTACTTTCTAGCATCGTAGTTTCAATCTTTATTATGAATTCCAATAAGACACTCATGCGTATAGATTCAGACTTTCCATGTCTTTGCTCATAACTTGGTTGTCGATTAGTATACAATTTTAGTATCTCATTTGTTTTGTGTAGATTAATACAAAAATACACACCCTCTGTTGTCATGCATCATGAAACACTTTACTTTTAAAGAACATGTAATAGTTTTTTTTTTCCTTTTTGTTAAAGTGGCTTGTGCATACTTGGTCGTGTAAAGAAAATAATTAAGGTAAATATGAAAACGTATGATACATGTCAGTTCAACATATGAAACTTCTTTTAAGTTCTAGAAAATGAACATAATTGTCAAAAATGGTAGGTAATTTAATTCTTTGCAAGAGTTGACATGCAAATATCAATGATTGATGACTGATGAGAAATTTTATATTATCGTTAATTAATTTTGAACAATTTTAGCCACAAGAATGCTTCAATGAAGAATCAATCTACACTTGTATCCTACTTTATTGTTCTATATGTTGTCTTAGTAATGTTAGACAAATTATATTTTCATTTTACACGTGACTTATTTTGTATATCGTTTATTCTTTAATAGATAAATCTGCATATTTTGGATATTTTTGTATTATGGATACAACATCCTATTTGGTGTAATGTTTTTCATCTATTACTTATTTTACCCTTTTCAACTCTAATTTAGGTAGGATACATTAATTGTTTTTTTTTTCCCTTAACATAAATAACTCGTTCACATTTTCAATCATTGAACAATGAAATCGATGGTAGGTATAAGTTTACAAAGTTTGTAAAATTAATAACGTTTGTAAATAAAACCATCTCTATATATATTAAATTAAAAAAGAAAATATTAAAGGGTATGAAAATACCGTCACTTTATAGGGTTATGGTACTCCTATCCTATTGAGGATTTGATGAAGATAATAAATTAAATTTGATATGATGTTAACGTCCTATTCTCAAGTTTAAAAATTAAGGGAAAGAAAGAGAAAAGGAAAAGAAAGGAAAGAGGAGGGTTATCCCTCCAAATCATCCTATTTTTTAGAAGAAATTGAATGATAATGTTCAAGAGGAAAAAAAGGAGGGTTATCCCTCCAAATCCTTCATTTTTCTCCCTTTAAAAAACTCGAGAATACACAAATCCTTTCAAATCATTTTCTTTTCTTCCTCTAAAAAAAATTCGAGAACAAATTTTTATTAGCTTCCTTATAAATTCTTCTTTCCTTCCTTAAAAAATAACTCAAGAACACATTTTAAGGCCATGCGTACCCATGGCTAGGTTGGGCGGGTTGAAGCCCGCCCACCGACTTTAACGGCTTCATCAGAGTCTGATACATGGTCAGCGGGCTAGGCGGCAATCGGCTTCAAGCGGTTTGCTCACACCGCTGTGTTGTGTGTGTGGGGTGTGTTAAATGAGAGTGTTGGAAGGGTTCGGATACTAATCAAAGAGGGTTTAGAGGGGTAATTGCAGGGCTAAGGAAAAACTGATGTGAAAATTGATGTAGCTAGTGGGGTTGGGAGGGTTGGTTATTAGTAGCCTAAGGGCTTTGAGGGCTTCTAAGATGCATTACTCGTGCCAAAGAGAAAAAAGTATGTTTTTTCTTATTTCCTCCTAAACCGCCAACAATGATTGTTCTTCAAACTGTAAAAAAAGGTTGAAGTTTGAACACACGGTCGCCGGTCGGTATAATTAAGCACCACCTAAACCCTTTTATGGCGATACATACTTTTACTTATGCTTTTCGTAAACCAAATCTTGTGCTAATCCACCATCTATCCCATCCATTCCGTGACTTCAAATTAACTCGGGTTTCAGACTCATCTTCGCCTGCAGACTGCTTTGGTTGATATGAATCTTGGATATCAGTGGTCAGACGAATGCCTGGAAGGTGTTCGATGAAATGCCTGAGAGGAATTTAGTCACCTGGAATGTTGGTAACAGGGTTGGCTAAACAGGGTGAAATTCTGTTAATTGGCAACGTCTTTCTTTCATGTAATTTGGATTAAGGATGGTGTTTCTTGTAATTTGGATTAAGGATGGTGTTTCTTTCATGTAATTTGGATTAAGAATGGTGTTTCTTGGATCATAGAGGCTTGAGGAAGCTGAAACAATGGTTTTCAAGGTACCCACCGTTGAATATGACTATATAACAAGACCAAACAAGTCTTACTTCTTTGGACAGTTGAATTTTCAAAATTAAGAATTGGTTTAAAAGTAGAATGCTTTATATAATAAAGATAAATGATAAAAATGGAAATAATGAAAGTACGTTGTTATTTCTTATTATCCCTCTTCTTTTTTTAATAGTTTACGATTTCAAACGTATCTATGTTAGATAATTAGATTGGAGATTTGGAGAAAGCCTGTTCGTCAAAGACACGTTCTAACTTGGTGGGAATATATTATTTCATTTCCATAAATTAATCATATACCCACTACCATTTTGGCATCACTTAACCAGTTAAGAACACCATATTAATGGAGGATGATCATCCTCCCATGCCTCTATTCTTCTTCACTATTGTATTTCTGCTGCTATCAGATTCTGCTGCACTGAATACCATATCTGCAAATCAAACAATCAAAGATGGTGAAACCATAGTTTCAGATGGTGAGATGTTTGAATTGGGATTTTTCAGCCCCGGAAGATCCAAGAATCGCTACGTCGGCATATGGTACAAGAAGATATCGGTTCAAACCGTTGTGTGGGTTGCCAATAGGGAGACACCCGTTACCGATACATCAGGCGTGCTCAAAGTTAGTAGTAACGGAAACCTGCTGATCATTGGTAGTGGTGGTACCGTAATCTGGTCATCCAATTCCACGGTATCCGTCAGGAATGGTTATCTGGTGGCGCAACTTCTTGATAATGGAAATCTTGTCCTGTGGGACGAACGTAGCACGAAAGAAAATCCCATCTGGCAGAGTTTTGATTACCCAAGTGACAATTTGCTACCAGGGATTAAATTCGGGAAGGATTTGGTAACGGGTCATGAAAGGTATTTGACGTCTTGGAAGAGTCCTGACGATCCTGCTGTAGGTTTGTATAGTGATCGGATGGACACAGACGGATATCCACAGATAATTCAGTGGCGAGATCAAGTTATGATATCGAGACTTGGACCATGGAATGGTCTGGGATTTAGTGGATTTCCTGCTGACATACCGAATCCATTTTACTCGGTAGAGTTTGTTATTAACAAGAAGGAAATATACCATAAATTCGAACTTATTGGCACGGTTCTCCAAAGGGTAGTTTTGACATGGGATGGCAAGTCATTGCACATGCATTGGCTCGAGCGAACCCAAGAGTGGGAGGTGTATCAAGACGGAGCCGTTGATGGTTGTGGTCGTTATGCGCTCTGTGGTCCGTATGGAGTATGTAGCAGCCTTAAGCATCCACCATGTAGTTGTATGGAAGGTTTCGAACCAAGATTTCTAAAGCAATGGAAAGTATCGGATTGGTCAGGTGGGTGTCAACCCAAAAAGCCTTTCGATTGTGGGATTGGGGATGGGTTTCGGAAATTGTCAGGAGTGAAACTTCCTGACACACGACAATCATGGTATAACGTCAGCATGCCGCTTGGAGAATGTGAGTTGGCTTGTAGAAGGAATTGCGATTGTACAGGTTATGCGAATTTAGATATCAGAAAAGGCGGAAGCGGATGTTTGCTATGGTTTCATGAGCTGGTGGATGTTAGAGAGTATGAAACCAATCAAGATCTTTATGTAAGATTGGCGGGCTCCGAGTTAAAAGGTATGCTTTTTGATCAAAACAAGTACAAGCTCTCAAGTTATTCTAGCATTAGCTTCATTTGTACTATATATATGTATGTATCTTTACTAACTAATATTATTTGTTAATGAAAGACTATATGGTCTACAACAGACGGCAAGGAGTACTCATGATCGTCCTACCAATGTCGTTAACTCTGCTGATTTTTTCTGTACTAGCCTATGTCCTTGGAATAATAAAGAAAACACCTCTAAAGAAAGGACAAGGTAACAAAAAAGACCCCATTTTAACTTCTATAAATGAAACAGAATGTTCACGAAAACAGTGTAATCTAAAGCAATTGAACTTATGGTTATGTAGGAAACAGGGAATCTAGCCTTGGTAAAAAGAATACAAGCGTGCCGATGGAAGATCTTGATGAATTACCTGTTTTTAGTCTAGATAAAATAGCCGCAGCTACAGATAACTTCAGTGTTTCAAATAAGATTGGAGAAGGTGGTTTTGGTCCAGTTTATAAGGTAATTTATTTATGTTTTTTCAATAGTGTGCAATGCTTATCAGAATCATGGACCAAAAGGGTACTGTAAAATTTAACTTATTGGTTATGAACTCTGAATCTCTGATCGACTTCAATGTTTCAGGGTGTGTTGGAAGATGGTAGAGAAATAGCTGTAAAGCGACTATCAGAAACTTCTCAACAAGGGTTTGATGAATTCAAGAACGAAGTCATTTGTATTGCAAAGCTTCAACATCGGAATATTGTAAAGCTTCTTGGATATTGCATTCATGAAAATGAAATGATCTTGATTTACGAGTATATGGCTAATAAGAGCTTGGCCTCGTATCTATTTGGTTCGAATCTCTTCCAGATCTACCTCATGTCACCTTTTATGTAGAAATGTTGTTGAATATCTTGCCAACTTTCGTACTCTACAGATGAAGGAAGAAGCTCAATGCTTGATTGGCCTCGGCGCTTTCATATCATAAATGGCACGGCTCGAGGTATTCTTTATCTACATCAAGATTCCCGCCTCCAAATCATCCACAGAGATCTCAAGGCTGCTAATATTTTGCTGGATGGCGACATGAATCCAAAAATATCCGACTTTGGCCTCGCTAGAAAGTTTGTTGGAAATGATGCCTCAGATAAGACGAAGAAAGTGGTCGGAACATAGTAAGAATCTATCAAACGTGATTTGTTAGCCAAGGAAATGGAAATTATACAAGGGACTATAATACTAACATCTCGGTTTAATTTGTTTATCTTTGGTGCAGCGGTTACATTTCTCCTGAGTATGCAGTACACGGGCGCTTCTCTATAAAGTCAGATGTATTTAGCTTTGGTGTTCTAGTGCTGGAGATTGTTAGTGGGATGAAAAACAGGGAGTTTTCTCATGAAGATCACAGGGATAACCTTCTTGGACATGTAAGTTAAGTTGCTAGACTATGGTGCTGTTTACCAAATACTTACCGGGTAAATTCTTACCTGTAAGAGTCACGCTCCTCACTTATCTTATTGGGTAAAATTCTCAGCCATCAAAATGGATTGTTGGTAAGCATCTTTTACCCGGTAAGCACTTATGGTGTAAGATTATAAGTCTTTGCTATACCGGGTAAGATTCTTGGTCCGTGTAATTTTTACCTTGTAAGGTAAGTGACACCGAGGAAGCGTTTGGTAAATGGTTACTAGAATTCTAAAATATGATTTTTGGTATGATCTAGGCATGGAGACTCTATAAAGAAGACAAGTCGATTGAACTTATTACCGAATCTTTACGCACGTCGTGTGTCATCTCAGAAGTAGTACGATCAATACATGTTGCGTTATTATGTGTGCAACATCATGCGGAAGATAGGCCAACTATGTTGTCGGTCGTTTTGATGCTCGTTAGCGATAGTGCATTGCCTCCACCTAAACAACCTGCCTTTTTCACGGAAGAGAATTCTCCTAAACTTGACCCTGTTTCATCACTCGATGAATACATGATAACACTTTTGTATGCTCGGTAGCAAACTGACATTTAGGAATATTTATTATGGTTTTTCTTATTTTCTCTTTATGGCATCTTTCGAACCGTAGCATTACACCGGTTGTCAATTTTATCGGTTATGCATTATATTTTGTAAAATATTTTGAAATACTATTGGAGATTCACACTTCGTGGTCCATGGGATTAGTGCTCTTGTTCTTCGTGTAAGCTAATTAGGTTTGGTTTTAATATGTATGAGTAAATTGCATGATTGGTCCCTGTGGTTTATATAAACTTATACTATATAGAGTGCCTTATTTTACAAACTCATTAATTTGTGCAAACTTTGTAAACCATGTTTTTCACCAATCAGAATCCGTTTTCTTGTTTATTTTTGGTAATTTTATTTATTTTAATTTTTTGATGCTTAATTATAGGAGTTGGTGGTTATATTTTTGAATTTTGCAATTAATCTTGTCCATTGATCATTCTAATCAATGGTTTATATGAGTTTACAAAGTTTGTACAAATTAATGAGTTTATAAAATAAGGTGACTCATACTATATAATATACTAGTTAATGGCCCGTGTAAAATACACGGACGATTTAAACATATTGTTTTAGTTTCTAATAAGAATTAACATTTGCATTATAAAATTCACAAATAATTCACCACAAACCAAACGTAATATCCAATTAACAATATAAATATGACTTAGTTAATTGATAAAAGAAACATTAATGATTTAGTTTAATCATAACCATTTAGGAAATTATATATATAACATTTAAACTACTTTTCTTTCATTTTTTTATTCAAAACTTTCTTTGAAATTGAGTAAGTAGAGAATTATTATTTATTAAAATAATTCTAATTAATCAACGATTTAAATGAAAAAAAATTACTCTTACTTTATTATTAAATATTTTAGTCATCTAATAGTTGTTAAAATATCTGAAATTCTTTTGTTGAAAGATTTGGATTTCGTGAATGATTCTAAAACGGGAGGGATTCTGAAATAAATTATATAGTGTTTTTGATTTGTAGGGTTTTAAAAAAAATTATTATTTATAAATGATCTATAGAATTAGTAATATTAAAAGGATGAAATCTTTAAATTTCAAGAACATCAACAATAGCGTTTTAAATAAAATAAACTTTTATTATTTATAAATAATCTATAAAAAAAATTTAGATTAAAAATAGGAATCTTTAAATTTCAAGAATATCAATGATAGAATTGTAATAAAATGTAAACAACTTAATTTATATCTATTCTTAATATTTACTAATATAAATAAATTAAAAAAATATTCAATATTATACTCATTTTGAAGGTATCGTCGAGACGATTATAAGGGTGCAATTTATAAAAAAGAAAAACAAAAAATTTAAATGGTTTTAATTCATATACATTATTTACCTTAATATGATAAGAATGTAAAGTGAAAATTGAAAAACTAAGGGGTAATAAGTAATTTAATCAAATAATTAAAAGGATACAAAATGTAAATTATAAAAGGGAAACTAATAAATTAATGAGAAATTTTAGGTATGTAAATTTTGGAAAAAAAGATGAAAATAAATTATGATATCATCATTTGATAAGATTTGTTTAATTGACCAATGAAATCATTCAGTTTCATTTCGATGACATCAGCAAAAACCTTATTTTAATATATATATATATATATATATATATATATAGATATGCGTTCCTAGTTTGAAATAATTATGAAAAGCGTTCATGTGGTTTACATTTTGTCATGCCCTTGGTCCCTGAAAGAACTGTAGAACCAAGTTTTCTATGGGATTATGACAAAAACCGATTGAATAACAAGAGATACAGAGAGATTATTGAAAACAGTAATGAAATTGATGAAGAACAAAAACGAAGAACAATGAAATTTCAAACGACTCTCATGTATTACCTTGAAAGGATGATTTCGGCTTGACCGAAATTTACAAAGAATGAAGATTGTTACCCTAATTACATCAATCACTCCTATTTATACTTCTAAACATGGATCCTAAGCCCAAGCCCTTTACATTTTAAAATCCTAAGCCCATTACAATATAATTCAATACAAACACATAAATTGCTTACATTTATAAAACTTTTTACAAAATCAGTCCTTGACTGAGCTAACAATCTCCCCCTAAGTTTTATAAATGAAGCATGTCTTGAATCTTCTTTCAACTTCAGATGATATTAGCAGAGCTTAAGGTTAACTCCTCTGAGAATCACTCTGCAGAGGCTCTGTGGCTTTCGTTAGAGGCTCTGTAGGGTTTTGACTTGTATTAACCTTCAAAGCTTTACCATCAGAGACATGTGTCGACAGAGTTCATGTATTCGAATGCATAGGTTCATCCTCTGTAGTACTTTTCAACAAGAGCAAGCAGTGAGCAAATAGATTCGTGAGCTATGCTTGTAGCAAGTTGAGCAGAATGGCAGAAGAATCATCGTATTACTTTGAATGCATCAGAGTCTCTGTGATGTTTTACAGAGTCTCTGAGATGATCGACAGAAGCTCTGTGACTTTTGACATGTGCGACTCTGAATCTTCATCTAAGTTCATAAGAGTACAGAGGCTCTGAATTATGTTGCAGAGGCTCTGTGACGAATTGTTACAGAAGCTCTGAAATATGTTGCAGAGGCTCTGTGGTACTTCTACTTTATCCGGATTTTCATCTTCTGAGATTCATATGAATGACGAACTCCCCCTCGACTTGTGCTCTGTGATTTCTTCACTTGTCAAGAAGCATTGCTCTTTCGACTTTTGCCTCAACTGATTGCATCCCAAGCAACTCAGCGTGAATGACAGAGGTTCTGCTTCCTGTAGAGTTTAGACTTAGCAGATAAACAAGTGATGGATCTTCGATTCTTCATATTGGACAAAGAGAAGTAGCAGAAGATTCCTTTCCCAGCTCTGTAAACAAGTTCCGTCCAGTGAACTCTTCAGACTCTCTATATCTCAACAGAGGGTAGAGAAATAGGAGTGTAGTTCATGCAGGCTTAATTAGGAAACTTTTGTGGACTTTTAAGAGCTCTGCTGGGAGGGTTGACATGGTGTTGTATTTTAAATGTGGCTGGGTTCAGAGGGGTGGGCATGGAGGTTAGTGTAAGAGTGGTTTTTGTCTTCTGTGAAGTTCAGCGTTCGAAACTGAACTAAGTCCTCTGTGGATTTGTTGGATATGGTCTTTCAGAAAAATCTTAGATTTTGAGAAACACCTGAAGACCTAAATTGGGATCAGAGGAAATACCAGAATGGAGGTTCTGTGAATTAAAAAGGATAGAACGAATAAGATCGAACAGAATCTCTGTGAGGGAGGATAGAGATTTAACTTTTACAAGATCTTTTCAACAAGTTATAGATAGTAAGCAGAGAATTCGGGAGCTATGTCTCTAACAAGTTGATTAGATCAAAAAGTTATCTCAACGTTAAAAAGAAAACGGACAGAGACTCTGCGGTGGTGTCAGAGGCTTATGAGAACAACTGGCAGAGGTTCTGACAAGTCCATCACATGGCCTCTCTTTTGATAGAGACTGTAAGAGCGAGCAACCAAGAGGCTCTGTGATGTCCGCCAGAGGTTCTGTAACCACTGCCAGAGGTTCTGTGGTTTATTTGCCTCTGAGGTTGGTTCTAGTATGAATTTGACACATTCGAGTAGGTGGTGACACTCATTTGGGGTAAACCACCTATTGACTCTTGGAAACCAACCTTAGTATCCCTGTTGAGGGATAGACCACCTTGTGTGATATCCTTTTTGAATATCACACAGAATCAGAACCTGAAACAACTCTGATCTGAACAATTTTTTCAACATCTGAAACTCAAGAACACGTTGAAGAACGTTTTCTGAAAGGAAATTCCTAAATCCAAAACCAACAATCTTCGAAGAAACAAATTTCGAAGACGAAACTGTTTGAAGAACGGACTCAGAAATGAAACGATACATATCAAAACGCTAAATTTACAGATGATTTCCCAAGAAAACTTGTTCTAAAAGGATCGAAAACGAATACTGTTGATTCGTTCCCGCTCTGATACCAATTGAAAGAACTGTAGAACCAAGTTTTCTATGGGATTATGACAAAAACCGATTGAATAACAAGAGATACAGAGAGATTATTGAAAACAGTAATGAAATTGATGAAGAACAAAAACGAAGAACAATGAAATTTCAAACGACTCTCATGTATTACCTTGAAAGGATGATTTCGGCTTGACCGAAATTTACAAAGAATGAAGATTGTTACCCTAATTACATCAATCACTCCTATTTATACTTCTAAACATGGATCCTAAGCCCAAGCCCTTTACATTTTAAAATCCCAAGCCCATTACAATATAATTCAATACAAACACATAAATTGCTTACATTTATAAAACTTTTTACAAAATCAGTCATTGACTGAGCTAACAGTCCCTCTTCCCTAACACCGGTATATGATTTTGTTATTAAGCAAGTTAACTAGAGGGGCATTATAGTTATTTCATTTTTTTTCTATTAGAAATACAGGGACCAATGTTTTAATTTGTTATTACTATGGCCTACTTCACTCTCTCTTCTCTATGAACATGCATGACAACACATACACACACATGTTTTCGTATAACCGGTAAGACCAAATTTTATAATTGAAACTTTATAAGAAAACAATGTGAAGTTAAAAAAAATCGAATTTTCAGAGCAAAAATAATGTAAAGGTAACCTTAACAATGTTTTGTTGTAAAGTTTCAAATGTAAAAACTTGGTCTCACGAAAACAGCTTGACCTCACTTGATTCCAAGTTTATATATATATATATATATATATAGAGAGAGAGAGAGAGAGAGAGGAAAGTTCAAATGTGAACCACTTTTTGGTTGTGAACGTGAGGACAGCTGATAGCGCGACACGTGGCGGCTTTGAGTATGGTCCCTCCCTTTAATTCAATGCGCTCCCATGAATCGCGCCTAGTCATCCGTCGTGGACCTGACGTGGCGCATAGTCATCCGTCACGTGTCGCGCTCTCGGTTGTCCTCATGTTCACAACCGAAAAGTGGTTGACATTTGAACTTTCCTCTCTCTATATATATATTACATTCTTGGATGAATTACATTTTTCATCCATGTAACTTTTTTTTGTAAAATAAAGAAATAATGAAACGACCAAATTACCCTTTTAATAAACCTATTTAGAAGATATAAGTTAACGGTGTTAGGTCGCAGGGACAAAAGAAGTGTGAAACTATAAACCATAAGAATGTTTTTCATAACTAATTCAAAATAGGGACGCATAGTATAGTTTAATTTAAACCATAGGGACCACTTATGTAATTTACTCAATATATATTTTGAATTAGTTGAAAAATGTCTTTAGAATTGTTAAAGACAGTGAATCATTTACGTGACTTCTTCAAATAGCGGATGATATTGAGATAAGTAAAAATACATGAAGAAAATATATTTCAAGCTTTATATCTTTTAGTATTAAAAATTATTTAACTAGTTAGATAAAATAACTAACCCAAGTAATATTTTTTTGAAACAGCAAAATTTTTTATTACCACCAGAACACCAAACCAATACAAAAATCACAGCAGCAGTCCGAAAACAGGGAGCCAAAGAAAAGTCCTCCCAACACAACAAAACACCGCTGGCTTATGAGAAACTAGCGATTTACCCGCCCGTTGGTCGGGTATACAACATGACCATAATCTAGAATTAGATTTTTGATTTATTTCATCATTACAGAATAATGTTTTTCAATCCAGGACAAGAACAATAGTAAACAAACAAAAGTTCCAATGTCTAGGAAAAAAAATCCAAGTATCCCTATACAATCCCTAGTTTTACATTGTTATTAAACAAAAACATATGATGGAAATAGGCAAGATTTAGAAAATATACAGATTTTGAACATGGAAAGAATATACAACCCAAGTTCCATTTTCTTGACCACATATCTATACAAGTTCTTCCAAATGGAAGTTGAACCTGCAAAAACAAAGTCCATAAGTTTCACAAATAAGGAAACCAATAAGGCTCAGGTCATATTGAAAGTTTATTATGTATTTCTTCAGTTGGTGAAATAAATCATCAAATCAGTTGTTATATCCTCCTCTAAATGACAAATATGTCAAATAGAAGGGGCAATGTTTATTTACTAAGAACAAATAAACATACATTTGGTCACATAAAAAATCAAAAAATTTCAAGATCCCAATAGCATAACATAAAACAGATGAACAAATGCCTAAGAATTACCACCTGTTGGTAATTACTAATAGCCATGAATAGATAACAATTACTAAATTATACCAATTCAAATAATAACACATTTTGAACTAAATATGATAAAGGAAAAAAGGAGGCAAGTAATGCAGCACTAAGTATTCCAGTTTATGATCTCTATAAATGTTTGCTTGAAATTGGTTCAAACATGATGAGCTCAACCACTAAAGCCAAAAAAAAGATAAATAAATAATGGGTATACACATCTTGAAAAACAAAATATATCCCCAAAACATGATTTGAACAAACCAGTTGCTATACCCATTTGGCCATCTATAACTTTGACATTTTAAATATGCCCATATAAAATTCCTTGATGCAACTTTGATGTAAAATGCTTCCTATGAGCACTGACATAAAACTTGCACCTCTTAGCAATAATATGAGAAAAATTAATAGCATTCTCACACAATAGTGCTTGAAGCTCTATTACACGCATGAGCAACGTATGTGTTGTGTGGGAATGAATGCTTCCACAAGCATATTGTATCAAGCAACATTTCCCAAATGCTCCACTCACATGTACCAAACACCTGTGTTGGCAAGATAAAACATCACTTAGGGGTTGTTTATCCAACTATTATCCGGTAAGTAAGTAGCACTTACGGTAATGAACATTTTCACTTAGAAACCACTAAACCACCAGTCAAGATACAATAGCCATATCATGAAAGTTAAACACAAATGGTACTTAGGGAGTGTTACTTGCACCTAATTAAAACAATTTCCCACCAAAAAAGAAACATTTAAAAAGATAATCAAGGGCCACGAAAATGGTACAGACTGCTATACCTTATCAGAAAAGCTCAACCTCGATATGTCCATTCTTTGCCTCGTACACCTAATACATGTTTCAGTAAAAATAAGAAAAGAATTGCATCTATGAACAAATATATCCAATAGATTTATTATCGTCGTGAAGCATACTTAGGTTGTGTTTACTAAACGCTTACCTAGGTAAGCAGTTACCAAGTTATATTACGCTAATCAATAAAGACGGCAAAAACCAAGGATCTTACCCGTTAAAGAGCGAACCAATGGTCAAGAGTCTTACCCGGTAAGTGAAGGCGACGAATCTTACCCGATTGGTGCTTACCAGGTGAACTATTGCATCCAGTGTCGTTTTAATAGACAAAAATCTTACTCGATAAGGTAATATTAGTGTTGAATTTTACTGGTAAGCACTTACCGGGTAAATGTTTGCGTAAATGGCTCGTTAGTGGTGTTCAAGAGATGCACAGATCAAATGTTGTTAAAGCACCTATATATATATATATAGACAAGGGATTCCAATAATGAGAATGTTATTCTTTAACTCAAACAGAAAAATTGAACTCACGTCATACTCAGAATGCATGCTCAAACACACATTATGGATTCGACAAAGAGAAAACAGATTGTCAATAGCAATTTTCAACAAATGAACCTGTAGGTTTTTAGCTTCCACATGACAACATTCAATGGTCTCTTGAAGAGTTTATGAGGATATTGCATAAAATACTTTGATCAAAAAGTCCTTCAAATGCAAGATATATAACAACTGATGGTTGTTCCCTTCTTCCAGACCTCCTACCTTGCTGCCATAGGCTACAAATTCAGATGGTTGATATTAGTGAGATGCACAAATTCAGATGGAAAGGCCATATAGAAACAGAATTGACTCACATACCGAGCTTCCTGTTGTTTGAAGATGAATTTTTTAACCATCAAACTAAATAAATGCATCATGGCAATGAAAGTTTTAAATTCAATCTTTGCCTATTATTGAACCAAAATAGATAAAACAAACTGTAGACAAAAGATATGTACCTTAAATCAAGTACATCCCTGGTTGATTGCAAGCCCTTAACTTGTTAAATGCAAATAGTAATATAATCACATAGCATTTGGTCCATCAATCAAGAACGGAAATCAAAGGTGAAATTCAACTGCATGCTTCTAATGCCCATGCTAACTCCCAAATCCTGAATCCCTGAAAGAAAGCACTGAATAATTTCCTATATTAGCACACCATCACTACAGCAAAAATTGTGGGAGGGAAGTTAATGACTTTGTTCAAAAACAGATTGAATGGACAAGTGTTACCTGTTGAATCGATGGCAAACGAAGAAGAAAATAGGAGGGCTGCCATCCATATTTATAGCCGTCATTGGTCCGAGGTTTTTGGGATAATGGGGATGGTGTAGATCGTGGGGAACTGTATGGAAGAAGGAGGTTGAGGATGATTGCCTTGTAGATGGAGAAGAAGAGGGCGTAGAAACAGGGAGGAGTGGGCCGGATGATACGTACGTGGGGAGGAGATGGGTGAAACTGATCATAACTGTAAAATAGGGTATTTTGAAGGGCTTAGATTAAATCTGAAAATGATCCAATGGTGGAGATTGATGCCTTGTTTTTCTGACTCCTTGGGGTCAGTATTATATATAATAAGCCCAGCAGCCAAACAACTCACGAACAAAACCAAAATTGACACTAAAAACAGCACCGAACAAACAGACCCGAAATCCTTTAAACTAACTCACTCTCCACAGCCGTGATTTAGGACGAGCATTACCTCCAGCTTCGTATCTATCTGATCCGCTATTCTAATTAAACTGCGATAATGCTTTGCCATGGCCCCTGCAGCTTTCGAAATAAATACCATATAATAGAAAAAGTTAGCATAAGATGATTCTGGTGGGGTGGTTATCACTCTTTTTCCCCCTACATTGGGTCACTGTTTCGAATCCCTTTGGTTACTTTTTTTTATTTTAAATTCAAATATTTTCCAATTCTTGTGTGGTTACTGTCATATTCATTACATATAATTAATTTTTAAAAGTTGCATAAAAGATTATAAATTAGTTTAATCTAGATTTTAGTCTTACAATAGTCAATATTTATTTCTATCTTTGAACTTATAAAATATATTGCATATAATAGTAAAAAAATGTATAAACCATTTATGTATTTCTATTGATTAATAGTATTAAGGTTTTAAGTACTACTATTATATTGATGAATCTTTTTTGTTTTAATTATTAGTAAATGATAGTTTAAAAGAAATAAAGGTAATGCATATTATAATTTTTCCTTTAGATTGTTAAAGTAGCTAAAGAAAGTTTTTTTTTACTTTTTACAAAAGTTATCAGGGGATTATCGTCAAATAAATATTTTTAAAAACACAATAAATTTATATTGCTATATTTTGGGTCTTCAAATTCTTGTAACATTATTTTTCGGCCCCTGACACTATGATGTTCGTGTTCCGCCACTGATTGTCACACAAGATTTAGCACATGTAGTCATTTATTATATAATTGTGGTAGATCAATAAAACGTCATATTTTATACTTTGATGGCTCTTCTTATCTATTTATATGATCATACATCTTTTTCAAAATGGAGAAATAAAGGACTGTGGACAATTTTTTTTGGTCCAATAGATTCTTCAAAATGGAGAAAGTAGAAGAGATAGTGTAAGTTTCTATAAATTTGAAGATATCTCCAAAAGTGATTGTCATAAGTATTTATGTAATATCCAAAATGGATAATATGTTAGAGTTAAATGATATTTTTTTTAGAGATTTTAAACTTTGTTTCTCCATTTTGGAAAACTTTTAGAGGATCCTTTGGTGATGCTCTAAGTTACCTAGTCAAGAAGTAAATGTTAGGGTTAATATTGTAAAGTTGTATTCAAGTTTAGTGATAGAGGTTGTAAGTCTGAAAATTGAGGGGAGCACAATGTAAATACCCTCAAGGGGTATAAATAGGTTTAGATGAATTAGATTTTACGGTAAGACAACTTAATGAAAAATATACTGTTTGTACTTGTTGTTCTTGGGAAATAAATGACTGAATGAGATCTGATTGAGAAGTTGATTGTTGATTTTAGAATGTTTGTAGATTGATTTGGGAGCCACAATTGGTATCAGAGCATGTTTAGTGAAGTTTTTGAGAAATTGGAGCAGATTTGAAGAAAAATGGAGGTCACGTGTTCATGTTTGAAGTCTATCTTTGTGGAATCAAAATTCAGAGATTAAACTAAATTAGTTAGCATCGTAGTTTCAATTTTTATTATGATTATAATAAGACACTCATGCATATAGATTCAGACTTTCCATATCTTTACTCATAACTTGGTTGTCGATTAGTATACAATTTTAGAATCTCATTTGTTTTGTGTAGATTAATAAAAAATACATACCCTCTCTGTTGTCATGCATCATGAAACACTTTATTTTTAAAGAACATGTAATATTTTTTTTTTCTTTTTTGTTAAAGTGAGTTGTGCATACTTGGTCGTGTAATGAAAATAATTAAGGTAAATATAAAAACGTATGATATATGTTAGTTCAAGCATATGAAACTTCTTTTGGGTTCTAGAAAATGAACATAATTGTCAAAAATGGTAGGTAATTTTCTAATTCTAATTCCATTTAAGAGTTGACATATGCAAATATCAAATGATTGATGAGAAAATTTTGTGTATTATCGTTGTCAATTAGTTTTGAAGTTGAACTTTAGCCACAAGAATGCTTCAATGAATAATCATTCTACACTTGTATTCTACTTTATTGTTCTATGTTTTGTCTTAGTAATAAACAAATTATATTTTCATTTTACACGTGACTTATTCTTAGGCCAGTCCTGAGATTTCGGATGCCCATGGCGAAATCTCAAAAGAATTCCCCTTTGGTATGCAAACGAAAAACCAAACAACAATTTAAAGGGGTTTGGAGCCAACTCAAGTTAGGCCAAGATTGATTTGGTATCCATATATGAAGCGATCATAACTCACAACTGTAGTAAAATTAGGTCCAAAAGCATTGAACCTACTAATGAATACTTGTGCTTGTAAAAGTGATGCCCTTAAGCTAGATGATGCCCTAGGCCACCGCCCCTTTGGCCTATGCCCAGGGCCACCCCTGCTTATTCCGTATATCATTTAGTTTTTAATAAATAAATCATGCATATTTTGGATATTTTTCTATTATGGATACAACATCCAATTTGGTGTAATGTTTTTCATCTATTACCTATTTTACCCTTTTTAACTCTAATTTAGATAGGATGTATTAATTGTTTTTTGCCTTAACATAAATAACTCATTCACATTTTCGACCATTGAATAATAAAATCGATAACCACAAGGGCTTGTGGCGTAACGGTAAGGCCTGTGATGAATGTGGATGATATCCCTCCAAATCATCCAAATTTTAAGAAAAAAAATGGAATGATAAAGTTGAAGAAAGAAAAAAAAAGGAGGATTATCCCTCTAAATCTTTCTTTTTTCCTTCCTTTAAAAAAGTTGAGAACACACAAATTTCTTTAAATCCTTATGCTTTCTTCCTCTAAAATAATTGGAAAACATTCAACAAGACACTTTTATTAACTTCCTTGTAAATTCTTTTCTTCCCTTCTTTAAAGAACTCATCTGCTCATGTTCGCCTGCAGACTGCTTTGCTAGACGAATGCCTGGAAGGTGTTCGATGAAATGCCTGAGAGGAATTTAGTCGCCTGGAATGTGTTGGTAACAGGGTTGGCTAAACAGGGTGAAATTATGTTAACTACCAAGGTCTTTCTTTGATGTTATTCGGATTAAGAACGGTGTTTCTTGGATCAGAGATGCTTCAAGAAGCTGAAACAATGGCTTTGAAGGAACCCCACCGTTGAATATAGCTATATAACAATGCCAAATAAGTCTTACTTCTTTAAATAGGTTGAATATTCAAAATTAAGAATTAGTTTAAAAGTAGAATGCTATAAATCATAAAAATGGAAATAAAGAAAGTGCGTTGTTATTTCTTATTATCCCTCTTCTTTTTTAATATTTTACAATTTCAACGTATCTAGGTTAGATAATTAGATTGGAGATTTGGAGAAAGCCTGTTTGTCAAAGACACGTTCTAACTTGGTGAGAATACATTATTTCATTTCCATAAATAAATCATATACCCACTACCATTTTGGCATCACTTACACAGCCAAGCCCAAGAACACCATATTAATGGAGGATGATCATCCTCCCATGCCTCTATTCTTCTTCACTATTGTATTTCTGCTGCTATCAGATTCTGCTGCACTAAATACCATATCTGCAAATCAAACAATCAAAGATGGTGAAACCATTGTTTCAGATGGTGAGATGTTTGAATTGGGATTTTTCAGCCCCGGAAGATCCAAGAATCGCTACGTCGGGATATGGTACAAGAAGATATCGGTTCAGACCGTTGTGTGGGTTGCTAATAGGGAGACACCCGTTACCGATACATCAGGCATGCTCAAAGTTGGTAGTGACGGAAACCTGCTGATCATTGGTAGTGGTGGTACCGTAATCTGGTCATCCAATTCCATGGTATCCGTCAGGAATGGTTATCCGGTGGCGCAGCTTCTTGATACCGGAAATCTTGTCCTGTTGGACGAACGTAGCACGAAAGAAAATCCCATCTGGCAAAGTTTCGATTACCCAAGTGACAATTTGTTACCGGGGATTAAATTCGGGAAGGATTTGGTAACGGGTCATGAAAGGTATTTGACGTCTTGGAAGAGTCCTGACGATCCTGCTGTAGGTTTGTATAGTGATCGGATGTACACAGATGGATATCCGCAGATAATTCAGTGGCGAGATCAAGTTATGATATCGAGACTTGGCCCGTGGAATGGTCTGGGATTTAGTGGATTTCCTGCTGACATACCAAATCCATTTTACTCGGTAGAGTTTGTTATTAACGAGAAGGAAATATACCATAAATTCGAACTTATCGGGACAGTTCTCCAAAGGGTACTTTTGACATGGGATGGCAAGTCATTGCACATGCATTGGCTCGAGCGAACCCAAGAGTGGGCGGTGTATCAAGACATGGCCGTTGATGGTTGTGGTCGTTATGCGCTCTGTGGTCCTTATGGAGTATGTAGCAGCCTTAAGCATCCACCGTGTAGTTGTATGGAAGGTTTTGAACCAAGATTTGTAAAGCAATGGAAAGTATCGGATTGGTCAGGTGGGTGTCGACCCAAAAAGCCTTTCGATTGTGGGATTGGGGATGGGTTTCGGAAATTATCAGGAGTGAAAATTCCTGACACACGACAATCATGGTATAATGTCAGCATGACACTTGGAGAATGTGAGATGGCTTGCAGAAGGAATTGCGATTGTACAGCTTACGCGAATTTAGACATCAGAAAAGGCGGAAGCGGATGTTTGCTATGGTTTCATGAGCTGATGGATGTCAGAGAGTATGAAACCAATCAAGATATTTACGTAAGATTGGCGGGCTCCGAGTTAAAAGGTATGCTTCTTGATCTAAACAAGTAGAAGCTCTCAAGTTATTCTAGCATTAGCTTCAATTGTACTATATATCTGTGTGTATCTTTACTAACTACAATTATTTGTTAATGAAAGACTATATGGTCTACAACAGACGGCAAGGAGTACTCATGATCGTCCTGCCAATGTCGTTGGCTCTGCTGATTCTTTCTGTACTAGCCTATGCCCTTAAAATAAGAAAGAAAACACCTCTAAAGAAAGGACAAGGTAACAAAAAGCACCGGTTTTTTACTTCTATAAATGGAACAGAATGTTCACGAAATCAGTGTAATCTAAAGCAATTGAACATATGGTTATGTAGGAAACCGGGAATCTAGCCTTGGTAAAAAGAATACAAGCGTGCCGATGGAAGATCTTGATGACTTACCTGTTTTTAGTCTAGATAAAATAGCCGCAGCTACAGATAACTTGAGTGTTTCCAATAAGATTGGAGAAGGTGGTTTTGGTCCGGTTTATAAGGTAACTTATTGATGTTTTTCGATAGTGTGAAATGCTTATCAGGATCATGAACCAAAAGGGTACTGTAAAGTGTATAGAAATATGTAAGTTATCGAACATAAATTCTGATCGACCTCAATTGTTTCAGGGATTGTTGGAAGATGGTAGGGAAATAGCTGTAAAGCGGCTATCAGAAACTTCTCAACAAGGGTTTGATGAATTCAAGAACGAAGTCATTTGTATTGCAAAGCTTCAACATTGGAATCTTGTGAAGCTTCTTGGATATTGCATTCATGAAAATGAAATGATGTTGATTTACGAGTACATGGCTAACAAAAGCTTGGACTCCTATCTATTTGGTTCGACTCTCTTCCCGATATATCTCATGTTAACCTTTTATGTAGAAATGTTGTTGATAGCTTGCCAAATTTCATACTCCACAGATGAAGGAAGAAGCTCAATGCTTGATTGGCCTCGGCGCTTTCATATCATAAATGGCACGGCTCGAGGTATTCTTTATCTACATCAAGATTCCCGCCTCCAAATCATCCACAGAGATCTCAAGGCCGCTAATATTTTGCTGGATGGTGACATGAATCCAAAAATATCCGACTTTGGCCTCGCTAGAAAGTTTGTTGGAAATGATGCCTTAGATAAGACAAAGAAAGTGGTCGGAACATAGTAAGCATCTATCAAACGTGATTTGTTAGCCAAGCAAGGGACTCTAATACTAACATCACGGTTTAATTTGTTTAACTTTGGTGCAGCGGTTATATTTCTCCCGAGTATGCAGTACACGGGCGTTTCTCTACAAAGTCAGATGTATTTAGCTTCGGTGTTCTGGTGCTGGAGATTGTTAGTGGGATGAAAAACAGAGAGTTTTCTCATGAAGATCACAGGGATAACCTTCTTGGACATGTAAGTTAACTTGCTAGACTATGGTGCTTTTTACCAAATACTTACCGGGTAAACGCTTACATGTAAGAGTCACCCTCCTCACTTATCTTATTGGGTAACAATCTTGACCATCAAAATGGATTGTTGGTAAGAGTCTTTTACCAGTACGCGCTTATTGGGTAAGATTTTGAGTCCTTGCTGTTACCAGGTAAGATTCTTGGTCTTGTAAGGTAAGTGACACTGGATTAGCGTTTGGTAAATGGCTTCTAAATTTCAGTATCTCTACTAGAATTCTAAAATATGATTTTTGGTATGATGTAGGCATGGAGACTCTATAAAGAAGACAAGTCGATTGAACTTATGAGTGAATCTTTACGAGCATCATGTGTCATCTCAGAAGTAGTACGATCAATACATATTGCATTATTATGTGTACAACATCATGCAGAAGATAGGCCAACTATGTTGTCAGTGGTTTTGATGCTGGTTAGCGATAGTGCATTGCCTCCACCTAAGCAACCTGCTTTTTTCACTGAGGAGAATTCTCGTGAACTTGACCCTGTTTCATCACTCGATGAATACATGATAACACTTTTGTATGCTCGATAGGAAGCTGACATATACGAATATTTATGATGTTTTTTTCTCATTTTCTCCTTTTGGCACCTTTCGGACCATAGCATTACACGGGTTGTCAATTCTTGCCTATTCGAATCTAAGCAATTTTTATCGGTTATGCATTATACTTTGTAAAATATCTTGAAATACTATTGGAGATTCTCACTTAGTTATTCAATTGAAAGTTCCGTTTATGTTGTTTGAGATTTAAATGGTTTCATAATATATATTATGTCACCTCAATCTAATTTTATGGGGTTTCTACATATTTATACAGTCGATTTCTGTCTGTCCAAAATGAAATGAACAACAAAATGACCTTGAGGCTCTTCTCCATGGGATAAAAGGAGTGTGAAAATATTAACCACAAGGACGTTTTTTATAGTTATTTTAAAATAGAAATGTATAGTGCAATTTTATGTAAACCATAGGGATCAACATGCAATTTACTCAATATATGTTTAAAACTAGGTAAAAGATGTCTTTAAAATTGTTAAAAACAGTGAATCATTTACCTGACTTCTTCAAATGGCGGATGTTATTGAGATAAGTAAAATATAAGAAGATAATATCTTTCAAGTTTTAGATTTTTCAGTATTAAAAATTATTTGACTATTTAGATAAAATAACTAATCCAAGTATATGGCATCATACTGAAACGTTCTGATAACAAAAATGTGAATAACTCAATATCAAATATCGAACTGATTAGAAATATACAATATTGGTTTGGTACCTGTACCAGTCACAATATTTCGGTACTACTAGTACTTCATCAATCTCGATTTTACGCGTTACAACCTTCAAACCAAACATTGCAATCACTCTATACTATTAACAAAAAACCAACTAAGAGTGAGCATGAGACTAATACCGAAGATTCTTGATACTGATATTACCGAATATCAATTTTAGAAAAAATAAAACCAATTACCGTACCGAAATACATGAATCAGTCCGGGATCGGTACAATACCGATCCGGTATTGGAATTTAGGAATGGGTTTAGTTCCCCAAAATGTATCCAACTTGTCACCCTTTGCTATTTTATATATTGTACTTTAAAAATTACCACTTAATACATCATACTACTAAAATCCTAACATTTTAAATACTAAATGACTTGTAAACCCGGTAGCCGTTCATTCCGGCCACCTGGTCAACTTCTCCGGCGAGATTTTTTCTGGCGAGACTTTTTCCGGCAAAAACCTATCTTCTCCGGCAACCTTCAAGAAGCCATTTTTTCCGGCGAGACTTTTAGCATGAACAACAACCTCCATCTCCGACACCCACCATCTTCTCCGACAACGTCAATCTCCGCCACCCACCATCTTCTCCGGCGACCTTCATCAACCCTTCCGCAAATGGTGGTCGTTGGGAAATCATCAGCATCGTTGCCGGAGAAAATGGAGGTCGTTGGGAAATCGCCGGAAAAGATGGTGGTTGCCAGGAAGTCGTAGGAGAAGATAGTGGTCGTCGGAAAAGTTATTGAAGAAGACGGTGGTGGTCGGAAAAGTCACCGGCGAAGATGGTGGTGGCCGGAAAAGGCGTCGGAAAAGATGGTGCTGGTGGCCGGAAAAATGGTGGTCGTCGGAATGTCACCGGAGAAGATGACCGGATGGCCGGAAAAGTCGCCGGAGGGGGGGTGACCGGCTGGTAACCTTTGGTAGCAGGTCAGATACATTAAAATGTTAGGTTTTAGGTAGTATGATGTATTAGTTGGTAATTTTTGAAGTACAATATATACAATAGCAAAAGATGACAAGTTTGATACATTTTGGGGAACTAAACCCTTTAGGAATCATTTCTCACCCTAGTAATAAAAAGTATATTGGTTTCTAGCTTTTAAGATAGAGGTAGCTTTTAAGGTCTATATGGGTTATGTCTTTCTAATCCTATTCCTAGCTACTTGACGTAATTTTATTAATTAGGTTAGTTTTGTGTGGTTTGGTAATTATATATTATAGCATATTCAAATGTTATCGGCTTTATTTTTTTTAGGATGTTACCAACACTTCCTCAATCAAAAACTATCTAGAAGTTTGGAAATATGTCAATTCATAACTAAAAGGGAGTATAATGATTCAAACCCTTTGTTTTACTAGTTGTATACTTTTTGTAAAAGACGGTCCTATGTTATTGTAAATTGATGATACAAAATTAATACAAATCATTATTAAAAACTATTTCTAATGATTTAAATAAGTTCTCCGCCAACTCTTGGGGTCAAGTCGTCTTTGGTTTGTTTCAATAGGCAACCCCTTTAAAGTAAAGATCCATAAAATTATAAATAATTAAATCAAGATAGAACGAGATCATAATTTCTATATTGGGATTAGTTTCATAATTATTGTTATATTTCTAATTGAAACCGAAGTCATATTAAATTTATATTTGTTAAAGTAAAAAATGTTGAAATTTGTATTTGATTAAACCAATCTGAAATTGAATTAATTTGGTCTAACTTTTAGGTATTTATTCTTTTATTTAATTTATAGAATATTGCTATCTCAAAATGTTAAATAGGAGATTTTGCATTTTTTTTCTCCAATAACTTTATCATTCGAATATTTCAAAATAGAAAAAAAAAAATTCTTAACAAAGAGAAAAATGATTTTTGTTAATACTTCAACCAATAAGATACATTAAAATTAAATGTTTAAACAAGAAAAACAATATTTTAATAATATATTGTTTGTTAATTAATTTTGAGGTTGGATTTTAGCGAACAAGAATGCTTCAACGAAGATTTTAGGTGGCGTTTGATTCGCTAAAATGTTTTTGAATTAATTGGAATTTTGAAGGAATTGGAATCTTAAAGAAATTGGAATCCATTTTCATATTCTATTTGGTTGACAGGAAATAGAATTGGAATTCAATTCCATAATCTGTTTGGTTAGCAGAAATGTCTGATGGAATTACAATTCAGATATGTAAAATGACAGAATTACCCTTCTTTTGTTTTTTTTTGTTTTTCAATTTGTATTATAACTTTTATGTAAAGAATAGTATAAGTTATACAATATTAAAATTTTATTTTATAGATTAAACATTCACTTCAATAAATTATAAGAAAAAAATGCTAATAAAATCATAACTAAAAATCATTTTAATTTCATACATTCATTGCAATACAAGATATAACAATATTTTAATAACTTATATGTAAAAGTAAATATTAATAAATTACAATATATTTATATATAATATGTATATTTATAATATATATATATATTATAAATATATATTTATATTATAAATGTATATTTATTTTATAAAATTTCCATTTGCTCTTGTATGGTCTTGTATCTATTAATTTTTTTTTTTTTTTTTTTTTGAGAAGGTTCATCTGGACTTTGGCCAGACTACATCCTTGGCAATTTTTACCGAGAGCTAAAGCATGCTCCCCTGGGATTAATACTCAGTGGCCCCTGGTTGCTCACCCCCGGATTCGAACTTGGGTGGGTTTTTCCCCAACACCAAGCCTTAACCGGTAGGCTGCCCCATTGGGGTTTGTATCTATTAATTTGTCGGAGAGAACTTTGTTTCATCAAAATATTTACCAATAATTTAATATATATTATATAATTATAAATATATTATAATATTTTTATATGTTAAATATCTATATATAATAAAAGAGTAACTGATTTGACACATGTCGTGCTCTGGTGAGCCGAATTGCCACATGTCGCGTTCTGGTGAGCTGGTTTCAATTATCAAAACAATAAATAAAATAATGTAAAAGATAAATACCAGTTTCAAAAATTCTCTACATAATTAAATCAAACGGTTTAAAAAATCCTCTACATAATTAAATCAAACCTTTTAATCCAAACTATAGATAAATATGAAAACAATAAATAAAATAATGTAAAAGATAAATACCACTTTCAAAAATACATAATTATATCAAACGGTTTAAAAAATCCTCTACATATATTTGTGTAAATTATTATTTTTCATTGGTGATATAAAGAATTAAAAATATTCTCTCTATTTTCAAAGTACAATTTTCTAAGAGTTTTCCAAAGTTGAAAAATCTTACTTTTCTTATTTTCTTAATTCTTAAGAAAATTCCATATAACTTGTTCGAACAAAAAAATATATTCAAACTCTTTAAAAATTTTCATTTTTTAATCCAAACTATAGATAAATATGAAAACAATAAATAAAATAATGTAAAAGATAAATACCACTTTCAAAAATCCTCTACATAATTAAATCAAACAGTTTTAATCCAAAAATACTGTTTGGGTGAAAAATCGCACGACGCACGACGATCGACTTAAAATCATAAGATATCTTTCAGGATGATAATCCTGTATTAAGATAAGGTCCTGAGATGAGATACGTGTACCCTCGATCGATAACGATCAAATATCGAACGATCTTTACATAAGATATCGTACGATATAACCTAGAAACGTACGATATCACACGATATAGCACTAACGATTAAATATAGTTTAAGTATGATCATTCGTAACAGATAAACGACAGGCATTGAAGATCAAATGACCGTTAAAGACCAAGATACGCTCTTCATTAAGCTTCGACCGTTACATGCGAGATTTTAGCTACCGTTATGGCCGTTACATTAAAGACACAATTATGGGACGACCGTTACACTCTGATCAGCTATAAAAGGAGTTCGAAGACATCATTTGAAGACATCTGATTATTTTGGAATCTGCAAACACTCTCTACAAATTCATATATTATTTTCTATAATTTACATTTTGTTTCATTGTAATCATACGATACACGCTGTAATTCTCGAGGACATCACCCCTTATTGGTGATACTTAGTGCAACGTCGACTATAATCCTTTAGTCGACCGCAGGTTTTTTCCTCGATCTTGAGGTTTTTCCTGCGTCATCAAATTGTCTTGTCATTTATTTCATTTTATCGTACGTTTTATCGAACTAAATTTCTTTCTCTCGACGGATTCGCCTCACAACATCTTACGATATTAAATTGTGTAATTTTTTACCAAAACAATTTGGCGCCCACCGTGGGGCCCCGTTCTGAGAAAATTTCGTTTGATAAAACGTTTGCTTACTAATCAAATTCTTCGAGTTGTCTTGAGTATTCATTGCAGGATTATGGAGAATAACTTCCAACCAACTCTGCAACAACAACTAGCAGCTGCACAGCAACAAATCCAGCAGTTGGCTAATCAAAACATGGAAGCCAATAACGAAATCGTACGATTACGAGGTCTAAACCCTCAAGTTACTCAAACTAATCCTGCGATATCAGCACCGCTCCCTAGACCACCTCCCGCTCAGCAGAATCAGTTCAGGACACCACAAGTACCTTCAATGCCTCAAGCCTCTCAAATACCAGTAATGCCACAAGTATCTCAAAACAACGTACGTCCACCTCAGAATAACCAATCTCAAACCATTTTTCCTCCTCTTCCATCAGGACCACCTCCTGTATTTACCTACGTTCAACCCCAAGGTGTTCCTCGACCTTTCTATTCAATCCCAGAATCAATACCACACATACCAACAATAAATACTACCGTAACCCATATCCCAATCCAACCCAACTATCAAGGAAATATTGGAGTAACACCTACTGAAAACCTTATGGACGTACGATTAAAGATGTTGGAGGAACAAAACAAAGCAATGCTCGCATTGCTCGCAAAACTTCCTGGAGTAGCCGTACCAGTTGAAGTCGAACCAAAGACAGGATTTCAAGCTTCACCCTACGTTGATGAAATCGCTCTCATGGAAATACCAAAGAAATACAACATTCCTGCCTTTACAACCAAGTACTCGGGGATAACAGATCCAGTGGAACATGTCGCGCAATACAAACAACTTATGTGGACTGCTTCGATCCCATCTCAATATCAGGAAGCATGCATGTGTAAAAGCTTCGGATCTACTCTTACAGGAGCCGCACTACAATGGCTTATAAATTTAAAGCCAAAGAGTATCGAGTCATTCGCTGAATTGGTGAACCAATTCACTCGGCAGTTCGCGAGCAGTCGCAAGATGGAAAAGCAAACCAGTGATTTGTACTATATCGTACAGAAAACCGGAGAAACGATACGTGATTATTTTAACAGGTTTAATGCAGAAATGATCGAAGTCAAGAATTGCGACATAAAAACCGCAATTGAAGCATACAAACGTGGGCTCGATAATTCTTCAGAATTATATACGGATCTCACAAAATATCCACCAGAGAACTTTGACGACGTACGAGCTCGAACGTTAGCCCACATGAGAATTGAAGACGACGCCATCTTCAGACGGAAACATTCGAACGAAAAGAAAAATCTGGGCACACAGAAGCACGATTTTAAACCTAAGAGAGTAAATAAAATTGGAAACTCTCGACAGGAATCCAAAACTCGCACGAGCAAAGGTACAGGAAGAATTAGATACCCCGATTTATCTACTTACAATTTTGCAGGTACATCCAAAGAACTGGTGGATTCCTTGCGGAAGATCGATGCAAACGTACGATGGCCCAAGAAACCGGAGAACCCCAGCAAAGACAAAGATCAAACTAAATGGTGCGAGTTCCATGCTGATCATGGACACACGACGGACGAATGCATCAGCCTTAAAAAGGAGATTGCTTACCTCAAAACGAATGGGCACCTAAAAGGTATTATCGGCGATGAAGCAAAAAGGCCAGCATCTCCGGTCCATACCAAAGTGGTCAATTGCATTACTGGTGGATCAGAAGTATGTGGTTTGACATACTCTGCGGCCAAACGACACACACGAGAAGGACCTGAAGGATATCCTATTCCTGAAGATTCGAAGACTGCAGCTGAAAAAGAACTTGATGCAGCCAAACTAACGTTCGATCAAGACGATTTATCCGGCGTTAACCAAAAACACCATGATGCTTTAGTTATACAGTTAACCATTGGAAACTGTTTAACCAAGAGAGTATTGGTGGATGGAGGTAGCTCAGCTAACGTTATATTCTCAGATACTCTAAAGATCATGGGCATCGACAGATCCAACATCGTACGACGGACTACAACTCTAGTATGCTTCAATGGAGACGCGACGAGTACCCTCGGAGAAATAGTATTGCCAGTCTTCGCCAAAGGAATCAACAAGCAAACTAAATTCAACGTCATAGATTGTCCATCAGCATACAACGCAATACTTGGAAGACCCTGGATCCATGATATGAAGGCCGTACCATCGACCTATCATCAGAAGATTAAATTTCCATCTCCCTGGGGCGTGCAAGAGATCGTTAGTGAAAAGAAAATCGCTCGTGAGTGCTACAAGATCACGATGAAGACCAGATCACAGGATATCTAGCAATTACAGAGCCAGGATGGAGTGCGATCGTACGATGACCTTCAACTTGAAGAAGTCGTACTAGATCCAAAACATCCTGATCGAAAAGTCTTCGTGGGAGCAACACTAACCCCTGATATAAAAAACAGAATAATATCTTTTTTGCAGGAACACTCAGATTGCTTCGCATGGTCGCACGAAGACATGGTTGGGATTGATCCTGACGTCATATCGCACAAGCTGAACGTGGATCCATCCTTTAAACCAATTAAGCAAAAACGACGTAAGTTCGCGCCAGAACGCAACAAAGTTATTAACGACGAAGTTGATAACTTACTAAAAACAGGAAAGATAAGAGAAGTTAAGTATCCAGATTGGCTGGCAAACGTGGTGGTCGTGCAAAAGAAGAATGGAAAGTGGCGAGTCTGTATCGACTTTACGGATTTAAATAAAGCATGCCCAAAAGACCCGTTTCTACTACCTCACATCGATGCGATGGTCGATGCAACGGCAGGTCATGAATTACTCACATTCATGGACGCTTATTCTGGATACAATCAAATCCTGATGCACACGGACGATCAAGAGAAGACAGCCTTCATGACGGATAAAGGGATATACTGCTACAAGGTGATGCCCTTCGGCCTCAAGAACGCAGGATCAACGTACCAACGACTCGTAAACATGATGTTCAAAGAACATCTTGGTCGAACGATGGAAGTTTACATCGACGATATGCTAGTAAAATCCGAACGATCACATGATCACATTGATCATTTGAAGCAATCGTTCGATATCTTACGACAATACAAAATGAAACTCAATCCTACGAAATGTTCCTTCGGAGTACGTGCTGGAAAATTCCTCGGATACATGGTCACTCAACGTGGGATAGAGGCAAGTCCAGAGCAGATCAAGGCCATCAAAGAGATACAATCCCCGAGAAACGTGAAAGAAGTACAAAAGCTTACTGGACGAGTGGCGGCATTAAACAGATTCATCTCACGATCATCTGACAAATGCCACTTATTTTACAATGTACTACGTAAAAACCAAGGTTTCAATTGGACAGAGGCTCATGAAAAAGCATTGCAAGATCTGAAGCAGTACATGGCCTCCCCTCCATTGTTGACAAAAACCGATTGAAGGCGAAAGCTTGCAATTATACTTAGCCGTCAGCAACAATGCAGTAAGTGCAGTTCTCGTACGAGAGGACGATCAACAACAACATCCGATATACTACATAAGTAAATCCTTTCTAAATGCCGAGACCAGATATACATCGATGGAAAAATTGCTCTTAGGTCTCGTGACAGCAGCTAAAAGGTTACGACATTATTTTGAATCGCATCATATAATAGTCGTAACCAATTATCCTCTCAAGACCGTACTTCGTAAGCCTGAACTTACGGGTCGATTAGCCAAATGGAGTATCTACCTAAGCGGATTTGATCTCACGTAAAAACCCAGAACGGCGATAAAGTCTCAAGCGTTGGCAGATTTCGTGGTAGAATTCAGTCCAGAAATAGAGCAACCATCGCACGACGAAATCAACAATGTGATGATTCAAGACAATCAGCCTTGGACCCTATACGTTGATGGATCCTCTAACATAAGAGGATCGGGATTAGGAATTGTCCTGAAATCATCACACGGGGGGAACATGGTATACTCAATACGATGTGAATTCAAGGCTACCAACAACGAAGCAGAATATGAAGCCTTAATTGCTGGATTGGAAATAGCTTATAACTCGGGGGCACGATGTCTGCACGTACGAAGTGACTCGTTACTAGTGGTGAATCAAATTAACGGTGATTTTCAAGCAAAAGATTCGAAAATGATGGTATATCTCGAGACCGCTAAAGAAAGCATCGCACGATTCGAAAAGTTCTCGATAGAACAAATCCCAAGAGATTTGAACGTTCAAGCTGACGCTTTGGCTAATCTGGGATCCGCATTCAATGAACCAACTTTGGAGAACATTCCAATAATTCATCTTATGATGTCTTCCATCGAAGCAAAAGAAAAAGTACAAATGGTCGAAGAACTCTACAACTGGTCGCTCGATATGTGGAATTATTTAAAGTATGATACGCTTCCCGACGACAAAATGGAAGCTAGAAAGACCAAAGTGAAGGCTTCACGGTATACGATTTTCGAAGGAAGACTATATCGTAAATCCACATCTGGATTGATCCTACGATGCATAACGAGTCAGAAGCATATGAATCAGATCCTACAAGAAATGCACGATGGAGAATGTGGAAACCATTCTGGAGGACGAAGTCTTGCAAATAGAATCTCACGACAAGGCTATTACTGGCCTACTCTTCGAGAAGATGCTATGAGGTACGTACAAAAATGCGACGCCTGCCAAAAACATTCAGGTATGTCCCACTTACCTTCTGAACCCCTACACTCTGTCTTAATCCCATGGCCATTCATGCGATGGGGGATGGACATCGTAGGAAAGTTACCTCCTGCTCCAGGACAGAAAGTTTACTTGCTTGTTCTCACCGATTATTTTTCCAAATGGATCGAAGCTGCTGCTTTTTCTCAGGTAAGAGATAAAGAAGTTATTTCTTTTATCCAAACTAACATTATATACAGGTTTGGAATACCATCAGAGATCATGTGCGATAATGGTTCGCAGTTCATAAGCGAAAGAACTCGTAAGTTCTGCGATGAACGTGGAATTAGGTTAATAACCTCGACACCTAGATACCCACAATCCAATGGTCTAGCAGAATCGAGTAATAAAGTCATCATTAATTCGATTCGAAAAAGGCTAAAGGAAGCAAAGGGAAGATGGGTCGAAGAATTACCTTCAGTCTTATGGGCAAATCGTACGACTCCAAGGACTTCAACAGGACAAACGCCATTTTCCCTCGTTTATGGATGTGAAGCAGTACTACCGATCGAATCTCAACTACCAATCGCAAGGCATCGTACGATGGATCAAAACGTAATAAATCTATATTATGATCTAGATGCATTGGAAGAACTTAGAGAAAAGGCGTTCCAAAAAATGGCATTACAAAAAGCCATGGTCGAACGACATTTCAACAAGAAAGTTAGAGCAAAATTTTTCAAGTAGGCGATTATGTCCTACGACAAGTATTTCAGAATACTCAAGAGCTAAACGCAGGAAAACTTTCCATCAAATGGGAAGGACCTTATATAATCTCTAAGATTATGGGGAATGGAGCATATAAACTTACAACCATCGAAGGTAAAGAAGTTCCACGAAGTTGGAATGCAACACATCTTAAGAGGTACTACTTCTAAACCTTTTCATTTCATATTACTATTTTATTACGAACGATTACTGACTTGGGCGTCGGAGCGCCGTTGGTCAAACCAACGGCCACCCCTTAGCCATTCTTTTCTTATCGCAGGTATCGCACGATAATCGCATGCATCGCACGAATGTCGCAAGTATCGCACGAATAACCTAAGCTTATAACGCACGATCACAATATGCACGCGCGCAAGATAAAACGCCAGTCGCACGATACAAAATAAAGAAACGTTTCTAAAAAGAACTAAGTTCTAAAAACACAAGTTGACATGTACGATAACTAAAATCATTCATTCCAAAAGTACTTAAACAAAATAAAAAAGTACTTAACAGAAAGAAAAATCGTACGATTACAAAATAAAACTAAGTACTAAAAGGGGCATCGGATCCCACAACTCCAGCACCATCGCCCGATCCTTCAGCAGCATCCGTAGATCCCACGATCTTAGGAGGAATCTCTTCAGTAGTCAAGATCGCTGGAGTGGATCCAGAGACCATTTCATTCTGAGTCTCCTCCCCAACGGCAGCAACCTCGACAGGCTTCTCTCCAACCTCCTCATCTAGGTCCTTGAGATCGTCGGCATCCAAGAGATCCTCCGATCCCATAAGCTCACGGAAGGCCTCCAATTCTTCCTTAGCGATCCCAACAGTGAGGGTTCCAGCTATCACACGACGCATAAGGGCCGCACGAGCTACGACCCTTATTAACGCCGCCTCGTCCTTCAAATCCTGGATCTCAGAAGATAAGGCTTCTTCCTTCGATGCCTTTTCTAGCTGCAACGCTTTCAGGTCTTCTTCCAATTTGGATGAGCGATCCAGAACGATCTTCATACGAGCCCGCTGCTCCTCTCTCACACGCTCCACTTCTTCGAGCTTCGCCTCTAGGTCATCGATCTTGACCTGTTTAGCCTCCAGATCGGCCGCAAGTTTGAAGACCTTCTCCTTGGCCTTGTCAGCTTCCTTCACAGCAGCCCTCTCACTAGCCATCTTGGCTCGCATGTCATTCTTTATGGTCTCCATCCGAGAATGAAGACCAAGGCTGGCTTGAAAGCCCTGGAAAGCGAAGAAAGTTAATTAAAAACGTACGATATCAGAAAATAAATCATGCGATAGAAAGAAGACTTACCAAGAAGGAGAGGCCTACAGCCGCAGCATCGATCTCTTTAAACCTCAGCTTGGAAAATTGTTCCTTTTGAGAAGGAAGCAGGAACTGTTCGATGGCTGGGAAGATGTCCTCCTTCTTCATGACATCTCCCTCCAGGAAACCCTTAGGCAAGGTTATGTTCATCGAGGATGAACCAACATCGAAAGACGTCTTCTTTGGCGCCTTCGCAGGAGTCTTTGTTGCTTTGGTTCCTTTCGGCTGATCCTCAGGAGGCGCAGACCTGATCGGTGAGGCATTGATCGCGTCATCCACCTTTCGAACGGTTTCATGCGACGGATCGGAGGTCTCAGACGCAGACCTCGTACGTTTCGCTGGAGGCTCACCTCCAGCCATCTCTTTCTTCTTCAAAGCTGCCCTCCTGGCAGCCTCCAACTGTTCAGCCCTCCTCGACGGTTTCTTCGATGATCCTATAAAAGCAAAATACGTATAAGAAGCAAATAATAAAATAATATCGTACGATATGTTAAACGTACGATATACCTTCCATCTCCTCCTCTGAGATCACTTGGACTTCAGGATCTGTTTGCGTAACTTCTTATTCTTCACACTCTACCACGATCTCTTTAGCCTTCTGGGTAGAGTAAAAAACGTTCACTGATGCTGTACGATAAGAATCGTTCGACTGCAGCCTTTGATTCTTCAGTAGGCTCGAACGAAAAATCAATTTCTGCAAAAATAGTCGAGCATTAGATAAACAGATCAAAAAGTTACGAATAAAAGTATTTTACGAGAAAAACACCTATACCTAATGGATTCCACTCTGGAACCACCCAATCCCCATCTCCTAAGACCGAAGAAGACTGAACGAATACGTATCTTGTCTTCCAACCCCTGTCGTGAACTTGAGTACCGTGAACCAGCATCGAATCCCCTCTGCCTTTGGGAAAAAGACCGTATCGATGATATTCCGTTGGCTTCACCGTATACGCCGTAAGTAGGTCATCGACAGAGAATGCAGGACGACCCCAATCCTTCGTCACACGTTCGATGACGTTAATAACCCTCCAGAATTGGGGCATCAGTTGACCAGGAGAAAGATCGAAACGACTCATGAAAGCTCGCGACAGAGGACTGTATGGCCATCTAAAACCTATTTTGAACGGGTATTCAAACAAAGCAAAAAACCCCGCCGGTGCATCCGCTGGTCTAATCTCACTAGCCACCCTAACCATAGCATTATCCGGCAATCCTGATAATTCCCTTAAAGCCATAACCTCTAAACTATCCTTAATCGTACTCTTAACCTCAGGCGACATAATGAAATCCAACCTATCAAGACTTCTTCTTAACCTAAGAAACCTAAGAGTATCAAGACTTCTAGTACTTTTATGGGCAATGGATTTTAAACGCATGAAAAACTAAGAAGAAGAGGGTACCTTATAAAGAATCGTCGCTCAAATCCTTGCCGAAAATAGAGGATTGATTTTGGGAAACGATTGCTCTAACAAATTAAGAGATATGTATCTAATTCAAATTGAAATTATCTATTATATGGAAACTGAATTTCTCTCCAAGTATTGCAGGTCCAATCGAACAATGACACGCGTTCAATTACAACCGTTGAGAGAACAGCTGTCGTGAACGCGTCATCACGACGACGTCATCGAAACCGTTCCTATTCAAATTGATTTAAATGAAATTCGATTCACTAACAATTGATTATTCTTTAGCATAACTAACGATCAGCTTTTGCAGATAAAAGATTCAGAAATATTCCGAATAAAATTTTTCTAAATCTCGGGGGCAAACTGTTTGGGTGAAAAATCGCACGACGCACGACGATCGACTTAAAATCATAAGATATCTTTCAGGATGATAATCCTGTATTAAGATAAGGTCCTGAGATGAGATACGTGTACCCTCGATCGATAACGATCAAATATCGAACGATCTTTACATAAGATATCGTACGATATAACCTAGAAACGTACGATATCACACGATATAGCACTAACGATTAAATATATTTTAAGTATGATCATTCGTAACAGATAAACGACAGGCATTGAAGATCAAATGACCGTTAAAGACCAAGATACGCTCTTCATTAAGCTTCGACCGTTACATGCGAGATTTTAGCTACCGTTATGGCCGTTACATTAAAGACACAATTATGGGACGACCGTTACACTCTGATCAGCTATAAAAGGAGTTCGAAGACATCATTTGAAGACATCTGATTATTTTGGAATCTGCAAACACTCTCTACAAATTCATATATTATTTTCTATAATTTACATTTTGTTTCATTGTAATCATACGATACACGCTGTAATTCTCGAGGACATCACCCCTTATTGGTGATACTTAGTGCAACGTCGACTATAATCCTTTAGTCGACCGCAGGTTTTTTCCTCGATCTTGAGGTTTTTCCTGCGTCATCAAATTGTCTTGTCATTTATTTCATTTTATCGTACGTTTTATCGAACTAAATTTCTTTCTCTCGACGGATTCGCCTCACAACATCTTACGATATTAAATTGTGTAACTTTTTACCAAAACAAATACACACCTCAATCTCAATCTCAATCTCAATCTCTCAATCTATAAAAACCCCTTTCAATCTCACAATCTCAATCAATTGCTGCAACTCTCTTAATTAAGCCACTATCAATTACACATACACACACAAAGGTAACTAATCAAACGCTCTTTAATTTTTATTTTTTCCTACACATGATGATATGATTATGATGATTCTATTCATGTTTATAGTCCAAGTTGGAGTTGTTGATTTCTCGTATGTGACTTTGTATTTATGGTCATTGATTACACTTTTTGTGTTATTTTGTATTACAAATGCTCTTCAACTTTTAATTTTTCCTACACATGATGATATGATTATGATGATTCTATTCATGTTTATAGTCCAATTTGGAGTTGTTGATTTCTCGTATGTGACTTTGTATTTATGCTCATTGATTACACTTTTTGTGTTATTTTGTATTACAAAAATAGTTCTAATTTTTAATTTTTTTAATCTTTTGAATTTTTACCATATATATATATATATATCATTTTATCACACATCCTATTAAATATTAAACTTCAACCTATTAATTCAACTATTTTATTTTAAAATTGTTAAACTTTATCCTATTAAATATTAAACTTCAACCTATTAATTCAACTATTTTAGATTCAAAATATTTTATCTCTATCAATTTAAATATTAAATTGATCTACCTATTTTATCTCTATCTATCTCAAATTACTCGTATGATTTTTTAATTAAATTACCCGTGTATTACACGGGATAAAACCTAGTTATATTATAATTATATATATATATATTATAATATAATATGTATTAAAAATATATTAAATTATATATTTATAATAATATATATATTTATAGATATATATATTAAATACTATATTATAATATATTAAGTATTTATATATAATTTAAAGATTATAATAATATATAGAGGAAAGTTCAAATGTGAACCATTTTTTGATTGTAAACGTGAGGACAACCGAGAGCGCGACACGTGGCGGCTTTGAGTGTGGTCCCCCCTTTAATTCAATGCCCTCCCATGAATTGCGTCTAGTCATTCGCCGTGGACTTGACGTGGCGCCTAGTCATCCGCCACGTGTCGCGCTCTCGGCTGTCCTCACGTTCACAACCAAAAAGTGGTGCACATTTGAACCCACCCCTATATATAAATATAATATATTATATATATGTAGATGTATATATATTTTTTATACTATATTATAATATATATATATATATAATATCTATAAAAGGGTTTTAGGGGTAAAATTGTAATCTGTCAAATTCCCAATGTCATGGATTTCGAATTCCTTTCATGTTCTGCTGGAATTTAGATTTCCTTATCTAAGGGAAAACATTCCTTCCTGCACATTCCAATTCCCTACTTTAAAATGAACCAAATGCAGGAATCTCTGAGAATTGGATTCCAATTTCTCCAGATTCCTAAGTAATCCTGCAAACCAAACGGTCCCATAGTCTCCAAGTATATCCTACTTTATTATTCATTTGTTCTTATTAATAAAAACGTTATATTTTCATTTTAAACAAGTCTTATTTTATACTATTTATTCTTCAATAATAAATCATTTTTGAGTCATTTTTCTCTTATGAATACAACATCAAATTTGGTGTATGTTTTTTCGTAAATATATCGTATTCTTAACAAATTAGTGTAGAAAAATAAGAGATTTTGGCGCCTATGCGGGTACCCCAACATTAATCATATACCCATTTTCTCCCCCTTTTAGCACCTCATACCCCCAAAAAGCCGTTATGAAGGGCGTTATAACGGACCTATAGGTAGACGACAAAAAAAACAACACATTTGACCAATTTCAGTAAAAAAATGGTATAACGGATCGTTATAACAGTGTAACGGGCCGTTATGCCGTTATAACGGTGTAACAGGCCGTTATACCGTTATAACGGGGACTGGTCAAACGGCCCGTTACACCATTATAATGGTCCGTTACAGCGTTATAACGGCATAACGGCCCGTTACACCGTTATAACGGTTCGTTATACCATTTTTTTTTTATTGAAATTGGTCAAATGTGTTGTTTTTTTTTTGTCGTCTACCTATAGGCAATGTTCGAAAAAGCTCGCCGCAACAGCCGCCATGGCGCGCCGTGGCTCAAGGCTTGTGTCTCATGCCACGTTATGCCTGAGGCACGCCATAGAGTAATGCGCGGGTTTTTGAAACCTAATATTTGATTTATCTTGCTTTTTTAATGTCTTATTTGATAATTTTTATTATATAACTTCATTTAAATGGTTTACTATCTTTGATTCATTGAGTAATAGTAGTAAAACGTATGTTTATGTGTATAATATTATATAGGATATAAAGATTTGCCGCCATAAGTCACGCCTTGGAAAACACCATATCCTCGCCATGGCTTCCAAGGCTTGAGGCTTGGCCTTGCCGCCACGCCACGCCTCACGTTATTTGGAACCTTGCCTATAGGTCCATTTTAACGGTTTTCATAACGGCTTTTTGGAGGTATGGGGTGCTAAAAAGGAGAGAAAATGGATATATGATTAATGTTGGGATGAGGTCATGGGCATAGAGGCCAAATTCCCAAAAAATAGTATACTTATCATCTTTTGTTTGGCCTAATAGGCTAATATATAATTGTGTCGATGGCCAACTCTTGTGTGACGAAATCATACAGTTATATACAAAAATAATGATGATATTCTGACAGGCTATGTTGATCTAGATACCATACATGCACATCAATCAACTAAAGATGGTAACATAATTGTTACTTATGATGAAACTAAGGTGGCATTTCAGTTCATTGGGATGGTAGTTGCTAAATACACCCGACTTTTTACCAAATGCATCTAAAAAAGTGAATACGTCATACACACACATGTCAACGTCAAAGACTACTTTTTCAATTCCCGATGCACTTTTTGGGTGCATATAGCAACCCCCCATTGGAATTCTCTAGAAATAAAAGAAATTGGATGTAATTGGAATCTTTTACACCTAAACTTTTCTTCATTTGAGGAAATTCAGATTCCTTTCCTTCAGATTCCTTCCAACCACCAGACCTCTCCTTCATTCGACTAGGTGTTAATTGGTCAACCCAATCAGTTTCGGGTTCATTAGGTTTTTAAAAAAGAAACTTCACCGGAAACTCAAATCTATTAAGCTTTGGGTTGACATCAATTGGATTTTGGGCTATAGGGCCAGTTTACAGCTGAACCCATATAACCCAATCGAACAGATTCAAGTTCGGGTTAACCATGTATGGTTATTCGGGTTTGGGGTGGATTGTTCGGGTTACCGATTTATAATTATACTAGTTTTGATCCCATGTAATACACGGGATAATTTCAAGAAATTAAGTCATGCCAAAAACCTTATATTACAAATATGAATTGTTGTGCTATTGATCTTTTAACATCAATATTATTTTCTATCAAATACATTAATTATACAAATATAAATTAATATATAATGTGGAGAAGAAAACTTAGTTATGCTTCTACTGAGGTAGATCAAAAAACTAAAAAAAAATAAATCAGGATAAAATCAAACCATATGATTTAGTTCATCATAAGAAAATAATGAAACAAATTTTCTTACCATTCTTCAAATAATTGCAAAAACAAATAATAATAAAAAAATTATGCATGAATGTTCTTCGAAAAAATGGTTGACGAACTTACCTAAGACGTTTGCAAAAAGAGTAATGGAGGAACTTGAAAAATTAAAATGGAAAATGTAAGGTTTATACGGTTTTTGTTGAATCTGTTTAATATTTAAATATTAATTTAGGAAGAGAGATAGAGATATAGATGACTTCATACCAATAGATAAAGATAAAGTTTGTTATATTTAATAGATAATTTTGGATTAATTTTTAATAATTTTAAAACTATTATATTAAAACTCAATAATTATCTTCATTATATTTAAAAAGAAATATTTATTTTCTATTTGATGACCGTTTATCAATTAGTTACATGAATACAAATATAAATTATTATATAATGTGGAGAAGAAAACTTAGTTATGCTTCTACTGATGTAGATCAAAAAACTAAAAAAATAAATAAATCGGGAGAAAATCAAACCATATGATTTAGTTCATCATAAGAAAATAATGACACAAATTTTCTTACCATTCTTCAAATAATTGCAAAAACAAATAATAAAAAAAATTATGCATGAATGTTCTTCGAAAAAATGGTTGACGAACTTACCTAAGACGTTTGCAAAAAGAGTAATGGAGTAACTTGAAAATTAAAATGGAAAAGGTAAGGTTTATAAGGTTTTTGTTGAATCTGCTTAGTATTTAATATCAATTTAGGGAGAGAGATAGAGATATAGATGACTTCATACCAATAGATAGAGATAAAGTTTGTTATATTTAATAGATAATTTTGGATTAATTTTCAATAATTCTAAATTTTGAATCAGTGTCATGTGTCAACATATGACACATATGCATATGATGTGGCAATGGCTCACCAGAGCGCGACACGTGTCAATGAGTTACTCAGAGCGCGACACGTGTCAATGAGTTACTCTTTTATTATATATAGATTATTCAGTCCAGGTTTATAATTTGAGAATTGGCAATTGATATTTAGGTATAACACACAATAATGAATATTGACAGAACATTCTGAACATGTGAAATTCCCAACGTTCCAACAACTCAAGTAGATTTCTATTGTTCTTCAAAGTCTACTTTTTCGATTTTCAAGGCAAGGCGTTCAATTTCTAGTTGATTAACAGTCATGAAACTAGATTCACGAAATCGAAGATGGAAATCCCAAATGACCTAAATAAGTTTTTCAACACTAAAGTTAGTAAAGTTATATTATGATCTGCTATGAGTCAAGAAAGGCTAATTGTGTTAGTAATTTTGAGTATTGAAAAGTAAATTTTTAGCAAACATCTAATATGGAAGACTAATTGATATTTTTGCTTAAAGAAATGTATGAATACATCATTTTTGGGTGATATATGTTTGTATTTTGTAATTCGGTTTGGTTTCTATGTCCCCTTCATATTTTATTTTTGATAATTAATAAAAAATTGACATGGGGATGGTCGTATAGCTTGACTAGGTTCCAAACGCTTTAAAATATCACAGATTTCGTTGTTTCATTTGTTTAAAAGATAGGCATTGGGGCATTTTTTGCATTTTTGCACAGTACATCAAAAACCTTAGGACCGGCTGGAAATGACTCTTACTCGATAAACGTTTACCGGGTTCAAATGCTTACCAACAATCCATTTTCATTGCCAAGGATGTTACACGGTAAGGTAGTTTAAATCTTTCGTTGATACATGGTAATCATTTATCCAATAAGAATTTGATACACGACACCTAAGTCACACTTTTGGTCCATGTAAATACCACCTACTATCAATTTTATCCCTTATCTAAACTAATTATTAATGTGGTTGTCATTCTATTTTAAATATGATTTCTTATACTAACTTTTGTTACTTTAAAAGAAAGATTTTTGAAGATTATTTTTCATTTTCAAGGAATTGTTGAGAATCTTGATGTAAATGCAAAGTTCTTTAAACCCATTTGGAGAAAAGAAAAAGAGTAAATTACATATTAGGTTTTGGTGCTTTACACTTTATTATATTGTTGGTCTTTATTTTGAAATAATTATTGTTAGGGTTAAAAATATAGTTGTATTCAAGTTTGGGTTTATATTTGTATTTGTTGTAAAGTTGAGGGGAGCTAAGTGTAAATACCCTAGGGGTATAAAAGCTTTTGTGTTAGTTAGATTTCAGTGTGAATGTGAGAAGTTAGAGGATACGTAATTTTCAGATCTGGTGATTGATAGAGGAGAGAGAAAGTTGAGAGTGTGTACCTTGTGTTCATATTGTTCATATTAATAAAAGTGAGATTTGTGATTGAAATTGAAGCTTCTTAATCATGGTGGATTGATATTCAGATCTATCAAGTGGTATCAGAGCAGGAGATCAGTGAAATTGTTGAAGATTTGAAGGTAAGTGATGGATTTTTGAAGTTTGGAGCAAAAATGATGAAATTTGGATTTGGAGCTTGAAGATCTTGAAGATTTGAAGATTTGGATGTAGTTTGATGTTATTTTGTTGTTAGATTTGAGTTTTTAGTGTTTAATTATGAAGATTTGATGATTTTTGAGCCTAAAATGAAGGATTTTCGAGGTTTTGTTCGAAGTTCATCAATGGAGGTCCTTCAATGGAGGTTTGAAGAAGAAGTTGTTATGTCTCGAGTGTATTTTTGAAATTTTTCGGGTCTTAGTTTTCTATTTCGAGCATATTTTTTAAATTTTGGAATTTTTCGGGTCTATCTCGAGTCTGACGCGTGTTATTTTAGTATCTCGAGTGGTATCTCGAGCATGTTTGTTGTTATCTCGAGTCCTTTATGTCTTTTTCAGCATTAAATAGGAGAGAGAGTATGGTTATCTCGAGTGTACTTCTTGTAGGCAAGAAAGGGGACAAGACTTCATCTCGAGTGTCCTTTTTCAGCTTCAAATAAGAGAGAGAGTGTGGTCAACATCTCGAGTGACGTCAGAAAGTATCTCGAGTGACGTGTGCAAGTCTGGTCAACGCATTAGGACAAGAAAATTTCCATCTCGAGTGTGTCTCAAAAGGCGTGTCAGTTCGTGTGCCATCTTGCAACTCGAGCGTGTTCAACAGCTAGCATCTCGAGTCAGGCACGTGAAGGAAAGCGCGTAAGGTGGTCAAGTGCTGTCATCTCAAGTGTATGGTCAACATCAGAGGTCCTTGTCTCGATTGTGAGTAATGCGCGTGGGAAACAAGAGCGTCAGATCGTCAGCAGGTCTCTAGCGCGTGAAACGACACCTGTCAACATCTCGTCAGGCGCGTGGGGCAGCAGGCATCTCGGTCGGCGCGTGGGTGGTATTTCGAGCGCGTGAGAGCGCGTGATTAGTTGTTTCGAGCGCGTCTGAACACTTCTCGAGCGCGTGAGGCGCATCTGGACTTGATCTCGAGCGCGTCAGCTTCGTTTTGAGCACGTGAGGGGTATCTCGAGTGTATAGGCGTGTTTATCTCGAGTGTTTAGGCGTTTGAGACGTATTTTGAGCGTATTTTGACGCGTGGATACCGTATTTCGAGCTATTTTTCAGTATTTAGAGTCTTGTGCTTTATTTTTTGAATATTTTTCAAGATATCTTGAGTCTAGTGTTCTTTTTGAGTATTTTTCAATATGTCTTGAGCCATTTTAATTTTGGAGTGAATTTTGACTTTTATAATTCGAGACATATTATTTTTTTAGTCTTTGAGAATTTTGAGTCATTCGATTGTTTTTGTGTGAGGTTTATTTTGGTTTTATTGTTTTCATTTTATTTTTGCTAAGTCTTGAGCACTTGTGATTTTTGAAGAACAAATTTGTTTTTGTCTCGAGTCTTAAATAGAGTTGTTCACTTTCTAATTTTTCTGGTTTTCCGACTTTACAAGTTTTAAATTTTTTTGAATATACTCTGCGTTACTAACTTTCAGTTGTTTTAGTGTTTCAGAGTATTTGACTTTGCTTCAGGTTTTTCAAGGAAAACCATTTGGTGAATTTCTCAACAATTTCAGATTTAATCATCTACTGATCAAAAGATCCGTACAAATCATCATGACAACGAGAGAAGCGTTAGCAATTGGTTCCGATACCAAGCCACCAGTTCTTTTCAGAGGCGATTACAATATGTGGCGAGATCGATTTTTGGATTTCATCGACAGACAAGATTTGGGAGAATACATTCGGTTATCGTTGAAAGAAGGTCCCAAAGTGTTTACTGAGGAAAAACCGGCACAACCTGATTCTGATCCTCCAGTTGCTGCTCATACGGTGATCAAAAAGTTTGAGGATATGACTGTTGAAGAGAAGAATAGGCATAAAGCGGATAAGTTGGCCAAATCGTTCATGTTATTGGGTCTTCCAAATGATATTTACTTTACCATTGACAGTCACAATTCCACTGGCAAGAAAATGTGGGATCAAATTGAAAAACAGATGCTTGGTACAAGTGTTGGTACTCAGATGAAAGTAACAAACATTATCAAACGATACGAGCAATTCAAGACAAGAGACGATGAGAAGTTAGATGAAACCTATGAAAGGTTCTGCAATTTGCTGAATGAGCTGAGGAAGAATGGAATCACTAAAACCAAGATTGAGAACAATGTCAAGTTTCTCACTAATCTTCAACCAGTCTGGAAACTTTATTCCAACTCTGTCTTTCAAAACAAGTCGTTAGCAGATATTGATATCCATGTTGTGTATGAGATCTTGAAACAGAGTCAAGATGATGTTCAAGATGCTTTGGATGCAAAGGTGAAATCTGAGAAAGAGAAGGCAGATACATTAGCTTTGATGGCTGATAAAAGAGGGAAACAAGTAGTTCATAGATCAAGAGCAAGAAGTGATTCTTCTGACACTCCGGAAGTTAGCAGTGATTCGGATGTTGATGTTGCTGAATTTAAACAAGCGATGGCAATGATGACGAAAGCTTTTCAAAGAAGATTCTATAAGCAACCGTCTTCCAACAAGCAACGATATTCATCTACCTCTCGGAAGTCTGAGTACAGAGGTAGACATGAAGACAAAAGGAGTGATAAGAAGACTGATTCAGGATGATATTATGAGAAAGGCAAATATGAGGAGAAAAAGAAGTTTGGAGAGAAACAAATCGAAGAGAATGATGAGAAAAAGAATGATGAAGTTCAAAAGTGCTTTAAATGTGGAAAGCCATGTCATTTTGCGAGAGATTGTCCGAATGGTGGAGTCAAAGATTATTCGTACTACAGTCATAAAGCTTCTTTGGCAAAGAAGAAGGAATCTGGAAAAGCTCTACTTGCTGAAGAAGATCATTGGTTAAACGCCACTGATGATGAATCTGATGATGCGGTTTGCATGATGGTTAAAGCATTTATGTCAAAGATGGTTCCTAAGAGTGGACGAAAGACTGATTTTTCTTTGAGGCGTTGTAATCCTCATGACTCGGATGATTCTCTTGCTGATTCTCTTGATGATTGGTTTGTTGATTCTTCTGATGAATCAGTGGGCATAATGGATGATTCAGTTAGTTCAGATGATGAAGCGATAGAGGTGATTAATGTGTCTGATGGTTCTGAAGGTGATGATGAGACCGAGGATGTGGTGATAGGCTCAGATTCAGAGGATGATGATTCTTCAGCTAAAAATCAACTTTGCTTGATGGCAAATCCAGACGATCATTCTTCTGAGGACGAATCTGAGGTACGTCTTAATCCTTATGTCGAATTTGAAGCTTACATCAAGTCTTTAAATGCGAACATGGAAAATCTTACAAAGAAGTTAAAGGATCAGATATTGCTCACAGATAAATGGGAAGCTCGTTCTAAACAGAATGATGCTTTAATAGTTGAGCTTTCCGACAAGAATGCTCAAAATGAACATCTTGTGCAATATTTGATGAAAGAAAATGAAAAGTTCTTGGAACAATCTGTCATTTCTGATAATAAGCAAAAAGCTAAATTGTCTGAAATTTCAGATAAACTTACTATTAAGGAAAAGGAGTATAATGACATTCAAAAGAAATTTTCTGCACTTTCTGAGGAAAAAGAAGTTTTACTTGGGCATATTAAAAAGGTTGAAACCATGCTTTTAAAAAGAGGACAGACTGATCAAACAATTTTTCTAAATAAACCAAAAGAGTTCAAAGCTTATAATGTTAGAGAAGGTTTGGGATTTGAAAATCCTCATTACTTGAAACGTGCAATCAGATTTGTTCCTACACTGTATGATACTATCTATTTTAATCTGGACAAGAAGTATAGAATGCGTTTTACAAGATCATCTGAGGAAGTTGAAGCTGAACATGATAAACGTAGAAAGCAAAAAGATAATGTTCAAATTCCTTTCAACTATGCACGTCTGAATGACAGTTATAGTAAAAGGGAAATTTCATTATCTGATGATTATATCAGAAGTTATTCAGAAGAGGAATTTAAACAGTTCAAATCTGATGATTCTCCGGTTGATAACAGTAAATTTTACGAATTTCGATTTTATAAGACTCTTAAAGATCTTGAGGATGAAAGAAGAATGAATTCTTCTGAAAAAGATCAAATGCTTTGTAAAATATCTGATCTTCAAAAACAAGTTTTCAAATTAAAGGAGAATTGCAGAAATTTTCAAATTCAAGTTCCTCTGTACATAAGAGTTCAAATACTTCTGACACTTCATTTGTTTTTGCTTCACCTGCTTCAGAAGATAGTGTAAAATCTGAGAATGCACTTCAACTCTCTACCATTGTGAATTCTATATGTTGCGTGTGTTCAGCTAAAAAGTTTGTTGAGTCTGAAGCTGTTTCTAGAGTAAAGTCACTTGAGTTAAGAAATGCTCAACTTTCAAATCAAATTTCAGATTTTGAGCAACTTCTTATTCTTGAAAGAAATAATTTTGAGAAAGAAAGAAAAGTTTTCGAAGAAAACATACTTGATCTTTCCTCCAAGATTTATGATTTAGCAATTAAGATGGATTTCGAGAGACAACAATTTCAATCTGTGAGTAAATCTTCTGAAGAGAAATCTTTAGAACTTCGAAACCAGATTGTTGCCTTGCAAAATCAGATATCTGATGAAAGGAATCAATTCAAACGGAAAGAACAAGTCTTGAAAAGTGAAAAGAAAGCTTTAGAACAAATGATTGTTGCACATAAGAAAGAACCTGTTGTGGAAACAGATTGTGAAAAACAGAAGGAGTTCTTTCAATGTGAGATCAAAAGACTTACACATAAGTTAGCTGAATTCTCAACAAAAGCAATGACTTCTATGGTGAATGACAATAAAAAGTTTGATTCGTCTAGTCTTTCTCAATCTGAAAAAGAACAAGCAAAGTATGTTTCAAACATTAAACCGAAATTGCATGAAGGTCAATCTTCTTCATCTATTTCAAGGCCCACACAAAGGAATTTTTCTGAGGATACTAATAAATCAAAAGATAAATTCGTTTAGTATCCACCGAATTCAAGACAGAGAGTGAATGTTCAACAAAAAAATGGTTATTATTCCTCTTTTACTAATTCAAGTGCGTCTGATTTTTCAGATAATTTTCAAAGAAGACAAGTAAAACAAGTTTGGAGGAGGAAGGAGTTCACAAATTCATGTAGCCCTATATCTAGTAGTAGTAATACCAAAGTTAGTCATGATGTACGAAACAATGTTGCTTTTTCATACAATAATCGTGTATCTTTTCCACGAAATTTTTCAATAAAGCAATTTGTTGATCTGCGTCGTGGTAAATTTTGTTGTTCAAATTGTGGCTTGCATGATTTTGCAAACAATAGTGCTTTTCATGATTATAATCCTTATCTCTATAAGAAAAGACCTTGGATCTCAATTGCACATAAATCTTCTAACCCCTTAGGACCCAAATTGCGTTGGGTACCTAAAGTGAACTAGTTGGTTTTGCAGAATCGTCATGTGTGGTATCTTGATTCTGGTTGTTCGAAACACATGACGGGACGTAAGGAGATTTTGCATAATTTCAAACCAAAGTTTTGTGGTTCAGTTCAGTTTGGTAATGAACAGTATGCTCCGATTGTTGGATATGGAGATGTGATTCAAGACAAAGTCACGATTAAGAAAGTATCGTTGGTTGAGGGATTAGGACATAATTTGTTTAGCATTGGTCAGTTTTGCGATAAAGATCTCGAAGTTGGTTTCAAGAAGAGGCGATGTGTTGTTAAGACTGAGTCTGGAAAGGAGTTACTTGTTGGTACTAGAAGGCGTAATCTGTATAAGATTGATTTGAGAGATGTTAAAGCTAAGAATACTCTTTGTTTGTTATCAAAGGCTTCTAATCAACAAAGTGTTTTGTGGCATAGGAGACTGTCACATTTGAATTTCAAAGGTTTGAATAAGTTGGTGATTGGAAACTTAGCTATTGGCATTCCTGATTTGCGATTCCACCAAGATCATCTTTGTTCCGCTTGTCAGTTAGGGAAGATGAAACGAGTTTCGCACAAGTCAAAGCTTGAGCATGGAACGGAAAAGCCGTTACAATTGATACACATGGATTTGTGTGGCCCGATGCGCGTTCAGAGTATTAATGGTAAGAAGTATGTTCTCGTTATGGTTGATGATTACTCACGATATACATGGGTAAAGTTCTTACGCTCTAAGGATGAAGCACCTGAGATTATCATTTCTGTTCTGAAAGAGGTTCAAGTGAATTTACAGTCACATGTTCAAAAAATTCGTTCTGATCATGGAACTGAATTTAAGAACAAAGTCCTTGGTGGTTACTTAGAGTCGGTTGGTATCAAACATACTTTCGCCGCAGTTCGTACACCACAACAAAATGGTGTTGTTGAACGTCGAAACAGAACTTTGGTAGAAGCAGCTAGAACGATGCTTGGTATTCAAAGTTACCAATGTTTTTGTGGGCTGAAGCAGTTGATACGGCATGTTATACACAGAATCGTTCAATTGTGAACAACAGGTTTGGTAAAACACCATATGAGCTTATTAATAATCAAGTACCTAACATAGGGCATTTTAGAGTATTTGGTTGCAGGTGTTTCGTGCTGAATGATAGAGAGGATAGACACAAGCTTCAGGTGAAATCGGATGAAGCTATTTTCATTGGATATTCAAAGAACTCGATTGCATATCGTGTCTACAATAAGCGAACAAAGTTGGTAATGGAAAGTTCGAATGTTAAGTTTGATCCATATGCTGAGATGGCTTCTGAACATGATAGTTCAGAACCCGGTTTAACTGGTGTTTTAGCGGTCAACTTGGTTAATCCAGATCATGATACTCCAACAAAGCAAAAGGATGGAGCTTCAACGTCTACAAACAATCTTTCTGACTTGGATTTATTGTTTGAAATTTTATAATGAATATTTTGGTTCCTCATCGTCCGATTCAACAACTACTAACAATTCGTCTTATATTCACAGGGAAACAACAGTTAATGTTCAGGAACCAGTTTCGATTTCTGGTCCGACGACTTCAACTATCTCGGAAGATACATCAAGTGTAGAAAGTCCTCAAGTTCAGACTTCAATTATTCCGATTCCCGAGAATTCAGAGATTATCCCGATTGTTGATAGTTCCCAAATTCAAGAGGCAGATATTGGTTCAAGTGAAGATATATCAGATCCGATTCCAATTCGAATGGAATCCACATTTGATGATTATTCTGAAGATTTACAAATTGTTCCTTCATTTGAATCTTTGCAGGAGGTTCCTATAAGTTCATATACTAATTCTAGTTATGATCTTCAATTGTACAGGCCTCTCCCTCATACAACTAAGTGGACACGAGATTATCCACTTCATCAAATAATTGGTGATCTGAATGCTCCAGTGCAAACACGATCGGCGACTACGAATGAATGTTTGTTTGCTGCATTTTTTAGCAATGTTGAACCACTGAAAGTTGCTGATGCTCTTGCAGATCCAGATTGGTTTATGGCTATGCAAGAAGAGATCAATCAGTTTGTACGATTAAAAGTCTGGAGACTCGTACCTCGACCTGAAGGAAAATCAATCATTGATACAAAATGGATTTTTAAGAACAAGAAAGATGAGGATAACATTGTTGTTCGAAACAAGGCACGGTTGGTTGCCAAAGGATACAGACAACAAGAAGGAATAGACTACAATGAGACATTTGCTCCGGTTGCTCGTATTGAGGCTATAAGGATGTTTCTAGCTTACGCGGCACACACAGATTTCACTGTCTATCAAATGGACGTGAAGACAGCATTTCTAAATGGCGTATTGAAAGAGGAGGTATATGTTTCACAACCAGAAGGGTTTGTTGATCAAGATTATCCTGATCATGTCTATATTCTCGATAAGGCATTATATGGTTTGAAACAAGCACCGCGGGCATGGTATGATTCTTATCTCAGTTTCTTGTTGAGTCTGGCTATTCCAAAGGTAAAATCGACAACACTTTGTTCATAAACGTGAAGGCGAGCATATAATGTTGGTACAAATTTATGTAGATGACATTATTTTTGGGTCTACTTGTCCTAATTTTTGTGACACTTTTTCTAAACTCATGATGACTCGGTATGAGATGTCGATGATGGGAGAATTAAATTTCTTTCTTGGATTACAAGTTAAACAATTATCGGCTGGCATTTTCATTAATCAAGCAAAAGTACATAAAAGATATTTTAAAGAAATATAATTGGAAAATGCTAAGATTATGAAAACACCGATGTCACCAAGTTGTGCACTGATTCTGATCCCGATGGGAAAGCTGTTGATGTGACAACTTATCGAGGAATGATTGGTTCTTTAATGTACTTAACTGCAAGTCGACCTGATATAATGTTTTCGACATGTCTTTGTGCTCGTTATCAGTCAAAGCCTAAAGAATCTCATCTTAAAGCAGTCAAACGTATTTTTCGATATCTGAAAGGTACTGTTAATCTTGGTCTATGGTATCCTAAAGGTTCAGGTTATGAGTTGACAGGTTACACTGATGCGGATCATGGAGGATGCAAGTTAGATAGAAAGAGCACGACAGGACATATACAGTTTTTGGGAGATAAGCTTGTTAGCTGGGCATCTAAGAAGCAGAATTGTGTTTCACTTTCAACGGCCGAAGCTGAATATGTGGCTGCTGCAAGCTGTTGTTCTCAGATTATTTGGATGCGTACCCAGTTACGAGACTACGGTTTCAAGTTTGATAAGATCCTGATTTACTGTGATTCAAAGAGCGCAATTGCTATTTCTTGCAATCCAGTTCAACACACGAAGACCAAACACATGATATCAGGTATCATTTTATTAAAGATCAAGTAGAGAAAGGTACAATAGAACTTTATTTTGTAAATACTGAGTTTCAGTTGGCAGATTTGTTTACTAAAGCTTTGGATGAAAAGAGGTTTAACTTTCTTATCACCAAGCTTGGTATGCGAACTCTGAAAACTTGAAATAGTATTTTCAAACTGTATTTCTTGTATATTTTCTTTTTACATTTGTTTTTTTTTCAGTTTAATAAAGTGTGTTTCTTTGTTTGAGGGGGAGTCAATAAATAAATAAAACAAAAAGAGGTCATTCAAGTTTTGGTACAAGATATTTTTGAGGGGGAGCTACTAACTAAGAGGATTCATTTTACATGAATACCAAATTCTATTATCTGTTTTGTAGGTAATTCACATTTCGAGGGGGACTTATATGTATATATATAGTTTGGCATAAACACATATTTGAAAGATGAACAACTTTCAAGTATGAAAACTGTTTTCATAATTGTTCAAATCACTTCTCTATTCTCAAAAGTTTTTCATGAATCTAGAAGTGAATTTTAAATGTTTTCATATTGAGGAATTGACGCATGTTTTTTAAACCGTGTGTTTCCAAAGATTGATACTTGTGTATTATCTTTTCTTATTTCTGTTTAAGTATTCATACACACCGGTTTATGTTCTTCTTGTTTAGTTATTACCATGTCTCTAAAATGATCCAATTATTCGATGGTAATACACTCGTTTGAATTCAATTTGCGTCTAAGCGTTCGTTTGATCAGTCCGATACACCTTGTTTCATAAGATATGTCTATATATCGTTCATATAGATATTTTCCTATCTTTCTGAACCATTCCTTTGATCATACCATCTGATGAAACAGTTTTATCAAACAATTCTTTGTTTTTCATGTGCATTCAATATTGATATATATTATGTTTGGAGATATCTTTGTCTATGTTTCTATATTTTTGAGCAAACTTTATCAAAGGCTATATGATTCAACCGATGAATCATCGATTTTGCATGCTTAGGAAACATATTTCACGGGGAGTGAGGTTATTAAATTCTATGGACTGCCAGCGCGGTAGCCCTACCCAAGAAGTTATCCTTGAGAGAATGAGGGGTGAAGGGTCTCAATCAAAGAGTGGGGGAGATAACTCATCCGGTTGAGTTATTCTCATAGTGTTAGAGCGGAAAAATGGAATATGAGAGCTTGGTTAGAGTGAGGAAGATTAAAAGAATTGGAGGGTGTGAGAACAGAGTTAAAAGAAAATTAAAACTCTGCACCAACCATTTTAAGCCGGGCAACCACATAATCTATCGGTTCACGTTCTTTGGTGACTGATATTGAATCAAGGCAAAGCCCAATGCCGACTCTCTATTACACCCCACCAGCTACTCATTTTCTTCTCAACAAGAAAATGTTTCATTTTTGCACGGGGACGCACATATAATCTATCAGATTTTCATTCGGAAAGTCGATATTGAAAAAGAAGGAAGCTGCCCTGCCTTCGAACTTCATTTCTTGCACATCGAGTCAGTGAATATGTTTTCACTATTTGAGCCTTTTAAAGCATTTTATGCTTTTCTTTCAACACTTTGCACACAAGGAATTTGTTTCTTTGTCGGAACATTCATAGAAATACACCGGTATTTCAATGATTGAATGGAAGTCCTGGGGGGTGAACGTCAATAAAGCCCTTTCTACAGTACATCGTTGTACTAAGTGGCTTTGTGCTACTTACAGGCATTTTAACTGTTTCATGTGTTGATTCAGGGTTACCACTCATGTCTGAATTTGAAAAGATTCGGATACTTTTGGAATTGACGGATGGTTTACATTTTTGGATGGTGGTTCGGGAGGAAAAGGATGGTGACTGATCAGACTGTTTCTAATATTGGTTGATTGGTTTGAAGATTAATCATTTCTACTTGTGATTTGATGATAAAATCATTTTTTCATCAAATAGGGGGAGAATGAAAGTGAAATGGGGAGAAAGAAAGAGAAATGATTATTTGTTCAATACATGTGATATTTGTATTGGTGAAGTGCTTGAGAAATGTTCAAATTTAGTGAATGCTTTGGTGATTCAAAGAGCGAAGAAAGATGGTTCTTCAACGTACTTGAAGATATTTGTTCAAAGTTCAAGTTGAGTTCTGAAGAGATTTTGTGCTTAAGTGGAAGATCAAGATGAAAAGTTTTATCAAGATAATCATGTTGTCAAAGTTTTGATTATTTGAAGACATTGGAGAAAAGTCAAGTGAAGACTGAAGATTTCAAAGATGTTGTTTCTGGATGATGAGAAAAGAGTTTGAAGTTTTATAAAGAAAAAGAGATGGGTTTATTTTCTGAAGATTGATTGAATGAAAATATCTGGAGATTGATACTTAAGTGATAATCAGTTGGTGAATTCTGATTCAAGATGAGCTTATTGAAAGTTGATAATTCAAAGAAGATAATTCGATTTTGCGGATAAAGGGGAGATTGTTTACTTTGAAAAGGTTGAGAAATTTTTCTGAAGAATGATGATGATCATTAAAGTCAAGAGATTCTCGAGTTAAATTCATTGGAGAAGTTTTGGAGTTGGTTATCTGTATTTTGTGAAGATTTCTGATGCTGAAAAGTTTTGTTCGTTGATGATTCTGATAAAGTGAAGATTGAGAAGATTGTATATGTTTACAAGTTTTGTGATAGTTGGTTATTTCCAACTTGAATACAAAGGGGGAGATTGTTAGGGTTAAAAATATAGTTGTATTCAAGTTTGGGTTTATATTTGTATTTGTTGTAAAGTTGAGGGGAGCTAAGTGTAAATACCCTAGGGGTATAAAAGCTTTTGTGTTAGTTAGATTTCAGTGTGAATGTGAGAAGTTAGAGGATACGTAATTTTCAGATCTGGTGATTGATAGAGGAGAGAGAAAGTTGAGAGTGTGTACCTTGTGTTCATATTGTTCATATTAATAAAAGTGAGATTTGTGATTCAAATTGAAGCTTCTTAATCATGGTGGATTGATATTCAGATCTATCAATTATAAAAAAGGTTCTATGATTTACACTATATTGCATTGTTGGTTTTTATGGTTTAATATATTGTCGTGTTTGTCCCTATTTTAACATTAGAGTTAAGGATCAATAGTGCAACATAATGTAAACTGTAAGGACCAACAGTGCAAGACACTGTAAACCACCTAAACCACCAACAAAGATATATTTAACTAACACACAGTTGGTATATTTAACTAAATCCATCAACTTCGACTTCAACTTGGTCCACCAGCTATCAATGTCGGCTTCTCTGTTCAAACTAATTAGGGTTTCAGAGTCATGTTTGCCTGCAGAGTGCAGACTGCTTAATTTGGTTGATATGTATGTTGGATTTCTGTGTTCAGATGAATGCCTGTGAAGTGTTCGACGAAATGCCTGTGAGGAATTTAGTCACCTGAAATGGTGTTTATTGGAGCAGAAAGCCTTGAAGAAGATACAACAATGGCTTTGAAGGTGACAACAGATATGGCTATATAATGATGCCAAAGGAAGGGGGTGTTACTTCTTTGATTAAGAATTAGTTTAAAAATAGAATGCTATGTATTATACGATGAAAATGAATATACAACATTATAGTAAAAACAAATTTAGAAAGTACGAGTTGTTATTTCTTATTGTCCCAGTTGTTTTTATTTAATATTTTACAATTTCAACGTATCTATGTTAGATTTGGAGAAAGGATTCTTATCAAAGATACTTTCTAACTTGGGGTTGGGGGGGAATATATTAAACATCATTTCGTTTTCAGGACTTTAACTTTATCTTTCCATATATCAATATTCAATCATATGGCATCACTTACCATATATGATACATCAATCATATACCCACTACCACATTTAGGCATCACTTACACAGTCAAGAACACCATATCAATGGAGGATGACCATCCTCCCATGCCTTTGTATTTCTTCACTATTGTATTCCTTCTGCTATCAGATTCTGCTGCACTACATATCATATCTGCAAACCAAACAATCAAAGATGGTGAAACCATAGTTTCAGATGGTGACATGTTTGAACTGGGCTTTTTCAGCCCCGGAAGATCCAAGAATCGCTACGTCGGCATATGGTACAAGAAGATATCGGTTCAAACCGTTGTGTGGGTTGCTAACAGGGCGACACCCATTTCCGATACATCAGGCGTGCTCAAAGTTAGTAGTGATGGAAACTTGCTGATCATCACTGGTGAAAATACTGTAATCTGGTCATCCAATTCCACGGTATCCGTCATTAATCGTAATCCGGTGGCACAACTTCTTGATACCGGAAATCTTGTTCTGTGGGACGAACGTGGCACGAAAGAAAATCCCATCTGGCAGAGTTTCGATCACCCAAGTGACAACTTGCTACCAGGGATTAAATTCGGGAAGGATTTGGTAACGGGTCGAGAAAGGTATTTGACATCTTGGAAGAGTCCTGATGATCCTGCTATAGGTTTGTATAGTGATCGGGTAGACACAAATGGATATCCGCAAATAATTGGGTGGCGAGATCAAGTTATGCTATCGAGACTTGGCCCGTGGAATGGTCAAGGCTTTAGTGGATTTCCTGTGGACATGCCGAACCCGTTTTACACGATAGAGTTTGTTATTAACGAGAAGGAAATATATCATAAATTCGAACTAATTACAGGCAGAGTTCTGCAGAGGATGCATTTGACATGGGATGGCAAGTCATTGCACATGCATTGGCTCGAGCGAACCCAAGAGTGGGAGGTGTATCAAGACATGGCCGTTGATGGTTGTGGTCGTTACGCTCTCTGCGGTCCGTATGGAGTATGTAGTAACCTTAAGCATCCACCGTGTAGTTGTATGGAAGGTTTTGAACCAAGATTTCAAAAGCAATGGGAAGTATCCGATTGGTCAAGTGGGTGTCGACCCAAACAGCCTTTCAATTGTGGGACTGGGGACGGCTTTCGGAAATTACCAGGAGTGAAGCTTCCTGACACGCGAACATCATGGTACAATGTGAACATGACGCTTGGAGAATGTGAGATGGCTTGCAGAAGGAACTGCGTTTGTACAGCTTACACGAATTTAGATATCAGAAAAGGCGGAAGCGGATGTTTGCTATGGTTTGATGACCTGATGGATATCAGAGAGTATGAAACCAGTCAAGATCTTTACGTAAGATTGGCCGGCTCTGAGTTAAAAGGTATGTTTATTCAAGTCCACAATTTTGATGCAAATGCATATATATATATATATAGGGGTGGGTTCAAATGTGAACCACTTTTTGGTTGTGAACGTAAGGACAACCGAGAGCGCGACACGTGGCGGATGACTAGGCGCCACGTCAGATTCACGGCGGATGACTAGGCGCGATTCATGGGAGGGCATTGAATTAAAGAGGGGGACCACACTCAAAGTCGCCACGTGTCGCGCTCTCGGTTGTCCTCACGTTCACAACCAAAAAGTGGTTCACATTTGAACCCACCCCTATATATATATATATATATATATATATATATATTCCTCTAGAGGAAAGTTCAATTGTGAACCACTTTTTGGTTGTGAACGTGAGGACAGCTGAGAGCGCAACACGTGGCGACTTTGAGTGTGGTCCCCCTCTTTAATTCAATGCCCTCCCCTGAATCGCGCCAAGTCATCCGCCGTGGATTTGACGTGGCGCCTAGTCATCCGCCACGTGTCACGCTCTCGGTTGTCCTCACGTTCACAACCAAAAGTGGTTCACATTTGAACCCACCCCTATTCCTCTATATATATATATAATATACTAACTACTATCATTTGTTAAATGAAAGACTATATGGTCTACAACAGACGGCAAGGAGTACTCATAATCGTCCTGCCAACGTCATTGGCTTTGCTGATTCTTTCTGTACTAGCATATGCCCTTAGAATGAGAAAGAAAATATCTCTAAAGAAAGGACAAGGTAACAAAAAAGACCCATTTTTCACTTCTATAAATGAAATAGAATGTTCACGAAAACAGTGTAATCTAAAGCAATTGAATATATGGTTATGTAGGAAATCGGGAATCTAGCCTTGGTAAAAAGAATACAAGCGTGCCGATGGAAGATCTAGATGAATTACCTGTTTTTAGCCTAGATAAAATAGCCGCGGCTACAGATAACTTCAGTGTTTCCAATAAGATTGGAGAAGGTGGTTTTGGTCCTGTGTATAAGGTAACTTATTGATGTTTCTCGATGGTGCAATGATTATCAGGATCATGAACCAAAAGGGTACTGTAAAATGTATAGAAATATGTAAGTTATCGATCATAAATTCTGATCGATCTCAAATGTTTCAGGGTTTGTTGGAAGATGATAGAGAAATAGCTGTAAAGCGACTATCGGAAACATCTCAACAAGGGTTTGATGAATTCAAGAACGAAGTCATTTGTATTGCGAAGCTTCAACATCGGAATCTTGTGAAGCTTCTTGGATATTGCATTCATGGAAAAGAAATGATGTTGATTTATGAGTACATGGCTAACAAAAGCTTAGACTCGTTTCTATTCGGTTCGACTCTCTTCTTGATCTATCTCATTTTTACCCTTTATGTAGTGATGTTGAATATCTTGTCAAATTTCGTATTCCCATAGATGAAGAAAGAAGTTCAATGCTTGATTGGCCTCGGCGCTTTCATATCATAAATGGCATGGCTCGAGGTATTCTTTATCTACATCAAGATTCCCGCCTTCAAATCATCCACAGAGATCTCAAGGCCGCTAATATTTTGCTGGATGGTGACATGAATCCCAAAATATCTGACTTCGGCCTTGCTAGAAAGTTTGTAGGAAATGATGCCTCTGATAAGACAAAGAAAGTGGTTGGAACATAGTAAGGATCCAAAAAACGTTATTCGTTAGCCCAGCAAATGGAAATTATAAGAGAAACTCTAATACTAATCTCTCGGTTTATTTTGTTCAACTTTGCTGCAGTGGTTACATTTCTCCTGAGTATGCCGTACACGGGCGTTTCTCTATAAAGTCGGATGTATTTAGCTTTGGTGTTCTAGTGCTGGAGATTGTTAGTGGGATGAAAAACAGAGAATTTTCTCATGAAGATCATAGGGATAACCTTCTTGGACATGTAAGTTAACTTGCTAGACTATGGGACCGTTTACCAAACGCTTATGAGGTATTACCCGTAAGAGTCACCATCCTCACTTATTTTATTGGGTAAAATTCTTGGAAATTAAGAAGGATTGTTGATAAGCTTCTTTGGTAAGCGCTTACTGAGTAAGATTGTCAGTCCTTGCTATACCTCTTACCACGTAAGACTCTCGTTCCTCGTCATTTTCAACCTGTAAGGTAAGTGACACTTGGTAAGCGTTTGGTGAATGGCTCATAAATCCAAATATCTCTACTAGAATACTAAGATATGAATTTTGGTATGATATAGGCATGGAGGCTCTATAGAGAAGATAAGTTGATTGAACTTATGAGTGAATCTTTACGCAACTCATGTGTTGTCTTGGAAGTAGTACGAGCAATACATGTTGGGTTATTGTGTGTGCAACACCATGCAGAAGATAGGCCAACTATGTTGTCCGTGGTTTTGATGCTGGTTAGTGAGAGTGCGTTGCCTCCACCTAAACAACCTGCTTTTTTCACTGAAGAAAGTTTTCGTGTACGTGGCTCTGTTTCATCGCAAGATGAATACATGATAACACTTTTGTGTGCTCGATAGCAAGATGATGGTGCAAATATATGTTTGAAATTAAATGATTTTAGAATATGTATATATACATATATATAGAGAAAGGTTCAAATGAGAAACATAACTTTTTTAAGAGAACATGAGAAACAATCTCAGCCACTCATCCGGTCAATAAAAACAACTTTGACCCCCCCCCCCCTCCCCTCTTAATAATCTCTACCCTCCCATGAATCGCGTCAATCCTCCGTGATCACGTCCACAGTAACCGAAGATGAGTGGCTAAGCTTGGTCCTCACGTTCTGTTAAAGTGATATGCTTCTTCCATGAACCTTTCTCTCTCTCTATATATACATACACTGTAATCCATGAACCTTTCTCTCTCTATATATATACATACACTGTAATAGTTACAAGCATCCTGCATTGGTCTCATAATGAAAGTATGAAACTAGTGGTCATAGCAATAATAATGATGTAGTACAATTGAGAACACATTTACTTAGATGGGATCAATACAATGATCAGGTCTAGGCTGTTGGTGATTTTAGTGTCACCAAGTTCATTTTAGTATAATGGAATTTATAGGTTACCAATGGAAATCAAGTTTTGTTATTTAGACGAGCAAGGAGGTGCGGAGTGCACACTCGTGTAAAACTAAATTGATTTCGGTTATATCAGAAATAAGGATTCAGCGGAAAGGTTTTGTAAACGCGTGTGATTCGCGTAAACGCAGCTGATGGATTCCTGGAAACAATTACTAGGTTGAATTAGATGTTATCTAATTGATAGATAATACATACTCTTATTATAAACCTATAATTATTTCATTTACAAGAAAAATAAAAGAAAGCGATATATATATATATATAGATTTTTCGTAGCTCTCATAAAACCCCATCCACATATATTTTGAGTATCAAATTATATCCTAGAGAATCTAGGAAATTTTTCTTTGTCGGCATATATGTATGTTTGAGAATCCAATTCATTAAATGTAAAGATATACATGGATTTAAGATTCCATATGATCTCATATATATCTCATAATATTATCTTCAAATACACCTGCATGTGATAGATATGGATAGATTTGATAATCTTGAAAATATATTGGTAATGATTATACCAATCTACTCTCTCTTATATATATAGACGAAAGTAGCAGGATGGAAGGACACGAATTTACATAACATATCTCTGGAGGTTTTTCTTTAATCATACACATAATTTTCTGATATATAATCTTGGATACTGATTTAATTATCAGTTGAGATTGGTAACCATTAGACAACGATTTGATATACATATCTAGTTGTGAATTTCTATTCGGTGTCTCGATAGAAATTGTTCCTACTTGGATTATCCCAAATCTGAATTTCGTGAAACCCAGGCATAGGGTCAAAATATTAGATTCGGAAAGTGAACTCTCACGATCCAAATAGTTTATCCGGTCAAAAATCTGATTTCAGAAACGTCACCCTATTATCTCCCCACCTAAATATTTCTCCAACAATCGAATTTAATATTTTTGTTTCTGTTTCTGAAATTATGGCTGAATTATCCTCCAAGGATATGACTACTAAGTTTACGAAACTTGAGAAGTTTCAAGGGATTGATTTCAGACGTTGGCAAGAGAAGGAGGACGAAACACCTGCTGATATCAGAAAACGATGTAAGTGGGACAACGACGATTACATCTGTCGTGGTCACATTCTTAACGGTATGTCTAATCCTCTCTTTGATTTATACCAAAACGTGGAGAATGCGAAACAACTATGGAACGATCTTGAATCCAAATACATCGTCGAGGATGCTTCTAGTAAGAAGTTTCTTGCTAGCGATTTTAATAACTATAAGATGGTGGATTCATGGTCGGTCATGGAATAATTTATTAAGTTGTTTCGTATCTTGGGTTAATTCACTCAACATGATTTGGCTGATTTAATCGTGTGTTGAGTGTGTTTACCACCATCCTAGAAGGAGTTCAAGCATACTTTGAAACACCCTGAGGAGGAGTTTTCATCAGTGAAACTCGGTAGTCACGTACGGATTAAGAAATCTTTCCGTGATCAAGAAAGTGACAAGGAAAAGGTTAAGCCTGATGTGGACAAGTATTTGTTCACATGGTTGGGAAAAACAATTTCTTTATGATGTTGTGTTTATTCCTAGGCTTGGTAAAACCTTGTAAGTGGTGGTTGTTTAAACTTTTCGGCAAGTTTGTGGTTTTGTTTATTTTGCATGAATATGTTTATTTTGAACATGTTAATTTATATTGCGTTGGTAAATCTGTGATTTTGGTTTCGTTTTTCAAATGCTTATTTTAAAGATCAATAATTCTTTGTTATTGCATGTTAACGAAAATCACGAAACAGTCTTTTCTAAATGTTATGAAAATCAAATATTTTGATGTTTCTGATTGGATTTATAATGTATGTAATTATTTGTCTATGTTTAGAATCGGTTTGGTATGTGTTTTGATGCATTCTAAGGATGTAGCCTTAGTAAAGTTCAAATTACAAACTGAGGTGGAATTGCATTTTGTTATTTCGATTAAATATCTCAGAACTGATTGGGAAGGGAATACATGGATTCCATGTACTTCTAATCAGTTGGTGTCGTGAGAATCTCGCGACGCGTAGCGAGAAGCTCGCGACGCAAGTAACTTTTTTGTCGAATTTTAATAATTCGAGGTAAGGTCCACTCGACGCGAGAATTAATCTATTTCTCAATCGATGGGTAAATCTAGAAAGTTTTCACGAACACGAGGTTAAAGGCTCGCGCTGTAAGGATGGACGGTTTTGGATTTTTCTGAAATATAACACTTGGGTGTTATATGATTTGCCACCAGGTTCTAAACCTTTGGGTTGCAAATGGATCTTCAAAAGGAAGATAAGGGTAGATGCAAATGTTGATAAGTACAAGGCCTGGTTGGTCATACAAGGGTTTAAACAAAACCCGGTATTGATTATGATGAGACGTATGCACCAGTGGCTGAGTTTTCTACCATTAGATTGTTAATAGCCTTGGTTGCTATTCACAATCTGGTTATCCATTAAATGGATGTTCTATCAACCTTCTTGAATAGAAAGTTTGATAAAGAGGTTTACATGAATCAACCGGATGGTTGTGTTATGCCCGGTATTGAGCATAAGGTGTGTAAAACTGGTTAAATCATTGTATGGGCTGAAACAAACGCCGAAACAATGGCATCAAAACTTGATGAGGTTATTTTATCAAGTGGTTTCAAGAGGTTGACAGATGTGTTATAGTAGGTTTGATTCATCCGGTTCGGATGTGATAATCTGCCTCTATATTGATGACATGTTGATTCTCAGCATTAATCAACTTCAAGTTGATGAAACTAAAAGTTTGTTGTCATCAAAGTTTTCCATGAAAGACATGGCGGTGTCTCATTTAATATGAGAAATTCGCGATATGGTAAATGAATATTTTGAAATTCGCGATGTGGTAATTGAATTTTCTAAATTCATGACGGGACAAATATTTTTTAGTGCGCTTTTGATATTTAGTGCCATGAAAATTGGAATTTGAATTTTGGCATTTTGGTACTCATGGTTTTTTTGGAGTGTCTTAACCCAGAAAGTTTCTTTCCTGTTTGTTTCTTTACATTTCCATATATTTTAAATGTCTTTCCATTGGGGATAATTCAATTTTAATTGTGGGAAAGAGGGTTAAGGATATTTATCTTTTGTTTTTAATTTTAAAAGAGTATTATAGGATTTTATGTTTTAAAAGTGAGTATGGAATGAATTGACTCCGAACAGCTTCTGCATTTAAGTCAGTTTTATTTATTATGTTTTTAAATAAATGATCTGACAAGGTTTTTCAATAAATAGATGGTTTTGTGGATTGTTGTCAAGAATTGAAATGTTTGAATTATGATACTACTTATTAAAGATATTTTGGATTGAAAAAGTAAAGTGTTACATGTTTGTAGTCGTTTTAATTCGACTGGTACAAGTATGATAACTTGCTTGTATGTTGTTCTTCAGAACTGATCAACTCCTAGTTGATGAAGCCGAGAGCTTGATTCGACTGGTACAAGTATGATAACTTGCCTGTATGTTATGTTGCTCTTCAGAACTGATCAACTTCAAGTTGATGAAGCCGAGAGCTTGATGACATCAAAGTTTGTCATGACGGATTTGGGGGAGGTAGATGTGATCCTTGGTATTAGGATTAAATGGGTTAACAAGAGGATTGCTAAATTATAGTGATTGTTATCCCGTGAGTACCCCATGGATCCTAGTGTGATGATAATGCCCAATAAGGGTTTGGCAGTATCACAACTGGAATATTCACAGGCTATACGTTGCTTGATGTAGGCTATGACTAGCACACGCCCGGATATCGCTTATGCGGTTGGGAGGTTGAGTAGGTATAATAGTAACCCTAGTACTCAATATTGGCAAGAAATTTAGAGAGTTTTTAAGTACCTCAAAGGGACCATGGATTATGGTTTGTGTTATTTGGGATATCCTTCGGTTTTAGAAGGGTATTCTGATGCAAGTTAGATAACCCATATTGAGGAAGATCACTCTTCAACAACTGGTTGGGTATTCTTGCTTGAGGGAGGTGCTATCTCTTGGGCTTTAAAAAGACAAACTTGTACAACAAACTCGACAATGGAATCTGAATTGGTTGCGTTAGCCGTTGCCGGTAAAGAGGCAGAATGGTTAAGAAATTTAATATATGAGATTCCATTGTGGTCAAAACTGATTGCACCTATTTCTATTCATCGTGACAGTGCTGCCACTTTGGCAAAAGCATATAGTCAGGTATACAATGGGAAGTCTAGACACTTAGGTGTTAGACACAGTATGATTAGAGATTTGATAATGAATGGTGTAATTTCAGTGGAGTTTGTGAAATCGCAATAAAAATTTGGCAGATCATCTGACAAAGAGTCTAGCCAGGGACTTAGTGCACAAGTCTGTTATTGGGATGGAATTAAGGTCCATTTAATTTCTTAATGGTGAGATACCCAATTCCCCTCTAATATGACATTAGAGGTTGAATTCAATGAGGAAAGCTCACACTTAAGAAATGGAACACACACGTACGTTATCATCCCAGGTTAGTGTGTTCGGTGCCTGTAGTTGGGAGGTTGACTTTGTCTTAATAATTCCTTTGTTAAAGTGTAAACAGGTACATGAGAAAAGGAATTACCTATATGGTCGTGAAGTATAGCCGAGCTTCGAAAAGCTGGGACTTTGCTTTTTAGAGTAATTTATTTATATAACCATTTGAAAATTATGGATTCACCTCCTAACCATTCTCCCACACCGTTTCACCATTTAACCCAAAGCATCGCCCCACAATTAGTCGCTTAGGGCGACCACGAGTTTTCCGGCAAGAAATACAAAGCCGTCGCCCCCCAAACCATGGCCCGGGGCGACGGTTATGAATTTTACACATCTGGCCCTTTACAAGGGTAGCAAATTATTGTTGATACCAAAACATACCAAAACACATCTGGCTGGATTTTACAATGAGAGTTTTGTCTACTAAGGGTAGTAAATTGCAATATTTCCAAAACATAAGGGCCCATGTGTATATGATACCATGCATCTGTCATCTATATATCAAATTCACAACCAGAAGTGAAACAATTATAACCGTCGCCCCGGGCCATGGTTTGGGGGGCGACGGCTTTGTATTTCTTGCCGGAAACCTGGTGGTCGCCCTAAGCGACTAATTGTGGGGCGATGCTTTGGGTTAAATGGTGAAACGGTGTGGGAGAATGGCTAGGAGGTGAATCCATAATTTTCAAATGGCTATATAAATAATTCTCTCTGCTTTTTATACGATCACGAATGGATTTGGACACTCGGCTTTATAATAGTGTCGGGATTTTAACTGGAATATTTATTTAAATTTATGTGTATGTTATCTTCAGGCATTCAAAAGGGTTGAAGGGTTCAATTCTTAGAACACCCTGATTCTCGAGTGTTTGGAACGCATAATATACTAACATGAAAATTCAATCGATTCGATATTTTCTTGTATGCATAAGTTTGGTCAAATCAAAGTCTTGTTTTATAAATTCAAGGTTACACTAAAATGGGGGAGGATTGTTGGTGATTTTAGTGTCACCAAGTTCATTTTAGTATAATGGAATTTATAGGTTACCAATGGAAATCAAGTTTTGTTATTTAGACGAGCAAGGAGGTGTGGAGTGCACACTCGTGTAAAACTAAATTGATTTCGGTTATATCAGAAATAAGGATTCAGCGGAAAGGTTTTGTAAACGCGTGTGATTCGCGTAAACGCAGCTGATGGATTCCTGGAAACAATTACTAGGTTGAATTAGATGTTATCTAATTGATAGATAATACATACTCTTATTATAAACCTATAATTATTTCATTTACAAGAAAAATAAAAGAAAGCGATATATATATATATATAGATTTTTCGTAGCTCTCATAAAACCCCATCCACATATATTTTGAGTATCAAATTATATCCTAGAGAATCTAGGAAATTTTTCTTTGTCGGCATATATGTATGTTTGAGAATCCAATTCATTAAATGTAAAGATATACATGGATTTAAGATTCCATATGATCTCATATATATCTCATAATATTATCTTCAAATACACCTGCATGTGATAGATATGGATAGATTTGATAATCTTGAAAATATATTGGTAATGATTATACCAATCTACTCTCTCTTATATATATAGACGAAAGTAGCAGGATGGAAGGACACGAATTTACATAACATATCTCTGGAGGTTTTTCTTTAATCATACACATAATTTTCTGATATATAATCTTGGATACTGATTTAATTATCAGTTGAGATTGGTAACCATTAGCAACGATTTGATATACATATCTAGTTGTGAATTTCTATTCGGTGCCTCGATAGAAATTGTTCCTACTTGGATTATCCCAAATCTGAATTTCGTGAAACCCAGGCATAGGGTCGAAATATTAGATTCGGAAAGTGAACTCTCACGATCCAAATAGTTTATCCGGTCAAAAATATGATTTCAGAAACGTCACCCTATTATCTCCCCACCTAAATATTTCTCCAACATAGGCTGGTGACTTCCATTGCATTTAAGAGGTGTGCAATTCCAAGGTCAGGTGAAGTGGTTGAATCTATATCATAATTTGTAAGATTTTTCACAAGAGAAATATGTTTCTAACAAAAGAATATTAAATTTAGAGTTTTACTATATATGTAGAAGAAGGAAAACCGAGAACACCATCTTGGTTTTCCTTGCCCCTCTATCTAAACTATATGCATTTGTGTATAGTAGTAAATTAAGTTGTTTTTTGGTTTTTATGCATGAATGCAGTATGCACATGTGCAAATTATAAATTACGTTGTGCACAAGTGCATACAATCCAGATTGAGGGTTACGAGGTGTTCTCGGTTTTCCATTTTTTTGAGGTTTTCCCTTGAACCTAACCCTAAGTGTGTATTTGTAAGGGCGACAATTTCGGACACGACCTGCCAACCCAAGACGACACGAAGATAAATGGGTTTGGGTTGAGGTTTCTGATCTGCCAACCTGAACGACACGAAGATAAACGGGTTTTAAAACCGAAACAAACTAAAAAAATCAAACCGAAAACCAAACGGTTTGGATTTTCAAAAACCGAATGATTCAATTTTCTGTTCGATTTAACCAAAAACCATACTCACCCCTACCAACATATGATACTTGGGGATATAGTGTTGAAGATATTAGACTAGGTGTATGGTAAATATTTACCTACCATACTTGGTGTAAATATTTACCATACTTGGTGTAAATATTTACCATACTTGGTGTTATCATTGTGTATAAATATAGCATTGTATCTTGTATCTTTCATCATCATCAATACAATTACAGTTCACCAAGTTTAACTTGGTATCAGAGCCAAACCCTAGGCGTCGATAGCAACACTAGCCGCCGGCGACCATCTCCTTCTTTTCTTCATCTTTCCTTCACCGATCTCACAGAAAACAATACAGGTCTTGCAGCTTTTACCCAAGCCGAAAAATCCATTCACAACACACAAGTTTGGCTTTCATCTTTCCTCCACCAATTATGGGTATTGGAAAACAATGCTCCAACCCTTCGTCATAACAAATAACCTTTTTGGTTACATTGATGGCTCGATTCCATGTCCTCCATCTACCATCTCCTCTGAAACAACTTCTTGTGAAAAAGACAAAGAGCCTATTATCACCGTTCAAGCCAACCCAGAATACACAATCTGGGTACTGAATGATGCACATGTCACGATGCTCCTACTGTCCACGATCTCTGAAAGTGCTTTTCAACATGTTGAGGGAACCACTTCACGTGACTTATGGCTTGCTTTGGAACGTGCGTATGCTCCACATACGTCCTCAAGGAAATACACTTTGAAGACCCAGATATTGAAGATTCAGATGAAGCCTGATGAATCTTCATCTGGCTATCCCACTCGAGCTCCAGAATACTCACATGCACTCGCCAATATAGGTGAGCCCATGAAACAAAAAGACGTTGTCATGCTTGTTTTATCCGGCCTCCGTGATGAGTATAATGGTCTCAAGTCGACCATTCTTGCCCGTCCTACACCCATCCGTTTTGCAGATCTTCATGCTCTCATGTTAGATCATGATTATATGATATCGAAAACCTTCACAGAGGTTACTCCTGCACAGGCCTTTGTTACAGCAACCTCCAATCAAAAACCGCCCTTGTCTAGTTCATCCCAGACGTCTACCGAAGCTGTTCAAGTCATTCAGTAGCTTGCTGCCCAATTAGGCTTCCAGCTACAACCTCTCAGTTCGCAGCAACCTCAAGCATACTACACTAATCGGCCCCAAACCAACTGCGACCGCTCTCAAAACAATAGCACCAGGGGTCGTGGAAACTACAACAACCGAACTCAAGGTAATCGTAATAAGTTCAGTTGGGCTTCTAATCAGAATACTGTGTATGGCACGTGTAACAGGTGTGGCATAGGGCATGTACCATCGCAGTGCCCAAACCGTGACCCAGCTACAATCAGGACCCGATAGGCACCGTTCGCCAATTTTGCTGATTCCTGTTCACATACTTCAGGCTCTTGGCTTCCTGATACAGGGTCAAGCCACCATGTTGCTTCAAACCTCTCCAGTTTCGACCACTTTGAGGCCTACTATGGTGAGGATAATCTTCATGTTGGCAATGGTAAGGGACTACCCATTTTACACATTGGCTCTTCTCGCTTTTACTCACCAAACAAAACCTTCAATCTTAAACATATTCTTCATGTTCCCGCGATTACACAAAACCTCTTGTCTGTTCAACAGTTTTTTCTTAACAATAATGTTTATTTCGATATTCACTCTACCTTTTTTTTACTGTGAAGGACACATCTACACACAAGATACTCCACACGGAACCAAGTAATAGGGGTCTCTACTCCTTCAACCTCCCAAGAGTTCAATCCAAAGTGTCGTTCTCTGCAGTTCGTGCTTCCCAACCATTTGGTATCATCGTCTAGGTCATCCTCATCCACAACTTTTGAAATTCATGCTATCTAAATTTAGTTTACATGTTACAAACAATTGTTCTAGTCTTTCATGTGATTCTTGTCTTGTTGGAAAGTCTTCAAAACTTCATTTATTATCTTCCACTATTAAAAGTCATCATATTTTGGATTTGGTTTTCTGTGATGTGTGGGGACCGACCCCGGTTCTATCGTCTGATGGTCACCGCTACTTCCTTTTATGCATTGATCATTTCAGTCGATTCATGTGGTTTTTTCCTTTACAACATAAACTTGATGTTTTTGTAACATTCAAACAATTTCTTCTTATTATTGAACGACAATTTAACACCAAACTTAAATCTGTACAAACTGATTGGGGGGGGGGTGAATTTCGCAACCTCTCCTCATTCTTTCCACTCTCAGCATTATACATCGCCTTTCGTGTCCACATACAAGTGAACAAAATGGTTTTGTCGAACGTCGTCCCGGCATGTTGAAACAGGTCTTACAATGTTAGCCAAATCCAATGTTCCACAAAAGTTTTGGCACATTGCCTTTGACACAACTACGTATCTCATTAACCGAATGCCTACACGGACCAACTCCAACACCTCACCTTTTGAAATTGTGTTCAAGCATCATCCTAACTACGTGTTTTTACGAGTTTTTGGGTGTCAATGATTCCTCACTTACGCTCCTATAATAAACACAAATTGGACTTTCGCTCTATACCGTGTGTGTTTCTTGGTTATAGTACATCTCATCATGGTTATCGCTGTCTCGACCCACATACAGACCGCATCTACATTGCTCGCCATGTCCGATTCAATGAACACTATTTTCCATTCACCATCCCCACCCCTCCTCCAAACCTTCCCCTCTCTACAAACCCATACTATTCCTCTTATCCCAACCAGTTACCCGCAACCTTCATCCAGCCTCCAACTACAACTCCTGAACTTATCGCAACACCACCGTCCCCTACCCTACCAACTCCCACCATACCACCGTCTCCTACCCCACTAGTAGTGACCACACCTCCCACACCTCCCACACCTCCCACACCTACTTCGATCCATACGACTCCCACACATAATCCGGTTCACTCCAATCCGGAACCCACCCCTCCACTACGTCCTCCTCCCTCACACTTGCGCCAAAATCCTAAACCTAATCCTAAATACATTGCCTCCTCCTTTCACACTCACCCGACACATCTAACACAAAACCCACCTCCTTTACCAATGCTAACAAACATCCTCATTGACGGCAAGCCATGGCTGATGAGTATTCGGCACTGGTGCGGAATGGCACATGGTCCCTTGTACCTCGTGTGCCGAATATAAATGTGGTTGATTCTTAGTGGGTTTATAGAGTGAAACGTGACCAACATGGAGCCATCGTACGCTACAAAGCGTGGTTAGTCGTAAAAGGTTTTCGTCAACAACCCGGGGTTGATTATCATGAGACTTTTAGTCTGTGTTAAATCTGAATATCAATCCACCATGATTAAGAAGCTTCAATCAATCACAAATCTCACTTTTATTAAGTATGAAATACAAGATGAACAATACACACACTCTTAACTTTCTCTCTCCTCTAACACACACTTGATCTGACAATACGAATCCTCTCCTTTCTTTAAAATCTAATTCTCCTAAAAGCTTTTATACCCCTAGGGTATTTACACTAAGCTCCCCTCAACTTTACACAAAATACAAATATAAACCAAACTTGAATACAATTATATTTTGACCCTAACAATCTCCCCCTTTGTATTCAAGTTGGAAATAACCAACTATACAAACAAAACTTGTAAACATATACAATCTTCACTTTATCAGAATCAGCAACAATCAAAACTTTTCAGCATCAGAAATCTTCACGAAACACAATTAACCAACTCGAATTCAACATGAGAACCTCTTGACTTTAAAAAATCATCAACGTTCTTTAAGAAAAATTTCTTAACCTTTTCAAAGTAAACAATCTCCCCTTTATCCGCAAAATTGAGTTATCTCCTTTGAAATATCCACCTTCAATAAACTCAGCTTGAATCAAAATTCACCAACTGATTATCACTTAAGTATCAAACTCCAGATATTCTCAATTATCTTCTTATTAAATCAAACTACTTTCTCAACTTCAACCAATCAAACCATTCTTTCATCAACCTTCACAACTCGAACTCAATCTTTAAACCTAAAGGCTTTTCAACCATAGATTCAAAAGATTTAAACTTCGATCTCTCTTTATCTCCCCCTTAATACTTGCTTTCTTCCCTTAACTGTTACTTCACAAAACATTTCTTCACAAATCAAATCATCATGTACTTTCAACTGATTACATATTCAACTCTTGATACTTTCGTCTTTTCTTTAAGCAACATCAACACTTGTATCACGATCAACATTATTACTTCACATATACCCTCAAAACTTGATTGAACCAACATCTTGAACTCTTTAATCAACCATACTTGATGTCTTGAATTCTTCAACTAAATCTTGACCTCTTCAAACGAATATTGGGCTCTTCAGCATAACTCTCATATCTTCATCATGTCTTTGACAAATGTCTTTGATACAACTTCTCCCCTCATGATGGTTAGGAGAATCCGAAACATCACGAACAATCAAAGACAACATCATCAAATTACTCAAAACTTACTACAACAAAAATTCTCCCCCTCAAACAAATATCGCATCCATATCAGATTACTCCCCCTCAAATCTGGCTCAAATTCCTCCCCCTCAAATGATGGGTAATCGGCTAACATAGAAGCACAATGAGCAACTATTGACACAACAACTCATAGAATTGTGTGGCCTATTTTCAGTGTTGGCAATGGGGTAGCACTGATAGGACTTCCAGTCATCACTGAATCAAAGTTATAAAACTAAGTTCTCAGACTGTTCCGGCAATATCACAAAGATATGCAATTGGAATCACAAAGACTCGTGCAAGTGTCAAAGAAATATCATCATAATCATTAGGCTCAAATATTGATTCAACCTGGGACGCAGATTGATAATCAATAGACTCTAGTGCATAGAATATGAAGTTCGGAGACCGGAGAGGATGTCTTCCTTGTTTCAATATCTAAATCTTCCGAGTGAAGATTAGATAGATGATGTGCTCATTCTCCGTGAGAATTGAAACAAACATCTTTTAAGAGATATTTGAGTAGCTTGGTGGGGTGACACGAGTTATCGACACTGGGTCCATGTCTTGTTTCAATATTCATCTCCAAAGAATCGAGAATGAATAGATGATGTGGTTACCCGGATAACTGTATAGGTTTGGGAAGGATCTTCTTTTATTCTTTTTGATCCTGTCTCACACTCACCATTTTCTTTTAACTCCCCCTACACTCAAGCTCTCGGCATTTTACCTCATGCACACCCTCACAAACTAGGTCTAACCTAGGGATGTGTTTCTTGGGTAGATCCTCCGGCTCTGGATTGATCATAGAAACTTCTATATCCTATCACACATAAGTTGATATCATGAAATGATATTCTTTGAAACGTTGAGTATATTCATACCAGAACGTGATATGATGGTGATTCATATGTGATACAATATGTATATGGGGAACATATTTTGAACAGAAATGGAAAAAATTTGTTGATGAAATCATATGTTGAAGAAATTCATTCAAATGCTCTAACAAGTGATGATTGATTGTAGAAATCAAAAATCTTGATCGTGAGTTCCAAAGAACAAAATTCAAGCGCGAAACAGATAGACTCAGTAAGCACAGTGTATTCAAGAAATGAATCAATGATTAGAAAGTTTAATTATGAAGAACAATTCACAATTAATAATTTGAATAAGAATTGAATCATTGATATGAAATAACGTGCATTGAAATTAAATTGGAATTCAAGCGAGTGTATTTCCACCGAATAATTTCAACGAATATATGAGATGTGGAAATAACAATGTGAAGAAAAAATATAACACGTGGTAATTCGTGAAACGATTTAGAATCGGAAAGGAACGAACACAAGTAAGTTCCTGAAGATGAACACCACGGTTAAACACAATTAAGCACAAGTGCTAAGCTAAGGGTTTAGAGGGATACTTACAATAACGCTCATATAACACATTGATGCTCGGGTCTTGAACTGATTTATTCAAGAGCCATACACCTACAAAATCAAGAGAAACAAGATTTTGGTATCCACGTGGATGTGGATCCTCTGTTGTTAGGTGCACTAGGTTTATAAGAATAAATCTTGTAAATCCCAAATCGTTCATCGATATAATCTTCACACACAAAATCATTTCTATGAAAGTAAGAACCATATGAAGTTCCTTTGGAAAGACTAAGAAGTTTATTTCTAGAATAAACTAACCGAGACTTACCAAAAGAAGTATCTTGAAAAGATTTGTTCTTTAGAACGTTAGATTTTGAAGCAAAAGATTTTGTATGATCTACATTTGCATTCGATCCCTTAACTTGCCAAACAAACTTGCATTTAGAATAAGGATGAATACCTGAATAATCAACACGACTATCATAGAAGAGATTTGTAGGATGAATCAGACCACTTGATTTGATGTTACCGTGAGTAGTAACATATGTATGAATGGAACCATGAGCTTTAGAGATTATCTCTACAAGTCCCTTCACTTTGGTAGAAAGCATGTTCCTCTCGACAAGAAGATCATCAAGCTTCTTCTGTTGAACCGAGCGCATTCGTTGCTCATTCATGATATCTGTTGATAATCCAGCTAACTTGCTCGTAAGTTTCTTTATTTCATTCTTAAAAGCTTTCTTTTGATCCGCAAAATCTATTTCCACAAGACTTAGCTTCTTAGGTTCAGCAATTATCTGTTCCAAAACAGTCTTTTCATGTCGAAGAACCTTCTCTTTATGTTTAAATTGATTTCTTACATCAGATAACTGATTTTGTAAGACAACAAGCTGCTTTTGAAGCTCAACACTTTTCTTTTCATCAAATTTCCTCTCGGATTTAACAACTTGGATCTCTTCTTCAAAATCATGCATCATATTTTGATATTTCCCAACACGAAGACTCGGCTTCTTCAAAGAATTCTTCTTACTCTCAAAAGCACTTTTCGTTTTCTCAAAATCTTTCCTCTCAAACACAATTTGGTTCTCTAAATCAGAAATCTTCTTTAAAAGTTTAACACTGTTTAATTCAAAAGATTGTCTCTCATTCTCAAAAACCTTTCTCTCTTCTTCAAAAAACTTTCTCTCTTTCTCAAAATTACTTCTCTCAATGATCACAATTTGTTCAAATTCAGTTAGTTGCTTTGAAAGTGCCGTCACTTTTGATTGAGAAGAGATAAACTTGTTTTCGAAAACCATCTTATCTTCATCAAGTTCAAGAAATTTCTTTTGCAAACATTCATTTTCTTTTCTCAAAGAAGTTACAAGTTTTAAGTTTTGAGCATTTCCAAAAGAATGCTTCAACATTTGATCATGCTCATTTTGCAAATCCTTTTTCAAACTTGTAATTAGACTTCTTTCTTTTGCAAGAGAATCTTCAAGATCAGTAACTTTAATAAGAAGTTCAGCTTTTTCACCCTGTGAAACAGATAAAGTATTGTTTAACTCATCTATCTTCAGTGACAATTTAGCAATCTGTCCTTCAAATAATTTTCTTTGATTCTCAAAACTCTTTGTCTCTTTTGCTAATTTCTTGGTAAGAACAACTTGTTGATGATATGAATCATTTAACTTCGAGAAATGAGAAGCCATTTTTATCAATGTTGTGTGCATTTCCTCCTCTGAATCTGAAGCTGACTTATCAAGTTGTAAAGCTTCTCTCGTCGTCATGATGAATCGTACGGATCTTTTGATCAGTAGATATTGAAATCTGAAATTGTTGAAAAATTCACCGAACAGTTTTCCTTGAAAAACCTGAAGCAATGTTAAAAACCTCTGAAACACTAAAACAACTGAAAGTTAGTAACGCAGAGTATATTCAGAAAATTTAAAAATTTAAATTCGGACAACAAGAAAAATCAAGAAGTGAACAACTCTAATTAAGACTCGAGACAAAAACAAATTTGCTCTAAAAATCACAAGAACTCGAGACTTAACAAAACTAAAATGAAAAACAAGAAAACCAAAATAAAACTTCACACAAAAACAATAAGATGACTCAAAATACTCAAAGACTAAAAAAAAATAATATGGCTTGAAATATAAAAGTCAAACTTCACTCAAATAGTAAAATGGCTCGAGACATGTTGAAAAACACTCAAAATATCAGTAGACTCGAGATATCTTGAACAATACTCAAAAATTAACATTTAGCTCAAAATATCTTGCAAAATGACACATTTACGCGCTTCCCAAAGCTAGAAAAGACATCAGACGCGCCTACACTTGCTGACAAACAACGCGCTCGAGATGACGTTGACCACGCGCTCGAGTTACAGCCATACACACTTTCACGCGCTCGAGGTGTCGTCTGACGCGCCTCGAGATTCGTTCTCTCACGCGCTCGAAACAACTCTCACTCGAGATGACGTTGACCAAGACTGACGCGTCCTCAACTTTCACGCGCCTTGAGACACGCGTTTTCCTTGCTGACGCCGACAGCTCTTGTCTCCCACGTGCACAAACCACTCTTTCTCCTAATTACTCGCTGACAAGACTAACCTTTATTGATTTGACTCTCGAGTTGACTTTCTCTCTCTCTCCTATTTAAAACACCAAATGACAAAAGAAATTGAAAAAGATGTCATGGAGCTTTGAAAAATCAACAACACTCATGACACATGCTAACTCAAGACATTTATAGTACAATTGATATATTTCTTTTTATGATAAAAAGGACACTCGAGTTAATTGAAAAAGAGGCTCGAGACATTAAAAGGACACGCGTCAGACTCGAGATATGCACAAAAATGGCTCGAAAAAATAAAACACGGCTCGAACTACTCAAAAAGGTGCTCGAGATAAGGACAAAATATCTCGAAAAACTCAATTTTGGCTCGAAATAGCAACCTAAGACTCGAAATAACAAAAATGAGGCTCGAAATAACAATTTGAGGCTCGAAATATTCAGATCTGGACTCGAGACATAAGAACAGCTCTTGAAAACCTCCATTGAAGGACCTCCATTGATGAACTTCGAACAAAACCTCGAAAAACCATCATTCCAGGCTCAAAAATCATCAAATCTTCACAATTAAACAGCAAAAACTCAAATCTAACAACAAAATATCATCAATCTACAACCAAAACTTCAAATCTTCAAGATCTTCAAGCTCCAAACCCAAATTTCACCATTTTTGCTCCAAACTTCAAAAAATCCAAAAATTACCTTCAAATCTTCAAGTTTTTCACCAATTTTCACTGATCTCCTGCTCTGATACCACTTGTTAGAACATGAAATCAATAACAAATCTCACTTTTATTAAGTATGAAATACAAGATGAACAATACACACACTCTTAACTTTCTCTCTCCTCTAACAAACACTTGATCTGACAATACGAATCCTCTCCTTTCTTTAAAATCTAATTCTCCTAAAAGCTTTTATACCCCTAGGGTATTTACACTAAGCTCCCCTCAACTTTACACAAAATACAAATATAAACCAAACTTGAATACAATTATATTTTGACCCTAACAGTCTGGTAGTGAAGTCCACAACTATCCGCCTGGTTTTGTCTCTAGCTGTTGCACAATCCTGGCATCTAAGACAACTTGACGTTCGGAATGCCTTTTTACACGGTGATCTACATGAGACAGTTTACTTACAGCAACTACAGGGATTCGTAGACCCACAATGACCAGATCATGTTTGTCTCTTACACAAATCATTATATGGGTTAAAACAGGCCCCGAGGGCATGGTTCCAACGCCTCACCACCTCTCTACACGGTCTCGGTTTTCATGGCTCTAAAACCGACCCCTCCCTCTTTATTTATTCCAAGGGAGGCACATTACTTTACATGCTTGTATATGTTGATGACATTATTCTGACAGGTAATAACCTAGAGGCGATTAATCAGGTGGTTCACAGGCTTAGTCACACCTTTCCCATTCAGGATTTGGGGAGACTCTCTTATTTTCTCGGGATTGAAATTATTCCGCAAGGAAGGGACCTCATTCTCGCACAAAAAAAAATATTAGATTTACTTGAGCGTGCAAAACTTTCAAACGCCAATCCAATGCCTACACCGATCGCCACTAATGTCAATCTTGCTCTTGGTGATAGTCCTCCCCTTACTGATCATGTCCAGTATCGACAAATAATTGGTGCCCTTTAGTATGTTACTTTATCGCGGCCTGACATTGCGTGTGTTGTCAACAAGGTGTGCCAATTTATGCACTCCCCTTCTGTTAATCACCACCGTTAAGCGGATCCTACGGTACTTGAAAGGGACATCTGCATATGGTCGTCTTCTCCATCATGACTCTGGACTTTTACTTCATGCTTATACTGATTCTGCCTTCAACAATCTCAGTGCATTCTCTAATGCTGACTGGGCTGGCTGTCCGGATGACCGTCGATCCACCGGGGGATATGCTATATTCATAGGGGCTAATCTTATTTCTTGGTCAGTGATAAGTGTTAATTTATTACCACTTATTATAGCACTTTTATCTTTTTTATCTCTTATTTAGCCCATTTTTAGTGTTAATTAACATCTTTAGTTATATAACTATAAGCTTTTTATAATTGTGTCTAGTTTATAATAAAACTTGAGTTTTTAGCTTAATTATAGTCAATATTATTATGTTTTACTTACGTTTATTTTTATAAATAAATTGTAGGAGATCGTCGAGATGCAGAATTTATAGAGACGAACTTAATGAACCGGATCTCGGACTTTTTGAAGCAATTTTGATGGCAAGCTTGGACCAAATTTGGAAGATATGTTGGGCTAATTTCTACAAGATTAATGGGCCAATTTTTAAAGCCTTTTTGGTGAAGACTTGGAGCAATTTTATGGAGCATTCATGGACCAAGTTGGAGCTCCATTCTTTTGCAACCCATGGATCAACTAGTAGACCCATGGATTTATCCATGGGTTACAAGACTTTGTGGCCAAGCTTCTTCTTTATATAAATGGAGGTAGCTAGTGGATGAAAAACACACCACAATTCTTCCCATCTTTGGGAAGAAATCCATCATCACCCATCATTCTTCCAATCATTTGGAAGAAATCATCATCCAACACCACCATTCCATTCTTGGAAGTTCTCGATCTTGACTTCCAACTATGATTAGTTGGTTGTCATCTCTTTGCTTCAAAGTTCTCATAGTAGTTTCTTGGATATTTTTGGTTCTCTCTCAAGAAAACGAAACTTAGTTCTTTTGTTACGAAATATTCGGTTCACACTTTCGGCTATTTTGGGTTCCATATTTGGTGAATTAATCTATGTATTTTTGGTACTAATTTGTGTTCTTGTTCAATTGCTCATAGTTTTGGTTATTATCTTGTTTGGTACACTTGTGATATATATATATATATATATATACACGCATATAGGGGAAAGTTATTTTGTAAACGATAAAAAGTTTGTAAACTATGTAAACCCATATTAGCCAATCAGAAAATTGCATTCATTTATTGTTTTATAAAAAAGCAAAAGGGTAAAATAGTCATTTTGAAACTAATTAGTTGTAAAATGAATATTTAATATTAAAATAAAATTTCAATAAATTTTTTTTGGGAGAATACTAGTGTTTGCAAAATGGATCGTAATGATGAGTATTCCGATATTCAAGTGATTGAAGAATTTATAGAAGATGAAGAAGACGATTCATATGGGACGGACGACGATGCAGAAAACGTTAGCGTTAATGATGGAACCATAACAGCTGCATGTATGTTTTATCGTTATACATAATGTTTTATGCATTGTATTTTTTTTAATGGTTGATACAATGTTTTGCAGAAGAATGTGAAACTTTCTTATCTCCAGGGGGTACAAAATATTGGGTACCCAATGCATCAGAGAACGTTAAACTTGCAGTAGGGGATACGTTCGGTTCGATTGAGGAAGCAGACACAGCGTACAGGAGATACGCGGATGAGGTAGGATTTGATGTACGCCAATCGAATAGGAAAAAGAATAAAGACGGATTTGTTCAGACTAGGTATTTGGTGTGCAACCGACAGGGTGTGGTTAAGAAACTAGATTATGACACAATGGGTAATGGATATGGGAAAAAGAAGGGACGTAATTCTTCTTTCAAAAGAACGGGTTGCAAAGCTTGTATTAAGATCCGGTTTCGTAAAGAAGACAGACAGCATGTAGTATACAAATTTGAGGAGAGACACAATCATTCTCTATACAACAATCTAGAGAAACGCTTTTCACGAGGTAGGCGTCAGTTGAAGTATACCGATTTTAGAAACATTTATAATGCGACGGGAGCGTCAATCGGTGGTTCCAAGGCGCACAATATACAAGCAGCGTTGAAAGGTGGCGTTGAAAATGTTGGTGCAACTGTGGTAGATTATAAAAATGCATCAAGAGGTATGATTAAGTATGTCGGTACAAAAGATGCACAAATGCTTATAAACTTGATGAGGAAACGACAAAATTATGCACCCGATTTTTTTTTCGAATACAAAGTGGTTATGGGAGAGTTGCAGGCGATTTTCTGGGCAGACGAAATTTCACGAATGAACTACAAGGAATTTGGTGATTCCATTTTCTTCGATGCAACGTATCGAACAAACACGTAATAATCTTTATCTCCATTTCTTTGTAGTAAATTAAATGATAAACATGTTTGAACTAATCGTAATTATTTTACAGGCATGCATATAACTTTGTACCATTTATTGCCGTTGATAATCATAAGCGTTCTGTTGTGGTTGGGTCTGCACTTATAAGCAACGAAGATGCTGAGAACTATACCTGGGTTCTTCAAGCGTTTCTTAAAGCACATGAAAAACAACCAAGATTTGTAATCACTGACCAATGTTTAGGTATGAAAGCAGCTATTCCGCTTGTCTTCACGGAGTCAACGCATCGTTTTTGTGCATGGCATATTATGGACAAAATGCCAGGGAAGGTGATTGAACATGTTGATTCGATTAATGTGTATTGATATATGATTGTAAATCATTTTTTTATGAATACAAAGTAATGGGCTTTTGTTTCATAGGTGACAATTTCAAAGGATGACAATGTTGCATTTAAGAAACGGATTAACCGATTGGTGTGGAGCACACATATCGGTCCAGATGAGTTTGAAAGCGAATGGGAGTCAACCCTAAACGATTTTGGGTTGGAAGGGCACGAATGGTTAAACGAGATATATTCAATAAGATAGTCATGGATATCAGCTTATTACCGGGACGATCCCATGTCTGGATTGATGAGAACAACGTCAAGGTCGGAAAGTTCGCATGCCTATTTCCGTCTATTTGCATCGTTTAAAAATGATTTGGTTCGTTTTTTACTAGCGTACGATAGCTCATTGGAGAAGCAGCGAAACAAACATGCCTGTTTGGAATTTGCAACGCGAAATACCTTTCCTCGCCGTTTCTCCCCGTTAGGGATTGAACGTCATGCATCTGAAGTGTACACTCGCGTAGTGTTTTTCGATATACAGAAGGAGATTCGTAAAGCCATCTACTTTTGTGGATTGGATTTTATGAGTCAAGATGGTGATCTGAAAACATACAGTGTTGCACACAAGAAAAAGAACTTAGTGACAAAGGTTTTGTACGAGGTAACATGTACATCCTTTTTTAATTGTTAACTATTTTTTTTTTGTGTGATACTAGTTTCACATTTGTAGGTTATACATAATGTGGGTACGACTATGTTGACCTGTCAATGCAACATGTTTGTGCGGGTTGGGTTACCGTGTCGTCATATTCTTAAGGTGTTGATGAACGATGGTGTGGACAAAATCCCAGAAGGTTTCATATGTAGGCGTTGGACAAGGGCCCTCATACCGGTACAACTTTAAGCAACAAGAGCTTGATATGGAGAAATAGATGTGGAAAAAGAGACATTGATAAACGGTATGTATGTTGATATGGATCTGATTGTTAGCAGCGTACGAAACGACAGGAAAACGTTACGTGAAGCTTCAGATTCTGTAACGGAATTGCGTGTTAAATATGGGGCATGTGTATTTTCTAACAATCCAGCTAAGGACAGAGCTGAAGCCCTAAAAGACTGTTACGGTGATGCGCCAGAAGATCCAGAAGTGATGCCTGCGGCTGGGATTAGAAACAAAGGATGCGGACGTGGGAAGCGTTTAATAGGTAAGTTGGAGAAAGCCGTTGAAAAAAACAAGCGCGCAAAACGATTGTGTAGGGTGTGTGGCGAACATGCGCATCATGATTCGCGTAACTGTCCCTCACGAACATCGTAGTTGGAAAAAATGGACATCGACCATCGGATGATATGTTCCAGTAATTTTCTATGTTTTGAGTCTAAGTTAGAATTAAGTTCAGGTTTCGTATTCTTTATATTTCGTATGGTCATCCCCACTGATTCGTATCTATGTGTTTGGTGGTTTAAGAGTTTCTTCTTATTATGAATAAGAAAATTGCAATAAGGAACTTTTGAGAATAAAATATGAATACTATTTTATATTGAGTTGTTAGGAGATTGGGTTTTGGACTTGTTTTGGATAAAAGTTTTATGGATTTTGTTTCTTTATTGTATGCAGTAATGTAAGTGGGCTTTCCTATGTTTTTTTACTAAACTTCTTTAGGGTTTCACATGGATCCCCTACAAAAAGATGCTATATATATGTTGTCATGTTGTATTGAAATGTTATCTCCTCCATCACACTCTAAGGCGCCGTACACCTATTTCTCTTAAAAAAATTCACAATCTCCATAAGTTCCTGCAGCCTTAATCTACTTTCTTCCATGGCCAACCAAGAGTCTTATGCGTCCAGCAGGCCAGCGCAAGTGAACGCACCGTATATGACTGCTGAATCGTATCGCGAACTGCGTATTGAGAACAAGATGCTGAAAAAACAAACTGAGGTACTCAAATCCAGGATTCAAAACTTTAACCGGTTGATGGATAGCAAACGTGAGGAGATCGACATGCTCAAAGCCGAAAGGGATGCGGCTGAAAAAGAGTTCTTTGAGGTGAAAGAGCAACTCGATGACACCAATAGAACAATCACAGCTGTGAAAGCGATGTGCGTGTGCAACGTGTTTGCTCATGTAGATACTCTGTAGCGTTTTCGCCTGGTGTTGGGATGCTTAAACGTCAACGTTTATGTGCTACTAAATTGTTGTCCTCTGTGTTGCATGTATCGGGTTTTAAGTTTTTTTGGTTTCGTCTTGTTTTTCGAAATATGTTTTTGTTATATTACGGGTTGTGTTTCTTGTTTTCGTGGTGGAAATTGTTTATGGTTTTTACCAACAAACAAATATTGTAGCCTATTTGCTTATATATTTTAACTGGATGTTTGGTTATTTAATTTGTGCAACTATATACTGTTGCTTGACTCACCAATAAGTCATGCTAACTAATTTTACTTTAAAAACTATGGTCTAAAACAGTGTTGGGTGTAGAAGATATTTTTGTGAAACATAAAGATAAAGTTTCACGGTTGCATACCATTCGTAATTCTTATTACATTTTTTTATCTCTATATCACAACACGACAATATACTTTATTCTTGATAGGTACCTTGTTCCTTATACACAAACTGTGTATACATGGTCTTGTAAATAAAGGAAAGTACCCATAATTAGTAGATCTTTTTACGTCAGTTTAAATCATTTCATAGGACACTCATACTAAAAACCATTTCATCCATATAGTCATTGTCCATAAACCAAAAAACTAACCCATAGGTTTTCAACCAAACAAACAAAAAACGTACACATACTTGTTCGCAAAAAGACAATTACGTAATTTACCAAACTTCCAAACTCCTAATACTTCTCCAGTCTTTCGCTTCTGCTTTTCTCTGCTTCGTCTATCTTCTTTTGCTTACCCTCTTCACCTAGTTTGTCTAACTCATCCATCTCCTCAAGGACGTCGTCCTTGCTCAAGTTGTATTCGCCCAATAGTAGCTTCGCCGTGTATTTGATACGCAACATCTGCAACTGTCGTTTTTGAGTTTCGCCTTCCGTTGTCAAACCGGTAAACCAGCCACGTACCCCTCCTCCCATGTATGTTTCCATATGTCGCATAAGGAACACACCACAGTCAACAAAATTTCCTTTTGTCTGCCACTTCATCTCAAGTAACCGTACGTTAACACGTGCAAAAGTTTCAGCCACTGGGTGTTCAATTACCTTTAAATGATGCACAAACAGGTGTTTCTATAACCACAAACAAATACTTAGATTTTTAGATAAATATAATATACATAATTTGAGTTTACAAATCTGATATTGCATTTAAGTTTCACAGTAACTTACCAAATCTGATATCGCGTTGTCATACATGGCCACATTATCTTTTTTTTCAATGTTGTCCAAAATGTCGACTGTGTTTTTCTTCAAATTGAACACAACACAGAAGTAATGCCTTCCTTGCAGAATAGGGAAAAACACCTGTTTATACAGTATTAAACGTTATACGTTGCATTTGAAACCCTGTGATGTGTATCTTTTTGTATAGGTCAAAGTTATACTACTGTTATGCTACCATATTATTTGCGTTATCATTTTTACATGTGAAACCAGCAGGTTTGCATTGTTACGAACATCACCTTATCTTATTTTCAAATTTAATACATACCATATCGAACGAACGCATGTTGATTATGTCATCGTTTCCATTCGCCTCACTTTCCAAGTTACTACGAAACATTTCGTACCGTTGCTTGAATCCGTACGTGTACCTCAATAGAACACCTCCAACCTACACATTCATGTCAGATTACTAAAATTAAGTAACGCGATCACTTTAATATTTTAAAATGGAATACTATTTTTTAAATACCAGAAGAGATGGTGTGAAGAAATAACGGTATGGTGAATCTGGGCTCCTATACTGTTCTTCCATGTTAAGCACATCTACCCATCCATCAATAACATTTGTGTATATATCCTCGTCAGCAGCCAACGTTTCCAACGTTGTACGTATCATTTTCGTACCTGTTTCAGACTTGTACAAAACATCACTGTAGACATAAAAAGTTTATATCAGAATAACAGGTGGTGTAAACTAAGCATAATTTATAGTCAAAATAATATGATATAAATTAGTATTTTGAAACTAACTCTGCTCCCCGGAAATTGGACAAACATAGATCATGCACCCTTTTCTCTTGTGGTTTCACAGCAACCCCGACCAGCACTTGTCTACGGATGAAAGGTGAACGAAGTTGTTTGCCAATTTTCTTAGCTCGACGTTTTTGAGTCTGTTCCTTAACCGTATTGGCAGCACGGTCCGTAGAATCGCCTGATGGTTTCGGTAGCGAGCATGATTTAATCGGGCTGAAACCTTCCTTATCATGTTTCACAAAGTCTGCTCCCTTCCCTTTCTCATCTATAGACATTGGTTTCACATCTTCCCCTTTCTTGATCGACGAGTCTAGTATGTCATACGTGGTCTGTGTTAACCAAATCGGCGAAAGTGGTGACAGCTGATCATTCTGAACGCAAATCTCAGCAGTTCCCTTCTCTGGAGTAACAAAGGTGTCTTTATTTTCTTCTTTCAGCTCCGCGTCATCATCCGCTTCGTTGTCCTCTCCATCCTCTTCGTCGCTATCGTCACTGTCAGTTTCACAGTCCCTGAATATACACCTTCTCGACTTGTCGTAATTCTTAAACACAGTTTCGTAAGGAAAAAACTGCTGTGCTAAATCAATTAGCTCCTCTAGATCCCACCTTGTTTCGTGCAATGTTGCAAACTTGGTTTCGATCAACCTAATGTACTCCTGCGATATTAAACCCAATTTATAACATACAAAATTTATATGAAACTTAGTATTCATTAAACAGAATAGAATACAATACCTTCATCAAGTCATCCATGTCCATTTCGAAATCACTAGGATCTGACTCATCGTCGTCTTCTTCTTTTTCTTCCGCAACTGGTTGCTGTCTAGGAACTTCATCATCAGCACTCATGTTGTCTACATTCACTTGATCCACATTTGCATCAGTCATGTTGTAACATCCCAATTTTTGAAAACATTCGCTTTTACTGAAAAGTAACCAAGTTCGTACAAAAGCGGAAGCTCGTCCAAAACCAACATTAAAACCCTTTATAAATCATAAGTTTTTAGAAAATATAAGCTAAATGCTTGAAATCAAGAACGTAGTTTAAACCACCAAATCCATGTGCTTACATGCCAAACCAAGAAAAACTAACTCAACCCTTAAACCTTGTTATTTATTAAACTCCATGCTTAGACTGAACTGCTGCAACCTCGGAGTCTCATTCGGAAACTTTCTCTTTTCCCTTCCGGGACGTACCTGACACTAAAAAGGATAAACAACAACGGGGTAAGCATAAAGCTTAGTGAGCACACACTTAACCACTTACCATCATGCACACACAATCACAAGTACATAGCAACTACATACATGTAAGTCTCCAATCTTCCTTACGGCTCAATACCATCAAGGAAGGATAAATGACACTGGTACCAGGCCTCTGCAAATTCCCTAGGGGTATCACTACCACCATAGGTACTCTCCCAAGTCCCCGAAGGAACACATCTCATAATAATTCCCTAGGGGTATTACTACCACCATAGGTACTCTGCCATGTCCCCGAAGGAACGCATACACATAATCACACATGCAATCGTAACCATACATACATAACAACAAGAGTTAAGTGAGGTACTCACCTGTCAAGATGCTAGCAATTCATACACTTCACAAGCTAACACAATCACTTCGAATCACCTAACCAATCACAAATACATAACACATCAAACATAGCCCAAAAGGACCATTCGATACTCCATACCGAAACACTAGTCTTAGCCATAGCTAGACTAGCCCATTTGCCCTCAAAATCTACCCATCAACATCTCATAACATCCCTAACATAAGCCCAAAGTCAAATTCTGAAAAGGGCCGCAAACGAAAAATATCAAAATCACCACAGTGGGTTGCGCGACCTACTTGCGCGACCTCAGGTCGCGGGGCCAGGTCGCGTAACTCACCTGGTCCGACCAAACTCGCGACTTTGCTCGAAAAACACATCCCAAACCCACTTTTCGACTAACACAATCCAAATCACGTTTCTACAACAACTAGGGTCGATAACTAGCGATTACACGCGAGTAATTCAACCCCAAAACATACCAATTACATCAATTGATGATTCAATGATCACCAATCCAACATCCAACCCTAACCATTGACAAACTCCAAATTACACATCAATTGACATCAAAACTTGCATAGAATTCATACCTTCAACGTATCTAACACGATTACTCCTCCAATTGCTTGATTATAACCTTCAATTGCCTCCTTGCTCCTTTCTCTCAATCGCTTCCCTCTCTCTTCCGTTCTCTGGAAACTGCCAAATGAAAAGGGTTAAGGGTTCTCAACCCTAAATACAACAACTGCTTCAACCTCCCTTGCACTTCCATAATTTGCACTTAAGCCCTTGGACTCCGACATTACACAATAACTAGGTTAGAAAGTTGACTAACACTCCGTTAAGCCTTAAAATTGGAAACGGGTGTTACAACTCTCCCCCACTTACCAGGATTTCGTCCCCGAAATCGCCTAAACTTGGAACAACTCTAGTAGTTCCGTCTCATCCCATCATCCGGTTTCCACTGAATACTCTCAGCCGCCTTCTGGATAATTTGCGTATTGACTAACTCACTCTGACCAACCTCTCCCTGGAAGATGAGAGTCTTACATCTCCTCTCACACAACATCTCAAAAAAAGGCATGCCGATGCTGGCATGAAAGCTGCTGTTATACAAAAACTCTGCCAACGATAGATATGTATCCCAACTTCCTCCAAATGTCCACACACAAGCTCTTAACATGCACCTGAGAGTCTGCATCATCCTCTCGCTCTGCCCGTCAGTCTGTCCACTGTCCCCACATAACATCATGATTTCTAACAGTACAACTAACCTTGCAAACAAATCCTTCATCACATGCCCTTACTTCCAACCGGTAATTCTAACTCTAACTCAACCTTCACTCTTAGACACGCCTAACACTGTTCCACATCCCTGTTCAACTCTGGCCACTAGCAATCCGACCTTACGTCTCTGATACTGGAATCTATACGCGGTCTCAACGACTTAAAAGACTACAACTTACCTGCTTTGGAGAAACAGGGTCCTAACCGGTCACCCCTACTCCCTCACGGTTTGCTTTGGAGTTGCCCAGTCCAGGTCACAACCCAAAACACATCTCATCATCACATCGTTTCCTACGGAATACGATGGATTTCATAACATAACACATCTGCACACATATAACTGCTCTCCGTTCCACGAACGGAATTGATCCTGCCTCCTCCTCTAACGAGAACGATACTATCCCCTCGACCCTTACGGGTACAAGGCTGCCCGAAAGTACACAAAACACGCTATTCACATCCAACATATAACTACCCTCTACTATCACGTACAACACAAACACACAACACATATCTTTACAACATCCATTTACTTCCCATGCTACGTCATATTACAACTAACCCAAGGTAAGAAGTACTACAATAAACTGCCATGTCCTCTACCTTCTCCGGTGAAGTCAACACCGGTGCTTCGCATAGCCCTATTCTCGATGTCTCGATCGCTGCTGTCTTCTCTTCTCTCCACACAACTACTCATTACGTAAAGTCTCCAATACATCTCGAAAGTGCTCCACATGATCTGCCTTCGATCCCAAATAGATCGGTATACCATCTATGCATACAATCACTGATATATCCGTCATCGACCTGCAGACCCGATTCATCAGGTCCATAAAAGATACTGGCGCGTTCGTCAACCCGAACGGCTTCACGATGAACTCGGAATGCCCATATCGAGTACGAAAAGGCCGTCTTATGCGCATCCTCTTCTCGAACCTCCAACTGGTGGTACCCTGAGCAAAGATCTATCTTCGAGAACTGCACGGCTCCCTGAAGCTGATCGAAGAGATCGTCGATCCTCGACAGCGGGTATCTATTCTTTACCGTAAGCTTGGTTAACTCTCGGCAATCAACACACATCCGCAACAATTCCTGCATCTCCAGAGGTGCTACCCGGTACAAGTTTTAGCTACCGACACCACCCCCGGAATTAGCCTGATCTGGAACTCCACTTGCCTCTCATGAGGAATGTCAGGCAAGTCATCCGGGAATACATCCGGATACTCGCTGACCACTGGCACGTTCGCTACCGTCTTCTTCTTGTCTCAGCTCGGCTATCGACCACGTACGCTAAGTAGCCGCTACCTCCATGAAAGACATGCTTCCTGACCTTAGCCCAAACATATACCTTCAGTAGTCTCCTCCCATGTCCTTCGATAGTCAGTTCTCCCCCACTTGGGTTTGAACTACTACCTGCTGCTTCTCGCAGTCAGTGCGAGCTCAGTTCTGACTTAACCAATCTATCCCAACTACCACTTTATCCTTATACACATCATTACTCCAATGTTACTCCTCGTCTGCTGCGTACTTCCACTTCTAACGAACTCCCTTGCTTACCCTGTCACAACGTCTAACTCCATCATTGCCTCTTCTGCTATCAACTGGAACACATGCCCCCGAGTCCGGTGGTAACACCCTTCTTCCTTGCCTCTCCAATTCTAACTCTCTCTGTCCCACGTTACCTCATGCATCTGATAAAATCAGCGCACCTTACTGTCACCATAACTTCTCTTATCTTTGGCTCTAACACTTCAACATACCTGCACACCTTCCTTCCTTCGTTTGCAACATACTTTGATCAACAGAGCGATCGCCTCTACCAACTTGCTAGTAATCTCATTTACTAATCCGATAGGTTGAACTACCGACAGTGACTTGCTGGTTAGCCTCTCTATCTCTAACCGAGGTACCTTCTGTCCTCCTGAAAGCTGGATAGTTGCTCCAACGTCATACTCTTCCACTTGCTTCAATGCCCTCCACCAAACGATCAACTCCCGTCGATCCTTTGTGACTCCTCTAAGCAGGCTCACAGCAACCTGACCTCTACCTCCGCCATGCAAACCAGTGCAGAAAGCATCCTCCGCCCAGAAATCTGGTGGGTATCAGCCACTGGATCCTTCTTTCCTTCGAAAATCGGCGATTGACATGCCGAGAAGCCTCGCAACTAACTGCTCTAGCCTCAGCAGACTGAGAGCTTACTGCATCGCCGACTCATGCGACCATAACTGCTTCTAGACTGCTGCTAACCACCTGGGTTACTTCTTGCCCTTCACGCTCGAAAATCCAAGAGGGATCTCATAGAGAACTTCTCCTATCTCGTCTACTGCTCTCTCTAATCCACTAACTATACACATATAATCTATTCATACTGTCATCTCAATTCCCAACATGCTATTGAGTGGTCTATCCTTACTGATTCAATTAACATACCATTTTAAACACCACTCTACTTTCCGTCCCATGCCGTCTACTAGCTCAGGTCAATGACCTTAGCTTCATATTCTCTCCTCATCACATGCTACTTAGGGGTCTAACTACTTACCTTAAGGACACTCACGGAGGTCCTATCATGCTACTACCCCATCCCGACAATCCCAGTTAGTTCATAGAATTCCAGTGACTATATCAATTCCCGATATGCACAATGTATTTGCAATGATACGGGCCCTTGTATCATTATAAACACACTCTACATATCTAGCCTCGACACCATCACAAAAATCCCAATCCCCAACTAGTTGTCCCATACGTAACCTTTGCACTAGAGCTTTAATAGCTCGTCTATCAGTTTAATCACATAACATGCAACATACTCTTCTACTCATAGTCAAGTACTACTAGCCTACACCAGGCTTACATGCAATATCTATACTTCAAGCAACTACTATAGTAGTACATGCTTGTCTATCATGCAATTCCTGCTCAAATACTACACATGCAAAACTTCACACAACTTATCATACACAAAGCTTTAATAGCTCATATACCAATTAAGTACATAACAGACATCATGCTCTTTACTCATAACCACATATCTCCAAGCCACATACGACATACATGCATTCATAAGTTTCATAACAGCTATCATGGAATACATACTTAACTTAAACTGCATAGCACTAGTAATTCACATACTAGTGCCCACGTATCACACATACCACACATTCACATCATACACGTAACAACTTGCTACATAACATCTATCATAGGGGGTACATACTTAACATAACTACATAGCATCAGTTATTCACACAACTGATGCTCACTTGCCACACATGCCATAAGCTCATGTAATTCATACATACATTCTTAACAGCTATCATAACGTACATGCTCAACTTAACTGCATACCACTAGTAATTCACATACTAGTGTTCACATATTCACATATCATACATTCACATCATAACTAATCATCATGCTCAATAGGGTAAGTTAAGTGTGCTCACCCCCGTTTGATGCTCCGGTCCGCAGTTCAGTCTCACTACTCATCTCTCCATAAAACATTTTATACTCATCTCTTCATAAAACATTTCATAGTCATTTCTCCATAAAACTTTTCATGCTCGTCTTTCCATAAAACATTTCATTTTGGTTACTCTTATTCGAAAACACGAGCATTTGGTTTAAGTTCAAGTATCCACCACTTGTGAATACTCGAATCCCTTAAACCTAGGCTCTGATACCAACTTGTAACATCCCAATTTTTGAAAACATTCGCTTTTACTGAAAAGTAACCAAGTTCGTACAAAAGCGGAAGCTCGTCCAAAACCAACATTAAAACCCTTTATAAATCATAAGTTTTTAGAAAATATAAGCTAAATGCTTGAAATCAAGAACGTAGTTTAAACCACCAAATCCATGTGCTTACATGCCAAACCAAGAAAAACTAACTCAACCCTTAAACCTTGTTATTTATTAAACTCCATGCTTAGACTGAACTGCTGCAACCTCGGAGTCTCATTCGGAAACTTTCTCTTTTTCCTTCCGGGACGTACCTGACACTAAAAAGGATAAACAACAACGGGGTAAGCATAAAGCTTAGTGAGCACACACTTAACCACTTACCATCATGCACACACAATCACAAGTACATAGCAACTACATACATGTAAGTCTCCAATCTTCCTTACGGCTCAATACCATCAAGGAAGGATAAATGACACTGGTACCCAGGCCTCTGCAAATTCCCTAGGGGTATCACTACCACCATAGGTACTCTCCCAAGTCCCCGAAGGAACACATCTCATAATAATTCCCTAGGGGTATTACTACCACCATAGGTACTCTGCCATGTCCCCGAAGGAACGCATACACATAATCACACATGCAATCGTAACCATACATACATAACAACAAGAGTTAAGTGAGGTACTCACCTGTCAAGATGCTAGCAATTCATACACTTCACAAGCTAACACAATCACTTCGAATCACCTAACCAATCACAAATACATAACACATCAAACATAGCCCAAAAGGACCATTCGATACTCCATACCGAAACACTAGTCTTAGCCATAGCTAGACTAGCCCATTTGCCCTCAAAATCTACCCATCAACATCTCATAACATCCCTAACATAAGCCCAAAGTCAAATTCTGAAAAGGGCCGCAAACGAAAAATATCAAAATCACCACAGTGGGTTGCGCGACCTACTTGCGCGACCTCAGGTCGCGGGGCCAGGTCGCGTAACTCACCTGGTCCGACCAAACTCGCGACTTTGCTCGAAAAACACATCCCAAACCCACTTTTCGACTAACACAATCCAAATCACGTTTCTACAACAACTAGGGTCGATAACTAGCGATTACACGCGAGTAATTCAACCCCAAAACATACCAATTACATCAATTGATGATTCAATGATCACCAATCCAACATCCAACCCTAACCATTGACAAACTCCAAATTACACATCAATTGACATCAAAACTTGCATAGAATTCATACCTTCAACGTATCTAACACGATTACTCCTCCAATTGCTTGATTATAACCTTCAATTGCCTCCTTGCTCCTTTCTCTCAATCGCTTCCCTCTCTCTTCCGTTCTCTGGAAACTGCCAAATGAAAAGGGTTAAGGGTTCTCAACCCTAAATACAACAACTGCTTCAACCTCCCTTGCACTTCCATAATTTGCACTTAAGCCCTTGGACTCCGACATTACACAATAACTAGGTTAGAAAGTTGACTAACACTCCGTTAAGCCTTAAAATTGGAAACGGGTGTTACACATGTCAACATCATTCTCGGGGGGTACTTTATTGTATGCATTACATACACTCAAAACCATCTGATAATCGTTCATATCAGTTTTTATTGGAGAAGCCGCCTCGACAAGTATTATTTGCTGATCCAATTGAACATGCATCGGGGCTGCATCTAAACCACCTTTAGCATCTTGACGAGCACGCAACATCTTCATAGTCCAAGCACACAGGGGAGGCGCGTTTTGATCTACTGTAACATCCAAAGGTTCCGTCCTCGTCACATACAGTAGCTGTGAAAGACAACACAAGTTTTTAATTATCTTTGTTTGTGCAATAAACATGAAATATCAATTGAATATAAACATCAAATTGGTCATACCGTCAAAAAAGTCAACGGTCCAGTGTAGTAACTGTCGGCCTTATTTGGGTTCCAACATGACTTACTTCTACACAAACAATCGAAGATGTATTTCGCCCAATTTACCCTTTTAATCATTTCAATGCTGCTGAATTTCTGCAGAATGGTCATTAGACAGCAGCCTTGTGGGCTACATTCTCCCATTATACTTGCAAACAACATCATGAAGTTGATTTTGAAGTCATCGTCTGCTAAACCGGATGCTTTAATATCCTCAGCCAAGTTTGTTGGTCTGATCTTAATACCCTCATACTTTTTCCTCCATGATTTGAAAATTATTTTGTTTTCAACAGCCGTTGTTTCTGCAGAGAGATCTATACCAACATTTGGCAATCCCAGTATTTCAGACACTGTATCTGGTGTAATCTTAAGTGTGTTCCCTCCAAACTGAAACTCCATCATTTCTGTGTTTAAATGCTCCACAACAAAATATCCCAGCTTTTCAGGTATACCGTCGACGGTCATATCTAACAACGACCCAAGACCCATCTCTTCAACAGCTTCAGCTTGTGGCAGGGTCAACTTGGTAATTAACGAACATAGTGTCTTCGGTGATGTTCTTGTCCGAATGCCATTCAATTTACCATCTTGTTGTCTCTTCCGTGGGATACCCTTTGGAATACTTTCAGGTTTTTTTTTTCCTTGTTTGAATGGGGAATGCAATGGACCTATTATAATGAATATATTAGTATCGAATGTTTCATATACAATTAACTTATACCAAACATAAGTAAAATTATATAATTTTTGTTGTCTTCTTTTACCTTCTCTAACAAATATCGGTTCCACAAAGTCATCATCGTCGTCTTCCTCTCCAATAATGTACACCTTATGTGGTTTAGAAAAATCACCACTTCGCGTATCTTGTTTCTTCTGATCACATTTTCCGCTCTTAACGTCTTTAAACGAAACCTTCTTTTCTCTACTTGTATTTACGCGTTCCGGTATTGCCCTACCCCCATCCAATGTCCTAGGCTGACCACCTTCTGTGTTTGTGTTCTTTTTGCTTAACTTGCGCAATATACGTTTCACTACCAAACCATATTGAGTTAGTATTTACACTATATACACTATTATATTCGATATAATAAATCTACTTACTCCAAATCCATATACCTTGTGACGACGGTTCAGCTTCTCTCTTCTGCTTGTTCTTCGGACGATCCACTTTTGGTAGTTTACATTCTGCAACAACAATAAATTTAATTCACACATATTAGCGTGCTCAACAGAAAATGTTATATGTAAAACACACACACCACAGTCATAATGTTTTCATGTGCAACTAATGAAGGTTTCACAACATCCACTCTTCAACGATTGAGTATAAAATGTATATAACGCTTAACCTATAAACCATCATACTCACATTCTCTTTAACAAAACAACCTTTTTATTGTCCAACAAATAGAAGGATACGTAACCCATAGATACGATAGTCAATATACTAACATGTGAAACCAAGGTAAGTTAAGGAAAAGTCAGTCATGAACCTGTTAGTCCACAACTGACTAAACCCCTAAACCAATGTTAGTTTCACAAGAGTCATTCATGAACCAATGTTTGGTTCACACAAATCTCTATCTTTTTGGGGTTTAACATGTGAAACCAATGTTAGTTTCACAAGAACCATCCATGAAGCATGTAGTCCACAATTGACTAAACCCCTAAACCTATCATTATATTCACTTTCAATGATACAAACGAACATCTAAAATTTGTGTTACAATAATTTGTAAATGAAAATTACACATATTATTGTAAAAATACATACATGAGCAGCTAATGAAGGTTTCATTAGAGTTACATATGAACAAATTAGTTCACAACTGAATATAACCCTAGAACTACAATCCATCATTTTTACTTTCAATGTTTCATACCAACATCTTTAACCATAATTACATTCATAGTAACTAGTTTCTTTTAAAAATATTGTTAGAATACATTTATATTGATAAACATCTTAAGTTACCAAACTCTGTGCAACACAAACTCCAATGTGTACAACACCCATATTTGACTTTTAAGCATCTTTTTGCTTCTGTAAATCATGGTCTTACATTTCACTCCACAACTGAATCTTTCCCTCCCACTATCTTTAACCATATTTAAAATCATCAAAAGGTAAAACCCCAAGCATAAACAACTTACCATTTTCCTCGAATATCTTGTTTAACGACCTTGGTTTTGCACTCTTTTCCACCTTCTTCACTTTTGCTTCAGCCTTTTCACCTACGATTGTACAAACTTTGTTTCATAACGCTGACATTATATAAATCAACCTGAATCCTAACTTCAATGTGTAACAATGTGGTTTCAAAGTAACCAAAACAACTAAAAAAGACATAAAAACTAACCTTCATACCGAATATTTTCTTCTTCATCCATGTCAAGACACACTGGGTCGTCTTCCGTGTTTGTAAAACGCGAAAACGTAGGTGTCGTGTTCTCAAATTTACTCTTCAATCTGTTACTCGACTCTTCTCCCACACAACAAAATTTCTATTGTCAAGTTTCAATTTTAGGAATGAAATTGAAACAAAAAAACGAAATTTACAAACCCTAACCTCGATTCATAGCGAATAAACTATGCGCTCCACCAGAATTTATATGAAACTCGTTCAATCTTACTGGATATGCTCAATCTTCCTCAAATTTTAGATGATTGTAATTTGAAAACCGAAACCCCAGGAACGAATCTTTATCTTCGGTTTCGCGCTATTGTGTTGAATCCCTAATTCAGCGGGATTTCTTTTTATTTCCTTTTGAAACAAACATTTCTCAGTTTACCAATTTACCCTTATTTTAAAATTATCCATACCAGCGTGTCCTTCCCAAGCACTGTAATTACAAAACTGCCACTATTTTAATCTTCACCATCAAAATATTAGATCAACGGCCTACGTTGGTTTACAAAGTTTATAAGGAAACATTGGTTTACAAAATAACCCAACCCTACGCATATATATATATATAGTTTTTTAGTATATTGTGAACTAACCATTTTCTCTTATATAACTGTGTTTTTACTTACGCGCTCATAGTGTTAACCCGTCACTTTTCCAGTATACCTTTATATCAACTGTTTTAATTTTCACTGGTCAATTCCAGTAACTGCACCTTATCAACTGTTTTAATTATTACATTTTATAATTATTCCTGTGGTACTAATGTTTTCTTGTCCTATAAATTATTCCTCCAAAAATAGTCGTAAAACACACTCATGCATGATAGGCTAATTTCATAGCTTGGGGTGTAAGGTTCAAGTTGGATTTTAATATGGTAAAGAGGAAAAAGAAGTCTTTTATATAAACTCAATTTTTGCCACTTCAAGTTTAAATGCCTCATTAAATAGTGTCCTTGGATTTTTACCGGTTAACCAGATGTATGAAAATGCGGTATCTTTTCAGAAGTTACTAAAATGTTATTTTGGGGATATATGAGTGGGTGACAACACTCGTTGCTATTATCTCACGTCTTTAGCATTCAATTAAAGAGTATGTCTATAAGTTAACTAGTAATAATCCAAGGACATGAAAATGTGTTAGTCTCTTAAGGGACTACAGTTGACACTATTCCTGAAGTTGGTATCAGATCTAGTATCACATTAAAGATTATAACTAATTATTTAACGATGAGTCAGATACATGAAAATGTGTTAATCTTTTAGAGGTTACGTAAGTGTTGATTTTTAATATATTTTAACATTTCATTAAAGATTGCATCTAAACTCATCGATAAATAATTGAGCTATATGAAAATGTGATAACTTTTCAGAAGTTACTTGTATATCTGCATAATTGAGATTATTAAATTACTTCCTATTCAATTTACCTATTTTTATTCCAACTAAAAGACTTTACACCCCTTGCTCCCTTTTTATAATTGTTCTCTTAAAGTAGCTCATAATCAACCAACCAACCAAAATACTTTTTCATCCAAAACCCCATTTGAAATTAACTTTCACAAAAACTAAATCTCGAAAGATTGTTTTCACCGCTTCCCTGTGGGATCGATATCTGGTACTTGTACCATTTTATTACTTGTTTTTGGAAAAACGACAGTAATCAGAGGTTTATACTTGGACCGAAGGTTACTTGTTTTATTTCTTTTGCACACCTGATTTTGACACCGTTCGTTCGTTCACATAATAATTAAATAATTCAAAAGAACAAGCGGGGTTGTGTAAATCTGACGAACAAGTTTTTGGCGCCGCTGCCGGGGAAGCAACAAAGCAATTTTCAATTTTCGTTTTAGAGAGTTAATTTTTCTACCACCTTTTTGAAAAGAAAAAAAAAAGAAAATTTATATATAATTATATATTTTCGAGAAAAAAAACACAAAAAGATTTTTTTAGTTTATGCCAAGAAAACCACGTGGGGAATTTTTCAATCTAGACCCCGATATTGAAAGAACTTTTAGACGTCGTAAAAAGGAGCAAAGAAATTTGCAAGCTTCTACTTCGTCTACAATGGAAGAAGAAAATGTATTTTTAGAAGAACTGCCATTTCCTGGAAACCCACCTGATGGGAGGTACAACAATGATGGTCTACCTCCACCTCCACCACCACCTCCTGGAGGTAATGGTAGAAATCGGCTGCAAGACATCCAACCACGTGTGGCAGAACCACATGCTGGTCCTGTACCTATCATTCAGGAACCTGGATCGCAAGTTCAGCAAGAAAATCCAGTTAATGGAATTTTACGAAATCCTCACCACCTCTTAATAATAATCGGCAAATTGAAGATGCAGAACAACACATCTTTCGTCTGGCCAATTCAAAAGACAACAGTATGATGGATTATGCTATTCCTATTGTACATCAATTACAAACAGGAATACGTGATCCAACATGCAATGTCCCGCATTTTGAGCTAAAAACTGTGATGTTTCAAATGTTACAGAATAATGGTCAATTTGCAGGATTGTCAAAGGAAGACCCACATGCTCATCTCAGATCTTTCTTAGAAATTGCAGGATCATTTAGACTACGAGGAATTTCTGATGACGCTTTAAAATTAAAACTTTTTCCTTTTTCTTTAAGTCATCATGCCAGAGCCTGGTACAATTCCTTGAAACCAAACTCTATTTTTACTTGGGATCAAATGGCCGAAGTATTTTTAAAAAAATATTTTCCACCCTTGAGAAATGCTCAGTCTAGAAATGAGATCTGTACTTTCAGACAACATGATGATGAGGCAGTTCCCACAGCATGGGAAAGATTTAAAGAATTGTTGAGAAAATGCCCTCACCATGGCATTCCCTACTGCATTCAGCTAGAGACATTTTATAATGGCTTGAACTACCCAGCCAGACAAATGCTCGATGCTACTGCAGGAGGAGTTTTCACTGCTAGTTCTTATAATGAAGGATACAATATCCTTGAAAAGATTGCAAACAATAATGGACACCGGGCAGACTCTCGTGCAAAACCTTTACAACTACCTGGTACCAAGGATGATGGTAATTATTCAACACTTGCTAGTCAAGTACGTGATATGGCAGTGATGCTTAAAAATCTCACTACTAACAAGCAAGTGGTGTCTAGTATCAACACCCCTGAACCATCAGAGCTACCTGTCCAATGTGCTTATTGTGGCGAAAATCATCTTTTTGATAATTGTCCTGGAAATCCGGAAAAAGTCAATTACATTGGTAATAATGACAAGACAAGACCTTTTTCACCAACCTACAATCCTGGATGGAGAGAGCATCCAAATTTAAAATGGAATGGCCCTTCTCTTAACTCACAGTTGCCTAGGATACAAGGTCAGACTAACCAATACCCTCAACAGCAAAGACAGTCCAATTTTCAAAACCAAGGACAGTCACATTTTCAAAATCAAAAGCGTGTTCATTTTCAAGATGAGGAACCACCTAGATTTCAACACACTTCACACAACCACTCACAAAATCACCAACAAACCACCTCTCCTAGATATCCACCAAGGCAAAACCAACAGGTTGAGCCTTCACTAGAAGCCATGATGAAAGGGTTTATTTCTCAAACCCAAGCATCAATCAAAAACCTTGAGACCCAAGTGGGTCAGATGGCTCTAGAAATTAGGAATAGGTCGGGTGGCTCTCTACCTAGTGACACTGAGATTCCTCAGAGACCAGGGAAAGAGCAGGTTAAAGCTGTAACTTTAAGAAGTGGAAAAGACTTGAGTAAGTCTGAAAAGAAGGATGGAAGTCCTAAAAAGGACTTTGCATCATCTTCTATACTAACAAGACATGACTCACTTACCATAACAGAGTCAGATTTCACCTCACCTGTCCCTGACTTTCCACTTTTGTCTCCTGTAACCTCTACAGGGACAGAATGGAGACCTCAGAGGAACACCAGTAAGGATGTGTCACAATCTGGTGACAGTCCCAAGACCATTAGTAACACACTCACCAAAGAGACATATACCACTTTATCCACCACTGTGATAAAACCTGTCTCTGCCACACCTTCACCATCACCATCCACACCTACACCTCAAAAGACTACCACTCCTACTCAAGTCCATCTCTATATTCCATACCCTCAAAGGTTAAGGAATCAGAGAGAGGAAGCTCAATTTAAACAGTTTCTTGATGTTTTCAAACAATTGCATATCACCATACCTTTGTTGGAAGCAATTGAAAGAATGCCAAATTACACAAAGTTTTTAAAAGATATTTTGAACAAAAAGAAAAGGCTACTGAGTATGAGACTGTAGCTCTGACTGAGGGATGTAGTGCTCTGTTAACCAAGAAAATTCCACCTAAGATGAAAGACCCAGGAAGTTTTACAATCCCTTGTTCTATAGGAGGTAAGACCATTAGGAGAACCCTATGTGATTTAGGTGCAGGCATTAACCTTATGCCTTTGTCTGTCTTTACAACCCTAGGAATAGGTAAAGCAAGACCCACCACTATATCTATTCAGTTAGCTGATAAGTCCATAGTTTGGCCTAAAGGCAAGATTGAGGATGTTTTGGTGCAAGTAGATAAATTTATTTTTCCTGCAGACTTTATCATATTAGATTGTGAAGTAGATCAAGAAGTCCCCATCATTTTAGGAAGGCCTTTTCTAGCAACAGAAAGAACACTGATAGATGTCCAGAAGGGTGAATTAACCATGAGAGTCCATGACCAAAGGGTGACTTTTAATGTGTTAGACTCTCTCAAATACCCTGATGAAATAAAATATTTTAATAAATACTTTTCAGAAGTTGTGTATGCTCCAAAGAAGAAGTCAATTCAGTTAAAGTTTATGTATTAAATTTACTTTAATACTAATAAATATTAGGCTGTGCGTAGCGGGAGGGCGGGTTGCGTCGGCTTCGTCAGCCTTAAGCCCGCCGGGCTGGCGGGTTCAATCGGCTTCCGGTACAAGGATAAAGACGCCCGGCGGGCTTCTCTCTCGGGCTCCCAAAGCCGTTGGAGATAGCCGTTGCCAACGGTAAAAATTCAATTTTTTTTTTACTTTTTTTTCTCATTTTTTACTCTTATATAAATACCTCATTACTCAACTTATTTTTTCACACAATCTATCTCCAACTTTCACTCAAACCTCTTCTACCTCAAACCTCCAACTCTCACTCAACCTCCAACTTCATGGATCCAAACGATCGAAACCCCGGATCTTCATCCCTTCCATCGAAAGGTAAACGTCGGGCGAAACCCGATGCCCCTTCAAACCCCCTTTTCAATATCGATGTTTTGCATACCTGTTCGATCCACAATATCCACCCGATTATGCGGTCCAAATTTCTCTCCAAAGGTTTTAGTCTCAAAATTTCTCATCCCAGGAGCTCCTCATCCGGCCCGTCACAAGCTCCTTATCAACCATTCCTCATCCCGGGGCCTTTCCACAAGGTCCTCCACCCGATTGGGGTTTCCAAAATCAACCATTTCCTCTACCCAATTGGGGAGCCAACCCCCCCCCCCCCCCCCCCCCCAATTCCAACAACCCGGATCCGTACAAGATGATGACTCTTTCGATGAGGAAGAGGTTTTTTCTCCCCAACCCGCGCATGAGGGGATTCAACCACCACCAACCGAGTTGGAGCGAGACTTGAGGTTTTACACCGCTTCGCATGGCCATCTTCGGTGTCACCGGTTGGCAATTGTTTTGGCAAAAAAACAACGGATCAAAGCCAAACATAACTTCGATTTTTAGTTTATTTAATTTCGTAATTTTTTATGTTGTTTTTTTATTATGTAATGTTTTATTTAAATTTAGTTAATTATGTAATGTTTTATTTTAATTAATTATGAATCTTATTTTTAATTAATTATGTAATGTTTTATTTTTAATTAATTATTAATTGTTTATTTGTATTAAATAGTTAAATAAATTAAAAAGTGAGAAGGTTGGGGTACGGGTTGTAGACGGTTGCAGAGGGATTTGAGAGGGCTTGTAGAGGGTTGGAGAAAAACTGATGTATCTGCTGATATGACAGTTAGGTTGGGAGGGTTGGGCTACTGATAGCCTTACAAATACAATCATAAATAATATCATAAGAAAATGATATTGTATTTTATAAAGTTTTTTGATAAACAGTATGTAACTTTTTTCTTTCTCTGAAAAGTAGGGGTGAGCAAAAACCGGACCGAAAAACCGAAAAAAAAAACCGGAAAACCGAAAAAAAACCCGAAAAACCTAACCGAAACCGAAAACCGAAAAACCAAATGGTTCGGTTTCGGTTTTGGCTCAAAAACCGAACCGAAAAAAAACCGAACCGAACCGAACCGAAAATATTATATTGTTTTAAAATTTTATAATATATATAGGGAAGGTTCAAACATCTTATATATATATATATATATATCTATATATATATATAGGGGTGGGTTCAAATGTGAACCACTTTTTGGTTGTGAACGTGAGTAACAACCGAAAGCGCGACACGTGGCGGATGACTAGGCGCCACGTCAAGTTCACGGCGGATGACTAGGCGCGATTTATGGGAGGGCATTGAATTAAAGAGGGGGACCACACTCAAAGCCGCCACGTGTCGCACTCTCGATTGTCCTCACGTTCACAACCAAAAACTGGTTCACATTTGAACTTTCCTCTATATATATATATATCTATATATTATCGATTTCCCCTTAATCTTCACGAAACAAGCAATCCTAACGCGTGAAACATCTGTTTGTATTTGACGATTCGTAAACTTACTTAATTTTATATTTTATACTTATAGTTAAAAAATAGAAGATAACCGAAAACCGAAAGTCAAATTGTTTCACCAACCGGTTGGGGATGGAAGAAACATAGAGTTATAGATCGAAAACCGGGAAAACGAAAAACAAAAAAAAAAAACAAAAACCGAAAAACCGAATCGAACCGAGAACCGAAAAAAACCGAAAACCGAAAAAAACGAAAACCGAAACGGCTCGGTTTTCGGTCGTTCCGGCCAAAACGAACCGAACCGAACCGTGCTCACCCCTACTGAAAAGCTACTCTGTTACCAAGAAAAGGCTCACAAGCCAGAGACTTAAATAAATAGAGAGCTAAGAGCCAGAAACCAACCAAGGCAGCAGATCAAACTAATAAATAGTACGTAATTGTTTCAATAAACAATTATAATAGTCATTTTTATAATTATCTTAGTTATTTAAAAATAGGGTAAAATGTGATTTAACCCCTAAACTTTGCACTTAAAAATGGTTTAACCCCTAAACTTTTTAGTGAGTGATTTAATCCCTAAACTTGTTATAATGAATGTTTTAATCCCTAAACTTTTTATAATTAATTGTTTTAGCCACTTGACCTGCTATAGCAGGTTACCATACTTTTAAAAATCACTTTAATCCCTAAACTTATTGACAATATATGATTTAAGCCTTAAACTTTTTATTTAAAAATGGTTTAACCCCTAAACTTTTTAATGAATGTTATAATCCTTAAACTTTTTATAGCATTTGATTAAATACCTAAACTTATTAACCTATTTTTTTTATCTCTAATGAATGTTTAACACTTGTTTGAAGTACTTCCAAAACACATGATCTTGATTATCTCTAACTTGCATTTCTTGATTTTCATATCCCTTGATCGGATGTAATCAATAAAATTTAGAGTATGAAACAACAATAGACTAATGAATCAAATTAACCAAAAATTTAACAAAAAGATAATCATAAGACGTTTGGTGAATCTGTGTTCATCGTGATGCAAGTTTACCTAAAATTTAATGCGTAGATTTCACGCGAACATCAAATGCGGACCAAATCAAGCACATAATGACAGAAATGAAATCAAATGAAATGTACCAATGAGTTTATGAAGAATTATTGGCGAAAAAGATCGATTTGACCGAGTTGCAAACTATACTGGACTAGAGACGAATGGATGCAGGGCTTTTCCAATCGTGGATGGATGGTAACGGGTTTAGCCGGCAGAATGTTGTATTAAATTATGTTAGAGATAAAAATAATTAAGTTCAACAAATTTAGGTATTTAATCAAATACTATAAAAAGTTTAAGGATTATAACATTCGTTAAAAAAGGTTAGGGGTTAAACCATTTTAAGTAAAAAGTTTAAGGGTTAAATCACATTTTATCAATAAGTTTAGGGATTAAAGTGATTTTTAAAAGTGTGGTAATCTGCTATAGCAGGTCAAGTGGCTAAAACAATTAATTATAACAGGTTTAGGGATTAAAACATTCATTATAACAAGTTTAGGGATTAAAACATTAAACATTCACTAAAAAAGTTTAGGGGTTAAACCATTTTTAAGTACAAAGTTTAGGGGTTAAATCACATTTTACCCTTAAAAATACTCTAAACATCTATTAGCCATTTTCTACATAAAACTGGTTAAAATAACCATCAAATTCACACAAACAATTCCTTCCCAGACGAATTGAAAATAGTATTAATAATATATCTACAAAGCCAAAAAATAATAATAAGCTTTGACTTCTTTAATAGTCTTTATAATATGTGATCTTGGATACAATATTATTGCACTAACAATCTCCCCTTTGTATTCAAGATCACATGAAGTCCGGCTTTGACAATCTTCAACAATCTTCAATCTTGAAGCCAGACCATCATAATCAAACAGATAAGCTCAACACATAACAATCTCTCCTTTTATAAAGAATATGTGCCATTTTTTTGCCAAAAAGTACCAACATGTGGACCAAAGGTGTAATTTTTTTAAACAACTCCTCTTCGGGAGGATTTGTTTGGGGCGGGTTTCACATGTTTGGGGAGGGTTTTATATGATTGGGGCGGATTTCACAAGGAAAAGACAAATTTGTTTGGATCGGATTTGATGGCTATTTGCTGAGTTTTATGAAGAAAATGATTTGAAAGTGTTAAAAAATATTTTTAAATTGGCTCTAAAAATTAATTTCTCCATTTTTAATTGGTTGATATTGTTTATATTAGGTAAAAAAAACCATTTTAATAAATCACTTATTTAAATCAGACCTTTTATCTCACGTTATGGGGTAATTGATTCGTATGCACAAAGTCCCACCCCCACTTTGCAACCATACCCCTTAAAAGACCGTTATAAGGGCCGTTATACCAATTTCTGTCAAATAACGGGTTTTTCAGTCAAATAAAGGAGTTTTGGGCCGTTATAACGGCGTAACGCACCGTTATAACGGCGTAACGGTGGAAGTATATTGTGCAAAGTGGAGGTGCCTTATGTGCATACCTGCAAAGCTCCCCTCAGTTATGTCTATCCAAAAAAATTCAACTTGGTCAGCGCTGCCGTAGTGAACCAAAAACCACCACCGATTAGTCTCCGGACCACCATCCTCCGTCGTTACCTTCAAATTAATTCGGGTTTCAGAGTCATGTTCACCTGCAGACTGCTTAATTTGGTTGATATGTATGTTGGATTTCCGTGTTCAGATGAATGCCCTCAAAGTGTTCGATGAAATGCCTGAAAGGAATTTAATCACCTGGAATGTGTTGGTTACAGGGTTGGCTAAACAGGGTGAACTTGTGTTAATTAGCCACGTTTTTCTTTGATGTAATTCCCCCGATTAGGCGATTAGAAATGGTGTTTCTTGGAGCAGAAAGCCTTGAAGAAGATACAACAATGGCTTTGAAGGTAACAACAGTTGAATATGGCTATATAACGATGCCAAAAGGAAGTGTTACTTCTTTGATTAGGAATTAGTTTTAAAATAGAATGCTATAATATGATGAAAATGAAAATAGAAACATTATAGTAAAAACAAATTAAAAAGTACGTTGTTATTTCTTATTATCCCCAAAAAAAATTTAAAATTTAATATTATACAATTTCAACGTATCTATATTAGATTGGAGAAAGGATGATTGTCTAAGATACTTTCTAACTTGGTGGCAATATATTATAGTCATTTTCAACACTTTATCTTTGACTTTCCATATATCAATATTCAATCATATTCCTACTACTGTTTTAGCATCACTTACCATAAATGATACATCAATCATATACCCACAACCACATTTTGGTATCACTTATCATAAATGATACATCAATCATATACCCACTACCATTTAGGCATCACTTACCATATCAATGGAGGATGACCATCCTTCCATGCCTCTATTCTTCTTCACTATTGTATTTCTTCTGCTATCAGATTCTGCTGCACTCCATATCATATCTGCAAATCAAACAATCAAAGATGGTGAAACCATAGTTTCAGATGGTGACATGTTTGAACTGGGCTTTTTCAGCCCCGGAAGATCCAAGAATCGCTATGTCGGCATATGGTACAAGAAGATATCGGCTCAAACCGTTGTGTGGGTTGCTAACAGGGCAACACCCATTACCGATACATCAGGCGTGCTCAAAGTTAGTAGTGATGGAAACTTGCTGATCATCACTGGTGAAAATACTGTAATCTGGTCATCTAGTTCCACGGTATCCGTCAGGAATGGTTATCCGGTGGCGCAACTTCTTGATACCGGAAATCTTGTCCTGTGGGACGAACGTGGCACGAAAGAAAATCCCATCTGGCAGAGTTTTGATCACCCGAGTGACAATTTGCTACCAGGGATTAAATTCGGGAAGGATTTGGTAACGGGTCGAGAAAGGTATTTGACATCTTGGAAGAGTCCTGATGATCCTGCTGTAGGTTTGTATAGTGATCGGGTAGACACAAATGGATATCCGCAAATAATTGGGTGGCGAGATCAAGTTATGCTATCGAGACTTGGCCCGTGGAATGGTCAAGGCTTTAGTGGATTTCCTGTGGACATGCCGAACCCGTTTTACACCATAGAGTTTGTTATTAACGAGAAGGAAATATATCATAAATTTGAACTAATTACAGGCACAGTTCTCCAGAGGATGCATTTGACATGGGATGGCAAGTCATTGCACATGCATTGGCTCGAGCGAACCCAAGAGTGGGAAGTGTATCAAGACATGGCCGTTGATGGTTGTGGTCGTTACGCTCTCTGTGGTCCGTATGGAGTATGTACTAACCTTAAGCATCCACCGTGTAGTTGTATGGAAGGTTTTGAACCAAGATTTCAAAAGCAATGGGAAGTATCAGATTGGTCAAGTGGGTGTCGACCCAAACAGCCTTTCGATTGTGGGATTGGGGACGGGTTTCGGAAATTACCAGGAGTGAAGCTTCCTGACACGCGAACATCATGGTACAATGTGAGCATGACGCTTCGAGAATGTGAGATGGCTTGCAGAAGGAACTGCGTTTGTACAGCTTACACGAATTTAGATATCAGAAAAGGCGGAAGCGGATGTTTGCTATGGTTTGATGACCTGATGGATATCAGAGAGTATGAAACCAGTCAAGATCTTTACGTAAGATTGGCCAGCTCTGAGTTAAAAGGTATGTTTATTCAAGTCCACACTTTTGATCCAAATGCATATACATATATATATATATATATATATATACTAACTACTATCATTTGTTAAATGAAAGACTATATGGTCTACAACAGACGGCAAAGAGTACTCATAATCGTCCTGCCATCGTCGTTGGCTTTGCTGATTCTTTCTGTACTAGCCTATGCCCTTAGAATAAGAAAGAAAATACCCCTAAAGAAAGGACAAGGTAACAAAAACGACCCATTTTTCACTTCTATAAATGAAACAGAATGTTCACGAAAACAGTGTAATCTAAAGCAATTGAACATATGGTTATGTAGGAAACCGGGAATCTAGCCTTGGTAAAAGGAATACAAGTGTGCCGATGGAAGATCTAGATGAATTACCTGTTTTTAGCCTAGATAAAATAGCCGCGGCTACAGATAACTTTAGTGTTTCCAATAAGATTGGAGAAGGTGGTTTTGGTCCTGTGTATAAGGTAACTTCAGTGTTCCCAATACAGATATGTAAGTTGTCGATCATAAATTCTGATCGACCTTACATGTTTCAGGGTTTGTTGGAAGATGATAGAGAAATAGCCGTAAAGCGACTATCGGAAACATCTCAACAAGGGTTTGATGAATTCAAGAACGAAGTCATCTGTATTGCGAAGCTTCAACATCGGAATCTTGTGAAGCTTCTTGGTTATTGCATTCATGAAAAGGAAATGATGTTGATTTATGAGTACATGGCTAACAAAAGCTTGGACTCGTTTCTATTTGGTTCGACGCTCTTCTTGATCTATCTCATTTTGACCCTTTATGTAGTGATGTTGTTGAATATCTTGTCAAATTTCGTATTCCCATAGATGAAGAAAGAAGTTCAATGCTTGATTGGCCTCGGCGCTTTCATATCATAAATGGCATGGCTCGAGGTATTCTTTATCTACATCAAGACTCCCGCCTTCAAATCATCCACAGAGATCTCAAGGCTGCTAATATTTTGCTGGATGGTGACATGAATCCAAAAATATCCGACTTCGGCCTTGCTAGAAAGTTTGTAGGAAATGATGTCTCTGATAAGACCAAGAAAGTGGTCGGAACATAGTAAGGATCCATAAAAAGATATTCGTTAGCCAAGCAAATGGAAATTATAAGATAACCTCTAATACTAATCTCTTGGTTTATTTTGTTCAACTTTGTTGTAGTGGTTACATTTCTCCTGAGTATGCAGTACACGGGCGTTTCTCTATAAAGTCAGATGTATTTAGCTTTGGTGTTCTAGTGCTGGAGATTGTTAGTGGGATGAAAAACAGAGAATTTTCTCATGAAAATCACAGGGATAACCTTCTTGGACATGTAAGTTAACTTGCTAGACTATGGAACCGTTTACCAAACGCTTATGAGGTATTACCCGTAAGAGTCACCATCCTCACTTATTTTATTGGGTTAAATTCTTGGAAATTAAGAAGGATTGTTGATAAGCTTCTTTGGTAAGCGCTTACAGAGTAAGATTCTGAGTCCTTGCTATACCTCCTACCAGGTAAGACTCTCTCGTTCCTCGTCATTTTCACCCTGTAAGGTAAGCGTTTGGTAAATGGCTCATAAATCCCAATATGTCTACTAGAATACTAAGATATGAATTTTGGTATGATATAGGCATGGAGGCTCTATAGAGAAGATAAGTCGATTGAACTTATGAGTGAATCTTTACGCAACTCATGTGTTGTCTCGGAAGTAGTACGAGCAATACATGTTGGGTTATTGTGTGTGCAACATCATGCAGAAGATAGGCCAACTATGTTGTCCGTGGTTTTGATGCTGGTTAGTGAGAGTGCGTTGCCTCCACCTAAACAACCTGCTTTTTTCACTGAAGAAAGTTTTCGTGAACGTGACTCTGGTTCATCACAAGATGAATACATGATAACACTTTTGTGTGCTCGATAGCAAGCTGATGGTGCAAATATTTGTTTTGGTTTTCTCATTTTGTCTTTATGGTATCTCTCAAACCGTAGCATTACAACGGTTGTCGTGGTTTGCTCATTCGAATCTAAGCATTTTTTATCGGTTATGCATTTGGCTTTGTAAAATATCTTGAAATACAATTGGAGATTCTTGTGAAATTTAACGCACTTAGTTATTCAATGTAAAGTTCTATATATGTTGTTTGAAATTAAATGATTTTAGAATGTATATACAGAGAAAAGTTCAAATGTGAACTCAATTTTGGTTGTGAACATGAGACGAATCTCAGCCACTCATCCGGTCAATAAAGGTGGCTTTGACCGGGTCCCCTCTTTTAATAATCTCCACCCTCCCATGAATCGCGTCAATCCTTCGTGATCGCGTCCACCATAACCGAAGATATGTTGCTGAGATTCGTCCTCACATTCACAACCAAATTTGAGTTCATATTTGAAGCTAAACCTATGTATATATAGACTGTAATAGTTACAAGCATCTTGCAATGGTCTCATAATGAAAACTAGTGGTGATAGCAATAATAAGGGTGTAGTACAATTGAGAAGACATTTACCTAGATGGGATCAATACAATGACCAAGTCTAAGCTGGTGACTTCCATTGCATTTAAGAGGTGTGCAATTCCAAGGTCAGGTCAAGTGATTGAGTGTATATCATAATTTGTAGTACCTAAACGTCAAAGTCTTTGACTTTTCACAAGAGAAATATGTTTCTAACAAAATACAAATAAATTTAAGAGTTTTATTAATCAAGTATGTAGAGGAAGGTTCAAGGAAAACCGAGGAACACCATCTTAGCCTTCTATTTGAACTATATGCATTTATGTATAACAGTAAATTAAGTTGTTTTCTGGTTTTTATGCACATGTGCATATTATAAATTACGTTTATAGACAAGTGCATATGATCCTGATTGAGGGTTACGACTTACGAGGTGTTCCTCGGTTTTCCCTTGAACCAAACCCTAAGTATGTATTTGTAGGGGCGGCCATTCCGACACGACCCGACATAACACAACATGACACGAAGATAAACGGTTTGGGTTGAGGTTTCTAACCCGTCAACCCAACACGACACGAAGATAAACGGGTTTTACAACCGAAAAAGACTAAAAAAATCAAACTGAAAACCAAACGATTTGGATTTTCAAAAACCGAGTGATTCGGTTTTCTGTTTGGTTCGACCAAAAATCGTACTCACCCCTACCAACATATGATACTTGGGGATATGGTGTAGAAGATATAAAGTGTTGTATGAGTTACATGGTGCTAATATTGGCTATTGGATACCTAGTTGTGTCGGATAATCATGATAACACATTTCTAGCATGAATCAAAATTCAAAATAGAGTTGGTCTATTGTGACGTATAATCGTCATAATACAAAATTCAAAATAGAGTTGGTCTATTGTGACGTATAATCGTCATAATACACTACTTAATAGTAAGCATATAAAAAGATAAGTTGGCTTAAAAGCTATAGGTTAGTTACTTTTGTCAAACAATATCTAGGTCTAGCCTTATTAGAAGTCAAAAGGTCAAATTTCACCAAGTAATAAATTGAGTAAGGGGATGTTTATTAAACGCTTATCGGGGAAAGGACTAATTAGCTTACCCGCTAAGAGACAAAGCAAGAAGCCAATGGCAAGATTCTTACCGCGATTAGTGTGGGAAATGACTCTAACCTGGCTACCGGGTTTAAAATGTTTATCAACAATCTATTTTCAATGCCAGATAGTTGAATGTGAATCTTTTTCTGATTCGGTAAATGTCTCCTAAGTTGAACTTTTGGTCCATATGTTTACCATCCACTGTCAACTCTTGTCTCTTTTGTAAACCAACTTAAATCGACTTAATTTTAACCTTAAAAGGATACAAATAACATTGTCCTTTGTTTAAGCATATTTATGGGCCGTTTATAGAACCCTTACCTGGTAAGTAGATTTAGGGGCTGTTTATTAGCCTCTTACTTTCTTAGCGGTAAGAAGCTCTTATTGAGATAAGAGGTTGAGTGTTTACCAAAATTAAATGATACTCTAAAAACTTTCCATGCGTCAGACCATTTTTTTACGAGAGGCGGAGCTTAAATGGTATTCGTCCGAAGACAGAGGTGAAATTTCCCCCATTGACCCCTAAAATCATCACTGAGCGTTCCCTCTTCTGCGACCCCTTATTCTAACATATACCTCTCAGTAGCAAGTCAAGAAAGAGAAACGAGAGAGGGGGTGGTGACCAGACGACAAAATGAAGGAGACGATGATGAGATGAAGGTTGCAAGGAGACGACTGTATGACAAGAAAAGAAAAGACGACGGTTGGACATTGAAAACAAAGACAACAACGGTCGGACGATGAAAGCAACAAAGACCCGGTCAAAGCAAAGCATGGTGATGCTTTTGGGTTTCCCTGTTGCTTCTAAAAAGGGGTTAACATCAATGACTCTTATCTCTTTTACTTGGGAATGTGTACTACTTATATGTAGGGTTGCTTTCAAATGGAAACTCATTTTTTATTACGAACGTGAGGGTAGTGGAGAGCACGTCACATGACATATTTGGTCTGGATAATCTTGTATTATTCAGACTGAATATGCCACATGCATGCTATTGACTATCCTTACGTTCACAATGAAATTTAAGTTTGTAATCGAACTTTCCTCCATATATAACATATCTTTTAAATAAAAATATAAAACATTTTAATGATATCGTTTGGTAAGACTTTTGTACATAAAATATTATTTTTTTGGACGGCAGTTAAACACGCGCACACGCCCCGACCGAAGTCGAAGAGGTATCCGGGATCCATTCGGGTACCCGACTAATCCTCTCGACCATGGAAACCGTTACCGGCCCATAGCCTCGCCCATGCCTGAAGGTCGACCCATGAACTGGGGTGTCGCCTTCTATTCCCCCTCCGAATCGAACCCAAGTAGACAGGGATATCATCCACTGCCCCCTCAGGATGTTACCGACCATTGAGCTACAAAGGAATTGACAAATGTCCTTCAGTATGTGGATGGGGGATTAGAACTTGGATGGACACTATATACCCTCCAAGCATTAACCACTCCACCACAACATCTTGGACTGTACATAAAATATTTTAATAAATACTTTTAAGAAGTTGTATATGCTCCCAAGAAGAAGTAAATTTATTTAAAGTTTATTTATTAAATTTACATTAATTGTAAAAAATATTACAATTACAATCATAAATATTTTGGACAAAAGGTTGATACCGGCAACCCTAACCGGCCCACAATCGTCTGTCAATTCCATAATGTGAGGGGCATACCTGACTTACTCAATGGTTGTGGCTATGAGGATGCACTGGGCTCGAACCCAGGACCAATATTATCATAAATATTATCATAATAAAATGATATTGTATTTTATAAAGTTTTTGATAAACAGTATGTAATTGTTTCAATAAACAAGTATAATAGTTATTTTTAAGTGAAATTAATTATTTTAGCTATTTAAAAATACTCTTTAACATCTATTAGCAATTTTTTTCCCTAAAACTTGTTACATAATATCATTAAATCCACACAAACAATTTCTTCTGAGATGGATTTACCATTTCCAGTCAAAAAATACCAACATGTGAACCAAAGCTGTAATTTTTTAAACAAATCCTTCCAGGGCTGATGTGTTTGAAGCAGATTTCATGACTATTTTTGCCTATTTGCTGAGTTTTAAAAAGAAAATAGCAAGGAGGTACATTTATTTTTAGATTGGTTATAAAAATTAATTTCTTTAATTTTAATTGGTTAATACTGTTTATGTTAGGTAAAAAAGACCATTTTAATGAATCACTTATTTAAATAAAATTTTTGCCCTTAGGCTTAGTGGATACAGTGTTAATTTTACTAAAATCCATCAACTTCAACTTGGTCAGCTCTGCCGCCGTGAACCAAAAACCACCACCGATTAGTCTCCGGACCACCATCCTCCGTCGTTACCTTCAAATTAATTCGGGTTTCAGAGTCATGTTCACCTGCAGACTGCTTAATTTGGTTGATATGTATGTTGGATTTCGGTGTTCAGATGAATGCCCTCAAAGTGTTCGATGAAATGCCTGAAAGGAATTTAATCACCTGGAATGTGTTGGTTACAGGGTTGGCTAAACAGGGTGAAATTGTGTTAACTACCAAGGTCTTTCTTTGATGTAATTCGGATTAAGAATGGTGTTTCTTGGAGCTTGAAGAAGATACAACAATGGTTTTGAAGGTACCAACAGATATGGCTTTATAACGATGCCAATCACGTGTTACTTCTTTGAAAGGTTGAATTTTCAAAATTAAGAGTTAGTTTAAAAAAATACAATTTTTATTTCTTATTATCTTAATTTATTTATTTATTTAATATGAAATATCTTCTCCAAAATGTATCCAACTTTACCCTTATTCTTATTATTGTCTTTATCCAACTCCATTCTTATTGTGTGTATCCAACTCCAAAATGTGTTATTATATGTACTACACTTTCAAAAATGTTATTACATGTACTGTACTTTTAAAAATGTATTATTATACGTATTGTACTTTTAAAAACATGTTATTGCATGTACTATTTCAAAAGTAAATTAGTACAATATTACATAGAATAACCCATTTTGAAAATATAATACATACAATAGCACGTTTTAAAGTTGGATACACATAATAAGAACAAGGGTTTCCATAAAGATAGTCCATTTAATATTATACAATTTCAACGTATCTATGATAGATTGGAGAAAGGGATGTTGGTCAAAGTTACTTTCAAACTTGGTGGGAATGTATCATTTCATTTTCAAGACTTCCAACTTTTCGACTTTCCATATATTATCAATCATATACCTACTACCGTTTTGACATCACTTGCCATATATCAATCATATACCAGCCACTAACAATCAATGGAGGATCACCATCCTCCCATGCCTCTATTCTTCTTCACTATTGTATTGCTTCTGCTATCAGATTCTGCTGCACTCCATATCATATCTGCAAATCAAACAATCAAAGATGGTGAAACCATAGTTTCACATGGTGAGATGTTTGAACTGGGCTTTTTCAGCCCTGGAAGATCCAAGAATCGCTACGTCGGCATATGGTACAAGAAGATATCGATTCAAACCGTTGTGTGGGTTGCTAACAGGGCGACACCGATTACCGATACATCAGGCGTGCTCAAAGTTAGTAGTGATGGAAACTTGGTGATCATCAGTGGTGAAAATACTGTAATCTGGTCATCCAATTCCACGGTATCCGTCATGGATAGTAATCCAGTGGCGCAGCTTCTTGATACCGGAAATCTTGTCCTGTGGGACGAACGTGGCACGAAAGGAAATCCCATCTGGCAGAGTTTTGATCACCCGACTGACAATTTGCTACCGGGGATTAAATTCGGGAAGGATTTGGTAACGGGTCGAGAAAGGTATTTGACGTCTTGGAAGAGTCCCGATGATCCTGCTATAGGTTTGTATAGTGATCGGCTAGACCCAAATGGATATCCGCAACTAGTTGGATTGCGAGATCAAGTTATGGTATCGAGACTTGGTCCGTGGAATGGTCTAGGCTTTAGTGGATTCCCTGCTGACATACCGAACCCGTTTTACTCGGTAGAGTTTGTTATTAACGAGAAGGAAATATATCTTAAATTCGAACTTACAAGCACAGCTCTCCAGAGGATGCATTTGACATGGGATGGCAAGTCATTGCACATGCATTGGCTCGAGCGAACCCAAGAGTGGGAGGTATATCAAGACATGGCGGTTGATGGTTGTGGTCGTTATGCACTCTGTGGTCCATATGGTGTATGTAGCAGCCTTAAGCATCCACCATGTAGTTGTATGGAGGGTTTCGAACCAAGATTTCCAAAGCAATGGAAAGTATCGGATTGGTCAGGTGGATGTCGACCCAAAAAGGCTTTCGATTGTGGGATTGGGGACGGGTTTCGGAGATTACCAGGAGTGAAGCTTCCTGACACGCGAAGGTCATGGTATAATGTGAGCATGGCCCTTGGAGAATGTGAGATCGCTTGCAGAAGGAATTGCGATTGTACAGCTTATGCGAATATAGATATCAGGAATGGCGGAAGTGGATGCTTGCTCTGGTTTCATGAGCTGATGGATATCAGAGAGTATGAAAGCAATCAAGATCTTTATGTAAGATTGGCGGGCTCCGAGTTAAAAGGTATGTTTTTTTATCTAAAAAAGTAGAAGCTCTCACATTATTCTAAATTAGCTATAGTTGTACTATATATAGGGAGTTTCAGGAGAGAACCTCAAAAAAATGGAAAACTGTGGAACACCTGAAAGTCCTTCATCTATGCAATTGTGCATACACGTACATTAAGTCGTTTTTTGGTTTTTTTGCATGTGTGCATTATGCCCATATGCATGTTTGTATGTTACAAATTATTTGTATGCACAAATGCATACTGTCCAAATGAAGGGATACCTAGGTGTTCTTCAGTTTTCCATTTTTTGAGGTTTTCCTCTGAACTTGGCCCTAAATATACATGTATATATAGCTTTACTGACTATTTTTATTTGTTAAATGAAAGACTATATGGTCTACAACAGAAGGCAAGGACTATTCGTCATCGTCCTGCCAATTTCGTTAGCTCTGCTGCTTCTTTCTGCTCTAGCATACGCCCTTAAAATAAGAAAGAAAATACCTCTAAAGAAAGGACAAGGTAACAAAAAAAACCCATTTTTTTACTTCTACAAATGAAACGGAATATTCATGAAAACAATGTAATCTAAAGCAATTGAATGTATGGCTATGTAGGAAACCGGAAATCTGGGCTTGACAAAAAGAATACAAGTGTGCAGATGGAAGATTTTGATGAATTACCTGTTTTCAGCTTATACAGAATAGCAGCGGCCACAGATAACTTCAGTGTTTCCAATAAGATTGGAGAAGGTGGTTTTGGTCCAGTTTATAAGGTAACTTATTGATGTTTTTTTATGGTATGCGATGCTTATCAGAATCATGAACCAAAAGGGTACTGTAGAATGTATGGAAATATTCAAATATGTAAGTTATCGATTATGAACTCTGATCGACCTCAATGTTTCAGGGTGTGCTAGAAGATGGTAGAGAAATAGCTGTAAAGCGACTATCGGAAACATCTCAACAAGGGTTTGATGAATTCAAGAACGAAGTTATTTGTATTGCGAAGCTTCAACATCGGAATCTTGTGAGGCTTCTTGGATATTGCATTCATGAAAAGGAAATGATGTTGATTTATGAGTACATGGCTAACAAAAGCTTGGACTCGTTTCTATTCGGTTCGACTCTCTTCTTGATCTATCTCATTTTTACCTTTTATGTAGTGATGATGTTGAATATCTTGTCAAATTTCATATTCCCATAGATGAAGAAAGAAGTTCAATGCTTGATTGGCCTCGCCGCTTTCATATCATAAATGGCATGGCTCGAGGTATTCTTTATCTACATCAAGATTCCCGCCTTCAAATCATCCACAGAGATCTCAAGGCCGCTAATATTTTGCTGGATGGTGACATGAATCCAAAAATATCCGACTTCGGCCTTGCTAGAAAGTTTGTAGGAAATGATGCCTCTGATAAGACAAAGAAAGTGGTCGGAACATAGTAAGGATCCATAAAAAGTTATTCGTTAGCCCAGCAAATGGAAATTATGAGGGAAACTCTAATACTAATCTCTTGGTTTAATTTGTTTAACTTTGGTGCAGTGGTTACATTTCTCCTGAGTATGCAGTACATGGGCGTTTCTCTACAAAGTCAGATGTATTTAGCTTCGGTGTTCTAGTGCTGGAGATTGTTAGTGGGATGAAAAACCGAGAATTTTCTCATGAAAATCATAGGGACAACCTTCTTGGACATGTAAGTTAATTTGCTAGACTATGGGGCGGTTTATCAAATGCTTATTGGGTAAGCACTTACCGGTTATCTTATCGGGTAAAATTCTTGACCGTCAAAATGGGTTGTTGGTAACCTGTAAGCGTCTTTTATCCTTTAAGCGCTTACAGGATACTCAGTCCTTTCTATACCACTTGCCAGATAAGATTCTTGGTTCTTATCATTTTCACCCTGTAAGGTGACACTCGGTAAGCATTTGATAAACAACTGCCGTATCCCAGTATCTCTCCTAGAATATACTGAAATATGAGTTTTGGTATGATCTAGGCATGGAGACTCTATAAAGAAGACAAGTCGATTGAACTTATTAGTGAATCTTTACGCGCATCATGTGTCATCTCAGAAGTGCTAAGATCAATACATGTTGCGTTATTATGTGTGCAACATCATGCTGAAGATAGGCCGACTATGTTGTCAGTGGTTCTGATGCTAGTTTGCGATAGTGCATTACCTCCACCTAAACAACCTGCTTTTTTCACCGAAGAAAGTTTTCACAAACATGACTCTGTTTCATCGCAACATGAGTACACGATAACATTATTGCATGCTCGATAGCAAGCTAACATTTGCTAATATTTATTATTTTTTCTCGTTTTCTCCTTATGGTATCTTTCATACCATAGCATAACACCGGTTGTCAATTCTTGCCTATTCGAATCTAAGCAATTTTTATTGGTTATGCATTATACTTTGTAAAATATCTTGAAATACTATTGGAGATTCATGTTAAATAATTATAATTTAACGGCAACTTAGTTATTCAATTGAAAGTTTCGCTTATGTTGTTTGAATTTCTGAATATATATTCTGTTAGATCGAGTCTTCTTATTATCCTTTGATTGGATTTTACATTTTTCCCCCTGAATCCTACTTGATGTGAATTTTATTTTTAGGTTAGTTTTGTTTGATTTTATGTAATAATAGCATATTCAAATGTTATCTCCTTCATTAGTTTTAGTAATTTTTTACTTATGCAACATCATGCTAGGGACGAGTCCATGGGTTGGCCTTCGGGTTGGCTCATGGGCGCGGGGGATTAGTCGGTGCCCGTATGGATCCGGATACCCCCAGAACGTGTGTGTGAGTTAAAATGCCGTTAAAAATAAGAGACATTTTCTAATTTAACTCGGGCTTGAGTCGTCTTTGGTTTGTTCAAAGGTCAAAGTCAAGTCAACTTTTAAATAGGCAACCTCTTCTAAGTAAAGATTCATAAAATCAAATTAGAATCAAATGATGGTAACTATATTCGAATTAGTTTCTAGTTACAACTTACAAGTATATTTTCTAAATCAGTAACACTAGAAGTAGAATTGTGATGAACAACTGGAAAATATTTTGTTCCGAATGTTGATTGTTATATTATTGTACTTATTTAGTTATTTGTTTAAGGCTTTGAGAAACATGGTGAGAGCAGTTGATTTTTTTTGAGAAGCGTGAGGAGTGATTATCAACCGTTGAATGAAAAATGGAAGCATATCAGGATGAGATGCACCAAGATACATCGGATCAATTCATTTCTTAAGCACATTTCATTGGAGGGTATGAGATTAAACAAATCAAGGGTTCAAGTTCGCTTCTCATCATCAACTCAACTTATCATTCGCCTTTGAGAAACAATAGTTGTTTAGTAAAAGCATGTTTGTAAATATAATCGTGGTTAGATGGGATTTGGGTTGTATATGATAATAACTATAATCTCTTTAGGTTTTAAAGTTAAAGTGGTTGATAGAAAACTACATTTTTGTATGTATAGTTTAAAATTGAAGAGGTTAATTTCACAGAATTTATACAATCATTTAGGTCTCAATGAGTTATGATTGATTGTAATTTAATGTAATAATCACTTATAATTATGATTTTATGAATTAAAGCTTTTGGAATTCATGAATTCTATAACTAGAATTTGCAACACACTCTGAAATTGAAAGAAAACAATTCAACACTAATATAAGTTCATTTCATTACAAGATGAAGGTTTACATGGATTTTACATATGAATATGGAGATTATTTGGAGCCATATTTTAGTTTGGGAAAATTCCTTTAGGGATAATCACATCACCAATGTTGTTGTGCCATGGGTCAGCCAAGTGAGTTGCCAAGTTCTCCAAAGGTCCGGTACCGGGGTAAGCCGATTGTTGCACACAAAATCCCACAAATGCCAACAACGCTAGACGTCCTGCAAACAGATCCAAATACCTCATTATATGAATCATATAATATTTATATACGTCAAAACTCACACGTTACTTGAACTTTGGACCTCCAAAAAAGTTGAGATTATAATATATACATACATATAAATATACGTATTTAATTGAAAGAAAATATTACCGTTCTTGATCTCTTTGACCTTGTACTCTGCAAATGCCTTTGGGTCTTTTGAGTAGCCCAAGGGGTCAAAAGCGCCACCGGGGTACTTCTTCTTTTCGGGGTCTTTCTCCATGCTCCTTTGGTGCTCTACGAAGGCAATGGAGATGAATTCGATCGCCAAAATGGTGGGTAGGGTACCCCATGGAACAGGGTTTCCGAGGTATGTTGCTTGTCCTCCGGGAAGGGCAGCCCATTCTTGTGCTTTTACCCAATTGCCCAACCCTAAGGCTTCTGGTAGCAAGATCCCGGGCTGCAAATTTCCAAACTAATTAATGCACAATTTACAGAACATATACATATAGATGTATATATTATAGTGTTTGGGGTTTTGTTGAGAAGTTGAGGTTAACGTGAGAAGCATTGAAAGTGGTTATGGACCATTGGATGAGAAATGGATGCATATTAGGATGAGATGCACTGAAATAAGGTGCCCTAGATTGCACCAGATCAATTCTCTTCTAAAAGCAATTCATGAGGGAACATGGGATTAAACTTAAAACTTAAAAGTAATCCAGGTCCACTTTTCACGCTTCTAAACTCGACTTCTAATCTATGCCGATTTGAATGGTTTGATAAATGACTTACCACTGCAAGCATAGCCCATCTGCAATGAATGAGCTCAGACTCTTTGAACCTCTCGAGGTTCTCTGGGACCTCACCAAGACGAAGTGGGTCAAATCCGAAATCCCTGAAATTAAGCACCCAAAAATAAAACTTACACCCAACTATTTGATGGACTTTCAACATAGGTCCAATTATTGTTTTTTTAAGTATATTTACTCTTAAACGGTTGGTGAGAATTGAACCTTTGACCTTCTGATGTTAGGAGTTACCAGTAATCCGAATTAATCCGAGTAATTTGAAAAAAAAAAGTATTAGACTTTGATAGTATAATTTAAGTTACCCGGGCGCAGATCCATCAAGGTATGATGGTCGGGGTTGACCAGGCATCCAATCAGCGGTCATGGAGATCCGAGACGCATTGGTGGCAACACCCGATAGAGGCACAGCCGTTGCGAATCTCGACCTGGAAGAAGAGAGGATCGAAGGGCGGCCGACGGCCGGGATGCCGCAGCTCATTAATGTATTAGAGGCCATTTCCAGAAGAAAAAAGGGATATGGAAATGGAGGATTGATTTAGGGAGAGAAGTGGTAGTGAATGGTGATGGTGGTCTAATGGTGATGGATACAATACAACTAATATGGAGGAGATTTTACAAGCCAAAATCCAAATGCAGATTTTTATTGGCCAAGTGTTGGGGGATACTGGCTTCTTACTGGGCCACGTGGAAGGTTAATCCATTCAAATGATTAGGTGGCAGGTGAGGGGTAGTTTTGGTAATTTACTTTTGTGGTCTGATTTTTTCAGTTCAGTTGGGTGGTTGACGTTTATTTTCACTGGGAAAGGAGAGGAATCAGAGGTTGTGGTCATAAAGGGATCTGGGGTTTTGCCATTTTGTTTGTCAAGTATACTTTATCCACTCAATGTATTATGTACATATAACATATCTATGCATATGGTTAGTTAAGTTCCTATCAAAAATGTTATATTTGGTAAGAAATAGGTATTTATCATTCTTTATTTATCAGGATGTATCGGATCGATTCCTTTTTTAAATGTAATTCATAGGAGGACGTGAGATCAAAAGTGACCAACGATTCAGATCCACTTTTTCTTTCTTCTTAAACGGGTTGTAATGCACTAAAAGAAAGAAGTGCCTAAATATAGAACGAGTCATACATACGATAGGGGGTCTATAAGTTATTGGTTCCTTAAATCCCTAAAATAAACACATTTTCTTCATTAAGAATCTACAATTTTGCTTACACCTTAACATCATCTTCTTCAACCTTTAGAAAATATCATTAATTTTATATAAAAAAAACAAGTCTTAACCAATTATTACCCCGTCAAAGTTAGCTGATTATAGTTAACCTTAACCAATTATAACCTAAAACCCTCTTAACCTAACTGGTTAGGGCTTAACCGGTTAAGCCTGTCTACTGTCTTAACCGGCACAATCAGTAACCAGTTATAACCTATCCGGACCCGAATTTTTTACCATCACTAGTAGCCTATTCAAGAAGAAGCCCAAAAGGCCTAAATAAATTAAAAAGAGCCCGTTTAATTGCTTCATTATACAAGTTGGGTTTACCAGGCTGCTTCGGATCGGACCACCAGCTCCCGCGCTCCGCCGCTGAAAGCCGCCTGCCGTCTGCCATCACCCGCTGAACGCCGCCGCCTATCACCTCTCTCACTTTGGGTAAGCTTTTTGTTGGGTTCTTGAATTAGGGTTTTGTTCAAAATTGTTTCTTGATGCTAGCTTTTGCATTTTACACACTGTCATCTGTTATCTGGTGCTTAACGGAGTTAAAGAATGAGAACTAGGGTTTAATTATCAGGTTTTTCCATCAATTTTGCAGCCAAAATCTGATGATTAGCTCTTGTGTTTGCCTTGAAATTGTCCCAAATTTATTGAATGGCCTATAGAAAATTCATAATTCTATCTTATTTACATATGGTTTTGGTCTGCTAAAATGCAATAGAGAGTATGGTGAATTTTGTATAAATATAGACACAGAGCCCTTGAATTGGTTACTGCACCTTTAATATTCAGAAGCTTCATTCTATTAGGATCTCTACTGATTTAAACTCTGGGTAAATTTCTATATTCTAATCTCTAATGTTTATGTCTTTCACTCCTTTGTAGGTTAAAGATGTTTCAAATTTGTTTTATTATTTGAACAATCGTCTATTTGTCTTGTTGGTTTTTGATAGTTATATATAGTTCAATTTGCTAATTTAATTATCATTGATATTTGCTTTATACTTGGGTTTTGATTTGTTGCTCATTGTTTATAATATTACCAAGGTCGATGATGCCCTCCAACTGCTCGATGAAATGCCACCAACATAAACTCTTTGATATTCTTGTTACACTAATTTAAAAATACCTAAAGATTGGTTACGTGGTTTGATTGTTGATCTGAAGAGTACTGATTTACTTGTTTTCTATGCGATTATGTGACATTTACGTCTTAGGGATAGTAATTACAATTTATCTCTTTCATAGCATGTTGACATATTCAATTAGATGCATCATTTATAATCTATTAGTAATCACATTAACGAAGTATATAACAATGTCATTTTGCATAAATCTCACGGTTTCTCTACCTAATGAGTTGTTTGTCAAATTGATTTCATAAAGTGTGGGCAACAACCGAACCATATGGGTAAACTTCCCCTGCCTTCGGGTTTCCAAAAGGTTTACTGAATTGAATTATATTACTATTAGCATGACGGTTAAATGAAAATGGAATTTGCAAGAGTATGTGCTGATTGTTTGGCTGAGCCAATAGTGTCTGATAACGGATTTATGGGTTTGTAGTTAGATGACAGCTTGTGAGATTAGAATATGCGTTGGTTATTTAGTGTAAATTGGGGTTTTAAGATTAGTAATTAAGCACTTTCAGTATTGTGTCTTGTAAGAGTTGGATAATCTTAAGAGAGAAAGAAAGAAACCAAAAATAATAACAGTGGCTGCTGTGGAGTAGAGTTATGATCAACTTCCATCAATATGCGTTCTGCGGTTGTTCTATTTGGAATGTTTTGTTGTACGATTGTTCTTGAATCTGTAAAGATTCGTGACTGAGAAGAAATACATATGTTTTTTTTAACAATATGTTTGTTAATTGTGCATATTGCTAGTATTTATTTTGGGAGTTTTGAAGACACTTCTTTTGCGAACAATTTTTGCATCACTATGTTGATTTAAACTGATTTAGTCAACAAACACTGCTTAACCATTGTCTTTTTATTCTTTTAGAACCTGCGGTTGACGATTGGCTAAGGTAGTCTTTGGTGATATCAAATAGAATTGGTGTAACATAATGGATCCTAAACACACGGGAGAGATGTTAAGGTAATCTTTGCGGAAATATTTTATTATTTTCTTTAAGCGATTAACAGTACGTAATATTCTTGTTTTTCTATGTGCAGGCACTTGGAGAAACAGGATGAACTTCTAATGGATGCTTACAGATCAATGTCACATGAATTGCATAAACTTCAGGTGATGATGCATTTCTTACATTTATGATTATCTATCCCTCTCCTCTTGTTAGTTGTCACAATGAAATTAACATGTAGTTATTTTGTAGGTCGAGGAAGAAATGTTAATGCGTGCGTTTTATGATCTCATGGCGGCCCAAGGTCTAGCCACCAAGGTAATAATGCTGAACACAAATCAATCTATTTATGTAGTTGTTATCATAATTTTCTATCTTTTCCTTTTAAGGTCATATGGCTATCTTTTGATGCAACTTAAAACTATGCAAGAAGGAGAAAACTAAACAAAATAGAGCGATTGAAAACTACTTTCATTACTCGGATGTTTTCTCATTGAAAATTGCAAAACCTGTCGTTGTAAGTTTGATCAGCTGATGGTGTGGTGTTGCTGTTGCAGAAAGACGATGGTAGAAATGGCTCAGAAGAAAGCGAAGAATTAAAAGCTTTGGTTAATGAGGATACTCAACAAAAGCAGTAAAGATGTTTTTTTACAACTTGAGGTTTGGTTTTGGATGAATCAAGAGTTCTTGTTGCATGCAAATGAGTTGCTTTTGTTGATAGATTTGTTACTGATTTGTACACCTTCAAATTCATTAGAAAAAAGGGCTTCATTCTATCCAAGTGTTATGTGTTGTCCTCTTATAAGTAAAATGGTTAGATTGGATGCCCATTGATAAGTGATATTTTATATGCACTTTTATGTCAAATTTACCTAACAATCAATGTTAGTTTAATGCTTAAAATACCGCTTTGTTGATAATGTCGTTTTATTATGGTTCGGAACTCTTTCAGAAGAAAAAGAGCAAAAAGAAATAATTCTGACAGCTTTGCGCGACTGTGGCGTTTCGGCCATATCTCACTCGTACGACCTCCGATTGACGCGATTCAAGATGTTCCGGAAAGCTAACAGACGGGACTACAACTTTGTAGTTTTGAGTTCGGCCTGAAAATGGACACGCGCGACCCATTCCCGCGGGTTAAGGTCGCGGGGATGAAAATCATTCAGATTCATGCACAGATGACGAAGGCCAAGTGGGTTTATGCAGAGGATAAGGCAAGTGGATTGCAAGTGACGAAATTTTGAAGCCTATAAATAAGATGGGGCTGGTTTCATTTGAGAGAGCCACTTATATAGATAATATGTATATATATATATATATATGCTTTTCTTATTTGTTAGTTTTTATTTCATATAAGTAAATTTCTGGCGAGTCGTTTTTCGGCGAGTTCGAATTTCTTAAGTTTCATCTTCGTAAGTATGTTAATGCTTTCAATTTATATAATAAGTGGCTAGTTTCCTTATTTCTAGTGATGAGTAATTAAGTAATTTCGGTTTGGATATATTGAAACTTAATGTTAGTATCGTTTATTTATATTCAACCATGGCAATCTTCATAAACTGTGTTTTTCATCTTTTGTTAAAATCTTGATCTGATCAGTCTTTTTCTTTAACTTAAGTTTGAATTGCTAGATTAAACTTTGAATACGTAATCGTTCTTAGCTTAATCTTAGTAGCAAATATTACTTCAATTTACAGGATAGGTGTTTTGAATGTAATATAGGATTACCTGGTCTAATCTAAACAGTTGGCGTCCAATTGCTGGTTAGATATGGTTTTGGTTCTTAATGCGATTAATTACTGATTTTATGTTCTTGACTAAAATCATTATATTGATTAGGGATTTTTCGTCGAGCGTTCTCGCGATAATCAAAACTTTCGGAAACAAGTGAGATATCGAAGCGTTTCATGTCTCTTTCCATTTTGAATTCTATAAATGTTACTGATCGATTTAATGATATATTATCCAAACATTGAAACTATTGAACACTCATCACTAGAATTGTTATCATCTTGTTTAAACGTCTTTTCCTTACATGTTCAAATTAGTTGTAATCACCAAATGAAACCCCCTCCCCCTTTTATTTAAAGCGTAAACATTGACTACGATCACATCCAGTCCCTGTGGAATCGACCCTACTTACCACTGTTGCAATTTATTTTGTAATTCGAGGTAATAGGAAAAACAACTATTATTATTTTTGACGGATTCGACACCCGATCAAAAATTGGCGCCGTTGCCGGGGATTGGCGACGTTGATTGTTGTTATTTTTTTTTTTACGCTTTATTTTTTTTCTCTCTTTTAGTCTTTAGTCTTTAATTTTTAGTTTTTATTTTAAGCTAATCGTGTACCTAACGCCAGTTTCTTTTGAGTGCTTTTATATATTTCATGGCGTATTATCCATATGATTACGGTTCACGATACACCACCATGGGACACGATCCAATCGAGGTACGTCTCTCATCCCTTGAGTCAAAAATTTCTGACTTAACCGATCTTGTGAAAGATATGGCTTGTAGAAGTTCACCGTCGGTGGGAATGTTTGGAACAAATGCTCAACATGCCCATTTAATGGACACATATCCAACTTTCCACTACAACATCGAGCCAACCTACACTTACGGAGGACTTCCATGCCCGAGCCATGATGTTTTTGGCTCTTACTCAAGCACTTACTATCAAGGATGGCAAAACCATCCAAATGAGTATGAGTACGGATGGCAAGAGAATTCATTCTCTAGCTATGAAGTGACAACACCGACCACAAGCCCTAATTCTGAGAATTCAGGTATGTCTCTTGAAGAGATGGTTCAATTAATAGCTTTTAATACAACTCTACTTTCATTTCAGAGAGAAGTATTCAAGTTCGAAGAGGAGACAAGGGCTCAAATTCAAAGTTTAAAAGACCAAATCAACGAGTACATATCTTCTCAAAGTTGGTCGGAAGATAAAGAAGAAGAAGCAAGATTGGTTGATGAGTTGAAGTTGCAAGCTTCCATAGATGAAGAGGATGAGGAAATGACCGCATCTGATTCATATTTGGATAACAAGGGAGAGGATGTTGTAGAACAAAGACCGATGGTGGTGCCTCCTCCTTTTCATAAGCCATTAGTTGATCTTATCAAGGTGGAGGAGGAGCTTGTAGATACTTGGGAGACCTTCACGGAACTTGAAGAGCCGATGGTTGATTGTAAGAAGGTGGTCCCGGGTGATGATGCCTTTGCCGACCTACAAAGAGGATTTTCATCAAAATGCAAAGGCACCCCACTTGAAATCCGGATGGACTTCAAGGCACCCCGGCATGTAGAAAAGAAGCATGTATGGGGTATCGATCTATTGGATACCGGATAGAGTGCATGGAATGTGTCTAGCCAAAGACGTAAAAGAAAGGCGCTACATGGGAGGCAACCCATGGGTTTTAAAATTTCTGCATTTTTTTTATTTAGTTATTTCCTTTTGTAGTTCTCCCTATCATCGTCTAATCTCTTCTCTATATTTTTCAGGACTTCCATCTCTTAAAGTGGATCTTATTTTGGATGCGCTCACCTCGTTAGCTCGTACATTGGAAGAACACTTGTCAATCAAGGGAGTTTACTGTTTCCCCCTTCACTTTTAATCTTTCCGAGTGTTCTAATCATAATGCATACATTGAGGACAATGCATGAGCTAAGTGTGGGGTGGGGTCATTTGCATGATTTTGGTATATAGATGCATTTTTTTGGGTAAATTTTTCGCAATTTGTGCTTAATTGCGGGTTGTTGTTCGTTTTAGGTGGTACATTAGCATGTTTATGAGCTTAAATTGTTGATGATGATGATGATTTTTGATTCATATATAGCATGAATGAGCTTGATGATAGCACATAAAGTTGATTAGTAGGTGTGTACCGGTCAATTTTGGTACTTGTTAATCTCTTGAACAAAGCCTAAACACCGTGAGACTTTGAGCCTTATAGACTAAGCACTTTATATTAGTCTCATTTCATTCTTGTGTGTTACGTCTTGCCTAGCTTTGCACTTCTAGAACTTGAATCATCTCTCCTTAAGACTACATTGATTTTTTTGCATGCAAATAAACATGATTAAGGCCATCGTTTGCCTATTTTTCTTTTAACCCCTTAGCCTTAAGCCTACCCTTTATGCATGATTATCCTTCTGCTAACCACCTTGAGCCTTAGCCTAATTTCATTCTTACCCAAGCTTTAAACCTATCCCAAACACGACCCACCCGACCAAACACCAACGGAGATCCCGATATCGTTTGTGCTCAAAAAGTTAAACTTATACGTTGGACAAGAATAGAAAGCATGAAAAAGAAAAAAAAAGAAAAAAAAAGAAAAAGAAATGTGTGAGAAAGAATAACACGTCGTCAAAAAAAAAATATATATATATATATATAATAATAATAATAAAGACGACGGAAACGATGATAAGGTTGAATATATGTGTTTTATCTTTGTACCTATCATCCAAGGGAATGTGTTCTATAAGATACATATAAAAATCCCTTTGTGGAATGAAATTTCCATAGTTGAATAATCAGGTTTTCTCCATTTGGTGTACGGTCCATAGCCATTTTTTCCCAAACATATCCCAACCTTACCCAAAGCCGAATACGTATTAAACCCGAAAGTCCTTTTGATTTATATGCATGTTTTAATCTAAGTAGTGGAGGGTGAGAGATCCTTTCAAGCCTATGGTAAATGCATGTTAGATAGAGACGTTTTGAGCGATACACTTTAACCCCAAGGAGTGATTTGAGTGTTTGTTTTGATTTTCCATTTGTGAGGTTGTTCTCGTGATTAGCTTGTGTCTTCTTGATTCGGTACGATCCTTAATTGATGCATTGGTGCAATTCTCAAGTTCATGAAGTTCTATGTGTGTTGATAAACTCACCTAGTCCATTTTATCACTACATGCTAATTTAGTCATTGCCGAGGACGGACAATGGTCTAAGTGTGGGGTTATTTGATAAGTGATATTTTATATGCACTTTTATGTCAAATTTACCTAACAATCAATGTTAGTTTAATGCTTAAAATACCGCTTTGTTGATAATGTCGTTTTATTATGGTTCGGAACTCTTTCAGAAGAAAAAGAGCAAAAAGAAATAATTCTGACAGCTTTGCGCGACTGTGGCGTTTCGGCCATATCTCACTCGTACGACCTCCGATTGACGCGATTCAAGATGTTCCGGAAAGCTAACAGACGGGACTACAACTTTGTAGTTTTGAGTTCGGCCTGAAAATGGACACGCGCGACCCATTCCCGCGGGTTAAGGTCGCGGGGATGAAAATCATTCAGATTCATGCACAGATGACGAAGGCCAAGTGGGTTTATGCAGAGGATAAGGCAAGTGGATTGCAAGTGACGAAATTTTGAAGCCTATAAATAAGATGGGGCTGGTTTCATTTGAGAGAGCCACTTATATAGATAATATGTATATATATATATATATATGCTTTTCTTATTTGTTAGTTTTTATTTCATATAAGTAAATTTCTGGCGAGTCGTTTTTCGGCGAGTTCGAATTTCTTAAGTTTCATCTTCGTAAGTATGTTAATGCTTTCAATTTATATAATAAGTGGCTAGTTTCCTTATTTCTAGTGATGAGTAATTAAGTAATTTCGGTTTGGATATATTGAAACTTAATGTTAGTATCGTTTATTTATATTCAACCATGGCAATCTTCATAAACTGTGTTTTTCATCTTTTGTTAAAATCTTGATCTGATCAGTCTTTTTCTTTAACTTAAGTTTGAATTGCTAGATTAAACTTTGAATACGTAATCGTTCTTAGCTTAATCTTAGTAGCAAATATTACTTCAATTTACAGGATAGGTGTTTTGAATGTAATATAGGATTACCTGGTCTAATCTAAACAGTTGGCGTCCAATTGCTGGTTAGATATGGTTTTGGTTCTTAATGCGATTAATTACTGATTTTATGTTCTTGACTAAAATCATTATATTGATTAGGGATTTTTCGTCGAGCGTTCTCGCGATAATCAAAACTTTCGGAAACAAGTGAGATATCGAAGCGTTTCATGTCTCTTTCCATTTTGAATTCTATAAATGTTACTGATCGATTTAATGATATATTATCCAAACATTGAAACTATTGAACACTCATCACTAGAATTGTTATCATCTTGTTTAAACGTCTTTTCCTTACATGTTCAAATTAGTTGTAATCACCAAATGAAACCCCCTCCCCCTTTTATTTAAAGCGTAAACATTGACTACGATCACATCCAGTCCCTGTGGAATCGACCCTACTTACCACTGTTGCAATTTATTTTGTAATTCGAGGTAATAGGAAAAACAACTATTATTATTTTTGACGGATTCGACACCCGATCACCCATATACATTTTTTTAACCAAATTTCATTTTAGCTTTAGAATTTAGGCATGAATACATACATGTTCAGCATGATTTTAATTTTTAGGCACAAGAAGCTATCAACCAAATGGAGTCAAATGTATGCATACCATTCTTTGAGAGTAAATTACAGATTTAGTCCCTATGGTTCTTGAAAGTTGTGGATTGGGTACCCCAAACGAAATAATTACACATATCATCGTTATGGTTTCAGTTTTGTTATGGATTGAGCTCCTTGTTCTACTTCTAACTATGTAATTTTAGCTCAATCAAGTTAAGAGTGTTTTAGTCTTTTTATTTATTACTTGAAATTGTCGTTTTAAACACCCAACTAGTGGCTGCCACGTCGCTTCCATCTCAAAACCAAAAGAGGAAAAAAAATGTTAATGTGCTCCATCGGTCCCCACCTCCGCTCCGTCCCTTACACCGCTCGCCCTTCTTGGTATTTTGTCCTTTGCAATATGTGACTAATTATTACTAGGTTTTGGTAAGTTTTGATGATCTTTTTCTTGGGGGTCTCTCACTTGTAAAAAATAAACAAAGCCTGAAGAAAAATAACATGTAAATCCTCCCACATACAACTCATTTATGCATGCTTTTTGTCAACCTTTTTTTTTTAATTCATCAAAATGGGACGATCTTTGTGATTTACCAAACCATTGATGAACTATGGCAATCTATGGACAAAAAGAAACCATGTATATAACGTACGGAATATGGTTTAGATCAAAATCGATAGGGAACCCAAATGAAGACGATAGAACATCTCTTCCAGAAATCAAACATTAATATACATGCTTATTTACAATTAACACCCTGTAATTACCAAAATTATATGTTGAAACATCTCGGCAAGGCCTGTGGGGAATGTGGATGGTATCCCATTCACCCCAGGTTCGAATCCCCTCGTGCGCATCTTGTGGCCAGGCTTAGTCTCAGATGGCCGAATTTTCAGTTTCTGTTCTATATTGCCAAGGATGTAGTCTAGGCAAAGCCTAGGTGAACCTTTCCAAAAAAAAAAAAAACATCTCTTCCAGAATAATTATATAATTGTCACACATGATCTTTTAGGTTTATTTCTATTAGAAGCAAACAAATTCTTTTGTGTATTACCTTATAGATTTACATATACGTAACACGTTGGCAGTTTTTTGTGACTCGTATCGTGGGCATATAATAACTTACGTTTATAAATTAAATTATTTAAACGTCACTTGGTTTGTCTCACTTATAACTGTTTTATATGTATAAAATTATCAAAAACTTTTAGGAACAACTTATCTAGTCTTATCGTATTCGGTCCTAATCATACCAAGAAACATTTATAAGATAACGTGTCATGTTCAGTTTTGTCTAGGCCTGTTTAGTTATTTCATGTCTACTATGGCAAAAAATTACAATCTTGCATGCATGTGTTCTAGAATGATATTCCAACAAGCAATCTTTGTATCAGACTGACTCAAGTGCTTACCAATGCATCTAGAGGAAGACATATTTGAATTTAGCCATCTGTTTTTACCAAAATACTAGTGGCCCGCACCGCGCGTTGCGCGGTGTTCATAAAATAACATAAAATATTGTTTATTAGTTATATTTAATAAGTTTTATTCGTTTGTTCTATGTAAATACGTCTTAGTTTATCTATCAATTATGTAATTTATGTTCTTTTTGGCACAACTGAACGATATTGTTTAAATAAATCAATGACAATAACAATTAACATGCTTGTCGTTTGAGTGATTATATACTTGATATAGATTGGATTAGCTTAAAGATTACTACTAAATAGAATACTATTCAATCACGAAAATAAGAATAACATTAAAAGTGTAAGTAGTGATCTGAAATACTTAAAAAACAAAATGAAACAATATGGCATAAAGTCCGATTTGCATAATCCAACTGAATACCACAATTGAAATGTCAACTTGCATTATAATTTAACTTCAATGTTCTGCATCTGAAAACAAAAATATTGATTATATGTTATTTCGGCACCGCACGTTGCGCGGTGGTATTATTTTTTATTTTAAAAAAGATTGTTAAGCTTAAAAAATATTGAAGTTAATTTGACTGTAATACGTTATTCTTTTTAATTTTGTATATTTATTTATTCTTATGTTAATTCGCTACTTATTCCTTTATTGATTTTAGTAATTTTATTGTTTTCATTATAGTTATATATATAATGATTTAGTTAAAAATATTACATAAAATAAGTATTTATTTACTAATTTAATAATAAATGTTTAAATAAATTAATCTTGTTAGAAAATATTGGACAAAGTTAAATAAATTAATCTTCCATATATCAAATAATAATCTAATAATAACAAACAATACACTTGATTTTATTCAGATACGATATGATTGCTCTATTATTTGTTCATTTCTTTTTGAAATAGTTGTTTGTTTTACCCCTCTAGAGCAAGAAAAAGGAGAAAGAGAAGGAATTACATGATCAACAATTTGAGTTATAAACTAAAATAATTATGCAAAATATTTATGTTTACATTTTGTTGTTGAGTTGGTTGCTTATTCATATTTTGATCATTTAAAAAAGTAGTTTCTGAACGAACTTCTATTGTTTGAATTTGTATTAATTAAGAAAATTAATAGTTCAATGTATTAAATGAATAGTTGAAATTTGTGATATGAATTTTTATATAAACATTAATGGTTTTCTTAATTTGTTTATATATAAGGTGACCAAAAAACATAGAAAGTCATATATAACTATGGTATATTAAAAATTATATAAAAATATGATAATGATGAGACAAAAGATAGAACCTTATAATCAATAGTATATTAGTAATTGTTAAATTAGCCATTGAGTATTTGTCCCTTTTTTTGTTTACCTTAAACCCTTTCACCATATCCCTACAAAATTTTGTGAAGTTGTTGTCTTCACTTTAACTACACATTTAGGACAACTTATTTCTAACAAAATGTTTTATCACTTTAAATATAAATATTTTTAGGAGATCTTCAACTACTATGCCTCATTTGGACATTTTTAGTGGCAAAGTAGGGAAATCAAAAAAATATTTTTAGTGATATTTTTACTTATCAAATCGCTAAAATAGTTTACGCTCGATCCCTTGTAAAACGTAGAAACCAAAGAATTGCTTTCTTTCGCATCCAGCCACCATCACTACAATAGAAGATTGCCCTTGATTTTTAAATGTTATGTGGATAAACATATTAGACTAATGTGAAATAAAAGAAATAAAGAAATTTAGGTGCAACCAAAGAATATGAATAATCTTATTTGATAAAGAAAAAAAATGTCATCTCATTACTGAGTTTTTTCTTTTAAAATTACAAATTGAGAAATAATAAATACATAAAAGAATCCAAATAGAACCCATAACAAAACAAAAGGTAAAAAAAACATATAGATCATAAGTTGTAGTTTGATTGTTGTCAACAAAAAATAACTTTTATAAAAAACTACAAAAATAAAAGAAAAACAAATTAGAAAAAATAACATCACTTAAACCATTGATATAACATAAAAATCAAATGCAAAGCAATAGTAAAAAAATATTATTCTATCGAAACATACAAAAACTATGAAAATCTTTTTATATATAAAAAACCAATGATACTCATCTCCAAAAGAACATTCAAGTCACATAAAAAATATATATATATATTATATATATATATAAAATATAAGCAAAACAAATTAGAAAAAATAACATCACTTAAAGTTAAAACATCGATACAACATAAAAATCAAATGCAAAGCAATAGTAAAAAAACATTATTCTACCGTAACAAACAAAAACTATGAAAATCTTTTTATATATAAAAAACCAATGATACTCATCCCCAAAATAACATATAAGTCACATAAAAAATATATAAATATATATATAAGCAAAACAAATTAGAAAAAATAACATCACTTAAAACATCGATACAACATGAAAATCAAATGCAAAGCAATAGTAAAAAACATTATTCTATCGTAACATACAAAAAATATGAAAAAAATATACATAAAAAACCAATGATATTCATCCCCAAAAGAACATATAAGTCATATAAATCATAAAATTACTAATAGAAAAATGATACGTTACCTGGAACTTTTATGAAGATTGAGCAAATAGTATTGAAGAAAACAAATTCTACAAAAGAGAAACAACAAACAAACATATAAACATAATAGAACATAGCATAGAACATAAAGGTTGTTTATATATTACATTTTGAGGGAGCATTAGCTAGGTTGTATTTATATATGATTTTATTGTAGGTTTTTCTTTAAGTAATAAATGAAAATTTGAAGAGGCCAAATTGAATGTCCATAGGAAGTTAAATAATTTACAATTTAAAGCTAATTAAAGTGTAAGCAAAATTACCAAAGAAGTCTTTTCATAGTAAATTACAAAATTTTGATTAAGGGGTAGTATAGTCTTTAACTTATTTAACATATTAAAAAAATTCAAAATAATGAGAAAAATTCTAGAGGCAAATCCTACTCTCACAATGTGCCACCTCATTCTTTGTAGATCTTCCTCACAATGTACCACAAGGTAATTTTCATTTAGGGGTAGAATAGTCTTTAGCATATTGGATATTTAAAAAATTCAAAAAAAGGAGAAAATTTTTAGAGGCAAATACTCAATAGATAGGATGCCACATCATACCTTGTGGTTTTTGCTTTTAGTATATATATTGATAGATTCTGGTACTTTTTTTATTTTTACATAAGAATAAACTAATATGTAAGGATTTATAGTGATATTTTATGGTATACCTTAATTGTTAATTGAAGTATAAAGAAGAAGTCATAAGAAACTTGTGGACTTGGGAAATATGTATTTGTTGCAAAAGGATCGGTTTTCTTTTAAATTGGTGCTAAACTGCTTTAATTGATAAACTTACATGTGGATATAGAGATTTGGAAGCAAAGAAATGGAAATGGTGTGAATCACTTGTTTGGGAGAATTGACATCATTTTTGGGTGGAGAAATGGAATTCCGTGGGAAATCCTTGTAGTGTAAAAAGTAGAGAAATGCAATTCTCTCCATTTTGAGGAAAAATGGAGAGAGTTGATGTCTGATGTTGTTCAATTTCAAACCCGACGACCACCTACATTTGCGACGACCACCTCCGACGACCATCAGCGTCGGCCACGACCGTCGACGACCTGTGCATCTCCGACAACGAGAGTAGCCATCGAGAGTTACCGCCCGATGTTGCCATCCGGCAACATAAGCCATCATTTATCTGTTTCATTTATTTGATGATACCAAACAAGAGATTAATTCCAATTCTCCACCCCATTTCCATTTCCCTTTCTCCTCATTTCCATTTCCAGTTCTCTCCAATTCTTTTCTCTGTACCAAACGCATAACTAAAAGAAAAATTAAGAATCAAGTGGCCTCTACTTCAACTTTGTCCAAGTCCTGAAGCTCTAGATTTGTCAAACCCGCGGTTCAGACGAACTGGAAATAAGATTCGGTCCACTTGGATTACGAAATCTTTTGGACTCTTTCAATCCAACAAACTTATTATACTGGTTTTTCTAACACAAGTAGTTGTCAATCATGAAAATACAAGTTAATTTAAAAAAGGAAGTTTTTCTAAGACAAGTAGATCAGAAAATGACCATTAATTTATCAGATACACACATCATTGACTTTTTGCCTTTTAAGTAATCCACCATTTCCATTCTTATAACTGTTTATAAACATATTCCAATACTTTGATCAAATCTCTTTTTTGTTGCAGGATTTTAAATGAAATCTAAGCTAGCTTAATTTCACATAAGCTAAACACCAATGGAAGTTTCTTTCATGATACTTGTAGTCTCTTGTGCTTTATTAACTTCTTCTCATGTTGCAGTAGTCACCATAACTGCAATTCAAGATGGTGAAACCGTTGTTTCGGATGGCGAGATGTTTGAAATGGGCTTTTTCAGCCCCCCCGGAAGATCCAAAAATCGGTACGTGGGCATATGGTACAAGAAGATATCGATTCAAACCGTTGTGTGGGTTGCTAATAGGGAGACACCAATTACTAGTACATTCGGCATGTTCAAAGTCACGAGAGACGGAAACCTGCTGATTCTCGATGGTGGCAACAACGTCATTTGGTCATCCAATTCCACGGGGTCCGTCAGGAATCTTGATCCGGTGGCGGAGCTTCTTGATTCCGGAAATCTTGTTGTGTGGGATAATAAAAGTAGCACCAACCGAAGTCTGATTTGGCAAAGTTTTGATTACCCTGGCGACACGTTGCTACCTGGGATGAAATTTGGGAAGAATTTGGTGACGGGAAGAGAGTGGTACCTGACATCTTGGAAGAGTCCCGATGATCCTTCTCCAGGTAAGTATAATCTTATGGTAGACACGGATGGGTATCCGCAAATAGTTCGTAAGCAAGGCCCGCTTCTACTTTCGAGACTTGGACCATGGAATGGTCTCGGATTTGACGGTTTTGCTCCTGACATACCGAACCCAATTTACTCGAACGAGTTTGTTGTTAATAACATTGAAATATATCACAGATATGAACTTACGAGTTCGGTTATTCGGAGGGTGGTTTTGACATCGGATGGCAAGACTCTGGTTTTGCATTGGGTCAAACGAACCCAAAACTGGGTTGTGTATGAAGATATTGCAGCAGACGGTTGTGCTCGTTATGCACTCTGCGGTCCTTTCGGAAGCTGCAGCCTGAACAAGCACCCCCCGTGTACTTGTATGGAAGGTTTCGAACCAAAGTTTCCGGAAGAGTGGAGCGCGTCCGATTGGTCGAGTGGGTGTCGACGTGAAAAGCCTCTGGATTGTGGAAGGGGAGGAGACGGGTTTCGGAAATTTTCTGGAGTGAAGTTTCCTGACACGAGACGTTCATGGTACGATACGAACATGACCCTTAGAGAATGCGAGACGGCCTGCAGAAAGAATTGCTCGTGTACGGCTTACGCAGATTTAGATATCAGAAATGGCGGAAGTGGATGTTTGCTATGGTTTGATGAACTGATGGATATCAGGGAGTATGATGTAGATCATAATATATACATAAGAACATCAGGTATGTACATATACAATAACCTCTAATTAATTTTATTGAAGACTTATATGTTTAAATTAAGAGTGGGATGTTGATCACAATATATAGATAAGAACATCAGGTATGCACTGAAGACTTATATGTTTAAATTATTAATGTGGGAATATGTGGAACCGTTGTATCAATCTCCTTCTCCCATATGGAACCCCCAAAAGAGCCCTTGAGGAGAATTGGGAGGTTCCAACATATATAGAGAAGATTTGGTCCAACGGAGGCTAGACGGACATGTATTGTCCCAGTGTGTTGAGAGGGGTGGGGCTAGGAGAATATAGATTGCCTAGAGAAGATTTGGTCTAACGGAGGCTAGACGGACACGTATTGTCCCAGTGTGTTGAGAGGGGTGGGGCCAGGAGAGTATGGATTGCCCAGAGCGTGTTAATCCCTAGAGTGGTAGACCTTGACTCTGATACCATGTGAGAATATGTGGAACCCTAGATCAATCTCCAAAGGAGAAAGGGGAGGTTCCAACGTATATAGAGAAGATTTGGTCCAAGTCTAGCAAATGTCTTACAATTAAAATTGAATATCAGAAGGCCAGATCGACGACTACAGTTTTAATAAGAAGAAAGTAGCACTCGTCTTGATGTTGCTGCTTTCATCAGCTGCACTGCTATTGTCTGCGGTAGCATATGCTTGTAAAAAGATAAAGAAAAGGCCTCACGATCGCCACAAAAGACGAGGTAAGTCATTTTTGCACTTGTATATATATGTTACAAATCAAATGCAAGCTTATGAATAAATCTTAACAGATTCATGGGATCAAGAAAAGATGGAAACCCTGGATGAGCTACCTTTTTTTAGACTGTATGAAATAGCTAAGGCTACTGATAACTTCAGCATCGATAATAAGATTGGAGAAGGTGGCTTTGGTCCTGTTTACAAGGTTGGTTTATATATATATATACTAATACTTTTTCTTATAGAAATTTTTTCATCATATAAAATGTGTATAGAAATACAGAGAGAGGTTCAGGGGAAAACTTCAAAAAAATGGGAAAATTGAGGAACACCCTAGCAACAGCCCTTTATCTCGACGGTATGCACTTGTGCATAAAGGTGTTCATCTGTTGACGTCCAATGACATATGCGTTTTACAAATTACTTGTATGCATAAATCAATAAAGTCTAGATGAAGGACTACCAGAATGTTCCTTAGTTTTCCATTTCCTTAAGGTTTTCCCATGAACCTGACCCTAGAAATACAAGTATAAACAACACTACTTTTTTTATGTTAGGGTGTACTGGTAGATGGACGAGGCGTAGCTGTGAAGCGTCTTTCAGAAACATCAAAACAAGGCCTTGATGAATTCAAGAACGAAGTCATTTGTATCGCAAAACTTCAGCATCGGAATCTTGTGAAGCTTCTTGGATACTGCATTCATGCAAATGAAATGATTTTGATTTACGAATACATGGCTAACAAAAGTCTGGACTTATTTCTATTTGGTTCGACTCTCTTCTCTAACGGCTTACTTCCATACTTTTTTTAATCCAAATTGTTGAATTTCATGACAAGTGTAAAATTGGACTAAATCATTCATATTGGGCAGATGATGAAACCAGAACTTCAATGCTTGACTGGCCTCAACGCTTTCACATTATCCAAGGTATGGCTCGGGGTATTCTTTATCTACATCAAGATTCCCGCATTCAAATCATCCATAGAGATCTAAAAGCAGCTAATATTTTGTTGGATGGTGATATGAATCCAAAAATATCCGACTTTGGCCTTGCACGAAAGTTTGTAGGACATGATTCCGACGCTAGAACAAAGAAAGTGGTCGGCACATAGTAAGAATCAATAAAACATGATCTACTAGATTAACCCCCACAAATACTTCCCAAAAAAGAGAAAATAACTAACAAGAAACTTGGTTCATCTCTTTGAGAATTTCTGTGCAGTGGTTATATTTCTCCGGAGTATGCAATTCATGGGCGTTACTCTGTAAAGTCGGACGTATTTAGCTTCGGCGTTATTGTGTTGGAGATGGTGAGTGGGAAGAAGAACACAGGGTTTTCACATGAAGATCACTGTGACAACCTTCTTGGACATGTGAGTTTAGTAAACGACCCCTAAATCTAGCTCATTATATGGAGAAGGAACTAATTTCTTTTAGCATACTTAAAATGTGCATGTGTATATATATTATATATTTCGGTTTGTCTTCAGGCATGGAGACTCTATAGAGAAGATAAGTCCATGGAACTGATGAATGCATCTTTACACGACTCATGTGTTGTTTCTGAAGTAGTACGGTCAATACATGTTGGATTGTTGTGCGTGCAGCATCATGCATCAGATAGGCCAACTATGATGTCAGTGGTTTTAATGTTGATTAGCGAGGGTGCATTACCTCCGCCAAAACGACCTGCCTTTTTCACTGAAGAGAGTTGCGGTGAACTTGACGTTGTCTCATCAATTAACGACTCTCTGATAACACAATTAGATGCTCGATGAGAGCACACATGTATACCAAATGTACGTAGAAACATGTTTTCTGGAATTTGTCGACTTCTTTGCTTGCTTTCGTTTCATTTCTATTTGAGCTTCAACTTTGTTAAAAAGTTTAGAAACATGTATATATGCGGAGTTTCTCCACCTTTTAAGCAGTGTTTTTGAACAAATAAATCTCTGAGTTTCTTTAACTGATTAAATACTTTATTAGTTAGTTTGCCCAAAATGATTCTCTTTAATGAAATATATTGCCTAATTATTATATTTCGATTGGATTGAATGAATGCATGGTTATAAATGTTTCTATGTGGTCGGTCATTGTATAATTAGTCTTTGTGTTTGTGATGTAGTTAAATAACTAATTTCAATCATTCCATAATTGGGTGATAGAACGTTTGTTGGGTGTTGTCACACCCTAAAAGGGGTTGTGACAGCTTAACAATCAATATATATCTCAATCAAATAGTAACTTATAGTACTAACTACTAAATAAGCAACATCATATAAGTACACATAATGTAATCATTGAGAGAACATCATCGTTAAAATCATGCATGTAAATAAATCTGCTGATCTAGCTCTCCAGGACCTGATGAAATCATGATGATCTTGATCTTACTTAGTGTAGATACTTAGTTTAGCTTTTAGCTTGAGAAATTATCACGAAATCTGTTTAGTGATAGATTCTATTGTTCAAACCTTTTCATTGTAATTTCTGTTCGAAGTCAAGGACACGCTGAGATTGTTCAGTGAGACAGTGACCCTGATATAAGATAGTAATAGCTAAGTATCGCTCTCTGAAGACAAGAATATTCCACACGACAAGATAGTAATACCTTGATACATTTGGTTTTAATTATCTACTTCTAGTTGATAAAATCCGCTTGGGACAGTATGTGTGTGGGCAAATATAGTGCAGGGACCAAATGGGACATTCTTGAAAGTTGGTTTGGGGGTCAAAAATGAAAATATAGGAAAATCCGTCCGGGATGGTTGTTGTGTGGGCGGATAACCCATTCTAGGTCGCCTGCGGTGGGCATTTTGGCCCGAAAAGTGGACATCGGCTGAAAAATCAGGTATCCGCCCCGGGTTGTTAAGGTGGAGGAGGATTTGATGGTTATTTTGATAATTAGAGAGATAAATGTGCTAGAAGGTGATACTCAAGTTTTTAAATAGCTAGACTAATTAAATTATTATATTTATATTATATGTATAATGTATTTGAAGGCCCAACCTAAGTCAAAAATGAAATCAAATGAGGTCCAAGTCAGCCAAATCAAATGAGGCCCGATTATTTTTTAACCAAGCCGATTATATATAATATTATTTTCCATACTGAAAACCGATCAAAAATCGAACCGGTTTTTAAATAACCGTTGTTTTTCTCAAAAAAACCGGTTCGGTTTTTTTTTAAATAATCGAAGCAGCAAAAAGCCAAAGGAGCTTCTATTAGTTTGGGCTGGATCAGTTTTGGGCCTAAAAAATTCCACGAGTACGAGTCCGTCTGACTTTATCTTTCTCGGCGTTACCTTCAAGAATATCGCCTTCCTGGTAAATTTCTAAATTCTAATGTCTAATCTTTTGTCTTTCACTTTTTTGTATATTAAGGATGTTTCTAATTTGTTTTTAATATTTGGATTGTTGTCTATTTATTTGGTTGATTTTTGATAGTTTAGATTATTAGTTCAGCTTGTTAATCTGCCTATCTTAGGTTTCTTATTGGTGTTTGTTTTTGATAAGCCCACGGTTCGTTTTACGTATAAAAGGAGGAGCAATAAATAAGTGAAGGGGAAGTACTGTAATTAATTAATTATTGAGGGGGGTAGTTGCGTAACTTTTCTTTAGTAGTTTGAGTCGATTATACCAGTAGAGAGAGGGGTCGGCTAGGGCATTCTGTTTTGATCTCAATTTTCGAGCGAGAGCTCTGTGTGGAGAGTTCCGGCCTCTCGAAAGCCGTGAAATGGTGTTTGTTTCTTTTCAATCGTAATAGAAAGAGTTAAATTGTGCCCAATTTGTATCAAATTGGTATCAGAGCAGTGACGATTCAGACATGACGAAGAACACTAATTCGAGAATTGACGATCTAGAGAGTAATCTGGGAACGATAAAGGAAAATCAGACGGAAATGAAGGAGAGCCAAACAGAGATTAAGGGGTGTTTAGAGAAATTGATGCAGGAGATGGCGAAATTCAGTAAACAACAAGAAGAGGTCTATAGTCGGTTGGAATCAGTCCAATCTGGGGAGTATGACGGAGCGATGGGATCTGGAGGACCGAAGAAGAGGACAGAGGGGGATGGCGATCAGAATCGGTTCCTTGCTGTCAAGGGAAGGAAGCTGGAGATCCCTACGTTCGATGGATCTGATCCCGATGGATGGATCATTCGGGCCGAGAGGTATTTCAGCTTGAATCGATTAACGCAAGCCGAGAAGATTGACGTGTCCTTCATTGCATTCGAAGGCGCAGCGCTGAAGTGGTTCCAATGGGAAAATCGGAGGCATCCGATTCTTCGGTGGGAGGATCTGCGCAAACTGATCCTACGACAATTCAGATCAGCAGCGGCCGGGACATTGTGCGAACAATTTCTCGCGGTGAAACAGGAGGGTTCGGTGGAGGATTTCATTCGGAAATTCGTGGAGCTAGCATCGCCCTTGGAGGGAATTCCCGAGGAGGTGTTTTTGAGCCAGTTCGTAAATGGATTGGAGGGAATGATCAGGGCGGAATTACGTTTGCTTAGTCCGACGACCCTGGAAGAAGCAATGGAGGTAGCGTTGAAGGTGGAGGCAAAGAACGTCGTGTTACGCAAAGAGAGGATTACGGGGGGAACCAGAAAAACAGGGACGACGTATTCCGGCGATAAGACGTCCGCGGAGTCGTCGCTATCAGTGAACGGCCCTACCCCGGTGACTACAGCTGGTGGGAAGGCTGGGTCGGGGTTTCGCCGGCTTACAGATCACGAAGTCCAACAGAAACGGGCACTCGGGCTGTGTTATCGGTGCGACGAGAAATACGGCCCCGGTCACCGGTGTAAGAAAAAGGAGATGAGTGTGTTGTTGGTCCAGGCCGAGGAACAAGAGGGTGAAATTACCAGGGAAGAAGGGGAAAAGACTTTGGATACCGCCACGGTATTCGAGATGGATAAAGAGGTCGAGATACATTTGAATTCTGTGGTGGGGCTGACGAATCCAAAAACCATGAAGTTAGAAGGGGTGATCAACGAACAGAGGGTAGTCATACTAATTGATAGCGGTGCGACTCACAATTTCATTTCCACCGAAATAGTGGAAAAGAAGGGGATCAAAGTAGAGAAGACAAGTGAGTATATGATCACTCTAGGATTGGGAGAAAAAGTGAGAGGAATTGGTATATGTAGACATGTAGAGGTGAACGTGCAAGGATTGGAGATTATTGATGATTTCTTACCAATACAGTTGGGAAACAGTGACGTAATATTAGGAATGCAGTGGCTGGAGACGTTAGGAACGACGTGGGTCAACTGGAAAGAGCAGATCATGAAGTTCACGGTTGCGGGCAGAACCGTGACCTTGAAGGGGAATCCAGCTTTGGGAAGATCTCTCGTGTCGCTGAAAGCTATGAGTAAGATACTCCAACAAGAGGGTCAAATGATTCTGGTAGAGCTCGGATCATGTTTATTATCGAAAGAGGAGAGTCAGGAACCCCAAACCCCACCGGAGATCCAATCAGTCTTGAGTGAGTTCGAACATGTTTTCAACATGCCCGGGGAATTACCGCCGCAAAGAGAAAGGGACCATGCAATCAACTTGAAAGAAGGTACGGAGATTGTGAATGTGAGACCCTACCGGTATCCGCACTATCAAAAGAACGAGATAGAGAAGTTGGTAAAGGAGATGTTGGAAGCCAAGATAATTCGACCAAGCAGCAGCCCCTTCTCCAGTCCCATCTTACTAGTTAAGAAGAAAGATGGAAGTTGGCGGTTTTGTATCGACTACCGAGCTCTTAACAAGGCTACGGTGATCGATAAATTCCCAATCCCGGTTATAGATGAACTGATAGATGAATTGCACGGAGCCAAAGTATTTTCCAAACTGGATCTGAAGTCGGGATACCATCAGATTCGAATGAGGAGCGAGGATGTCTACAAAATAGCATTCAGAACTCACCAAGGCCATTACGAATTCATGGTAATGCCTTTTGGTCTCGTGAACGCTCCCTCAACCTTTCAAGGCTTAATGAATGAAGTCTTTAAGGACTACCTCCGGAAGTTTGTCTTAGTATTCTTTGACGACATCCTAGTATATAGTCCGACAATGGAATTGCACGTAGAGCATTTGAAGGTGGTGTTACAAGTACTTGCAGATAATCAGCTTTATGCCAATAAGAAGAAGTGTGAGTTTGCGAAAGAAAGGCTGGGGTATCTTGGTCACGTCATCTCCAAAGCAGGGGTGGAGGTGGATGAATCCAAGATCAAATCCATCACGGAGTGGCAAGTTCCGAGGAATGTAACAGAATTAAGGGGATTCCTTGGACTGTCGGGCTATTACCGAAAGTTTGTGAAGGGTTATGGGATCATGGCGAGCCCGTTGACGGACTTGTTAAAGAAAAATCAATTTGAGTGGTCGAATGAAGCAAACACAGCCTTCAACAGATTAAAAGAAGCACTATCGACAGCCCCAGTCCTGAAATTACCGGACTTCTCCACTGAATTTGTGATCGAAACCGACGCGTCGGGAACAGGAGTGGGGGCAGTCCTAATGCAGAAGGAACAGCCAGTGGCCTATTATAGTCAGGTGTTGGGCACTAGAGCACGCCAGAAATCGGCCTACGAGAAAGAGTTGATGGCGATTGTATTCGCCGTTAAAAAATGGAGACCATATTTACTGGGGAGTCACTTCACTGTAAGAAGCGACCAGCAAAGTTTAAAATTTCTGTTGGAGCAAAGGGTGGTGGAACCGGAATATCAGAAATGGGTGGGCAAGCTGATGGGTTACAATTTCTCGATCGTATATAAGCAAGGGAGCGCCAACAAAGCAGCTGATGCTCTCTCTAGAAAGCACCATCCAGCAGAGTTATCTAGCATGTCGGCACCTCAATGGGTGCAATGGGAAGGATTCAAAGAAGAAGTGCAGCAAGACGAATTCTTAATGCGGATCAGGAAGGATCTACTTCAGGATGGCGAGGCTCACAAAGGGTTTAGCATACACCACGAGATGTTATATTATAAGGACAGATTGGTGTTACCGCGGAAGTCACCATGGGTCCATAAATTGTTCAACGAGTTCCATGCAACACCAATTGGAGGGCACACTGGTGAAGCAAGAACGTACCAACGAATGGCGGCCGAGCTATTTTGGGTGGGGATGAAGAAAGACATAGCAAATATGGTGAAAGAATGCGAGGTGTGTCAAAGAAATAAAGTCTTAATTGGCTCTCCAGCGGGGTTACTTCAACCGCTCGCACTACCAACGACAGTGTGGAGCGACATAACAATGGACTTCATAGAGGGTTTACCGAAATCCGGGGGTTGGAACTCAATCTTGGTGGTAGTAGACAGATTGAGCAAGTACGCTCATTTCATTCCCCTTAAACACCCGTTTACAGCCCAAACAGTCGCTGAAGTATTTGTCAAAGAAGTGGTACGGCTACACGGTGTGCCAGATTCAATAGTCTCGGATCGTGATAAGGTATTCCAAAGTTTGTTCTGGAAAGAGTTGTTCAAGTTACAAGGAACGACGCTGAAATTCAGTTCCGCGTACCATCCACAGACAGATGGCCAAACGGAGGTAGTCAACAGGGGTTTGGAGCAATACTTAAGATGTTGGGTTTCGGACAGACCCCAACAGTGGAGCAAATGGCTATCGTGGGCGGAGTTATCTTATAATACAGCCTACCATTCGGCGATTAGAGAGTCTCCTTTCAAGGTACTATACGGTCGAGAACCCCCCCCTCTGGTGCGATATCATCGTAACTCTGCCGTAGTCCAGGCTGTGGGAGCTGAATTAGAAAGCAGAGATGAAATTTGGGATGAGACGCGTATGCATCTGATGAAAGCCCAGTTCCGCATGAAACAACAAGCTGACTTAAAAAGGACTGAGGTGATTTTCGAGACTGGTGAATGGGTCTTTCTAAAAATTCGGCCTTATCGGCAGAAGTCGCTTGTGAAGGGAAATAATCCCAAGTTATTGGCTCGGTTCTATGGACCCTATCAAATCCTGGAAAGGATTGGCAAAGTTGCATATCGTTTACAACTTCCGGACGACGCTCGGATACATCCAGTCTTCCATGTTTCTCAGCTCAGGAAGGCGGTAGGCAAGGGACTATCATCGACGACCCTCCCACCTCAGTTGTCATCTGATATGGTGCTTCAAGTTGAACCAGAGGCGTTACTGGATGTGCGAATGGGGGGTAAGAACGACCCTGGGAATCTGGAAGTATTGGTCAGATGGAAAGGAACTTCAGAGTTTGAGTCCACTTGGGAGAATTTGGAGGCCTTAGCACAACAGTTTCCCAATAGTCACCTTGAGGACAAGGTGAAAGTGTTGAGAGGGGGTATTGATAAGCCCACGGTTCGTTTTACGTATAAAAGGAGGAGCAATAAATAAGTGAAGGGGAAGTACTGTAATTAATTAATTATTGAGGGGGGTAGTTGCGTAACTTTTCTTTAGTAGTTTGAGTCGATTATACCAGTAGAGAGAGGGGTCGGCTAGGGCATTCTGTTTTGATCTCAATTTTCGAGCGAGAGCTCTGTGTGGAGAGTTCCGGCCTCTCGAAAGCCGTGAAATGGTGTTTGTTTCTTTTCAATCGTAATAGAAAGAGTTAAATTGTGCCCAATTTGTATCAGTTTTATTCTTGGGGTTTGATTTGTTGCTCAATGTTTATAATATTACCAATGTTAATGATGCCCTCCAACTGTTTGATGAAATGCTACCAACTTGAACTCTTTGATATTCTTGTTACACTAATTTAAGAGACTGAAAGATTGGTTGCATAGTTTGATTCTTAATCTAAAGAATAGTGATTTACTTGTTTTCTATGCGATTATGTGGCATTTACATCTTAGGGATAGTAATTACTACAATTTATCAAGGTCAATATAGGAATCCAGAATCCTACAAAGGAATGGACGTAACCTTGTAATAGTTACTTAAGATATTGTTGGGGAATAGGTTGTTTTTCAAACTAAAGAAAGGTAATTCACCTATGATTTGTTGTCTAATTTGTGATTAAAAGTGTGTGGTATCGTGAAATCTGGTTAGGGAATTAGGGTTTATGACAAATTAACAACACATCAACTTTTAGAACTAAGCGTTGTACATATTGCTAAGAGCATTACCTAAAACTTAGTACATGAAACAAAGTTATAAACATAGTCAACCATATCTCTTTCATAGCATGCTGACATAGGCAGTTAGGTGTGCATCATTCATAATCTATTAGTAATCACATTAATGAAGTATATAACAACGTCAGTTTGCATAAATCTCGTGGTTTCTCTACCAAATGATTTGTTTGTCAAATTGATTTCATAAAGTGCGGGCAACAGCCGAACCATATGGGTAAACTTCCCCTGCCTTCGGGTTTCCAAAAGGTTTAATAAATTGAATTATATTCCTATTAGCATGACGGTTAAATGAAAATGGAATTTGCAAGAGTATGTGCTGATTGTTTGTCTGAGCCAATAGTGTCTGATAACGGATTTATGGGTTTGTAGTTAGATGACAGCTTGTGAGATTAGAATATGAGTTGGTTATTTAGTGTAAATTGGGGTTTTAAGATTAGTGATTAAGCACTTTCAGTATTGTATCTTGTAAGAGTTGGATAATCTTAAGAGAGAAAGAAAGAAACCAAAAATAATAACAGTGGCTGCTGTGGAGTAGAGTTATGATCAACTTCCATCAATATGCGTTCTGCAGTTGCTCTATTTGGAATGTTTTGTTGTACGATTGTTGTTGAATCTGTAAAGATTCATGACTGAGAAGAAATACATATGTTTTTTTTAACAATATGCTTGTTAATTGTGCATATTGCTAGTATTTATTTTGGGAGTTTTGAAGACACTTCTTTTGCGAACAATTTTTGCATCACTATCTTAATTTAAACTGATTTAGTCAACAAACACTGCTTAACCATTGTCTTATTATTCTTTTAGAACTTGCGGTTGACGGTTGGCTAAGGTAATCTTTGGTGATATCAAATAGAATTGGTGTAACATAATGGATCCTAAACACACGGGAGAGATGTTAAGGTAATCTTTGCGGTAATATTTTATTATTTTTCTTTAAGCGATTAGCAGTACGTAATATTCTTGTTTTTCTATGTGCAGGCACTTGGAGAAGCAGGATGAACTTCTGATGGATGCTTATAGATCAATGTCGCATGAATTGCATAAACTTCAGGTGATGATGCGTTTCTTACGTTTATGATTATCTATCCCTCTCCTCTTGTTAGTTGTCGCAATGAAATTAACATGTAATTATTTTGTAGGTTGAGGAAGAAATGTTAATGCGTGCGTTTTATGATCTCATGGCGGCCCAAGGTCTAGCCACCAAGGTAATAATGCTGAACACAAATCAATCTGTGGATGTAGCTGTTATGATTATTTTCTATTTTTTCCATTTAAGGTCATACAGCTGTTTTTTGATCTAACTTAAAGTACGTAAGAACAAGAAAGCTATACAAAATAGAGGAATTTACAACTACTTTCATTACTCGGACATTTGCTCATGAAAATTGTAAAACCCGTTGTTATAAGTTTAATCAGCTGACAGTGTGGTGTTGCTGTTGCAGAAAGACAATGGTAGTAATGGTACACAAGAAAGCGAAGAATTAAAAGCATTGATTAATGTGGATACCCAGCAAAAGCAGTAATGATGTTTTTTACAATATGAGGCTTGGTTTTGGGTATATGGAGAGTTATTGTTGCTTGCAGTGAGTTGTTTTTGTTGATAGATTTATGACAGATTTATACACCTTCAAGTTCATTAAAAGAAAGGCAGCATATTGTTCATTCTAGATTTCTATGCAAGTGTTATGTGTGGTCCTCAAGTAAAATGCACATAAACAGTTTCTTTAGCTAAATTTCTCTTTAGCTTTAGAATTTAGATATAAAACGTGTGTATGGTATAAACCGGCTGAATAGAGCCAAGTGATTGTATTGAAATGAAATGAAACAAAGGTTACAAGCTTTCGAGAGGCTTGCTCTCTCCCAAAAGTTGATTACTCACTCAACAAGTTCACAAAACAGAATGCCTAACCACCTCTTGACTCACCTATTTATACTAATCAAACAAGTAACCGACTCAACTAATAACCGACTCAACTAATCCTGCCTACTATCTTTGACTAATTGACCGACATTAAGACCTCTTGAACCTGGGATATAAGTATAAGTATAACAGCGTAAAGTTTAATGAAATACATGCATGTGTTGGCATGATTTTATTTTTTAGGCACAAGTGGTTGTTTTAGAGAAGATGAAGATAAAAGTAATTGAAAAAGGGATTTTGACAAACTATATAGAGAACATATTTACATTTTTCAAATGCAAGATTGGGGAATTTTTAAAGAACGTGATGAAGACTTTCATTTATCATATGACCATAATGTTTGTGAAGAAAAAAATTATTAACATCCTCATCTCCAGTTAAGTTTGTTTTAATGGTTTACCTTTGCCAATTGTTGCTGTTATCACCACTACCGTCACCGCCCATCTGATGTTGCCATCAACCACCTTCGGCCACCGCCACCATTAGCTACCACCTACCACCTACCACCATCAGTACCTCCACCACAACTACTACCCCCAACACTGTTGGATGCCGCCACAACCCATGTTCACCATCTTCTCTTCCTCTAAAGTCACCCTTGTTCATTGGCCATCATCACCTCTACTTCTACTAGGGGTGAGCATGGTTCGGTTCGTGGCCGAAACCAAGCCGAAAATCGAGCCATTTGGTTTTTTAAAATCCAAACCGTTGGTTTTCAAGGGTTTCTTCTGTTTGATTCGGTTTTAAAACCGAATGGTAAAAGGTTTTGGTTTTATATTTCTTCCTTATTTTCAATTTGTCAATTTCTTTTAATTTGTTCAAAAATTATAATTAACCTTTTAAAAAACAACTTGTAGAATATAAAATATAAAGTCGAATACCATAAGTGAAACTAAAAATAAGTGAAACTAAAATCAGATTGAAATATCATGAGTCACGACGCATTGGTTTTTATTCCCTTTATTAAATTATCAAATATTATGTATTATATATATAGAGATATATATATTATAAATGATCAAAATCAAAAATAATATAATATAAAACAGTTCGGTTTGGTTTTTGGGGAAACCAAGCATTTCGGTTCAGTTTAGTTTTTCCAGTTCTTTTCAGTTTGGTTTCTCGGTTTTCTGGTTTTGTTCGGTTTTTGCTCACCCCTAACTTCTACCACCATTTTTGCTGCAACAACCTTCACCATGCTTCTACCAGCTACGATCAATACATGTTGGATTACTATGCGTGCAAACATAATGCATAAGATAAACCGACTATGATGTCTCTAATTCTAATCTTGGTTAGCGGCGGTATGTTGCCTGCACGCTTTTACCGAACAGAGTTGCCATGGACTTAACATTGTCTTATCGGTTGATGACTACATGATGACACCATCATACGCTCGGTAAACGCATACAGACAACGGGTTTTATTTTAATAAATTATTATGTTATCAAATTAAAATGTATCACATGGTCAAGTTTTTAACCGACCCACTATTGGAAGTTTTAGGTCATATAGCATCATGCCGCATTCACGGAAATTGGATCTTTGTGACAATGACGGTTCCATTATTATTTATTGTTACCGTGACCTGTTAGAAGTCCTATGTAACGGGACTTCTTTAATAATTTTATAATTCTATGACCTAACTTGATATTTTAGATAATCACTTGTTTAGTTTCAACTAGTGATGGCCAAAAATCGGTCTCGGGCCGGTTATAACCGGTCAGAGATTGGTTCGGTTAAAAACAGTAGTCGGCTGTAACCAGTTAAGCCATAACCGGTTACGGTTCAATTACAGTTAAGGGGTCCCAGGGTCTTAACTGGTTAAGCTTAACAGTTAACCGGTTAACCTCGACCGGTTACGTAACCGGTTAAGGATCAGTTAAGACTGTGAGAGGTCTCGTGGTGTTCGGCGGCCATTTTGGAACTTGAGAGTTGAGATATTAGAATAGAGAGTTAGAGAGATTAGAATAGAGTTGAGACTTGAGAGAGTAGAACTTGCGAGATGAGTTGAGAACACGAATTATATCAAGAATTGTTAGCGTTTTTTGTAAGTTGGTAACTTGGTATTCAACCCAAACATCACACAACTTATTTATAGAGTATTTAATGGGTAAATGAGCAAAAAAAGGTCAAACATCGATTTTGACGGCTATATAACGTCTATAAAACGGCTAGGTTTTTGAAATGGGTCGGTTACGGTTATAACCGGTTACGTAACCGGTTCCGGGAAAAATGACAAGTCCCTTAACCGATGGTGCGGACTGGTTGCTTAACCGGTTACTCATCAGTCCAGTTATAACCAACTGCTCGTCGGTTTAGTTATCGGTTAACCGGCCGGGCTGCTTATAACCGGTTTCTGTTGGCCATCTCTAGTTTTAACCATATTGTCACACCTTAAGGAGGTAACCAATGGAGGGTTTCGAAAAGAGCTCATGCAATAATTATTTTGGAAAGGAGATTAAACCAAACTATAGACTAATTCGGTATATGTGATACAAAAATAGGTAATATGAAAATATATGTGCATTCAATTTCAAGTTTCTAAAAAGAGAAATTGAGTAAAATAGTTGATCTTATCAATCAAATTTACTTTTTAGCCACTTTTCATAGTCTCTTCTGAAAAATAGCCAAAGTTTGACTACCGGTGAAAAAGTAAAGGAAAAACAAAATCTTACTTTCAATTCTTACACAAAAATTTGAATCTTTATGTGGATCCTTTTTTTCCAAATTTTCTGTACAAGGATTCAAATTTTGCCGAAAATTTTGGCTAAAACAGAAATTCAATTAAAAGATAGATAAAAAGTGAAGCCGGTCGAAGATTGGCTATTATGATCGATTTCCGAATTTTTTGAGATGGTTGGTTAATCGTTCATGATATTAACACATATTATACAAACACGATCTTTTTTCTTCCTGAAAAAGACTTAAAAAGAAAGTAATAAAACATCAACAAAAGAATAACAAAATAATAGTGACATGAATAGTAGAAGCATGTGAAAGATCAAAAAGCCAAAACTAGCCACCAAAGAAGCTTGTGATGAAGAAAAAGAACTTGTCATCCAACAACTCTCATATATTTGAACTTACCAAATATTTGCCATCTTTGTCCAACTCTCACCCAGACAAGAACCCACTGATGGAGGATAGTTCTACCATACTTTTGTTCTTCTTCAGTGCTTTATTCTTGCTACAGTCATCTATTGCTGCAGTAGACACCATATCTGCAAATCAAGAAATCAAAGATGGCAACAGTATTGTTTCAGATGGTGAAATGTTTGAACTGGGATTTTTCAGCCCCGGAAACTCCAAGAGTCGGTACTTGGGGATATGGTACAAGAAGATATCAACCGGTACCGTTGTATGGGTCGCAAACAGAGAGAAACCAATTACCGATGCATCAGGCACGTGCAAAGTCAGTCACGAGGGAAGCTTGCTGATTATAAGCGGTAGCAATACAGTGATATGGTCATCTAATTCCTCGGTATCTAGCAAGCATATTTATCCCATGGTACAGCTTCTAAACAACGGAAATCTTGTTATTTGGGATAATAATAATAACACCGAAAAAAAACTGATTTGGCAAAGCTTTGATTATCCTGGAGACACATTGCTACCAGGAATGAAGTTTGGGAAAGACTTGGTAACGGGTAGAGAGAGGTACTTGACATCTTGGAAGAGCCCAGATGATCCTTCACCAGGTTTGTATATATATTGGGTGGACACAAATGGATATCCACAAATATTTAAGAGGCAAGGTTCGGTATTACGCGTGAGGCTAGGACCATGGAATGGTGTTAAATTCCGTGGCTTGCCCATGGATAGACCAAATCCTCTTTATTCAGCCGAGTTTGTTGTTAATGAGAAGGAGATTTATTTCAAATATGAGCTTAAAAGTGCGGTTGTTCAGAGGAGAGTTTTGAAGTGGGATGGCAACACAGTACAGTTGCATTGGATTGAAAGAATCCAAGAATGGGTGGTATATGGAAATGCAGCAGTGGATACTTGTGGTCAATATGGGCTTTGTGGTCCTTACGGGAGCTGTAGCATAAAAAATTATCCGCCTTGTAGTTGTATGGAAGGTTTTGAACCAAGACTACCGGAAGAATGGAACGCAGCAGATTGGTCGAGTGGATGTCAACATAAAAAAACCGTTGGATTGTGGGAGCGGGGACGGGTTTAGGAAGATTGTTGGAGTTAAATTTCCAGACACACGATGGTCATGGTACAATACGAGCATGACCCTTGGAGAATGTGAAATGGCCTGCAGAAAAAATTGCAGTTGTACAGCTTATGCAAATTTGGATGTCAGAAATGGCGGAAGTGGATGTTTGCTATGGTTTCATGAACTGATGGATATCAGAGAGTATGATGAAGATCAAGATCTTTACATAAGAATGCCTGCCTCTGAGTTAGCAGGTAATGGTGATTTGCAAATATCAAAGAATATGAGTGATAGTTCTACACTATTAGCTAGAATTGGGATATCTTTCAGTGTTTAGGGTTTAATTCTTCAAATTTTTATTTTAAATGTTTTCACCTTGAATTGTTGTAAGCTTACTACTCTTGTAGCAGAAGTTACTGATCATTATATTCGTTAATGGAAGGCCATAGCGACTTGCTTTTAAGCTTCAGAAAAATGGAAGGAGTGCTGACCATGGTCCTGCCAATCTCGTCAACTCTGCTGCTTCTGTGCGCAGTAGTTTATGCATGCAGAAAGAAAAAGAAAAGGCTTCAAATGAAAGCACAAGGTAATGCAAATGAGTCAAATTTATGCTACTAGAAATGAAACACTGGCAACTACGCTTATGAATTGTGCACGTTTATTGGAATTTCATGTAACACAGAGTAATTCAATGACAATGCATCATCTTGTAGGAGACCGAGCACATGCCCTTCATAAAAAGAATACCAGTCTGCAAATGGAACATCTTGATGAGGTGCCAGTCTTTAGCCTAAATCAAATAGTTAAGGCTACCGCTAACTTTAGCATCAACAACAAAATCGGAGAAGGTGGCTTTGGTCCTGTTTATAAGGTAATTAATTGACGTTTTTCAAATAAAATGCAATGTATTAGATATTATGAAGACATAGCATAACACATGATTTAGAGAACAAGTACCTGAACTCTAATCTTAATCTTTTAGGGTGTGTTCGAAGACGGACAAGAAGTAGCTGTGAAACGGCTCTCAGAAACATCCGAACAAGGGCTTGATGAGTTCAAGAATGAAGTCATTTGTATTGCCAAACTTCAGCATCGGAATCTTGTGAAGCTTCTTGGATACTGCATTCATGGAAATGAAATGATTTTGATTTATGAATACATGGCTAATAAAAGCTTGGACTCGTTTTTATTTGGTTCGACACTAATTTCACTAAACACCAGTACCTTACTCCACTTTTTATGTAGTAGCGATGTTCAATTTCATTCCGAACTAATAAATGTATCGGCAAAAGTCGACTAATTAAGGGGCTATCTTCTTATAGATGATACAAGAAGCTCAATGCTCGACTGGCCTCGGCGCTTTAGCATTATCCATGGGATTGCAAGAGGCATTCTTTATCTACATCAAGATTCCCGCCTTCAAATCATCCACAGAGATCTCAAAGCAAGTAATATTCTTCTGGATGAACACATGAACCCAAAAATATCGGACTTTGGACTAGCTAGAAAGTTTGTAGGAATGGATAATGCTGCTAAGACAAAGAAAGTGGTCGGAACACAGTAAGAATCTAAAAACGATGGTCTACTGGATTCCTTTCTTTGCTTGTTTTTTCCCTAGTAAAAAGGAAAAAGAAAGAGCCTAACATTAACCCTGTCAATTTATATTTTAACTTTCCTACAGTGGTTACATTTCTCCTGAGTACGCAGTATACGGAAGGTTCTCTGTAAAGTCTGATGTATATAGCTTTGGTGTTTTGGTGTTGGAGATAGTGAGTGGAAAGAAAAACAGAGAATTTTATCATGAAGATCACAACGATAATCTTCTTGGACATGTAAGTTAAACTGATAACTAGATGTTGTGGCAAGAAAGTAGTGCTTTTTTAAACACCATACGTGTTTTTATTATACTAATAAAATAGTAATTCCGGCTTTGATTCAGGCATGGAAACTCTACAAAAAAGACAGGTCCATTGAGCTCATGGATGCATCTTTACGTGAGTCGTGTGTCGTCTCTGAAGTACTACGGTCAATACATGTTGGGTTATTGTGTGTGCAACATCATGCAGAAGATAGGCCAACTATGTTGTCAGTGGTTTTGATGCTGGTTAGTGAGAGTGAATTGCCTCCACCTAAACAACCGGCTTTTTTCAATGAAGAGAGTCGTCATGAACTTGTTCCTCTTCCATCCGTTGATGAATACATGATAACACAATTGTATGCTCGTTAATAAGCACATTTTAACATTAAAATGTACATATAATTCCATCTTTTTCTTTGTTACATTTGTTTTCCTTATAGCATATAGCTTAAATAGTATTTGGTTGGTCAAATTCACAAACAAACTGAGCATACATTTTAGGCTGATAAAAATGAAACCAATAGTGCATGCATAGTACTGGTCCATATTGTTGAAATTTTTTTATTTATTATTCTATCAGGATCCATAAACAGACTCTCCATGCCCAATCATAATAAATAAGATGAACAATTAAGCCATAAACATAATAAAATCAAACAAAACATCAAATTGTTCCACTATCTTACAACTGTACACTGTTCCTCTAGCAAATGGCAATTGTACTTGAAAAGTCAAGCATCATAATGCACAATTCACAAGCAAATTAGTTTAATATCAATCATAGATGCATGCTAATCCTCATTTAATCTCATCTACCTAAAAATTGAACTGATCATACTCAAAATTCCAATCATTTTTCCAAAACCTAATTCAAATTCACTTCCCATTTTTAAGATCAACATGCCTGAGAGCAGCATTGAAATATATAAACAGAAGAAAACAAAATGAAAGTACAAACCCTAGAGGTGACTGGTGGCTGACCCGTTAAGCACTCGATTTCCATTTTCGGTATTGACAATCGATCCCGTTCAGACGTTCGCAAAGAACGAAATTGGGCGCGCAACTTAACTTATTGAGATGTTCATAACTAGCCCCTCATCTTTCATAAAACGTCACAAAGAGAAGGTATCAAATCCAGTTTTGGTAATAACATCTCTGCAGTTCGTTGATAAACTAAACTGGCCCCTTATCTTTGAGTTTTATCATTTTGCTCCTAATCTTTTTTTTTTTTGAACGGCAAAGCAAAAAACACACTAGACAAGGAGCTTTGGCAAAGCCATTTCATTATCGTGACCCAACTGGCAATTAATCATACCGTAGAAAAATAGTGTGCCATTAAATTGTATTAGTTGTTTTCCTAAATGGACATATCTAGGTTTAATTTATAAAAGAATATTCATTTTTATATATTATATATATAGAGAAAAGTTCAAATGCGAACTCATTTTTCATTAACAAAATTACACCATGTGGCAATTCGAATAAGCACTTAAACTTTATTCGGTATGAATATAATGCAGAGTGAATAAAGCTTTTAGTCTTCATAAAAACATCATCTTCGCTACTTATGGGTAGAGAAAATGTACATTCCATCACTCTTCCCTTCAAATGTAATGTACTAGATATGTTTGGTTTTTTGTATGTATTTATAATGTTATTTTTAAAACTTATTCTAGACATTTTAGTCAACAATGTAAATATTTGTATTCCATTTATCGCATTCATGTTGGATTTTTTTTTCGTTATAAAATTTTTGGTATGCATTTATAAAATTTCTATTAAATTTAACCATCTCAAATTCAATAAGTTCAACATGCCCAACGAATTTCTCAAGACCTGCCATCATCTTTTGACCATCACTGTCCTCTAACTTAAGACAACAAAAAACTCGCAATTTGTCATCCGATACAAGATGGAATGCAATTTGTCCTCTAGCCAATAATGATGGAAGCTTCGGAATATTTTAGTTCAATTATTTGTTATTTGGCGTCCCATATTGTTCATGTCATCCATCAAAAACCCGTGAAAATTGTTTTGTAATTTTACATAGCGTTTTTCTATTGATGTATATTTTAGGGGGCACTTGGTTGGGGTATTGGGGGTGGGGTAAGGAATGAGAATAATAAAGAAAATTGTTGCTTGGTTTGATATTATATAGTTGAATCATTCCTGCAGATCCATTAATTTTCATTGTTGGCCAAATTAGGGGGAATACAAGTTTTACTTCTACTTAGTTTTTCCCATATGTCGTTCCATCTTTTGATGCTAAAGGAAACATCTTTTGTATTTTCAGGTTGGAGAAAAATATTCTTTTAATATAAACCATTTTTCATTGCTTATTTGCTTGAGATCAATTAAGGTGATTAGACAAACATAAGTGACTTAGGAGGTATGGAGTGCGTACTCACAAACTTGTGATTATCCAGACTTAGACAAACTAATTAAGTGTATACGGTCCAAATGAAAGGACTATGAGGGTGTTCCTTAATTTTCATTTTTTATAGTTTTCCTTTAACCTAACCCTATACGCACAAACAAAATCAATGGATGGACAATTAGAAAAATCTAGATTATCCTAATACTGATTACATGTAACTTTAGGCAGTGAGTTGAAATATAGCATTTGGACATTGATTCCCTATTCACGATTCAAATTTTTATCCAATTATTATTTTAACCACACCGCGACTCCCACCAAGAGAGAAAGAATAAACAAACGATAATATTATGTAGAGGGAGGTTCATACGAAAAATATAATTTTTTAAGGAAAAACGAGAAGCAATCTCAACCACTCATCTCAATCAACAAAAGCGGCTTTGACCGGTCCCCCCCCTCTAATAATCTCCACCCTCCCATGAATCACGTCATTCGTCCGTGATCACGTCCATCGTAACCGCAGATGAGAGGTTGAGATTGCTCCTCAGTTTTTCTTAAATTGACATGCTTCTCGTTTGAACCTTCCTAATATTATGTAATATCTCATACATATATTTTCTCTCATGATGATATTAAAGCATATCTATGATGTTTAAAACAAAATTAAACATAAAATCTCAAGTTATCATTTTGCATATTTGTATAGGGTGAATTTCATATATACCCTTATTAAAACTCAAAATATCATATTTATCCAACCTAGTATTCAATATCATATATATCTTTCCTAAACTATCAAAATATCATATTTACCCAAATAACAATTTTTTATCAACTTTTAATCATTTAAATTAGATTTAATAATGACTATTATATCCAAATAAAATAGTTACCCAAATAATGACTACCCATATTTACCCAAATAAAATAGTTAAATGACTATTATATCCCTTTTTAAGTCTAATCCACATATATCATATATGTCATTCCTAACCTATAAAAATATATCATATTTACCCAAATAACCATTTTTATCAATTTTGTTTTGATTTGTGTATTTCGGTATGTGGTTGACTTCTAAAAATTACTTAACAATTTATGATAATAAGTGAATGAGTGATAAATCTTACTAATATTTAAAAACCATTATATCGATAATAATACATGGTAAAAACCACAAACTTTTACGATTACGTTTAATTAAATGAAAACAACCTAAAATAATGTAATAAGATGGGGTTGAATTATATAATTTTTTGAACTATAATAGCTGAAATTGATCTTGTGATTACATATCTTAAAAAATATAAATAAAATTCTAATTATGCAAATTAACTTAACTACATTTTTTTGTGTGACAAATGAATTGGGGGACAGAAGGAATTTGATAAATAGAACTCACATCTGCACCTTCAATGAACATGGTCAGATTTGCTTGGCAACTAATCTCTAATTCCATTAATAATACCTTTTTCATCACTAATTTATTCAGAATTACGTCATTCACTTCTAACTCATTTCATCATCTTTCTATTACAAATTTATGAGTTTTTAAATCACAAATAAAGTTCAAATAAACAAATAACTACTAAATTACATACATGCATAAATATATAGTTATTTACAAGCCTAATAAAAAGTAAAAACTTATAACACAGTTTTCCAATATTAATATTTCATATATAAATGTTATGTGTGAAAATTCAATGTTTATACTTTTGTTGTTTCAAATGATAAATGTGATTAAAAATAGACATAAATGGTTATTTAGCTAAATATGATATATTTATATGTTAGGAAGGACATATATGATATTTGTGAATTAGACTTAACAGGGGTATAATAGCCATTTAACTACTTTTTATTTATAAATTTAACAAAAAATGTTATTTGGGTTAATATGATATTTTGATAGCTTAAGAATGATATATATAATATTTATAGATTAGGTTGGATGAATATGATATTTTGAGTTTTAATAAGAATATATTTACTCAACCAACCACTCACACTCGTACCGATCAAATCCCCCCACACCTAAATTATGGGACCCACCTCCTTTATTTTGACAAAAAAACCAAATACCATTACCACCCTCCCACCACACCTCGGTCTTTCACCGCCCTCTCCCTCTCCCTCTCATCACACCATAAGGAAGAGGTACAACACCCCACACCCGAAGTGGTCATTTCACCACATCCCACCACCACCAGTCCACCCTCCACTTCTTTTACTCTAATCGTATAAGAAGTTGAATTAACAGTAAAAAGCATCAGAAGTAGTTCCCTCCCATGAATTACGCTTTAAAATATAATAAATCTGATACATCTTATCGTAGTATGTATTTATGTATATTCAATAGTTGATTATCACTTACGTTAATCTTTATTTTTCACCAAGTCCCAACCAAACATCAGTTTTCACCAAGTCCCAACCAAACATCAGGTAATGGTAAGAGTTATGGGATATTTTGAGAATGTTCTATAATTACATGATAGTACGTGCATAAAAAAAATCGACGGAATTAATAATTTAATGTTATATTGTCTAAATAAAGTAATAAGAGCATCTCCAATAGCTTTGCTAAAAAAATTTCTAAAATAGAGAACATATAATGAAAATTTCTAAAAGTATTTTTTTCCATCTCCAACACATTTGCTATTTTAGAGAAGCTATCATTACATTATACTATTAAAATAATCTATAATTTATCATTCCAATGCATTTTAAAAAAAGAATTAAATATATAATAATCAAGATTCATTTTCATTGGTTAGATTGAATAAAATATTAATTTCTCTCTCCTACTATCAAGTTTTAGGGAAATCTCTAAATTTAGAAAAATTTGAAGTTTTTTCTATTATAGCAAACAAGATAGCAATCCTGTTGGAGAGGTTTAGAGGAAAAAACCCCACTTTTTGCTATTTTAGCAAACCTGTTGGAGATGCTCTAAGAGGCCAACGCTTACCTCTCGTTGACTTGACTTTTGGAGTCATGTAGGGTCACATATATCCAGCAAGTCCAAAAACGTTTACAAAATCAATCCCTAATGTTTGCATTCACTGAATAGATTCTAATTTTACAGTTTTAACCCTTAAACTCAAATTATTCAAACAGTTTGATCCCAACTAACAACGTAAGTTTCTTTCCTTTTTTCTTGAAAGGATCATCTAGGCCTTGTCTAGACTAGACTACATCGTTGGCATTTTTTGAAATTAAGCTATAGTCATATAAGATTAAACTTGGCCACAGAATACTAGCGTAACTAATACAAAAGCTTGTTTTCCATGTGTTGAACATTGACATGAAAAGAGTAGGGAGGGGCACACCCAAGATTAAGTGGCGTTTGGTTCACAGAATGTTTTTTGGATGAAATGGAATCAGTCAAAGAATTTTGACCTTGAAGGAATTGAAAATATAATGTTGTTAGGTTTCACCACCTGTTTGGTTGGCATAATTTGAATGAAATCTGTTAAAAAAATTGGAATTTGTCTATTTGGTTCACAAAATTTAGTCTTGAAATTGGAATCGATTTTTGGTAAATGACTAAATTACCCATTTGATAATCTTAATTTTTTTAAACATAAAATGATTAAATAAAAATTCATTACTTACTTAGTTTTTTTTTAAATAAAATAATTATTAAATAATTTAAGATATCAAATTAAATTAATTATTTAATAAAAACAATAAAATAATTATGAAATAAATTAATAAAATAACTTATTATTATTGGTTATATTGAATCAAGGGTATTGTTTATGTAAAAATTTACACAACTCGATGTCGTAAGAAACTTGTGTGAGGCTTAACCGTCGAGAGAAAGAAATTACAATCGATGACAAGTACGAGAAAAGTAAAATAAGACAAACAATTTGATGACGCAGGAAAAACCTCACGACGGAGGAAAAAACCTGCGGTCGACCTAAAAGATAAGTCGACAGAGCACTATATTCACCAAACAGGGGTGATGTCCTTCAAGTATACAGCTTTGGTCGTACGATTACAATTGAGACAACTATGAAATCGAATGTAAATTACAGATGATTATCAAGAATAATCGCTATGAAATTTGTGACCTTCAGATAGACTTCGTGTCCTCGAATGTTGACTTGATCCTTCTTTTATAGTGTCTTTGAGGTAACCGTCCAACGGGATTATGGTTCATTAATGTCCAAATCGTAACTGTCCAACGGTACTCTTGACTATTAATGCTTGATTTATAACGGTCGAACGGTATTGCTGAGAGTTAATGTCCAGATTGTAACCGCTGCTAGAATCTTGCTTGTAACGGTCGATCTTGATGCTGTCGAACGATATATAACTTACGACTTGTTCGTTGTAGTGATGAACTCCAACAAGCATGGCATAGTACTCAATCTCGGACTTTCTCAAAGGTGGGCAATTGTTAGAAATGATAATCAGCTTGCCTGCATCAAAGACATGAACTTCGTGTGTTTATTTATTAGTATCGTCGTACGACATTGTAATCATCATTCGACTTATTCGATGTATATGTTCGATGCTTAGTGATTTTTGTTCGATAGTTCTTCTAGGTTTTGTCTCAGGACCTTATCTTAATACAGGACTATTGTCCTAACGTTTGTCTTACGATTATAGTCGGTCGTCGTGCGATTGTGGATTTTTACCCTAACAATTTGCCCCCAAGATTTAGAAAATAATTCTAAATTTTTCTAAATCTTCAGTTCGTTAGACAAAGGGTAAAAAGACGTTGATAAACGGTCGAATTAACGTTGAGAATATAGCCGTTATGTAGCCGTTGTTCCTGGACGCGTGTTTTCTAATGGTTAATTATCGACACGTGGCATGATTATCTCTAATGACTCACGAATTATTTAGTTGCTATAAATAGGGTGTTTGTTAATAAGAAAAGATTTTACAAATCTTCTTAACTTTCGAATTGATTTTGCGAGATCGTATTCCGACCTTATTTTCGGCAAATATTTCGTGCGACTAGGCTCTATAAGGTACCTCCTTCTTCTTTGTTTCATGCGTTTGAAGTCAGTAGCGAAGAAGAGTAATAGAGGTTTAGATAATCTTAGGTTTACACGTTTGAGAAACAGTTTAAGTCGATTAGAATTTATCATGTCGTCGGAGGTTAGGAGTTCGATTACTGAGAGTCTAGAGGTAGGAGAGTTGAGGGAGTTAGCAGGACTTCCTGAGAATGCCCTGGTGAGGGTGGCCGGAGAAATCCGTCCGGCGGATGCTCCGAAGGGCTTTTTTGCCCTATTTGAGTATCCGTTCAAAGTCAGATTTCGATGGCCGTATTCTCCCTTGGCAAGAGCGTTCATGACTCGCTTCGATTTATCTCCGGGACAATTGATGCCCCAGTTTTGGCGTGTCGTCCATGTAATCGAACGGGTGACTAAAAATTGGGATCGTCCTGCGTTCTCGGTTGACGATCTTCTATCTGCTTACACTGTGACTCGTTCTCCCTACAACCGTTTTGGGTTGTTTCCAAGGGGGAGAAGTGACGCCATGTTGGTTCACGGTACTCAAGTGAACGATCGTGGATGGAAGGCAAGATATGTCTTTGTCCAAACATCCTCGGTCGTGGGCGAAGAGTCGTGGGTCGTTCCTGAATGGAACAAAGGCGGTAATAGAATTTTTCTTGATTTATTTAATTTGTTTAAGTTATCTTCTTTTGCTAACCCTTTGCTTTCTTTTTACAGCAATCGACTTCTCGTTCGAGGAGACTACTGAAGCGATCGAACGCTTCCTGAGCTACAGTGTGACAGACCGTAGGTATCGAACGTCGAAAGGAGGTGACGAGAGTGACGTCGAACCTGAGGTTCAAGTGATCGAAGAGAAGGATATGAAAGGTAATCGTTTTGTGTTGATAACTTCTCTTTATTAGTAATCGTACGTTTTTAATTCTGTTTCTCTTTTCTATTCAGGTTCAGCTTCCAAGAGGGCGTCGACGATGGAGGCGGCTGCTCGTGCTGCCAAGAGGAAAGCTGCGGCCCAAGAGGGTTTAGTGGCTAAACGTACGAGGTCGTCGTACGTTTCTCTAGATTCTCCACCTAAGGATGCCGCACGCAAGGCTGAAGGTGGAATAGAGGCGATCCCTCTTAGCTTCGCTCCTCCTGCGAAGGAAAAGGGTGCCTCTAGTCAACCTGCATCAAAGGTTGATAAAGGTAAGGAAAAGGAGGGGTCTGGTCTTACGACCATGACCATTCAGATGCCCTCTGACTTCATGGTGACGACGTCATCAGGACGAAGTCCACCTTCCCGGTCTTGGAGCAGTTTCACGTCCCTGCTCAAAAGGCGCGAATGGAGGAGGGTGATATTGAAGACCTAGATGCCTCCATCGCGGGTATCTCCTTTCTGGTAAGTTCTTCTTCATCGTGCGTCTTTCGTTTGCTTATTCGTGCGATATCTGATTTCTTTCTTTCTTTATTTGCAGGCTCTCCAAACAAGTCTTAGCCTTCATACTCGAATGGCTAATATTAAGGAGGAGATAGCGTCAAACCAAAATGACGCCAAGGTGGCCAGGAAGGAGGCCGACAAAGCCAAGAAGAAGCTGGCCCAACTGGCCGATGAGGTTAACACCAAGTCGGTTCAGATCGGAGACCTTGAATCGAAGCTGGAGATCAGCGATTGTTTTCAGGTCGAGCAACGGGAAAGGCTGAAGCTGGCTTTGGATCGCACGACGGAGTTAGAGAAGGAGCTGCTATTCGTTCGTCGGGAGAAGGTTGAGAGGGAAGTGGCGTTGTCGTCCAGGATTCAAGAACTTGAGGACGACGCTGCCTTGGTCCGAGTTGTCGCACGTACTGCGGTGATGCGACGTGTAGCTGCTGGGACCATCACCTCTCAGATGGCGAGCGAATAGGTGGCCTCTTTCGTGCAAGTGATGGGATCTGAAGATCTGCTCCACGAAGAAGACCTTAAAGGCTTGGACGAAGAGACAGCGGTTGGAGAGGAAAAGCTTAACGAAGCCAAGGATGTCAGCGTCGAGGAGGAGGTTCCCGAAACCTCTGGATCCGTCCCTGTACATCCTTCAGAAACCGAAGAAGCCTCTATTGCAGATCCTCCTACTTCTTAGATTAATTTCTTGTAATTTCTTTTGGTTTTTTGTAATTTTGCTATCTTTAGCAAAAATTTTAATGAAAAACTTTGGATTTAGTAATTGTTTGTCGTGCGTAGTTAGCTTTTAACTTGCGTTTTTACTTTCGTATATAGATTGCATCGTGCGTTTTAGCTTATGTCGTGCGTGTTAGCCTTCGTTTTTCGTATGCGTTTGTTTTAAAGTCCTAAGACTTAAGTTAGAAACGTTTCTTTTTATACTCATAAGAGTATACATGCGACTGGCGAACTGTCTTGCGCTCTTGCGAGATAATCGTGCGTCTGAAGCAATTTAATCGTGCGATATTTGCGATAATCATGCGATATCTGCGACAATCGTGCGATACATGCGATAGTTCGTGCGATCCATGCGTTAGTCGTGCGATTCATGCGTTAGTCGTATGATTCCTGCGAACAAACAGAGTTGCTAGGGGGTGGCCGTTGGTTTGACCAATGGCGCTCCGACGCTCAAGTCAGTAATCAGTTCAAGAAAATAAACCGTATGTAGATAGGTTTAGAAATAGTACCTTTTAAGATGATGGGCGTTCCAGCTTCGTGGGATTTCCATACCTTCCATTGTCGTAAGTCTGTATGCTCCATTTCCAATGACTTTGGAAATTATGTATGGTCCTTCCCATTTGATGGAAAGTTTTCCGGCTTTTGGTTCTTGTGTGTTTTGAAACACATGTCGTAAGACATAATCTCCAACTTGAAAAATTTTGGCCTTTACCTTTTTGTTGAAGTGTCTTTCAACAATTCCTTTTTGTGCAGCCATCGTTCGTAATGCTTTCTCTCGGAGTTCTTCTAAAGCATCCAGGTCGTAAGATAAATTTACTGCATTTTGATCATACGTACGACTTCTGGCAATTGGTAATTGAGCTTCGATTGGTAAGACTGCTTCGCATCCGTATACCAGAGAATATGGAGTTTGTCCAGTTGATGCTCTTGGTGTCGTACGATTCGCCCATAAGACAGATGGCAATTCTTCTACCCATTTTCCTTTTGCTCCTTTCAACCTTTTTCGGATTGAATTGATGATGACTTTGTTGCTTGATTCTGCTAATCCATTAGATTGTGGATATCTTGGAGTAGAAGTGATTAACTTGATTCCTCGTTTATCACAGAACGTACGAGTCTTGTCACTTATAAATTGTGAGCCGTTGTCGCACATAATTTCAGCTGGTACTCTGAATCTATAAATGATGTTCTTCTGAATGAAAGATATGACTTCTTTATCTCGGACTTGTGAGAAAGCATCAGCTTCTATCCACTTTGAGAAGTAATCGGTGAGCACAAGTAGATAAACTTTTTGTCCAGGAGCTGGGGGTAATTTTCCCACAATATCCATTCCCCATCGCATGAAGGGCCATGGAACTAGAACAGAATGCAAAGGTTCAGACGGTCGACAAATCATACCCGAATGTTTTTGGCATGCATCGCACCGTTGGACGTACGTTATTGCATCCTCTCGTAAAGTAGGCCAATAGTAGCCTTGTCGTGAGATCCGATTAGCAAGACTTCTGCCCCCTGCATGATTCCCACATTCTCCGTCGTGCATTTCTTGGAGAATTTGATTGATTTGTACCTTACTTGTGACACATCGTAGGAGAAGTCCAATCGTGGATCTTCGATAAAGTTGGTCTTCAAGAATTATATATCTTGAAGCTTTGGACCTTGTCTTTCGAGCCTCCATTTTATCTTCAGGAAGTTGATCATGCTTGAGGTAGTTCCATATGTCGAGCGACCAATTGTAAGTTTCTTCGTTCATCTGTACTTCGTCGTTTGCCGCAATTGTTGGTGTCGTAAGATGAAGTATTGGGATATTTTCCATGAATGGATCGTGAAATGCAGATCCCAAATTGGCTAGTGCGTCGGCTTGCATATTTAGATCTCTTGGTATTTGCTCGATCAGGAATTGTTCAAATCGTGCGATTCGACCTTTAACGGCTTTGAGGTAACTCATCATTTTTGAATCTTTTGCTTGAAAATCTCCATTTACTTGGTTTACCACCAATAAAGAATCGCTTCGAACGTGTAATTGTTTTGCCCCCAGTCTAAGAGCAATATCCAATCCTGCGATCAAAGCTTCATACTCTGCTTCGTTGTTTGTGGCCTTGAATTCACATCGTATGGAGTATACCATATTTCCCCCTTGTGATGATTTTAAGACAATACCTAATCCATATCCTCGTACGTTCGAAGAACCATCAACGTAGAGTATCCAAGGTTTGTTGTCTGAAATCATCACAATTTCGTCGCACGTCGTGGGTTCCAGTCCTGGAGAGAATTCTGCCACAAAATCTGCCAATACTTGCGATTTGATTGCCGTCTTGGGTTTGAACTCAATGTCGAACCCACTGAGATAGATGCTCCACTTGGCTAGACGTCCTGTTAATTCTGGCTTTCGAAGCACCGTCTTGAGTGGATAATTGGTCACAACAACGATATGATGTGACTCGAAATAATGCCTTAGCTTTTTTGCTGCCGTCATAAGACCTAGTAGCAATTTCTCCATTGATGTGTACCTTGTTTCTGCGTCGAGGAAAGATTTGCTTACATAATAAATTGGTTGTTGTCGCTGATCTTCCTCTCGTACGAGTACCGCACTTGTCGCATTTTTGCTTACTGCCAAATACAACTGTAGACTTTCACCTTCGACTGGTTTTGTCAGCAGAGGAGGTGATGCCATGTATTGCTTCAACTCCTGCAAAGCTTTCTCATGTTCGTCCGTCCACAAGAAGCCTTGATTCTTTCGTAGGACATTATAGAACAAATGGCATTTGTCCGATGATCGTGAGATAAATCGGTTCAAAGCTGCCACTCGTCCTGTTAACTTCTGGACTTCTTTGATATTTCTTGGGGTTGTATATGGGTGATAGCTTTAACTTGTTCTGGACTTGCTTCGATTCCACGTTGTGTTACCAAGTATCCCAAGAATTTTCCTGCTCGTACCCCAAAGGAACATTTTGTTGGATTGAGTTTCATCTGGTACTGTCGTAGGATGTCGAACGATTGCTTTAAATGCGTAACATGATCAATCGAACGTTCTGACTTTACGAGCATGTCATCGATATAGACTTCCATCGTTCGACCAAGATGTTCCTTGAACATCATGTTGACCAATCTTTGATACGTCGAACCTGCATTCTTGAGACCAAATGGCATAACTTTGTAACAGTATATGCCTTTGTCTGTCACGAATGCAGTTTTTTCTTGGTCTTCCGTGTGCATCAATATTTGGTTGTATCCTGAATATGCGTCCATGAACGTCAGTAATTCATGTCCTGCTGTCGCATCGACCATGGCGTCGATATGAGGTAAAGGAAAAGGATCTTTTGGACAAACTTTGTTTAGATCCGTGAAATCGATGCAGACTCGCCATTTTTCATTCTTCTTTTGCACGACGACCACATTAGCCAACCATTCTGGATATTTGACTTCTCGGATTTTCCCTGTCTTCAACAGATTGTCGACTTCATCATTAATTACTTTGTTTCGTTCGGGTGCAAACTTGCGACGTTTCTGCTTAATTGGTTTGAAAGTAGGATCCACGTTCAACTTATGTGATATAATGCTTGGATCTATTCCAACCATATCTTCGTGCGACCATGCAAAACAGTCTGAATGTTCCTGCAAAAAAGATATAATCGTATTTTTTATGTCAGGGGGGAGCGAGGCTCCTACGAAGACCTTTCGATCAGGATGTTCAGGATCGATTACGACTTCTTCTAGTCGAAGATCATCGTTCGATTTCTTCCCATCCTGGCTCTGTAATTGCTAGATGTCCTGCGATTTTGTCTTCATCGTAATCTTGTAGCATTCTCGTGCGACCTTGTTTTCACTAGCAATTTCTTGAATTCCCCATGGAGAAGGAAATTTGATCTTCTGATGGTATGTCGAAGGAATTGCTTTCATCTCGTGGATCCATGGTCTTCCAAGAATAACATTGTAGGCCGACTGGCAGTCCACAACGTTAAATTTCGTTTGTTTGTTGATGCCTTTGGCGAAGACAGGCAAGATGATTTCTCCGAGAGTGTTCATCGGGTCTCCATTGAATCCAATCAGAGTAGTACTTCGTCGTATGATTTCTGATCGTTCGATCCCCATGACTAAAAGAGTATCTGCAAAAATAACATTAGCCGAACTACCTCCATCAATCAATTATTCTCTTAGTCGAACAGTTTCCGATTGTTAACTATATGACTAGAGCGTCATGATGTCTATGATGGACCCCCTGTGTATCCTCTTGATCGAACGTAATTGTCATTGCATCGAGCTCTCTTTCCGTCTTTGATTTAACTTCTTCGGGGATAGGATGTTCGTCTGGACCATCTCGTGTATGTCGCTTGGCAGCTGAATACGTAAGTCCGCACACTTCTGATCCTCCAGTGATGCAGTTTACGACTTTTGTATGAACCGGTGACGCTGGTCGTCCTTGTTCTTCTGGTATGACGCCTTTCAGATGTCCTTTTGATTTCAAATATGAAATCTCCTTTTTGAGACTGATACATTCATCCGTCATATGGCCGTGGTCTTCATGGAAGTCGCACCATTTATTTTGATCCTTGTCCTTGCTTGGTTTGTCAGATTTCTTTGGCCATCGTACGTTTGCATCAATCTTTCGTAGCGAATCTACCAAATCTTTCGGTGTACCTGCAAAATTGTAAGTAGATAATTCTGGATATCGTATTTTAACAGTACCTTTGCTTGATCGAGCTTTTGACTCATGTCGAGGATTTCCAATCTTGTTTAGTCTTTTATGCTTAAAATCATGTTTTTGAGCACCAAGAGGTTTCTTTTCAACAGAGTGCTTTCGTCGAAAAAGAGCATCGTCTTCTATTCTCATGAAAGCTAATATTCTGGCTCGTACGTCGTCGAAGTTTTCTGGAGGGTACTTAGTCAATTCTAAATACAGTCCAGAGGAATCTTCTAGCCCACGTTGGTACGCTTCGATTGCGGTCTTCACATCGCAATTCTTTATTTCAATCATTGCCGCATTGAACCTGTTGAAGTAGTCGCGGATCGTTTCTCCAGATTTCTGTACGATGTAGTATAGGTCGCTGGTCTGCTTCTCCATCTTACGACTGCTAGCAAACTGTCGAGTGAATTGGTTTACCAATTCTGCAAAAGACCCAATGCTTTTTGGCTTTAAGTTGATAAACCATTGTAATGCTGCTCCTGTTAGAGTTGATCCAAAACTTTTGCACATGCAAACTTCTTGATATTGCGCCGGTATAGGAACTGTCCACATAAGTTGCTTATACTGTGCTATATGTTCGACTGGATCTGTAATTCCATAATATTTTGTTGTGAAAGCTGGAATGGTATATTTCTTGGGTACATCGACAAGAGCTAATTCATCGACGAACGGTGAGGCCTGAAATCCAGTTTTAGGTTCAACTTCGACAGGTACTGCTGCTCCGGGTAGCTTTGTGAGTAGTGCGAACAGCTTTTAATTCTGTTCTTCCAGGGATTTCAATCGTACACTTAAAGGATCTTCGATGGCTATTGGGATTGTTGGGATAAAACTAGAAGAGATTCCGGTACTGTGTGGTATTGTCGTATGAATGGTAGAACTAGCAGCTGTAGGTATATGACCAGGGATAGGAATTTGTTGGGATATGTTGTTGAAAGGTTCGAACGTGAACATGGGTGTTCCTTGAGGCATAGGAGGTGGACCCCGAGGCATAGGTGGCGGGCCATGAGGTATTGGTGGTGGAACTTGTGGTAAAGACGGTCGTACGTTGTTGTACTGTTGGTTTACAGTCGATAGTGGTACCGAGGCATTGAACTGTGTTCGGAGTGGTGGTCTCAGATGTTGAGGTGGATAGGGAGGAGGAATAGACATCGATGGTCCTTGTGAAACACGAAGACGCTGGAGTTCGTCATTAGCTTGTTGCAATTGTTGTTGTAAAGATGCTATGAGTCCGTTATCCATTATCCTGCACAAATAGCTCAAAGAGAACTCAAAGAAAAGATTAGTACTAAGGCGCACTTTTCACCGAATGAAATTTTTCTCAAAACGAAGCCCCACGGTGGGCGCCAAACTGTTTATGTAAAAATTTACACAACTCGATGTCGTAAGAAACTTGTGTGAGGCTTAACCGTCGAGAGAAAGAAATTACAATCGATGACAAGTACGAGAAAAGTAAAATAAGACAAACAATTTGATGACGCAGGAAAAACCTCACGACGGAGGAAAAAACCTGCGGTCGACCTAAAAGATAAGTCGACAGAGCACTATATTCACCAAACAGGGGTGATGTCCTTCAAGTATACAGCTTTGGTCGTACGATTACAATTGAGACAACTATGAAATCGAATGTAAATTACAGATGATTATCAAGAATAATCGCTATGAAATTTGTGAGCTTCAGATAGACTTCGTGTCCTCGAATGTTGACTTGATCCTTCTTTTATAGTGTCTTTGAGGTAACCGTCCAACGGGATTATGGTTCATTAATGTCCAAATCGTAACTGTCCAAGGGTACTCTTGACTATTAATGCTTGATTTATAACGGTCGAACGGTATTGCTGAGAGTTAATGTCCAGATTGTAACCGCTGCTAGAATCTTGCTTGTAACGGTCGATCTTGATGCTGTCGAACGATATATAACTTACGACTTGTTCGTTGTAGTGATGAACTCCAACAAGCATGGCATAGTACTCAATCTCGGACTTTCTCAAAGGTGGGCAATTGTTAGAAATGATAATCAGCTTGCCTGCATCAAAGACATAAACTTCGTGTGTTTATTTATTAGTATCGTCGTACGACATTGTAATCATCATTCGACTTATTCGATGTATATGTTCGATGCTTAGTGATTTTTGTTCGATAGTTTTTCTAGGTTTTGTCTCAGGACCTTATCTTAATACAGGACTATTGTCCTAACGTTTGTCTTACGATTATAGTCGGTCATCGTGCGATTGTGGATTTTTACCCTAACAGGTATATATGACATTATGAAGAAAGAAAACCTGAATTCCATTCAATCAAAATCCTTGGTAGTTGCTAAAGAATGTTGAATTCATTTATTTGTGTAATTTAATGGAATTCAACATTTCAATTCCATCAGAATTTTTCAAAATCTACGAACCAAAAACCACCTAAAATTTTTGCTCAACAGGTATAACTTTAAGGTGGATCAAAGGTCCAAAAAAACTCCATTTTTGGCTAATTTCTATGATTTCAAGGGAATCTTTATTTTTTATTGATTTCAAAGAAAGCTTTAAATTTTTTGGTTTAACTTAGATATTATTTTTAAGTTATTTTATTGACTACTTGCCTCCTTGGGACTTTTTCGGCTTTTGTGATCCAAGAGACTTTCCTTTAATTTCAAATGACTTGTTTCAGGTGGGAATATTCATCAAACATGGCTATATCAAGTAACGTTTCTATACCATAAAGTCGCATATCCACGTGATATTTTGATTATTTATCTCCCTAAAATATAGTTTGTCCTTTACTTGTGACCTGCTCTATGTTCAAAATAGGTGGCAAATGGTCAGAAACCCCTGTAAGATGTATGAGATGAGATGATTATCAACTTCAGTTCATTTCCATTCAATTCCATTGATCCCTTCATCAATACAAGAATATTCAAATGGGAATACATTCCAGTTCCATCTTTCTATTACTCTCCACTGCTTTATTCTTTCTCCTATCAACCTCTACTGCACTAGACACCATTTCTGCAAATCAAACTTTAAAAGATGGCAACACGATCGTGTCACAAGGTGGGATGTTTGAACTAGGATTTTTTAGCCTTGGGAAGTCTAAGAATCGGTATTTGGGAATATGGTACAAGAAGATATCAGTTTTTACTGTCGTATGGATTGCCAACAGGGACACGCCGATCACCGATACATCCGGTGAGTTTAAAGTCGGTGGAAATGGAAACCCGATGGTTCTCAGTGGTGGCAATACAGTAATCTGGTCATCTAATTCCACGGTATCTGACCGGAACCTTAATCCGGTGGCACAGCTTCTTGAAACCGGAAATCTAGTTGTGTGGGATAGAAGTGGCACCAAAAGAAGTCTCGTTTGGCAAAGTTTTGATTACTTTGGTGACACATTGCTGCCAGGAATGAAATTTGGGAAGGACTTGGAAACAGGAAGAGAGAGGTATTCGATATCTTGGAAGAGTCCCAATGATCCTTCTCCGGGTCGATATATGATTTGGGTAGACACAAACGGGTATCCACAGATAAAGCGAAGTGAAGGTAGAGTTTTGCAATCGAGACTCGGACCATGGAACGGTCGCGGGTTTAGTGGGCTTCCTAATGATGTACCGAATCCAATTTACTCGAGTGAGTTTGTTGTCAACCAGAAGGAAATCTATTACAAATATGAACTTTTGAGTTCGGTTGTTCAAAGGATACATTTCACATGGGACGGGAGGACGCTGCAAATGCACTGGATAGAGAGAACACAAGAATGGGTTGTTTACGCAGATATTGACGCAGATAGTTGTGGTCGTTATGCAATATGTGGTCCATATGGAAGCTGTAACATCAACAAGCGTCCCCCGTGTAGTTGTATTAAAGGTTTTGAACCAAAAATCCCAGAAGAATGGAAGGCATCTGATTGGTCGAGTGGGTGTCAACGTAAGACGCCTTTGAATTGTGAAAGTGGGGATGGATTTCGGAGAATATCAGGCGTGAAACTTCCAGATACACAAAGGTCGTGGTACAATTTGAGCATGACCCTTGGAGAATGTGAGATGGCCTGCAGAGAGAATTGCAATTGCACAGCTTATGCAAATTTAGATATCAGAAATGGTGGAAGTGGATGTTTGCTATGGTTTGATAAGCTGATGGATATCAGAGAGTATGATGTAGATCAACATCTTTACATAAGGATAGCTGCCTCGGAGTTGGCAAAAGCATACAAAGTTAATGGAATACGCACCGTAGTCCTGTTAACTTCATCAGCTGTGCTACTTCTGTTTGCAGTGGCGTATGCCTGTAGAAAGAAAAAGAAAAGGCCTCGTATGAAAATAAAAGGTAATTTATATGAGTAATTTTATGTTTTTATAAATGGGAAAGTAACAATCTTCAAGTTTGTGCGACTGATGATAAACTGAACACATCTATGCAGGAAGCTGGTATGATCTTGATAAAATGAATACAAGAATGCAGATGGAAGCTCATTTTGAGTTGCCATTCTTTAGCCTATGTAAAGTAGCCAAGGTTACGGATAATTTTAGCATCAACAATAAGATCGGAGAAGGTGGCTTTGGACCTGTTTACAAGGTAACTTACGATACTTTACTACAAGTGTAATACACTAATATAAATGAAATAGAATTGCAAGTCACATAAAATTCTTGACCTTAATCATTTAGGGTGTGTTAGAAGATGGACGAGAAGTAGCTGTGAAACGGCTCTCAGAAACATCCCAACAAGGGCTTGATGAGTTCAAGAACGAAATCATTTGTATTGCCAAACTTCAGCATCGGAATCTTGTGAAGCTTCTTGGATACTGCGTTCATGCAAATGAACTGATTTTGATTTATGAATACATGAGTAACAAAAGCTTGGACTCGTTTCTATTTGGTTAGACTCTCTCTCTCTCTCTCTCTCTCTCTATGTATATATGATTTCACACAGTACCTTACTTTGACACTTTATTTCTTGCTGTTATTGAGCTTCCTGCCAAACTAATGTTTGACTAATCAAGCAGTTCACTCTTGGCAGATGAAACCAAATCTTTGATGCTTGATTGGCCTCAGCGTTTTCACATCATCCATGGGATGGCTCGAGGTATTCTTTATCTACATCAGGATTCCCGCCTTCAAATCATCCATAGAGATCTCAAGGCAGGTAATATTCTGCTGGATGCTGACATGAACCCAAAAATCTCCGACTTTGGCCTTGCAAGAAAGTTTATAGGATTCGATAATGCTGCAAATACAAAGAAGGTGGTTGGAACACAGTAAGAATCTAAAACCATGTTCTATTAATTACACATTATTTCACCTGTTTTCTCAAGAAAAGGATGTAAATACCCTAATACTAATATGTCGATTTAACTCACTTAAAATTGTTACAGTGGCTATATTTCTCCGGAGTACGCAGTACATGGACGGTTCTCTACAAAGTCGGATGTATTTAGCTTTGGTGTTATGGTTTTGGAGATAGTGAGTGGGAAGAAAAACAGAGAATTTTCACATGAAGATCATAGCGACAATCTTCTTGGACATGTAAGTTTATCGGGTAGACTAGATCTTAGCTTTGGAAACTAGTGCTTTCTTTAAAGAATGTCTTTTTGGTATATACTTATATGGATCTCGGGTTGATACAGGCATGGAGACTCTACAAAGAAGGCAGGTCTATTGAGCTCATGAGCTCATCGTTATGCAAGTCATGTATTGAGTCGGAAGTGGTACGAGCAATACATGTAGGGTTATTGTGTGTGCAACATCATGCAGAAGATAGGCCAACTATGTTGTCAGTGGTTCTGATGTTGGTTAGTGAGGTGTGTTGCCGCAACCCAGACAGCCAGCTTTTTTCACCGGAGATAGAGATAGTTATTGTGAAGTTGAGGCTGATGCATCAGTTGATGAATGCACGATAACACAACTGTATGCTCGATAGGAAGCATATGTTAAGTAAAATACATTCAAGGTATTCTCATTCAAGCTCTACTGCAGTAGACACCATATCTGCACATCAATCTATAAAAGATGGCAACATAATCGGTATATGGGAATATGGTACAAGAAGATATCAATTTTCACCGTCGTATGGGTTGCCAACAGGGACTCAGGGAGACACCAATTACCATTACATCCGGCGAGTTCAAAGTCGGTGGAGATGGAATAACCCTGTCAATTTATCTTTTAACTTTCCTACAGCGGTCACACGGAAGGTTCTCCGTGAAATCTGATGTATTTAGCTTCGGTGTTTTGGTGTTGGAGATGGTGAGTGGAAAAAAAAATAGAGAATTTATCATGAAGATCGCAACGATAATCTTCCTGGACATGTAAGTTAAACTGATAACTAGATGTTGTGACAAGAAACTAGTGCTTTCTTAAACACCATGTGTGCTTTTATTATGCTAATAATATTGCAATTTCGGCTTGATTCAGGCATGATAACTCTACAAAACAGACAGGCACATTGAACTCATGAATGCAGCTCGTGAGTCGTGTGTCATCTGTGAAGTACTACGATCGATACATGTTGGGTTATCATGTGTGCAAAAGATAGGCGAACTATGTTGTCAGTTGTTTTGATGTTGGTTAGCGAGGGTGTGTTGCCACAACCTAAACAACAGCTTTTTTTTTTTCAATGAAGAGAGTTGTCAAGAACTCGAGTCTCTTCCATCCGTTGATGAATACATGATAACACAATTGTATGCTCGTTAGTGAGAAGGGGGGGGGGGGGGGGGGGCTAGGATTGATCCCAGGACTTATTACGTATCAAAGTCTCCCCATCCGTTTGCCAGCTAAACTCTTCTCCACGTGCCTAATTGCTTTCATCTTTGCCTAATTCAATGGTTAATGTTATCTTAGCTGTCCTTTTATTGTCTTTACCATTTTCGGAAGTGATTTACCTACAAATCTATAATATTCAGGTCAAGGTTTGAGTAGAAAACTAGATATTCTGATCATTTTGGATTGAAATTTTTGCATCATTCGACTTGCAGACTTCAGATCTTAAACATAACCTACATAGTACTGGTCCATATCAGGATTGCTTATTTTAAAAAACTTAATGCTTTTTCGTAGAAGTGTTTATCAACTTATGTGGTGTTAAAACGTAAGTTTTATAAAAAGACGTTGGATTAGCTTATGGCGGTAGCAAAACATTATAAGTAGATAAGTTGTTTTCTACGAGGTGTTTTGTATTGCTTATACATATAAAAAGACTAAAAAAAGTTGTTTCAAATAAGACAAATAAATTAAAATGGAAACTTCTAAGAAACTCCTACCTCTTTTGCCAAAAAGGTATAAGCACTTTCTTTCCCATATAAACACTTCTCAAAACTCATAATTACCATTACCAAAACAGAATAAGTTAATAAACACCTTAGCTAAGCAATCCAAACACCCCTCAAGATGACTTAAACATAATAATGCACAATTCACAAGCAAATTAGTTTAATATCAATCATAGATGCATGCTAATCCTCATTTAATCTCATCTAGCTAAAAACTGAACTGATCATACTCAAAATTCCAATAATTTTTTCAAAACCTAATTCAAATTAACTTCCCATTTTTAAGATCAACAAATAAACAGAAGAAAAGGAAATTGAAAATAAAGAACAACTCACAGCCATAAAACGCTGGCGATGGTGATCCGTTGAAGTATTCAATTTCGTTTTCGGTATTCACAAATGACAATCGATCCCATTCACAAACAACGAACGAAATTGGGGATGAAACTTAACTCATTGAAATGTTCATAACTAGTCCCTCACCTTTCAGAAAACGTCAAAAAGAGTCGGTATCAAATCCAGTTTTGCCAATAATATCTCTGCAGTTCATTTTATAAACTAAATTGGCCCCTTATCTTTGAGTTTTATCATTTTATCTCACAGTTTGGCATTCCTAGCCCGATTACCGTAGAAAAATAGTGCACCATGAACGTTTTGCGGGCTTCATTTGTATTAGTTGTTTTTGTGAACGAACATCTGTACCATAGGCTGATATGTAGGTTTATTTTATAAAATTGTTTATCATATGAGATATCCAAAACTTTAGAACTAAAAATTTGAATTAATAGTTAAAAGAATATTTGTTTCTATATTGTGTATATATAGGTAGATAGTTGGTGGTCTTCATAAAAACATTTAATATTACTTTTAAAATTTATTCTGAATATTTTTAAGCATCAGTTTATGTGATTTAAATGTTTTAATTTCACTTATCACGTTCTTGTTATAAATTTTCAATATATATATATATATAAAACGTTAATTAAATTTAAACATCTTAAATTTGATAGGCTCAACATGTTCAACAGATTTCTTGGGGCCATGTCGTCATCTTTTGACCACCACCGTCCTCTCTCTTAAAGAAGAAAAAATTTGCAATTTGTCGTTCAATACGTTCCAAAACCCAAAAATGATGGAACCTTCGGAATATTTAAGTTTAATTAGTTGTCATTTGCCACCCCATATTGTTTTTTTCCATCCATCAAATATTCGTGATAACTATTCGGTAATTTCACGTAACGCTTTTTTGTTAATGTATACATTAGTTCTGCAAAAAATAGACACGGAATACGTATCTTATTATTAATATGCCAAACAGGTTTCTTTCAATTGCATGCATCAATGTAAAAAATTTCAATGGCATGCATCAATGGATTTTTAGTTTTTATAGTAGATTTTTCCATTAAGGAGAGATGTTGGTGATTTTAGTGTCATCAACCATTTGATGTAAATATTATTTGCTTGAGATCAATTAAGATGATTAAATAAACATAAGTGACGTAGGAGGTGAAGACTAGTGCATACTTACAAATGTTGTCCCTATCACCTTAGATCGCCATGAGGTGGGGGTCAAGGGGTCGCACTCCCTTACAGGGTCCTAGGGGCAGCGCCCGTAGCAGAGTTCCAAGGGGAAAAATCCCCTTGGTTGTGGTCCCACTAACCGTTCAGCATCCGGGGTAGAAGAGTAACGCCTTGAGGTTTTTATAATTTATGAAAAGTTGAACTAAGTGAAAATTCCACTAAATAAGTTTGAGCAGTGGATTCAGAGATTTGAACCTTGAGTTCAGACTTCTGTTCAAACTTGTAATTATCCACTCTTAGAATAATTGACTAAGTGCTTACGATCCAAATGAAGAGCTATGAGAGCATCCATCAATTTTTCATTTTTTAAAGCTTTCCTGTAACTTTATGCACACACACGAAATCCATGCCTTATGCGTAACTCAAGGCGTCAGTAGGTTGAAGTATACTATTTAGACAATGATTCCCTATTCACGATCCAAAAATTTATCCAATTATTATTTTAACCACACCCAGGTTTCTATAAAGAAATAGAGATAGAGAGAGAGAGAGAGAGAGAGAGAGTAACGAAAAACAAATGATAATATTAAGCGATACCTGAAACATACATATTCTCAGAGAGGATGATGACATTAAAGCATACCTATGATGTTTAAAACAAAATTAAACATAAAAACTAAAGTTATAATTTTGTATATTTGTATAAAAGACAAGGGTAGGCGAATGATTAGATGAGAAGTTAACGATGAGAAACATAAGAAGTGGTTCTGAACCCTTGAACTTTTTTAATTTTATGTCCTATGAACTTCGCTTTAGAAAGAAATTTTAGAAGAGAATTGATCTGGTGGTGTATCTGTCTCGGTGCATCTCATCTTAATGTGTATCAACAGTTAATAACTATTTTTTACATTTCTTATGTTAATCTTAAATTTTTCATCAAAACCCAACCAATATTAAATAATGATATAAAAGTTATGAGATATTATGAAAATGTTCTATAATACATGCAAGATAACGCTCTATGTACATAAAAAATAATAGTCAACGGACTTATATATGTCTAAATAAAGTAATAAGAGGCCCAACGCGTATCTCACATACCTTTGACTTGACTTTATGGGTCATGTGGGGTCGCACAGGGAGAAAAGTATATCCAGTAAGTCCAAAAACATTTACAAAATCAGTCCCTAATGTTTGCATTCAATGAATACCCCTTAAACTCAAATTATCCAAACAGTTTGAACCCAACTAATACATAAGTTTGTTTTAATGTGTTTGACAATGACATCAAGAGCAAGGGCATACCCAACATCAAGATTTTTGCTCAATTATAGTTTAGTACGTGACAAAGTGTCTTACTTATCAGAAAATGAGGATTGAACATTAACGAGCTAGCGGATCGGAATAAAAAGAAAAACTTAAAGATAAAACAATGATGGTTAGCTAAAGATGGACAAGCTAATAAGCTAGCTGGTAGCTGATAAACTAGCTGTTGATTGATAAGCTAGTTAGTAGCATATAAGCTAACTTATGAACAACATATGTTTGACAAAAACTAGCTTATGAGTATGTAAAATGACCAAAAAGTGTATATTTGAGTTTAATAAATAATATTAGGGGATAGTTCTCCAAAATGTATTAAACTATCCCCAAAAATCTATTGTGTGTATCAACCTACGAAAATTGCTATTGTGTGTATCAAAGTTTGTTTTTTGTTCTATTGTGCGTATCAGATGACTTGTTACCGGTTGAACCGGTAAACCTTTGCCGGAGATGTCGCCGGAGATACAGAACACTCGCCGGAGACCCAATACCGCCGCTGCAACCACCACAAACCATCACCGGAGATCCATTGCCACCATTGTAAACCATCACCGCCGTTGTTTAGCCGGTAAACCATCGCCGGAGATGTCGCCGGAGATCTAGAACACTCACCGGAGACCCAATACCGCCGTTGCAACCACCACAAACCATCTCCGGAGACCCATTTCCATCGTTGCAAACCATCACCGCCGTTGTTTAGCCGGTAAACCATCGCCGGAAACTGCGAACCACCGTGCAAACCATCATCGATGTTGTTGCAAACCATCACCGCCCTCCAACGACGACCTCCAATGCCGACCTCCAATGCCGACCTCAAACGCCACCCACCACCTATCGCCACCGCAACCAGAACCCACCACCCATCGCCACCTAAACCAGAACCTGCCACTCATCGCCATCGCAACCAAAACCCACCACCCATCGTTATCGCAACCAGAACCTCCAATGCCGACCTCCACCAATGCCGAAGATGATCACCCGTGACAAAGAATGGTCGGAAGAGCGCCGAAACAGTGATCGGAACGTGGTCGTCGGAGGTAACCGGTTGATAACCGGTTGTTCCGGTCATGTGTAACACAATAGAACAAAAAATAAACTTTGATACACACAATAGCAATTTTCGTAGGTTGATACACACAATAGATTTTTGGGGATAGTTTAATACATTTCGGAGAACTATCCCCATAATATTAATAAGGGTATAATTGAAAAAAGCTACAAAAAACTACTTAGGCTTGGTTTGGCAAGCATAAGCTAGCTTATAAGCTAGCTGATAAGCTAGCTTATAAGCTAGTCCATCCAAACATGTACCAGGAAGCTAGCTTATAAGCTAGCTTTTTGAAACGCTACTTTGAGTAGCTTATGAGGAGCTTATTGTAGCTTTTTCCAATTATACCCTTATTAATATTAATTATTAAATTCAAATATACCCTTTTTGGTCATTTTACATACTCATAAGCTAGTTTTTGCCAAACATAATTTATTCAACAGCTAGCTTATCAGCTACTAGCAAGCTTATCAATCAACAGCTAGCTTATCAGCTATCCGCTAGCTTATCAGCTACCAGCTAGCTTATAAGCTACGCTTGCCAAACATAGCCTTAAAATAGTGTTTCAAAAAGCTAGCTTATGAGGGTACATGTTTGGTTATCAGCTAGCTTATTTTTGCCAAACACAACCTTAAAGTTTTTTTTTATTAACTTCAAGGAAAGTTTTAAACAAATTTGTTTGATATTAAGATTTTTTTTAAAGTTATTTGGTTGACTACTAGCCTCCTTGCGAGTTTTTCGGCTTTTGTGGTTGATTACAATAGACTTTTTTCTTTGATCTCAAGTGACTTGTTTCTTTGGGTGATGTTCCTTGTGCATTCAATGTCTCAGAGCACCACTCAAAGTTTAGGAGGTACACCTTTGCACATTGAGAGTCCGTTTACCCAAATGCTTACCAGGTAACCGTTACCGGTAATATTCGACATTATAACTTACTTTATCGAGTAAAATTCTAGTCAATCAAAATGGTGTTTTGTGCAGTAATTTACGCAGCATGCACTTACCGGTAAAAGTCGTCAACATTACTTACCAGACAAAACTCTCAATCCTTACATTTCCTCTTACCAGATAAGATTCTCGGTGATGTTTATGTTGGCCCAGTAAGGTAATTAGACCAATAAGCACATACCAAGATAAGTGTTTAGTAAACAGCCATTAAAACAAATCTACTTACAAAAGTCGGTTGAAAGGATACACGGGATGCTGCTCAAAGGTCCACCCTAGGTGGGAATATTCATCAAACACCCATATCAAAGAGGCTTTCTAAACCATAAGGGTGCGTTTGGTGCACTGGACAGGGTGGGACAGGACAGGACAGGACATCCCTGTCCTGCGTTTGGCGTGCCCCAACCCTGGACTAAGTAGAACACACTGGCACAAGACATGGGACAAGTGTGTCCACCCCCTACCCCATGGAACTAAGTGGAACAAGGAGTTTATTGACCAAAATACCCCTAAAATAAGAAACCTAATCTAATATCCCTTCTTTTTTCTTCAACCGCTTTCTCCCGAACTCCATCTCCTCTTCGATTTCACGACCTCAGATCTACCTCACATATCCGCGTGATATCTTTATTATCTCCCAAAAAAAAAAAAATTTGTCATTTACTTGTGACTTGCTCTACGTTCAAAATAGGTGGCGAATGGTCAGAAACTTCTCTAACGTACCGACAACCCCAGTGAGATGTATGAGATGTTTATCAACTTCATTCCATTCCATTCCATTGATCCCTTCATCAATACAACAAAACTCAAATGGGAATTCATTCTAATTCCATCTTTCTATTACTCTCCACTGCTTTATTCTTTCTCCTATCAACTTCTACTGCACTAGACACCATTTCTGCAAACCAAACTTTAAAAGATGGCAACACCATCGTGTCAAACGGTGGGATGTTTGAACTGGGATTTTTTAGCCTCGGAAAGTCTAAGAATTGGTACTTGGGAATATGGTACAAGAAGATATCCGTTTTTACTGTCGTATGGGTCGCCAACAGGGAGACACCAATCACCGATACATCTGGCGAGTTTAGAGTCGGTGGAGATGGAGACCCGATGGTTCTCAGTGGCGGCAATACCGTAATCTGGTCATCTAATTCCACGGTATCTGACCGGAATGTTAATCCGGTGGTACAGCTTCTAGAAACTGGAAATCTAGTTGTGTGGGATACAACTAGCAGCAAGAAAAGTCTGATTTGGCAAAGTTTTGATTACTTTGGTGACACATTGTTGCCCGGAATGAAATTTGGGAAGGATTTAGAAACAGGAAGAGAGAGGCATTTGATAGTTTGGAAGAGTCCCGATGATCCTTCTCTGGGTCGATATCTGATTTGGGTAGATACAAATGGGTATCCACAGATAAAGCGAAGGGAAGGTCAAGTTTTGCAATCGAGACTCGGACCATGGAACGGTCTCGGGTTTAGTGGTCTTCCTATTGACGTACCAAATCCAATTTACTGGAGTAAGTTTGTTGTTAACCAGAAGGAAATCTATTTTAGATACGAACTTTTGAGTTCGGTTGTTCAAAGGATACATTTCACGTGGGATGGCAGGACACTACAAATGCACTGGATAGAAAGAACACAAGAATGGGTTGTTTATGCAGATATTGATGCAGATAGTTGTCGTCGTTATGCAATATGCGGTCCATACGGAAGCTGTAACATCAACAAGCGTCCCCCTTGTAGTTGTATCAAAGGTTTTGAACCAAAAATCCCTGAAGAATGGAAGGCATCTGATTGGTCAAGTGGGTGTCAACGTAAGACGCCTTTGAATTGTGGAAGTTGGGATGGATTTCGGAGAATACCAGGAGTGAAAATTCCAGATACGCAAAAGTCGTGGTACAATTTGAGCATGAGCCTTGTAGAATGTGAGAAGGCCTGCAGAGAGAATTGCAATTGTACAGCTTACGCAAATTTAGATATCAGAAATGGCGGAAGTGGATGTTTGCTATGGTTTCATGAACTCATGGATATCAGAGAGTATGATGTAGGTCAAGATCTTTACATAAGGTTAGCTGCCTCTGAGTTAGCAAAAGAATACAAAGGGAATGGAGTACTCACCTTAGCCCTGTTAACTTCATCAGCTGTGCTGCTTCTGTTTGCAGTAGCGTATGCCTGCAGAAAGAAAAAGAAAAGGCTTCATAGGAAAGCAAAAGGTACTTTTGATGAATAATTTTATGTTTTTATAAATGAAACTGTAGTAGTTATTCTTACAATTCGCAAGTTTGTATGAGAAACTGAACGTATCTTTGTAGGAAGCTGGTATGATCTTGATAAAAAGAATACAAGAATGCAAATGGAAGCACTTGATGAGCTGCCATTTTTTAGCCTAAGTAAAGTAGCCAAGGCTACGGATAATTTCAACATCAACAATAAGATTGGAGAAGGTGGCTTTGGTCCTGTTTACAAGGTAACTAACGCTGCTTTAATAGAAGTGTAACATAATTTAAATAGAACTGCAAGTAACAAAAAATTATTGATCTTAATCATCTTAGGGTGTGTTGGATGATGAACGAGAAGTAGCCGTGAAGCGGCTCTCAGAAACATCCCAACAAGGGCTTGATGAGTTCAAGAACGAAGTCGCTTGTATTGCGAAACTTCAGCATCGGAATCTTGTGAAGCTTCTTGGATACTGCATTCATGCAAATGAACTGATTTTGATTTATGAATACATGACTAACAAAAGCTTGGACTTGTTTCTATTTGGTTAGATTCTTTCTTTATGATTTCACACAGTGCCTTACTTTCACACCTTATGTAGCTCTGCTCTTGAGCTTCTTGCTAAACTAATGTTTGACTAATCAAGCAGTTCACTTTTGGCAGATGAAACCAAATGTTTGGTGCTTGATTGGCCTCAGCGTTTTCACACCATCCATGGAATGGCTCGAGGTATTCTTTATTTGCATCAAGATTCCCGCCTTCAAATCATCCACAGGGATCTCAAGGCAGGTAACATTTTGTTGGATGCTGACATGAACCCAAAAATCTCTGACTTCGGCCTTGCAAGAAAGTTCATAGGATTCGATAATGCTGCAAAAACAAAGAAGGTGGTGGGAACATAGTAAGAATCTGAAACCATTGGTCTATTGATTACACAAATTGTATCACCTGTTTTCTCAAGAAAAGGATGTAAATACCCTAATACTAATATATCAATTTACATTATTCAACATTGATGCAGTGGTTACATTTCTCCGGAGTATGCAGTACATGGGCGGTTCTCTACAAAGTCGGATGTATTTAGCTTTGGTGTCCTGGTGTTGGAGATAGTGAGTGGGAAGAAAAACAGAGAATTTTCTCATGAAGATCACAGAGACAATCTTCTTGGACATGTAAGTTAATCCGTTAGACTACTACATCTTAGCTTTGGAAACTAGTGCTTTCTTTAAAGAATGTCTCTATTTGGTATATATACTTATATGGATCTCGGGTTGATTCAGGCATGGAGACTCTACAAAGAAGACAGGTCTATTGAACTCATGAGCTCATCGTTACGCAACTCATGCATCGAGTCGGAAGTAGTTCGAGCAATACATGTTGGGTTATTATGTGTGCAACATCATTCAGAAGATAGGCCAACTATGTTGTCAGTGGTTCTGATGTTGGTTAGCGAGGGTGTTTTGCCTGAACCCAGACAACCAGCTTTTTTCACCGGAGACAAAGAGCGCTATAGTGAAGTTGAGGCTGATGCATCAGTTGATGAATGCACGATAACACAAGTGTATGCTCGATAGGAAGCATATGTTAAGTAATTAAGTACATTCAAGGTATTGATTGTAGTGGTCCTTAATATATATATATATATATATATATATATATATATATATAGGGGTGGGTTCAAATGTGAACCACTTTTTGGTTGTGAACGCGTGGACAACCGAGAGCGCGACACGTGGCGGATGACTAGGCGTCACGTCAGATCCACGGCGGATGACTAGGCGCGATTCATGGGAGGGCATTGAATTAAAGGGGGGGACCACACTCAAAGACGCCACATGTCGCGCTCTCGGCTGTCCTCACGTTCACAACCAAAAAGTGGTTCACATTTGAACCCACCCCTATATATATATATATATAGGTTAATTTGGATTCTCCCTAATCCCTGAGCCGTCCTCTCCGAATATGAATGGTTCAACGTCTAAAAAATCTATGAGCATGGAGATTTCAAAATGTATCCATAGAATTATTTGACTTGTAAATTTACATTTTAGTGTAGAAGATCTGAATATATTTTCATCTACAACGTATCAGTTGTAGATTCATAAAGAAAAAAAAATTATCTAGATAACCTTCTTTGGATTTGATAATTATGGCAATTTGTTGTGGCTGCAGTGGTTCTCTCTTGCAGCTACATTTTCTCTTGCAGTAACTGTCGGCGCTGCCTACCGACGTCTTCACCACCACTCCCAACGGCTGTGGTTGTACAAGGCAAACTTGCTTAGCATAGAGCGAGAATGCCAAAAAGTTTTCCTTGATTTACAAAAGATCCACGGGATGGCCAACCCGGCGGGGTTGATTTTTTTGACGCCGGTGGGTTGGGGCCGTGGGGGCGGTGTTCATTGCTACCCCGCTACCCCGTGACCACTTCCCCACTCAACAGGCTCGGTACTACTTTCACCTTAAGAGGGGAGCACCAAATGAGATATATAAAAATAAGAGTGAATTACATTGGTGGACTACATGGTTTACTTAAATTTTGGATTTGGTCTTTACAACAAACTATCTACATTTCTGGTTCTTAACTTTTCACTTAACAACGTTAGTTACCAACTATGGAAAAGAACTAACTCATATTTGAACCAACTATAAGGACAAAAAATGTTCTACTATAAAATTGTTATGCCCACGTTTTTTCCCCTGTTTTTTTTTTATTAAAAATACATTATGTATCCCATCATAAATCAAAGAGTAAAAAACAAATTTGGTCCCTGTTGTTTACCGAAAATAAATATTTGGTCACTACTATTTAAAAAATACAAAATTAACTAGTGCAGTATGCAAATTCTTGAGTTCAGACTTCTATTCAAACTTGTGATTATCCAAACTTAGAAAAATTGACTAAATACATATGGTCAACATGACCATATACACATATAAAATCAGTGTCTTAGTTTTTCGTTTTTAAAGTTTTTCTTGAACATGACCCTATACACACATAAAAACACACACGAAATCAGTGTCTTATTTCATGTATGAATATTTTGGATTATCCAATATTGATTACATGCAACTCAAGGGCAAGGGTCGAAAATATAATATTTGGATAGTGCTTCCCTATTCACGATCCAAAAAATTTTATCCGATTATTGTTTTAATCACACCCAGATTCCCATCGAGAGAGAGAGAGAAAGGAAAAACAAACAATAATATTAAGCAATATCTTAAACATTTATTTTCTCTAAGAGGATGATGACATTAAAGCATACCTATGATGCTTAAAACAAAATTAATCATAAAATCTGAACTTATCATTTTGTATATTTGTATATCTAGGGTAGGCGAATGATCGTAAGAGAACTTCAGTTAACAGCAAGAAGTGTGATAAATGGATTTGAACTTTTGATCTCCTAATCTCATGCCCTCCCATGAATTACATTTTAAAAGGCAATTGATCTGTTGTATCTTGATTCATCTCATCCTAATATGCATTCAACAGTTGATAACCACTACTCGCATTTCTTATGTTAACCTTGATCTTTTACTGAACACCAACCAACATCAGCTAATGGTAAGGCTATGAGATATTTTGTAAATGTTCTATAATACACGATAAAAGGTCTACACACATAGAAATAGTCAACAGACTTATAAATGTCAAAATTAGAGGCTAACGTTTACCTCTCATACCTCTGACTTGACTTTGGGTGTCATGTAGGGTTGCACAAGGAAAAGTATATACAGTAAGTCTAAAAACATTTACCGGTAAGAGTCGTCACCATTACTTACCGAGCAAGACTCTCAATCCTTCCAATTCCTCTTGCCAGATAAGATTTCTGGTGATGCTTATATGGGCCCAGTAAGGTAATTGGACCGATAAGCACATACCAAGCTAGGTGTTTAGTAAACAACCACTAAAACAAATTTACTTACAAAACATCGGTTGAACAGATACACAGAAAACCGTTGAACCCCTCATAGGTCAATCCCAGGTGGGGATATTCATCAAACATGCCTATATCAAGTGGGGTTTGTATACCATAAAGTCACATATCCAGGTAATATCTACATTATTGTCTATGGGGTTTCTATGCCATAGGTTGCCATTTACTTGTCACTTTCACTATATTCAAAATAGGTGGCGAGGAGTCGAAACCTTTAAGATGTATGAGATGATCAACTCCATTCCATTCCATTGTTCCATACAAGAAAACTCAAATGGGAATTCATTCCAATTCCATCTTTCTATTACTCTCCACTGCTTTACTCTTTCTCCTATCAACCTCTACTGCACTAGACACCATATCTGCAAACCAAACTTTAAAAGATGGCAACACTATCGTGTCATACGGTGGGATGTTTGAACTAGGATTTTTTAGCCTTGAAAACTCTAAAAAACGATACTTGGGGATATGGTACAAAAAGATATCAGTTTTTACTGTCGTATGGGTCGCCAACAGGGAGACACCAATCACCAATACATCCGGCGAGTTTAAAGTTGGTGGAGATGGAAACCTGATGGTTCTCAGTGGCGGCAATACTGTAATCTGGTCATCTAATTCCACGGTATCTGACCGGAATCTTAATCCGGTGGTACAGCTTCTAGAAACCGGAAATCTAGTTGAGTGGGATACAAGTAGCACCGAAAGAAGTCTCATTTGGCAAAGTTTTGATTACTTTGGTGACACATTGTTGCCAGGAATGAAATTTGGGAAGGATTTGGAAACAGGAAGAGAGAGGTATTTGATATCTTGGAAGAGTCCCGATGATCCTTCTCTGGGTCGATATTTAATTTGGGTAGACACAAATGGGTATCCGCAGATAAAGCGAAGTGAAGGTCGAGTTTTGCTATCGAGACTTGGACCGTGGAACGGTGTTGGGTTTAGTGGCCTTCCTATCGACGTAGCAAGTCTAATTTACTCGACCGAGTTTGTTGTCAACCAGAAGGAAATCTATTTTAGATACGAACTAATAAGTTCGATTGTTCAGAGGCTTCATTTCACGTGGGACGGCAAAGCTCTGCAGATGATTTGGATAGAGAGAACACAAGAATGGGTTGTTTATGCAGACATTGATGCAGATATTTGTGGTCGTTATGCAATATGCGGTCCTCATGGAAGCTGTAACATTGACAAGCGTCCCCCTTGTAGTTGTATCAAAGGTTTTGAACCAAAAATCCCGGAAGAATGGAAGGTATCTGATTGGTCAAGTGGGTGTCAACGTAAGACGCCTTTGAATTGTGAAAGTGGGGATGGATTTCAAAAAATATCAGGAGTGAAACTTCCAGATACACAAAGGTCGTGGTACAATTTGAGCATGACCCTTGGAGAATGTGAGATGGCCTGCAGAGAGAAATGCAATTGCACAGCTTATGCAAATTTAGATATCAGAAATGGCGGAAGTGGATGTTTGCTATGGTTTCATGAGCTGATGGATATCAGAGAGTATGATGTAGGTCAAGATCTTTACATAAGGTTAGCTGCCTCTGAGTTAGCAAAAGAAAACAAACAGAATGGAGTACTGACCAGAGTCCTGTTAGCTTCATCACCTGTGCTGCTTCTGTTTGCAATAGCGTATGCCTGTAGAAAGAAGAAGAAAAGGCTTCTTAGGAAAGAAAAAGGTAACTTTAATGAGTAATTTTACGTTTTTATAAATGAAACTAAAGCAATTATCGATACAAGTTGCATGTTTGTAGGAGTGTAATTTTGGCATATTTTCTTAATCATGATAAACTGAAAACATCTTTGTAGGAAACTGGTATGGTGTTGATAAAAAGATTACAAGCGTTCAAATGGAAGATCTTGATGAGCTGCCATTTTTTAGCCTAAGTAACGTAGCCAAGGCTACGGATAATTTCAGCATCAACAATAAGATTGGAGAAGGTGGGTTTGGTGCTGTTTACAAGGTAACTTAAGGTACTTTAGTAGAAGTGTAATATAAATTATATAGAATTGCGAGTAACATAAACTTATTGAACTTACTCATCTTAGGGTGTGTTGGATGATGGACGAGATGTGGCTGTGAAACGGCTTTCAGAAACATCCCAACAAGGGCTTGATGAGTTCAAGAACGAAGTCATCTGTATTGCCAAACTTCAGCATCGGAATCTTGTGAAGCTACTTGGATACTGCACTCATGGAAATGAATTGATTTTGATATATGAATACATGGCTAACAAAAGCTTGGACTCGTTTCTATTTGGTTAGATTCTCTCTCTATGATTTCACACAGTAACTTACTTTCACACCTTATTTCTTGCTGTTGTTGAGCTTCCTACCAAAGTAATGTTTGACTAATCAAGAAGTTCACTTTTGGCAGATGAAACCAAATGTTTGATGCTTGATTGGCCTCAGCGTTTTCACATCATCAACGGGATGGCTCGAGGTATTCTTTATCTACATCAAGATTCCCGCCTTCAAATCATCCATAGAGATCTCAAGGCAGCTAATATTCTGCTGGATGCTGATATGAACCCAAAAATCTCCGACTTTGGCCTCGCTAGAAAGTTTATAGGATTCGACAATGCTGCAAAAACAAAGAAGGTGGTTGGAACATAGTAAGAATCTGAAACCACTGGTCTATTGATTACACAAATTTTATCACCTGTTTTCTCAAGGAAAGGATGTAAATACCCTAATACTAATATGTAAATCTACTTGATTCAACATTGTTGCAGTGGTTACATTTCTCCGGAGTATGCAGTACATGGACGGTTCTCTACAAAGTCGGATGTGTTTAGCTTTGGTGTTCTGGTGTTGGAGATAGTGAGTGAGAAGAAAAACAGAGAATTTTTACATGAAGATCATAGCGACAATCTTCTTGGACATGTAAGTTTATCGGGTAGACTAGATTTTAGCTATGGAAACTAGTGCTTTCTTTAAAGAATGTCTTTATTTGGTTTATACTTATATGGATCTCGAGTTGATTCAGGCATGGAGACTCTACACAGAAGACAAGTTTATTGAACTCATGAGCTCATCTTTACGCAACTCATGCGTTGAGTCGGAAGTAGTACGAGCAATACATGTTGGATTATTGTGTGTGCAACATCATGCAAAAGATAGGCCAACTATGTTGTCTGTAGTTTTGATGCTGGTTAGCAAGAGTGCGTTGCCACCACCCAAACAGCCGGCTTTTTTCACCGGAGACAGAGAGAGCTATTGTGAACTTGACATTCATGCATCAGTTGATGAATGCACCATAACACAATTGTATGCTCGATAGGAACCATATGTTATGTCAAATGAAATACATATATAGATTCAAGGTTCACTCTTTGTGCCAACATATTTCATATAGAATCAATTTTTTTGAAACAGATTTCATATAGAATCAATTGATCATCATTGGTAATTAACGAAATGCTTATAAACAGTACATTTTATTAATCTATTATAGTCATTAGGAAACACTAGCATTAAATTTTAAAAAGAAAATCCAAAAAACAAATAGAAAAAAATCAACAATAATAAACAGAATTTTAAATTCTATAAAGTAATTGATGACAATTGTAGAAGAATTCATTAAAGTAAAAAAAATAAGAAAACACTAAATCATCAAAGCTATTCAATCCAATTTTGTCAAGGGAGACATCTTTTTTGGTGACAGACTACTAATGGAGATTGAAGAACAAAATAAAATAATAAATGAAGGATTAAAGATTTAGGATTTAGGATTTGTGTTTTAAAAATAAATTATAAAATGAACTTATTAAAAACAATTATATAATCTAATTATTAAATTAACAAAAAAAACTTAAATCATTTGTAAAAGCATGAGAAATGGAGAAATCATTAAGTTAGAGAGAACCAAAAGTTAAATAAATAAAACTTAAGAATTGAAGTAAACTTGTCGGTTATCACTACGCTCCATAAAAACTTGCTTGATTCAATTTATTAACTAATTTATATAGTCATTTAATTACACATAAAAATTATAATAATATTCTAAGTCCCCCCGATGATCGGAGGCACTGACACACCCCCAAAGCCAGCTCCGTTAAAGATACACCCCACCCAACAAAATTCTGGATTTGTAACTAATCTAACATGTATTTATAAAAAAGTCAAACATGTATAAAAAAAGTCAACCATGCGAGAGTACATGGAATGCTAAAGCCTAAATATCTAAAAAAAGCAAAAGGTCAAGATGGAAAAGTCCATGGACCTTGGAGTGTTGTTGGGGTTGGACGAGGAAAACTTTATGGTTAAAAGTCCAAGAATAAAATTTACAAAACCAGTCCCTAAACTACAATCCAATGTTTGAATTTAGTGACTCGATTTATAATTTTGTAGTTTTAACCAAAAAGCTCAAAATCAACGAAACAGCTTGGTCCCATGAAATATATATTAAGTAATCGCATAAAGTTTCTCCGTATATATCGATATGATATCTTGATTATATACCTCAAAAACTAGTTTCTATCATTTATTTGTATTTGTAGACAATATCAGAGTAGATGGTAAAAAAGCACTATAAAGACAGTTACGTATGAGAAATGAAATTTAGACCAGGAACTTTCTTTGCCCTAACATTCCTATATGAGTATGCAGTTCATGGAAGGTTCTCTACAAAGTTGGATGTATTTAGCTTTGGTGTTCTGGTGTTGGAGATAGTGAGTGGGAAGAAAAACAGAGAATTTTCACATAAAGATTCAAGGTTAATCGGGTAGACTACCTCTTAGCATCAGAAACTAGTGCTTTCTTTAAAGAATGCCTTTTTGGTATATACTTATATGGATCTCGGGTTGATTCAGGCATGGAGGCTATATAAAGAAGACAAGTCCATGGAGATCATGTGTGCATCTTTACACAACTCATGCATTGTGACGGAAGTTCTACGAGCAATACATGTAGAATTATTGTGTGTGCAACATCATGCAGAAGATAGGCCAACTATGTTGTCGGTGGTTCTGATGCTGGTTAGCGAGGGTGTGTTGCCTCAACCTAGACAGCCAGCTTTTTTCACTGGAGACAGAGAGAGCTATTGTGAAGTAGACGCTGATGCATCAGTTGATATATGCACGATAACATATTTGTATGCTAGATAGGAAGCGTGTGTTACGTCAAATACATAAACATATTTAAGGTGCATTCTTGTGTTCCTTATATGGCTGTTAATAGGTGTTTTATCCTACCATAAAAGTGCCAGGCCTGCTTAGGTGGTTGTACCTAAAAAGGTTGTGAGGTTGCGTTTTAATTTATGTAACAACTCATCTCACATGGATAGACAATGGGATTTGTGAGCTCCTTATAAGCCTCAAGTAGTGGCTACCAATAGTTTTCTCTTAGAAGATGGTAGGCAATAATAAAAAATTATTTGCTAGAACCAAGGAATTTACATCCTACCATTTGTGGATTTGAATACCATACAAAAACTCAAAGAATGAACCAAACGTATCATATGAATGGAATTTGGTCAATGAAATTGATCATTCCAATTCCTTTAAATTCCGCGAGATTTCAATGAGCATTTCTATAATCAATCATCATATAAGACATGTTCATTGTTATCATGCTTTAAGAAAAAATGCTAATATTTCTTTTTCTTAATAACAAAAAGAAGGGCACAGTTCAGAATGTATGTTTCTTAGTTCTTTTTCTTACTTTTTCTCCTTGTTTGTTTTATCTTCTCTCGCCTCTTTCTTTTAACTTTTAAGATTTTCTTTTTGAAATATATAATACTTCCATTTCGAGACTAGGGATCATGTGAGACTAAGCTCTTTTCATGAGACCATATTTTTATACTTGAAACTTCACATGTGAAGGTGACCTTTACACTCTTTTTACTTTACTCTCTTAAGAAAATAACTACTCCCAAGCTATTTCAACATACAATTTTTTATTTTAATTGTAGGATATAAAACCACGTTCAGAATTAAACAATTACAAGAACAAATCTTCGGAAAAAAAATATGCCAAGCCCAAGAGGTCATCGTCAAAGTCAAGACGTACCCATGAATTTTGGTTGGGTCAAATAAATGGTTATTAAAGGCATACACCCGAAAAGAGGCATTAAGAAAAAAGTCAAAAAATCGATTACATTATGGGCCCTTCCTTCACTATCCTATGTGCATGGTCTGGTGTTCCTGGTTCATAACTATTCCTTTCATAAGAGGGCTGGGCGTATACCTAGTTAATGCTTAGAGTAAGCTAAACACTTGGTCCCTATGGTTTATCAATTATAATACTTTTGTCCCTACAGTATTGGAAATACAGAAGGCAATTGTGGTTTGTAATAACGTCCAGGCTTGATTTCTCCCTCTAACGACCCTATTAATTAATAATTTAATAGACATGAGAGAGTACGATGAAAAGCAAGAACGTTATGCAAGAATGGCTGCAGTGGTTACATTTCTCCTGAGCATGCAGTAAATGGGTGTTTCTCTACAATTTACTCTATGTATTTTTTAAATCTCTAGCGTTTTGCATACTTACAAATGTGAAGTTTGGTTTGCTTCAGGCATGAAGACTCTATAAGGAAGCCAAAGCCATTGAAATCATCAGTGCATCCTTACACATCTCACGCATTGTGTCCGAAGTAATACGAGCAATACATGTTAGGTTATTATGTGTGCAACATCATGCAAAAGATAGGCCAGCTATGTTGTCAGTGGTTTTAATGTCGGTTAGCGATAGTGCGCACCTAAACAACCAGCTTTTTCCACGGAAGAAAGTTTTCATGAACATGACTCTGTTTCATTCCCAAGATAAATACATGATAACACACTATTGTACGCTAGATAGACGACATGCGTCATCCCTATTCTTCAGTTGTTTCAGTTTATCCTTTCACGATCCTAACCGCGGCTGCAACTCTGTCACTAACTATGTTCAGTTGATAGCTTCCAGGATGCTAATCATGGGACCAAACTTTTAGAGTGAAATACAAATTCAGCAACGACACATGAATTACGATCAATTTCTACCTTTGTCCATCAAAAAGATGACCTTTTGTCCCTTTTTCCGCTTTCGGAAGAACTACCTTTTGTAGTTTGTGATTCAACCTTAACCTAAAACCAATCCCTATCACCATCTGAACCAGAAAATTTTGGTCTCGATTTAAGCTGTGGTTGATAAGGCTACTGATTTGTGGCTAAACAACGGCTAATCTGTGACTATTTTTCAGTTATGAATGTTGTTTAAAGATCAAAAAAATGGTCTATGGACTTGTAATGTTGACATTGAATTATTTGACCTAGAATTTTAGATTGCAGTCTATAAAATCCAAATAAATTATCATCTATAATTAACCGAGAGGTAGATTAGATTCATCATAATTATTTTTTTGGAGTTACCAATGGTGTCAATTTGTTGTGGCTGCCGTAGTTTCCTCTTAGCCGTCGCCACCGTGACTGCAGTCTTGTAGTTGCCGTCGCCGCTGCATTCCCTCCGTCACCACCAACCACCGTTCGGTACTCCGCGTGTGATAGAGAGAGGGATAGAGAACGGTTAGCTTCCATTGAATTAAAGCTTACGAGAAAAAGGTGCTTGTGGGAGTGCTTATTTGGGGCGTTTTTGACTTATTTGATCTTAAAAGTTACTATTTTTTTGACTAAATAACTTAATTGCACTAGCGGTCCTTACTTTAAAATAATTATAGATTGTAGTATTGTACTATTGGTTCCCCGTTCCCAAACCTTAACTTCATGTCAAATCAATGTGGAAAAACCACATGGACCAATATTACAATATAGTGTAAACCATAGGGACCAATAGTGCAATATAATGTAAACCATAGGGACTATTTTTATAATTGTTTTAAACTAGGAACCAATAGTGCAATTATGTGTAAACCACATAGACCAAATATGTAATTTACTCAAAACATTATGTGGAATATGTTGCGGCAATTTGTTGTGGTTGACGTAGCTCTCTCTCTCTTAAACATTTATTTTTTCTAAGAGGATGATTACATTAAAGCATATCTATGATGCTTAAAACAAAATTAATCATAAAATCTGAGCTTATCATTTTGTATATTTGTATATATAGGGTAGGCGAATGATCGTACGAAAACTTGAGTTAACAACAAGAAGTATGATAAATAGATTTGAACTTTTGATCTTCTAATCTCATGCCCTCCCATGAATTACATTTAAAAGGCAATTGATTTGTTGTATCTCGATTTATTTCATCCTAATATGCATTTAACGTTTGATAACCACTACTCGCATTTTTTATGTTAACCTTGATCTTTTACTGAACACCAACCAACATCAACTAATGGTAAAGTTATGACATATTTTGTGAATGTTCTATAATACACGATAAAACGGTCTACGCACGTAGAAATAGTCAACAGACTTACAAATGTCTAAATAAGAGGCTAACGTTTACCTCTTCTACCCTGAGGCTCTGACTTGACTTTGCGTGTCATGTAGGGTCGCACAGGGAAAAGTATATCCAGTAAATGTAAAAACATTTACAAACATCTACACACATTAAGATTTTTGTTAAATAGGTACAACTCTAGGATGGATCAAAGATCCAAAAAAAATTGTCCCTTTTTGCTAACTTCCATGCTTTCTAAGGAATCTCTAGTTTTTTTTTAACTGATTTTCAAGGAAAGTTTAGGACTTTTTCAGTTTTTGTGATCGATTTAAAGAACTTTTCTTTGATCTAAAATGACTTGTTTCTTTGGATGATGTTCCTCATGCTTTCTAATATCTCAGAGCACTACTCAAAGTTTAGGAGGTACACCTGTTGCACGTTGCACACTGAAGGTCCGTTAACCCAAATTCTTACCCAGTAAGCGTTTACCAGTAATATTCAACATTATAACTTACCTTAGAGTAAAATTGTAGTTAATCAAAACGGTGTTGTATGCAATAATTTACCAAGCACTTACCGGTAAGAGTTGTCACCATTACTTACCGAGCTAGACTCTCAATCCTTCCAATTCCTCTTACCAGATCAGATTTATGGTGATGTTTATGTTTGCCCGGTAAGGTAATTGGACCAATAAGCACATAGCAAGCTAATTGTTTAATAAACAACCGCTTATACAAATTTACTAAAAAAAATCGGTTGAACAGATACACGAGAGATACACGAGACAGGCTGAACCCCTCAAAGGTCAACCCCAGGTGGGAATATTCATCAAACATGCCTATATCAAGTGGGGTTTCTATACCATAAAGTCACATATCCACATAATGCCTACAATATTGTCTATGGGATTTCTATACCATAGTTCGCCAATTACTTGTCACTTTCTCTATATTCAAAATAGGTGGCGACAACCCCAGTAAGATGTATAAGATGATCAACTCCATTCCATTCAATTGTTTCATACAAGAAAAGTCAAATGGGAATTCATTCCAATTCCATCTTTCTATTATTCTCCATTGCTTTATCATTTCTTCTATCAACCTCTACTGCAGTAGACACCATATCTGCAAACCAAACATTAAAAGATGGCAGGACGATCGTATCACAAGGTGGCATGTTTGAACTGGGATTTTTTAGCCTCCAAAACTCCAAGAATCGGTATTTGGGAATATGGTACAAGAAGATATCAGTTTTTACCGTCGTATGGATTGCCAACAGGGAGACACCGATCACCGATACATCCGGAGAGTTTGAAGTCAGCAAAAATGGAAACCTGGTGCTTCTCAGTGGTGGCAATACCCTAATCTGGTCATCTAATTCCACCGTATCAGACCAGAATCTTAATCCGGTGGTACAGCTTCTGGAAAGCGGAAATCTAGTTGTGTGGGATACAAGTAGCACCAAAAGAAGTCTCATTTGGCAAAGTTTTGATTACTTCGGTGACACATTGTTGCCAGGAATGAAATTTGGGAAGGATTTCAAAACAGGAAGAGAGAGGTATTCGATATCTTGGAAGAGTCCCGATGATCCTTCTCCAGGTCGATATATGTTTTGGGTAGACACAAATGGGTATCCACAGATAAAGCACAGTGAAGGTCAAGTTTTGCTATCGCGACTTGGACCGTGGAACGGTCTCGGGTTTAGTGGCCTTCCTATCGAAGTACCAAATCCAATTTACAAAAGCTACTTTGTTGTTAACCAGAAGGAAATCTATTACAAATACGAACTTTTGAGTTCGGTTGTTCAAAGGATACATTTCACATGGGACGGCAGGACACTGCAAATGCACTGGATAGAGAGAACACAAGAATGGGTTGTTTATGCAGACATTGATGCAGATATTTGTGGTCATTATGCAATATGCGGTCCTTATGGAAGCTGTAACATTGACAAGCGTCCCCCTTGTAGTTGTATCAAAGGTTTTGAACCAAGAATCCCGGAAGAATGGAAGGCATCTGATTGGTCAAGTGGGTGTCAACGTAAGACGCCTTTAAATTGTGAAAGTGGGGATGGATTTCAGAGAATATCAGGAGTGAAACTTCCAGATACACAAAGGTCATGGTACAATTTGAGTATGACCCTTGGAGAATGTGAGATGGCCTGCAGAGAGAAATGCAATTGCACAGCTTATGCAAATATAGATATCAGAAATGGTGGAAGTGGATGTCTGCTATGGTTTGATAAGCTGATGGATATCAGAAAGTATGATGTAGATCAAGATCTTTACATAAGGATAGCTGCCTCTGAGTTAGCAAAAGAAGACGAACAGAATGGAGTAATGACCATAGTCCTGTTAACTTCATCAGCTGTGCTGCTTCTGTTTGCAATAGCATATGCCTGTAGAAAGAAGAAGAAAAGGCTTCTTAAAAAAGAAAAAGGTAATTTCAATGAGTAATTTATGTTTTTATAAATGAAACTGCAGCAATTATCCATACAATTTGCAAGTTTATAGGAGTGTAGTTTTGGCAGATTTGCTTAATCATGAGAAACTGAAAACGTCTTTGTAGGAAACCGGTATGGTATTGATAAAAAGAATACAAGCGTTCAAATAGAAGATCTTGATGAGCTGCCATTTTTTAGCCTACGCGAAGTAGCCAAGGCTACGGATAATTTCAACATCAACAATAAGATTGGAGAAGGGGGGTTTGGTCCTGTTTACAAGGTAACTAACGCTACTTTAATAGAAGTGTAATATAATTTGAATAGAATTGCAAGTAATTTAAAATTATTGATCTTACTCATCTTAGGGTGTGTTGGATGATGGACGAGATGTGGCAGTGAAACGGCTTTCAGAAACATCCCAACAAGGGCTCGATGAGTTCAAGAACGAAGTCGTTTGTATTGCGAAACTTCAGCATCGGAATCTTGTGAAGCTTCTTGGATACTGCACTCATGGAAATGAATTGATTTTGATATATGAATACATGGCTAACAAAAGCTTGGACTCTTTTCTGTTTGGTTAGATTCTCTCTTTTCTGTTGTTGAGCTTTCTGCCAAACTAATTTTGACTAATCATCCGGTTCACTTTTGGCAGATGAAATCAAATGTTTGATGCTTGATTGGCCTCAGCGTTTTCACATCATCCATGGGATGGCTCGAGGTATTCTTTATCTACATCAAGATTCTCGCCTTCAAATCATTCATAGAGATCTCAAGGCAGGTAATATTCTGCTGGATGCTGACATGAACCCAAAAATCTCCGACTTTGGCATTGCTAGAAAGTTCATAGGGTTCGATAATGCTGCAAAAACAAAGAAGGTGGTTGGAACATAGTAAGAATCTGAACACATGGTCTATTAATTACACAAATTTTATCACCTGTTTTCTCAATATAACGGATGTAAATAATACCCTAATACTAATATGTCAATTTACTTTATTCAAAATTGTTGCAGTGGTTACATTTCTCCGGAGTATGCAGTACATGGACGGTTCTCTACAAAGTCGGATGTATTTAGCTTTGGTGTCCTGGTGTTGGAGATAGTGAGTGGGAAGAAAAACAGAGAATTTTCACATGAAGATCACAGAGACAATCTTCTTGGACATGTAAGTTAATCGGGTAGACTACCTCTTAGCATCAGAAACTAGTGCTTTCTTTAAAGAATGCCTTTTTGGTATATACTTATATGGATCTAGGGTTGATTCAGGCATGGAGACTCTACAAAGGAGACAGGTCTATTGAACTCATGAGCTCATCATTACGCAATTCATGCATCATGTCTGAAGTACTACGTTCTATACATGTCGGGTTATTGTGTGTGCAACATCATGCAGAAGATAGGCCAACTATGTTGTCGGTGGTTCTGATGCTGGTTAGCGAGAGTGTGTTGCCTCCACCCAGACAACCAGCTTTTTTCACCGGAGACAGAGAGAGCTATTGTGAACTTGACGTTGAAGCATCAGTTGATGAATGCACGATAACACAACTGTATGCTAGATAGGAAGCATGTGTTATGTCAAATACATATACATATCCATGGTGCATTCTTGTGTTCCTTATATGGCTATTAATAGGTGTTCTATCTTACCATAAAAGTGCCAGGCCTGCTTAGGTGGTTGTACCTCAAAGGTTGTGAGGTTGCATTTTAGTTTATCTAACAACTCATCCCACATGGATAGACAATGGGATTTATGAGCTCCATAAAAGCCTCAAGTAGTGGGCTACGGATAGTTTTTTCTTAAAAGCCGGTAGGAAATAATAAAAATTCAGGGAATTTACATCCTATCATTTGTGGAATTCAAATATTATACAAAAAATCAAATAACGAACCAAACGTATAAATGGAATTTGGTTAATGGAACTGATCATTCCAATTCCTTTAAATTCTGAAAAAATTGCAAAGAGCCATTTCTATAATCAATTATCATATAAAACATGTTCTTTGTTATCATGCTTTAAGAAAAAATACTTATAGTTCTTAATAACAAAAAAGGGCACAGTTCAGAATGTATGTTTCTTAGTTCTTTTTCTCCTTGTTTGTTTTATCTTCTCTCATCTCTTTCTTTTAATTTTTTTTAAAAAAATACATAATACTATTTCGAGACTTAGGACCATGTGAGACTAAGCTCTTTTTATGAGACCCGTGAGACCATATTTTTACACTTGAAACTTCACATGTGAAGGTAACCTTTACACTCTTTTAAGAAAATAACTACTTCCAAACTATTTCACATTCAATTTTTTATCTTAACTGTAAGATAAAAGACCAGGACAACAACCTCCTAACTACTATGAGTTAAGCAACTAATGGACAGACCAGACCGCATCGTTCAGCATTAAACAGTTACAAGAACAAATCTTTGAAAAAAAATCATGCCAAGCTCAAGACCAAGAGGTCATCGTTAAAGTCAAGACGTGCCCCTGTATTTTGGTTGGGTCAAAATTAAACGGTTAATGAAGACATACACCTAAAAAGCGACATTAAAAAAGAAAGTCAAAAAATCGATTAAATTATAGGCCCTTCCTACACCATCCTATGTGGATGTCTACCTAGTTCATAACTATTCCGTTTATTAGAGGGCATTTACCTAGTTAATGCTTAGAGTAAACTAAAAACTTGGTCCCTATGGTTTGTCGGTTACAATACTTTTTGTCCCTACAGGTTGGAAAATACAAAAGGCAATTGTGGTTTGTAAGAGCGTCCAGATTTAATTTCTTCCTCTAACGACCGTGAAAACCCCCTATTGATTATTTACTTCATCTTTTAAAGAGAATGAATGCCCTTCTTTTAACAGGATTTTTGTAATGGCCATTAGAAAGAGGAACCAAATTTAGACACTTTTGCAATTTGAAACCATAGAAACAAAAGATTTATAACCGATAAACCACATGGACCAAAATTGTAGTTCACTCTTATCTTCATTTAACATGAACTATCTGTATCAGTACAATAAAAAAAATTGAATTATGGGAACATGTAGTTGCTGATGATTTAATGAAATAAGGTAAATGAAATGATTATGATAATATAATAAATCCAATTGATAAGATACAAACAGTCATGATAGTTTTGCCAAGGATGGTTATTTTATAAAATTTGGGGGGAATTTCCAACAAGTCTCTAATGTCTAATTGCCTATATATACACTAAAATTCATCAGATGTCCACCATCTTCATCCAAGTCTCTTATTAATAAGATTGGTGAGGATGGTTTTGGTCCTGTTTATAAGGGAACTTACTAATATTGAATAAAAAGCAAAGAGTACCACCATTTGGAAATAGAAATTCAGATAAAGTAAATATAAAAATGATAGTGTCATAAACTAACCTTAATCTCTTAGGGTTTGTTGGATGATGGACGATCACGGCTCTCTGAAACATCCCAACAATGGCTTGATGAATTCACGAATGAGGTCTTGTGTATTGTAAAACTTCAGCACCAGAACCTTATGAAGCTTCTTGGATACTGCATTCATGGAAATGAACTGATTTTGATTTATGAATACATGGCTAACAAAAGTTTGGACTCATTTCTATTTGGTTGGACACTCTTTAAAGCCTTACTTCCACACTTTGTGTAATAATGTTGTTGAATTCGGACGTAAATCTGTGAAATATATACATGGACTAAGTATTTCATATTGGGCAGATGGAAACAAGAAGTTTAATGCTTGACTGGCCTCAAAGCTTTCACATTATCAAAGGTATGGCTCGGGGTATTCATTATCTACATCAAGATTCCCGCCTTCAAATCATCCACAGAGATCTCAAGGCAGGTAATCTTTTGCTGGACGGTGATATGAATCCAAAAAATATCCGATTTTGGCCTTGCTCGAATGTTTGTAGGAACAGATGCCATGGCTAAGATGAAGAAGGTGGTTGGAACATAGTACAAATCTCTAAAGCCATGGCCTTCTTGTTTAATGTTAAGGCCATCCTTTGTCGAAGCCGGGTAGCCTTCGGGTGGATGCAAGCCGACGGCTTGTTTTAACAACACCGCCGCGTGAACCTTCGGCTTGAGGAGAAACGGTTTCTCCAAGCCGTTGTGTTTCGACCGTTACCCCACCCCCCCCCCCACCCTCCAACGGCTACTTTTTGTTTTTTTTTTTTCTTTTTTTCTTTTTCAAATTTCAATATTATATATACTACACAACTCTCTACACACAACTCTCTGTCTCTACACACAACTCTCTACACATCCAAATGGATTCACAAAAGACTCCGAAACAAAGAAAAAGTTCAAGCCGACAAACCCAAACCCAACCGATGCCGACAAACCCAAACCCAACCGATGCCGACAAACCCAAACCAAACTTTGAGTTCCGTCGGTTCATATATACCACAAATGCCGAGTCCCACATATCTCGCCCGCAATACGGATTGGGTCATCCCGCCATCCGCCGCCATATATGATCCGAATTTTTTTAAGACAAACATTCCGCAATACGGAATGAGCCATGGTAATCTTTTACCGATGATGGCTCAATCCTTTACGGGAATGCTCACTCAATCGAGTCCCATGGCGTCTCAATCAACTCCAACTCCGACACCGATGCCAAATATAAACGAGCCCCGAGATAGAAAAGAAAGCTCGCCCGAATTTGATGAGGTACCCGAAACACAACCAACGCCACCGCCATCCTCACCACCACCATCGGGCACGAACAAAAAAGGCAAAGGCAAAGGCAAAGCCAATTCCCCGAAAGACGGGAAAAGAAAGTTCCCCGACCGGGCGGCGCCGAAAGCGTGGACACCCGTGGAGGAGGTTGAGTTGGCGAAGGCATGGGTGGCGACGTCGGAGGATTCCGTAGTAGGTAACAATCGTACGCAAGGTATTTTATATATGGATTGTGTCATTTTGTCAATATAACGCAACTTACGAACTTCTAATTTTTTTCATGTAGATGATTTTTGGGATACGGTTCGACTATCTTTCGAGCATCGCACGGGATGCCCACCAAAATACCGCACCGTGCATCAAATAAGGAGCAAATGTGTAGCGTTGGGCAAAGTTGTCCTACAATTTTCCAACATCTACAACAACGTAAAATCGCAACGTAAAAGCGGCGAGGGTGACAACGACGGGTTAACAAAGGCTCGCTTCCGTTACAAAGAAGAGCACAAGAAGGCTTTTCATCACGAACATGTTTGGGATGTGCTCAAGGGGGCCGAGAAATACATGCGCACACCTCTCATAGGTGCCACCTCTCGTCCCAAACGATCAAAGACTTCCGAATCCGCGACGCCCACCACCGACGCTTCCGACGCACACGGTCCTTTCGATGTCGATGTCGATGAGGAGGACGAAAACGAAGAAGAAGAGAAGCGTCCACGACCCATCGGAAGAAACGCGGCGAGAGCTTCGGCATCGGCTTCTACGGGAGGCGCCTCGAGCGAATACGTCTCCGGGTTGTTTCGCGAGTTAACGACGCTCAACACGACATCTCAAGAAATACTCGATCAAAAACGAAGGGATTTGGACTTGCGCGAAAGAGATTTGAGGTTTCGTGAATCGGAGGCGGAGGATAAGAAGCAACGGCGAGACTATAGGTTTTACATATCGCCGCATGCGCATCTTTCGGGCGGTGCGTTACATACAACGTTGCAAATGAAAGAGGAGCTACGAAAAAAATATGGATGGACGCCTCTCGATTGATTTTTAGTTTTTAATTTTTTAGATTTAACGCAATTTTTAGTTTTAAATTTTAAGTATCACAATTTTAATTTTAATTTGATTGTAGCGTTTTTATTTTTAATTTTTAATGTTAGTATTATTTTTATTTTCAATTTTAATGTAATTTTTTAATTTTTATTATTAATATTTTAAAATTAATTAAAATGAATTTTGATGGAGTGGGTTGCAGTGGGTCGACAGTGGATGAAATGGGTAGTTTTGGGTAGTTTTGTGGAAAGCTGATGTGGCGCTGATGTGGCAGCTGAAACCATTGGGTTGCAGTGGGTCGACAGTGGATGGCCTAACACTTTTTTTCCTAATACAAGAGGAAAATAAAAACACAATAATCCAAAATTTTATTTCGTTGAATTTGCTGCAGTGGTTACATTTCACCTGATTATCAGTACACGGGGGTTTCTCTACACACTTGGATGTATTTAGCTTTGGGGTTCTTGTGTTGGAGGTAGTGAGTGGAAAGAAAAACAGAGGCTTTTGTCATGATAGTCATGGCAAGAACCTTCTCGGACATGTAAGTTATTTGGGTGTACTTCACAATTTACTCTATGTATTCTTTAGATCTCTCTCTTTCTGCATGCTTATAAATATGAAGTTTGGTTTGCTTCGGGCATGGAGACTATAAAAAAGACAAAGCCATTAAAATCATGAGTGCATCCTTACACAACTCATGTGTTGTCTTGGAAGTAGTACGAGCGATACATGTTGGGTTATTATGTGTGCAGCATCGTGCAGAAGATAGGCCGCCAACTATGTTATCAGTGGTTTTGATGCTGGTTAGCGATAGTGTGTTGCCTCCACCTAAACAACCAGCTTTTTTCACGGAAGAAAGTTTTCACGAACATGACTCTGTTTCATTCCCAAGATGAATACATGATAACACTAATGTACGCAAGATAGACAACATGTGGCATCCCTATTCTTCAGTTGTTTCAGTTTACCCTTTCAATATCCTAACCGCGGCTGCAACCCTGTAACTAACTATGTTCAGTTGATAGCTTCCAGGATGCTAATCATGGGACCAAACTTTCAGATTGAAATACAAAATCAGCAATGACACATGAATTAGGATCAATAATTTCTAATTTTGTCCATCAAAAAGATGACCTATTGTCCCTTTTTCTGCTTTCAGAAGCACTACCTTATGTAGTTTGTGCTTCAACCTTAACCGAAAACCACTAATCCCTCTGACCATCTGAACCAGCAAACTTTGGTCTCGATTTAAGGTGTGATTGATAAGGCTACTGATTTGTGGCTAAACAACGGCTAATCTGTGACTAATTTTCAGTTATGAATGTTGTTTAAGGATCAAAGAAATTGGTCTATGGACTTTGTAATGCTCATATTCAACTATTTGACCTAGAATTTTAGATTGCAGTCTAGAAAATCCAAATAAATTATCATCTACAATTATATTTATCATAATTTTTTGTGGAGCTACCTTTTTCTGCATTAGCAAATGGTGTCAATTTGTAGTGGCCTCTTTGCCGTCGCCACCCTGACTGCAGTCTTGTAGTTTCCGTTGCCGTCGCCGCTGCAGTCCCTCCGTCACCACTCACCACCGTTCGGTACTCTGCGTGTGATAGAGAAGGGGGAAAGTGATAGGAATAAAGCTTCCATCGAACTTGTAAAGACGATATGACGAGAAAAAGGTCCTTTTTGGTAAAAGAAAAGGTTTACTAATTTAGGGGGTGTTTGGGAGTAGTTGTTTGTTTGGGGTAGTTTTGACTTATTTCATCCTTATAAGTTATATTAACAATCCAAATATGATCATCTATTTGATAGGGAAGATTTCTATACCTATGAAGTAAATAATTTATTTTTAGAAGTTATGTTAGGGTGTTTGGATGGGTATTTTGAAAAGCTGTTTATTTCATACTTTGAGAAGCTTATATAAGTTGTTTTTTTAAGGCTTTGTTTGGAAAGCATAAGCTAGCTAATAAGCTAGCTTATAAGCTAGTTCATCCAAACATGTACCAAGAAGCTAGCTTATAAGCTAGCTTTTTAAAACGCTACTTTGAGTAGCTTATGAGGAGCTTATTGTAGCTTTTTCCAATTATACCCTTATTAATATTAATTATTAAATTCAAATATACCCTTTTTGGTCATTTTACATACTCATAAGCTAGTTTTTGCCAAACATAATTTGTTCCAACAGCTAGCTTATCAGCTACTAGCAAGCTTATCAATCAACAGCTAGCTTATAAGCTACGCTTGCCAAACATAGCCTAAAAGTCACTTCCATCTAACTTATAAGAAACTCCTTATTAGTTTTGGGAAATGGGAACCAAGTTACAATCATACCCTTGATTTTGTAACCCTATTTTTATATCATCGGATATCATTGCCTCTTCTCCCTTCTCCCTTTTCCCTTCTCCCTTCTCCGGCGACACCAAGCGATATCAAGTTGATCTCTTCTCCGGTGACACCAACACCAAGCTTATCTGCTTTTTGGTTGATTTGTTTCATGTTTCATCGTATCTGTTTCTGTTTTATGCATCAACAGTTGAAAAGTCATAAGCTGAATTTGCCAATAATATGAAAGTATGTCATTTTTGGTCATTTTATACAAATAAGTTGAATTTGTCAAACACTAAAAAACAACTTATCAGCTTATAACTTTCCGGTACAACAATAAGTTAATCCTAGCACTTTAATCACCCGTCAATAAAAGCGGGCTTTGACCGGATCACCCTCCTTTAATCATCTCCACCCTCCATGAATCGCGTCAATCCTCCGTGATCGCGTCCGTGGTAACTGAATCGCGTCAACCCTCCATGAATCGCGTCAACCCTCGTGATGGCTGAAAATCGCCATCGCGTTTTCTTAAATTGACATTGTTCTTGTATGAACTCATCTCTTATTTTAACAATCTTAACCTTAATTATATTAATAAACTATTCAATAAAGTAATATTTCTCTCCCTTCTACATTTTAATTCAATGTATTTTATTGGTGGAAAATGAATAAAGTATTATTTTTTTTTAATAAAGTTTTAGATATTTCTCTAAATTTAGAGATTTTTACAATCTCTCCTTTATTTTTTCTATTTTAGCATTCAATATAGCACAGATGTTAGAGCAAAAAATTGCTAAAATATTTTCTCCAGTTTAACATAGTCATTGGGAGATGTTTTCTTATGACCAATTTTTGTTAGAGCTCTTGGTTGACGGTGCTTAGAAACCGATCAACCCGATCAAGGTTAATTTAACTTGAAAAATAAAAATCTAAGGAACCATAATCAGACTCTTCATGCCAAATCATAAATAAGATGAACAATTAAGACATAAATATAATAATATCAAACAAAATATCATATTGGTCCACTATCTTACAACTATACATTGTTCCTGTAAAAACTAACAATTATACATGAAAAGTCAAGCATAATAATGTAGAACTCACAAGCGTACTCTAGCAAATTAGGTTAATATCAATTATAGATTCATGCTAATCGTAATTTAATCTCATCTAACTAAAAATACTCAGAATTTCAATCATTTTTTATTTTTGTGCCTAGACAAAGCTGACTTTCAAAACCTAATTTAATTTCACTTCCATTTTTCGATATTGACAATTGATCCCATTCACAAAGAACAAATTGGACGTCCAACTTAACTTATTGAAATGTTCATAACTAACCCCTCATCTTTCATAAAGCGTCAAAAAGAGTTTGTACCGAATCCAGTTTTGGCAATGACATGACATCTCCGTAGTCCATTGATAAACTAAACTGGCCCCTTATCTTTGAGTTTTATCATTTCACTCCTAATCTTTCACAACTATTTGGCATTGTTCCTTATCGTGGCCAAATTGGCATATAATCTTATCGTAGAAAAATAGTGTACCATGAACCTTTTTTCCTAAACGGACATATATAGTTATATACTAGGTTTACTTTATAAAAGAATATTCACTTTTATATTGTGTATATGTAGGTACATAGTTATAGTTTTCACAAAAACATCTTCACTTAATTTCCCCTTCAAATATGATGTACGAGATATGTTTGGTTTTTTTATATGTGTGAGATTGTGGAAAACCCGATGATGTGGGTTGCGTGTATTGATACCAATATATAGATACAAAAGATACAAGAGGGTCCCTGAACTATACAATATTTAACACACCCCCGTAGTTTGATCGGGAGGTAAATGAATGTTCAAACTATCTCTAAAATCTAGAAACAAACTCGTAGGTAGACCCTTTGTAAAAATATCAGCATACTGATAAGCAGATGGAACATGCAAAACAAGCACATGACCAATCGCAACACGCTCCCTAACAAAGTGTAAATCTATTTCCACATGCTTGGTTCTCTGGTGCTGAACAGGGTTAGATGCTAGATACATGGCACTGACATTATCGCAGTAGACAACAGTGGCACGAGAGAGGGGACAACACAACTCGAGAAGGAGATTTCGTAACCAAGCAGTTTCAGCAACTACATTGGCTATCCCCCGATACTCGGCCTCGGCACTAGAGCGGGAAACAACATGCTGCCGTTTGGAGGACCAAGAGACGAGATTGTCACCAAGATAGACACAAAACCCTGAGGTGGACCGACGTGTGTTAGGACAACTGGCCCAGTCGGCATCCGAATAAGCAACCAAGCGATCAACGGCTGACGCCTTAAGATGAAGACCATGAGACAGAGTACCTTTTAAATACCGTAGAATGCGTTTAAGCGCATTGAGATGCGGAAGACGCGGGTCATGCATGAAGAGACAGACCTGTTGGACGGCATAGGCAATATCAGGACGAGTAAAGGTCAGATACTGCAAGGCACCAGCAAGGCTTCGATATAAGGTGGGATCAGGAACAGGCTCACCATCAACAGCAAGCTTTGTTTTGGTGTCAGCCGGAGTGCTGCAGGGATTGCACGAGACCATATCAGCTCGTGCTAGAATCTCCTGAGCAAAGGCAGATTGAGAAAGAAAGAGTCCGGACTTACTACGCGATGCAGCGATTCCTAAGAAAAAGGATAACGGACCCAGATCGGACATGGGAAACTCAGAAGATAGCTTAGAGATAACCATGGAAATAAGAGTGGGAGAGGAGGCAGTAAGAATAATGTCATCGACATAAAGAAGGAGGTAGATAGTATCAGATCCGCGATGATACGTGAAAAGAGAGGTGTCAGTCTTACTGCTAAGAAAACCTAAAGAGGAAAGGTAGACAGCAAAACGATGATACCACGCACGGGGGGCCTGCTTAAGGCCATAAAGAGCCTTGCGTAGACGACAGACATGATCGGGAAAAGAACTGTTGACATAGCCTGGAGGCTGACGCATGTAAACAGTCTCAGTGAGATCACCATGAAGAAAGGCATTCTTAACATCAAGCTGATGAATAGGCCAGTGGCGGGAGATGGAGATGCTGAGAACCGTACGAATAGTGGCAGGTTTGACAACGGGACTGAAAGTGTCATCAAAGTCCAGACCGGGTTGCTGTGAGAAACCCTGAGCAACAAGACGGGCTTTGTAACGCTCAAGACGTCCATTGTTGTCGAACTTATGGCGAAACAGCCAACGATTGCCAACTATGTTAGCATCAGAGGGTTTAGGAACAAGATCCCACGTGTAGTTAGAAATAATGGCAGATATTTCAGCATCCATGGCAGCCCGCCAATGAGGGTCACACATGGCCTGAGCAGCAGACCGAGGAATAGGAGAGATGTCATTGGTGACGGAAAGGTTGAAGATCTGTTTAGGCTTAAGGGAGCCTGTGCGCGAACGAGTGGTCATCGGATGACCGGAGGTAGTAGCCGGGGCAGGGGGCTGAGAAGGCGCAGCAGCGGAAGAAGAGGAGGTAGTAGTACTAGATTCAGGTGGAGTTACGACAACATCGGGAATAGGAGTTAGAGAAGGTGGAGGATCGTCAACATCAAACGAGTCGTAGTCCTCGGAGGAGGGGCGAGGCTGAAAGTCAGGGAAAGGAAAATGCGTTTCATCAAAGACGACATGACGCGAGATGATTACCTTTTGAGTGAGAAGATCCAGACAACGATACCCACGGTGATCAGTGCTTGGACCAAGATAGACACAGGCAGAGGATCGCGGGGCAAGCTTGTGAGGTGCAGTGGGTGCGGTGTTTGGATAGCAAAGACAACCAAAGACACGCAGATGGGAGTAGGTAGGAGAGAAACCAAAGAGTACCTCAAATGGTGTTTTGTACTGGATGGTAGTGGACGGAAGCAGGTTAAAGGTGTGAACCGAAGAAAGGAGAGCCTCAACCCAGAACTTGGGCGGGAGAGAAGCTTGGATGAGGGACGTGCGAAGGGTATTGTTGATGGTGCGAATGGTGCGTTCAGCTTTTCCATATTGTGGAGACATATAGGGACAAGAAAAGCGCATTTTGATGCCATGAGTTTTAAAAAAATCCAGGAAGGGTTGGTTGTTAAACTCACGACCGTTGTCACATTGAAAAAGCTGGATGTCCGTTTTAAATTGATTTAGAACATAAGCACGAAACGTTTTAAAAACATCAAACACCTCAGATTTGGCACGTAAAGGAAACACCCATAAGAAGTGAGAAAAATCATCCAAAAAAAGAACATAATATTTGAAACCACTCAAACTAATAACAGGTGAAGTCCATAAATCAGAATGAATAAGTTCAAACACACGAGAAGTTTTAGTAGTAGATAAAGAAAAAGGTAAACGACAACGTTTTCCTAACTGACACGCATGACATAAAGCAGAAGATTGACTAGAGCAAGCAATGAACTTGCGGGACACAAGAAACTGGAAGATAGCAGCACCCGGATGACCAAGCCGTCTATGCCAGACGTCAAAGGAGACAGCAACGTTAGCCGAGGCAAGAGTAGACCGAGGTGCAGGAGGGAGAACTGGATAAAGATCATGATGATCGTTGTCGCAACGCTGGAGAAAAGACCATGTTTTAAGATCCTTCACAGTGAAACCAAAGGGGTCAAACTCAACAGAAACAGAATTATCTATGGTAAAGCGACGAACAGAGATAAGGTTTTTGATGAGTTTATCAGAAACTAAAACATTATTAAGATGAAGAGGGTAAGAGGAATAGGGTAAAGTACAGTGACCAATGTATCTGGCAGGAACCATAGCACCATTACCAACCTGTATGAAATTAGAGTTACAAGGAGTTAGAGAGTGCATTGTACCTTGATTGAATGTCATATGCCTGGTTGCACCCGAATCCATGTAAAAGTTGTTGTCCTGAGGCGCCTGAACAGACATAGCCTAAAACACAGAAGATAAATCAGTATACTGCGGCTGACTGAACTGAGAGGCATGTCCACCAAAGGAAGGCTGAGGAGGCAGTGGCACAGGTGTGGACGGCTGCATGGGCTGGCCGTACGGAGGCGGAACGGGCACTGAGTGTGGAGACTGATGTTGCCCATAAAGGTACGGAGATGACGGCACTGGCGACGGATGAAAAGTATGCGGTGAGGGATGCTGAGGGGCACTGAACATCGTCGGGGATGGCTGAGGAGCCCCTGTCCCAAAGGCGTGCACAGGAGGTGCACCAAGAAGGCCTGGCTGAGCTGGTGGAGCATGAGGAGAAGCCCCAAAGTAGGCCTGAGAGTGACCCTGGTTACCTGCAAAGGAGTGAGAGCTCGCAGAAACATTAGTATTACCCCCCCCCCCTTTGGAAGCAACTCGCCCAAAATTTCGACCCTTATTAGTTTTATTTTTCGGTTTCCCATTTGAGGCAGACGGGGTAGAGGAGTACAAGGCAGCGGAAGAAGTAAGTGGGGTATCTGTGTGAGGCTCAACGGACTCTTCACGAGACTCATGAAGAAGAAGCATGTTTTTAGCTTCTAGAAAAGAGGGAAAGGGCTTTGTGTTTGTGATTACATCAACGATGCTATGGTACGAGGGTGGTAACTGACGCAGGATTTGCATGACAAGCTCAATCTCATCGATTTTAGAATCACAATCAGCCAGAGCATCTGCCAGATTTTTTAAGTTATGGCAGAAATCAGTAATGGAGGAGGTCCCTTTTTTGTGTTACGAAACTGCTCTTGAAGCTGAAGCATTCGAGACATTTTGTTATTGAGAAAAAATTCATCAAGCTTATCCCATAAATCTTTGGCAGTACAGTCATCACTGGAAATAATTTGCAAAAGGTTTGCATCACATGTTGAGTAAAACCAGGATTTTATACGGAGTCAATAGCCTCCCAGTCCTCATCATTATCACTTGCAGGTTTGGATTTGCCAGTAATGTGACCATAAACTTTGGCACCTTTACACATATCAAGGAAAATGCGGCGCCAAAGCTTATATTTGGACCCATCAGATGAAAGCTTAAAGCTAAACTGTGAGTAAACGTTGGTGAGGGCAAAAACAAGCTGGCTAGCGGTAGGGCTGGAAAGGGTGGATGAGGCAGGCGAGGAAGTCATTGCAACAAACGGAAAACAAAAAAATAATCGTAATAAGACGATAAAATAAAAAGCAAAGTGCTTAACCGCAGGTAGAGGGAAAGTAATGTACCACAAACCCTACACTCGGTAGTGAGATGGCAGCGGGCGATCTGAAAACGCGGTAGCCGACGGCAAAACAGTGGCGATGCGAGGGTACCGACACAATCAGAAAATAACACTTTTCTCTTCTTCTTCTTCTTTTTTTTTGTTGTTTTTTTTTTGTTGTTTTTTTTTTTGTTGTTTTTTTTTTTTTGTTTTTTTTATTCAATATATATATGTGGGTTTCCTTTTGCTTTCACTACAAACAGCAGATACAAAGAAAAGGAAACCGCTGGGCGGTTTAAGAAAAAGGTAAACGGATTCCGGCGAGATTCCGGCACCACAGCAGGCGGCGAGTTTAAGATGCCGGCGAGATTCCGGCGAAACTCAGGCACCACAGCAGGCGGCGAAACGGATTCCGGCGAAGCAGGTTGAGGCAGACGGCGAAGCAGGTTGTGTCGCCTGCGGAGATGTTTACTCCGGCAGATCTGTTTACACCGGCAGGCGACGCGATTCCGGCAGGCGACGCGATTCCGGCAGGGGACGCGTTTCAGAGACGACACAGGCGCGGAGGTTTCAGGCAGGCGACGAAGGGTAGGGTTTCCGGCTGTTACGCGGCGGTTATTGGTGGCCTGAAATAGCAGCAACGACGGCGTGTGTGGTTACCGGGAAACAGAGAAACCACGCCCGGAAGAAGTCGTGGTGGTGAGGCGACGGCGCAGAGGGAAGGAACGCCGAAGAGGAGACACCGGGGAAGAGGAGTGAAACCGGTGGTCGCCGGCGGCGGCGGCGGCGGCTGCTGGAAGAGAAGAGAAAAAAAATTAGGGTTTTCTTAGGGTTTCTCTTAGGTGGCTCGATACCATGTGAGATTGTGGAAAACCCGATGATGTGGGTTGCGTGTATTGATACCAATATATAGATACAAAAGATACAAGAGGGTCCCTGAACTATACAATATTTAACAATATGTATATATAATGTTGTTTCTAGAATTTATTTTGGACATTTTAAGCATCAATTTAAACAATGTAAATCTGTCATTTAAATTTTTTGAACAATGTAAATGTTTTTATTTCACCTATTGCGGATTTTTTTTTCATTGTTATGATATTTTCAGTATCCATCAAATTCTCAGGGCCCTGCCATCATCTTTTGACCATCATTGTCCTCTAGCTTAAGACAAAATAAACTCGCAATTTGTCATCCGATACATGTTTCGCAACCCAATAATGATGGAAGCTTCAGAACATTTTAGTTCAATTATTTGTCATCCCATATTTTGTACCTTCCATCCATCAAAAACCGTGAAAAATATTTGATAACGCTTTTCTCTTGTATTCTCGAAACTCGTTTTATGAAGGAAGGAAATGAAAAGGGGAAAAAAGTAAAAGACATTTGTGTTCTTAAAACTTTTTTAGGAGAGAAAGGAAAGGAAAAAGAAAGAAGTAATGTTTTTTTTTTCCAATTGTGGGAGGAATGGGAAGGAAATGGAAGAAAAGGGAGAAAACATTAAACAAATTATTTAAATTACTAAGATTATTAAGATTACAAGACTATCCAACTTGTTGTTATAAACAATATATTTTTAAAAGGTATATTTATAAAAATGACATTTTTCTTTCACTTCTCTTATGTTTAAGAATACGAAGAAAAAAAAAATCTTCATTTTCCTTTTATTCATCTTCCTTCCCTTCTAAAAACACAAATGGAAAAACTAATAATTTTTCATTCCTTTACTCTTCCTTTCCGGTTTCTAGTGTATCCATTTTTTTCTCATTGTTTTATGTTTTAAAAGAGAAATAATCCACTTCATCTTAATATATCTCATGTTAATATGCATCTAACGGTTAATAACCCATTCCATTCCTTTTTATGTTAGCCTCAATTGGTAATGGTATAAGTTATGAGATATTTTAAAGAAAGTTGGTTGAGACTGTTTTTCATTTAAATATTACGAGCCATCCTTTCGTCACCCAATGAAACGAAAGAGTTCTTCGACCTCTTGCAGGTTTATATTAATGGAATCTCTCTCTCGCTTGTTTTGTTCACACTTCAATGTCAATACTTAATAGTATGACCGCTAAATAATGGCGGGTCGATTAAAAACGGATCAAAATTAAAGAATATTTTACAAAATTTAGAAAGAAAATGGGTATGAGACAAATTAGGTCATAAGTCAATTTCCCTAAATAAAGTAATAAGAGGCCAAGGCTTCTCGTAGCTCAGACTTGACTTTGGGAAAAGTATATCAGTAAGTCCAAAAATATTTACAAAACCAGTCCCTAATGTTTGCATTAATACCCCTTAAACTCGAATTATCCAAACAATTTGATCCCAACTACTACAGAAATTTGTTTTCATGCGTTGAACATTGACATGCTTTATGGTGGATCAAAGTCTGAAAATTTGTCGTTATGCTAACTTCCATGCATTCAAGAGAAATTTTAGGTTTTGTTTATTGATTTTAAATAAATTTTTTGGTTGATTTTAAGACCTTTTTTAGATTATTTTGTTGACTGCTTGCCTCTTTGGGACTTTATCAGTTTTTGGTGGTCAATTTTAAAAGATTTTTCTTTGATCTCAAATGACTTGTTTCTTTGGATGATGTTCCTTGTGTTTTCTAATATGTTATTGAGCATTGCTCAAAATTTAGGAGGTAAACCTACTAAGGGACTGTTTACCTAAATGTTTACCCCGTAAGCATTTACCGGTAATATTCGACATTAAAACTTACTTTATCGAGTAAAATTATAATCTATAAAAAATGGTGCAATAATTTACCCGGTAAGCACTTACTAGGTAAGAGTCATCATCATTAGTTAACGGGTAAGACTTTTATTCCTTGCATTTGCTCTTTACCGGATAAGAGTTCCAGTGATGTTTATGTTGGCCCGTTAAGGTAATTGAACCAGTAAGCATTTACCAACTCTACTTGTAAAACAGTTGAACAAGAATGCCGCTCAAAGGTCCACCTCAGGTGAAATATTATATGAAACATGTCTATATCAAGTAGGGTCTCTATATCATAAAGTCGCATATCCACATAATAGTCTCCTTAAAAAATAGTTTGTGTTCAAAATAGGTGAAGAATAGTCAGAAACTTCTCAATTGTATGGACATCCAGAGTAAGATGTATGAGATGATTATCAACTTCACTTCATTCCATTCCACTGATCACTTCATCAATACAAGAAAACTCAAATGGGAATTCATTCCAATTCCATCTTTCTAATACTCTCCACTGCTTTATTCTTTCTTCTATCAACCTCTACTGCACTAGACACCATATCTGCAAACCAAACTTTAAAAGATGGCAATACGATCGTGTCAAACGGTGGGATGTTTGAACTAGGATTTTTTAGCCTCCGAAATCCCAAGAATCGGTATTTGGGAATATGGTACAAGAAGATATCAGTTTTCACAGTTGTATGGGTTGCCAACAGGGAGACACCAATCACCGATACATCCGGGGGGTTTAAAGTCGGTGCAAATGGGAACCTAATGGTTCTCAGTGGCGGCAATACCATAATCTGGTCATCTAATTCCACGGTATCTGACTGGAATCTTAATCCGGTGGCACAGCTTCTAGAAACCGGAAATCTAGTTGTGTGGGATACAAGTGGCACCAAAAGAAATCTCCTTTGGCAAAGTTTTGATTACTTTGGTGACACATTGTTGCCAGGAATGAAACTTGGGAAGGATTTGGAAACAGGAAGAGAGTGGTATGCGATATCTTGGAAGAGTCCCGATGATCCTTCTCCAGGTCGATATTTAGTTTGGGTAGACACAAATGGGTATCCGCAGATAAAGCGAAGTGAAGGTCGAGTTTTGCAATCGAGACTTGGACCGTGGAACGGTCTTGAGTTTAGCGGCCTTCCTATCGAAGTACCAAATCCAATTTACTCAAGCTACTTTGTTGTTAACGAGAAGGAAATCTATTACAAATACGAACTTTTAAGTTCGGTTGTTCAGAGGATACATTTGACGTCGGACGGCAAGACACTGCAAATGCACTGGATTGAGAGAACACAAGAATGGGTTGTTTATGCAGATGTTGACGCAGATAGTTGTGGTCGTTATGCAATATGCGGTCCATACGGAAGCTGTAACATCAACAAGCGCCCCCCTTGTAGTTGTATGAAAGGTTTTGAACCAAGAATCCCGGAAGAATGGAAGGCATCTGATTGGTCAAGTGGGTGTCAACGTAAGATACCTTTAAATTGTGAAAGCGGAGATGGATTTCGGAGAATACCAGGAGTGAAACTTCCAGATACACAAAGGTCATGGTACAATTTGAGCATGACCATTGGAGAATGTGAGATGGCCTGCAGAGAGAATTGCAATTGTACAGCTTATGCAAATTTAGATATCAGAAATGGCGGAAGTGGATGTTTGCTATGGTTTCATGAACTGAAGGATATCAGAGAGTATGATGCAGGTCAAGATCTTTACATAAGGATAGCTGCCTCTGAGTTAGCAAAAGCATACAAAGGGAATGGAGTACTCACCATAGCCCTGTTAACTTCATCAGCAGTGCTGCTTCTGTTTGCAGTAGCGTATGCCTGCAGAAAGAAAAAGAAAAGGCTTCGTAGGAAAGAAAAAGGTAATTCTAATGAGTAATTTTATGTTTTTATAAATGAAACAGTAGTAGTTATTCTTAAAATTCGCAAGTTTGTATGAGAAACTGAACATATCTTTGTAGGAAGCTGGTATGATCTTGATAAAGAGAATACAAGAATGCAGATGGAAGCTCTTGATGAGCTGCCATTTTTTAGCCTACGCGAAGTAGCCAAGGCTACGGATAATTTCAACATCAACAATAAGATTGGAGAAGGGGGGTTTGGTCCTGTTTACAAGGTAACTAACGCTACTTTAATAGAAGTGTAATATAATTTGAATAGAATTGCAAGTAATTTAAAATTATTGATCTTACTCATCTTAGGGTGTGTTGGATGATGGACGAGATGTGGCAGTGAAACGGCTTTCAGAAACATCCCAACAAGGGCTCGATGAGTTCAAGAACGAAGTCGTTTGTATTGCGAAACTTCAGCATCGGAATCTTGTGAAGCTTCTTGGATACTGCACTCATGGAAATGAATTGATTTTGATATATGAATACATGGCTAACAAAAGCTTGGACTCGTTTCTATTTGGTTAAATTCTTTCTCTATGATTTTGACACCTTATGTAGCTCTGCTCTTGAGCTTCCTGCCAAATTAACATTTGACTAATCAAGCAGTTCACTTTTGGCAGATGAAACCAAATGTTTGGTGCTGGATTGGCCTCAACGTTTTCACATCATCCATGGGATGGCTCGAGGTATTCTTTATCTGCATCAAGATTCTCTCCTTCAAATCATCCATAGAGATCTCAAGGCAGCTAATATTCTTTTGGACGCGGACATGAACCCAAAAATCTCCGACTTCGGCCTTGCTAGAAACTTTATAGGCTTTGATAATGCTGCAAAAACAAAGAAGGTGGTTGGAACATAGTAAGAATCTGAACACATGGTCTTTTAGTTAAACAAATTTTATCACCTGTTTTCTCAAGAAAAGGATGTAAATCCCCTAAATACTAATATGTCGATTTACTTCACTCGAAATTGTTAAAGTGGTTACATTTCTCCGGAGTACGCAGTACATGGACGGTTCTCTACAAAGTCGGATGTATTTAGCTTTGGTGTTCTGGTGTTGGAGATAGTGAGTGGGATGAAAAATAGGGAATTTTCTCATGAAGATCACAGAGACAATCTTCTTGGACACGTAAGTTATTCGGGTAGACTACATCTTAGCATCCGAAACTAGTGCTTTCTTTAAAGAATGCCTTTTTTATGTATACTTATATGGATCTTGGGTTGATTTAGGCATGGAGACTCTACAAAGAAGACAGGTCTATTGAACTCATGAGCTCATCGTTACGCAACTCATGCATCGAGTCGGAAGTGGTACGAGCAATACATGTTGGATTATTATGTGTGCAACATCATACAGAAGACAGGCCAACTATGTTGTCAGTGGTTCTAATGTTGGTTAGCGAGGGTGTTTTGCCTCAACCCAGACAGCCAGCTTTTTTCACCGGAGATAGAGAGAGCAATCGTAAAGTTGAGGTTGATGCGTCAGTTGATGAATGCACGATAACACAAGTGTATGGTCGATAGGAAACATATGTTAAGTAATTAATTACCTTCAAGGTATTGTTTGTTGTGGTCGTTTTTCATTGCGAATTTGGGGACTATTAAAATCGCACCACGTGGCAATATGCACTCTGAATGTGATGCATTATTCAGAGTGAATAAAGCTTAGACGCCTTTATTTGTAAGATATTCAAAATGAATATTGTCATGCGGCGCGATTTTAGTGGTCGTCATGTTCACAACCAAACCAAAATTGAGTTCACCTTTGAACCTAACCATATATATATATATATATAAGTTAAAGGGAGGTTCATGCAAGAACAACCCATTTTAAAGGAACAAAGGAACCAAATGTGAGCCACACATTATGTGGGACCCACCCATTAATTAAATCATATGTGATTTAGTGGTGGGACCCACCAGAATCATATATGATTTAATAATGGATGGATCCCACATGGGCCCACATCATGTGTGATCCAAAATGGTTCATTTGTTCCTATAAAATGGTTCTGTGTTTTGTTCTTGTTTGAATATTTCTCATATAAGTTATATATAGAGGTAGCTGTTATGCATAGTAGAATTATTTGACTTGTAATTTTACATTTTAGTGTAGAAAGATGTGAATATATTTTCATCTACAGCTTACCAGATGTAGATTCATCAAAAAAATTATGTGGAATTTGTTGTGGTTGCCGTAGCCGGTAGCTCTATCTTGCCTTGGTCTATGCGGCTACATTTTCTACTGCATTAACCCTACCGACGTCTTCACCACCACTCTCAACGGCTGGCAAACTTGCTTAGGATAGAGAGAGAATGCCAAAAGTTTTCTCTGATTTATGAAAGAAAATTGTTAAAGTCTTCCTCCACAGCTTTTTACTCTCCTCGGAAAACCATAGGGGTGTTTGATTAAGTGGTTTTGCATGTTAAAGGTTAAAGAATGAGAGGATCTAGTATAAAGGATCCACTTGCTTTTAGGTCGGGTTCAATTATATGGTGGGTCGGGTCGTAGCAGATTAGTGGTATTGTTCAACTGGAGGTCCGATACCGTTGGATCATGTATATGTTAACTTGTCGTTATAAAAATGGATTAAAGAACGAGAATAATAATGAAAACTATTGTTTAGTCTAATCTTATATTATGGAATCATTTTGTATATCTATTAATTTTTATTTCTAACTAAATTGAGGGGAATAAGAATTTTATTTCTACTTAATTCCTTTTCATATATCGTTCCATTTTTTGATGTTAAATTGAACATCTTTTGTAATTTTAGAGTGGTAGATTTTTTTTTTTAATATGAAACAATTTTTTATTGATTATAGTGGTTTAACCAAACAACATCAATATAAAGCTTATTTTCATTCTCATTCTCCTATATTTTTATTTTCATTCTCATATTTTAAAATGAACCAAACACCCCTTAATTTATTGAATTAATAAACAATAGTACTACATTAAATTAAAAGTTACAAATAAATTAAAAATTAAAATACAACACATATACTTTAAAAAAATACCACTAGTTATTAAAGTTGGGTAAATGAATGTTCCATAAGATCCAATCTAAAATTGTTGTGTACTTACTTCCCTTTATGAATCCATTATTTTTTTGGTGAAAGAATATAAGAGAAAGATGAAAGAAGATAAGAGAAAGATGAGAGATGATAGTGTGTGTATGTATGTATGTATATATGTATAGGGTTAGGTTAACGTGTTGTTTTGGTGAGACTAGTGAGGTCAATAATTTTTACATGAAACTTCACAACAAAACACTGTCAAGATAAAAAAATTCAAACATTCATACTAAAAACACTATAAATGCTAAGTTCATGGTGTTTTTTGATGTAAAGGTTCGATTTTTTGTTACCTTCAAAACATTTCTGTTGTGAAGGTTTGGATTATTTATTTTTTACGTTTACAACATTTTTGCTATAAATGTTTGTTTTTTTACCTTGTTTTGGTTTTTTTTACCTCGATAGTGTTTTTTAGCATGAATATTCGAATTTTATTTACTTTCAAGATGTCCTATTTTGAAGTTTCATGCGATAAGTCTTGACTATAACTAACATTGTAATTAAAGGCCGTTAAAAATCATCTTTCGATTTACCGTGACCCTGTAAGTCTCTAACCTTTTTTTTTCTCAATGTAAGCCACTCATCAATTCATCATCAAAATCAATAAATTATTATTTATTATTTTTATTTTACCTTTACCTTTATATTTCTATTAGTATTGATAAATGCAAAATTGGTCCTTATGGCTTACAAAAAATAATGACTAAGGCCCCTTTAAAAAAAATTTAACTAAGAAAGTTCTTATATTTTTGTTTTTTTATAACATATATGGTCCTTCTTAGGCATCCTTAACGCCTTCGGTGGGGGTGCGCCGGTACCGCCACCGGCACCGGCAGTAACACTGCCGCGGGTGACCGGTAGGCGGCCGGTATATACCCAACGGCCTTGGTACGTCCACACCGGCCAAAAAAACCACGCGAACCCACCCTCCAACGGCTAGTTTTTTTTAATTTTGTTTCATTTATCTATATATATATATATACATCTCTATCTCAACCTCTTTTATCTCATTCTCATCTTACACTTCCTCTTATTCACCTCTTATTCACATCTTATTCACATCTTATTCACCTCTTATTCACCTCTTATCCTCCTCTTATTCTCCAAAAAATGTCGGACTCTGATAACGATGATATAGATCTTTTTTTTTTGGAAAGGTTCATCTAGGCTTTTCCTAGACTACATCCTTGGCAATATAGAACAGAAATTGAAAATTCGTCCGTCTGAGACTAAACCTGGCCACAAGATGCGCACGAGCGGATTCGAACCTGGGGTGAATGGGATACCATCCACATTCCCCATTGTCGTAAACCAGATTGTTATGAACAACATTAAAGCGATGGAGTTGGTTAGTGAATTTGTCGAAAACCACCTTATGCAAAACGAGGTTGCAGAACCGTCGAACAAAAGACCGAGAGGGCCGACTAAAAATAGAGGTCGGGAAGAAGGACACGATAATCTTGTCGCCGGCTACTTTTCTGATAATCCGGTGTACGACGACGGCGACTTTAGTCGGTGGTTTCGTATGAGTCGTCGACTATTCTTAAGGATAGTGGTCGAGCTTGAAAGAGAGCTTGATTATTTCAAGCAACAATGTCATGCAAGAGGCTTGAAGGGGTTTTCTTCGCTTCAAAAGTGTACGTCCACTATACGACAATTGGCGTACGGGTCTGTTGCGGATGCTACTGACGAATACTTAAGGATGAGCGAAACGACATCAAGGAATTGCCTTGAGAATTTTTGCAAAGGTATTATTCACCTCTGTATGCGACAATATTTACGCAAGCCAACTGCTAACGATATTCAAGCTATATACGCATTGCACGAACAAACACACGATTACCCGACATGCTTGGTAGCATGGATTGTATGCATTGGGACTGTAAAAATTGTCCCTTCGCATGGAGGGGTCAATTCCATAGAGGTGATCATGCTGGACCGACGGTAATTCTAGAAGCGGTGGCATCGCAAGATAAATGGATCTGGCACGCATTCTTCGGGGTTCCGGGTGCGACGAACGACATAATCGTTGTAAACCAATCACCGGTTTTCAACGATTTATTCGAAGATAAAGCACCCGATAGTTCGTTTGTGGTGAATGACACACACTACAAACACGAGTATTATCTCGCCGACGGGATATATCCGGAGTGGACGACTTTCGTCAAAGAATTTAGGTACCCATCGGACGAGAGACGGGTCGAGTTCAAGAAACATCAAGAATCGACTAGGAAAGACATCGAACGGACATTCGCCATGCTTAAATATAAATGGTACGTTGTAAAAAGACTGGCGTTGGTATGGTCACAAAGCAAATTATAAGAAATCATGTACACGTGTATAATTTTACACAACATGATTCGTGAAGACGAAGGCTTTTCACATTATCCTTTTGATCCAACGGAGGTTTTACCGGAAGATATTGAAACAAATATCTCCGAACAAGACCGAGCAAGGAACGTCGGGCTAGTAAAAAACCGAGAGAAGCACGCCAACCTTTGCGCCGATTTATCTCAACACGTGTGGGACTCTATGGTGAACGCCAATAATTATTTTAGTTGTATTTTTTTAGTTTTAATTTTAATGTAATTTTAATTTAAATTGTTGTATTTTTTATTTTAATTTTAATGTAATTTAAAATTTATTTTTAATTTAAATTTTGGTTATTTTAAATTAAAGTAAATTATTTTAATATTTTTTAGTATTTAAAAAATAAAATGAGGGGTACGGTTAAGGATGGAAAGGTATGGAGTTGGTAGGGTAGTGGTAAGATAGTGGAAAGCTGATGTGGCAGCTGATGTGACAACATGTATGAAGGGTATGACCTGTACGGTTAAGGATGGTCTTAGGCCATCCGCAGTCGTACAGGTCATACAGGTTGCCACCTCAGCTTTACCACCACCTTACCAATACCATACCATTTCATCCTTACCCATACCACTCATACTACTCTAATATAATTAATTAAAGAAATAAAAAAAAAAGAAAAGTAGAGAGAGAAAGAAGAGAGAGATAGAGAGAAAGAATAGGGGATTGGAACGGTACCCGGGCACCGATGGACTCCCGTGCAGCTCCCATACAGGTCAGGCGCGGCGGTGTTACCGCCTGTACCGCCCGCCTACAGTTGCCTTGCAGCCCCGGCCGCGGATGGCCTTATAACTAATATTAAAAAAAGTCAGAATTAAGAAAGGGTAATTTTGTTCATTCACTTTTCTTATTCTTTTAATATTAGTTTATAACACACTTGGTCCCTCTTTGATTAATATAATAAGTTAAAAAAATATGTCCATTTTTAATATATTAACTATATTACGATTTTTATGTCAAAACATGTATATATTCTTTTATATTGAATACATAAATTTTAATAGCACATTTAATTATATCTATTTACTTTACAAATTATACAAATAGATTTAATATTTTCATCTTAGTTTTATCATCCGCAGATTGCAATTTATGATTAATTTTTTGAGTTATATTATTGAAAATAGATCCATCAAATAAAAAATAAATATAAATTACATATGTAATTCAATAGAATTAATATGTTTTCCTCATAAATAGAATTACATATGTAATTTCATCTAAACATTTTTTGTGCACCTTTACCTACCATCATCTTTTGACCATCATTGTCCTCTAACTTAAGATAAAAAAACTCGCAATTTGTCATCCGATACATGTTCCGTAACCCAATAATGATGGGAGCTTTGAACATTTTAGTTCAATTATTTGTCATCCCATATTGTACCTTCCATCCATCAAAAACCGGTGAAAATTATTCGATAACTTTACATAGCGCTTTTCTATTGTATACTCAAAACTTTTTACGAAGGAAGGAAATGAAAAGGGGAAAAAAGTAAAAGACATTCGTGTTCTTAAAACTTTTTTAGGAGAGAAAGGAAAGAAGACAAAAAGAAGAAATGTTAAGTTTTTTTTTTCCAAATGTGGGAGGAATGGAAAGGAAGGAAAAAAAATTTAAACAAATTATTTAAATTACTAAAATTATTAAGATTACTATCCAACTAGTCATTATAAAAAATGTACTTTTAAAAGGTATATCTGTAAAAATGACATTTTTCCTGTCTTTTCTTTTATGTTTAAGAACATAAAAAAAAATCTTCATTTTCCTTTTCATTCATCATTTCCATCCCTTTTAAAAACACAAATGAAAAAACTATTATTTTTTCATTCATTCTCTCTTCCTTTCCGGTTTCTAGTGTATTCATCTTTTTCTTTATTGTTTTATGTTTAAAACGGAAAATAATCCACTGCATCTTAATATATCTTATCTTAATGTGCAACTAACGGTTAATAACCAGCTTTATGCTTCTTATGTTAACCTCAATTTTTTTTATTAAACCCTAACCAACATTGGTAATGGTAAAACTTATGAGATATTTTGAGAGTGTTCCATAATAGATGATAGATTAGAACCTACATGCATTTTTTTAAGAAACTGGTTGAGATACCTAAAACTAACCTGATTATTAACCACTTCCTTTTCGACTTTTATAAAACATCCATTAAATCCGTTAATTTTGGTCCGTTTTTAACAGACCCAACTTTTAAAGGAAGTTGGCTAAGATTATTTTTCATTTAAATATTACGAGCCATCCTTTCGTTACCCAACGAAACGAAAGAGTTCTTCGACCTCTTGCAGAATTATATTAATGGAATATCTCTCTCTTGTTTTGTTCACACTTCGATGTCAATAGTACATTAGTATGACCGCTAAATAATGGCGGGTCGATTAAAAAGGGATCAAAATTAAAGAATATTTTGTAAAATTTTGTGGAAAGAAAATAGGTAGAGACAAGGTTTGGGTCAAAAGTCAATTTCCCTATATAAAGTAATAAGAGGCCAATCAGACTTGACTTTGGAAAAAGTATATCCAGTAAGTCCAAAAACATTTACAAAACCAGTCCCTAATGTTTGCATTAATACCCCCTTAAACTCAAATTATCCAAACACTTTGATCCCAACTACTACATAAATTTGTTTTCATGTGTTGAACATTGACATACTTTGTCTTCCGGTGCTGTAACGGATTGGTTAATTGCTCGGAGACATTTAAATGGGGCCATGTTTAGCCTCCAAAATTACCGGGGATTAGTCGCGCTTTGTCCAGGACACCTTTTCAAGTAAAAAAAACACTTTGACACGCTTTTATGGTGGATCAAAGTTTGAAAATTTGTCCCTTTTTTCTAACTTCCATGCATTCAATGGAATTTTTAGGTTTTTTATTATATTGACTTTAAATAAATTTTTTGGTTGAATTTAAGATATTTTTTAGGTTATTTTGTTGACTACTTGCCTCTTTGGGGCTTTATCAGTTTTTGTGGTCGCTTTAAAATTTTTTTTTTTGATCTCAAATGACTTGTTTTTTTGGATGATGTTCGTTGTGTTTTCTAATATCTTATAGCATTGCTCAAAATTTAGGAGGTACACCTTTTGCATACTAAGGGGCCGTTTACCCAAAATGCTTACCCAGTAAGTGTCTACCCGGTAATATTGAGCATTAAAACTTACTTTATCGAGTAAAATTATAGTCCATGAAAATGGTGTTGTATGCAATAATTTACCCAGTAAGCACTTAGCGGGTAAAAGTCATACCATTACTTAACGGGTAAGACTTAATCCTTGCGCTTTCTTTTTACCGGATAAGAGTTCCAGTGATGTTTATGTTGGCCCGGTAAGGTAATTGAACCAGTAAGCGTTTACCATGATAAATGTTTAGTAAACGGCCACCAAAACGAATTTACTTGTAACACAGTTGAACAGGAACGCGGCTCAAAAAATAATCTCCACATAATATGAAACATGTCTATATCAAGTCGCATATCCACATAATAATCTCCCTAGAAAATAGTGTGTGTTCAAATTAGGTGATGAATAGTCAGAAACTTCTCTATCGTACAAACATCCAGAGTAATACATGGGGGGGGGGGGGGGGGGGGGGGGTTTAAAGTCGGTGGAAATGGAAACCCAATGGTTCTCAGTGGCGGCAATACCATACTCTGGTCATCTAATTGCACGACATCTGACCGGAATCTTAATCCGGTGGCCCAGCTTCTTGAAACCGAAAATCTAGTTGTGTGGGATACAAGTAGCACCAAAAGAAGTCTCATTTGGCAAAGTTTTGATTACTTTGGTGACACATTGTTGCCGGGAATGAAACTTGGGAAGGATTTGGAAACAGGAAGAGAGAGGTATTCGATACCTTGGAAGAGTCCCGATGATCCTTCTTTAGGTCGATATATGATTTGGGTAGACACAAATGGGTATCCACAGATAAAGCGAAGTGAAGGTCGAGTTTTGCAATCGAGAGTTGGACCGTGGAACGGTCTCGAGTTTAGCGGCCTTCCTATTGAAGTAGCAAATCCAATTTACAAAAGCTACTTTGTTGTTAACCAGAAGGAAATCTATTACAAATACGAACTTTTAAGTTCGGTTGTTCAGAGGATAGAGAGAACACAAGAATGGGTTGTTTACGCAGATGTTGACGCAGATAGTTGTGGTCGTTATGCAATACGTGGTCCATACGGAAGCTGTAACATCAACAAGCGCCCCCTTGTAGTTGTATCTAAGGTTTTGAACCAAGAATCCCGGAAGAATGGAAGGCATCTGATTGGTCAAGTGGGTGTCAACGGAAGATACCTTTAAATTGTGAAAGCGGAGATGGATTTCGGAGAATACCAGGAGTGAAACTTCCAGATACACAAAGGTCGTGGTACAATTTGAGCATGGCCATTGGAGAATGTGAGATGGCCTGCAGAGAGATGCAATTGCACAGCTTATGCAAATTTAGATATCAGAAATGGCGGAAGTGGATGTCTGCTATGGTTTGATAAGCTGATGGATATCAGAGAGTATGATGTAGGTCAAGATCTTTACATAAGGATAGCAAAAGCATACAAAGGGAATGGAGTACTCACCATAGTGCTGTTAACTTCATCAGCTGGGCTGATTCTGTTTGCAGTGGCGTATGCCTACAGAAAGAAAAAGAAAAGGCTTCGTAGGAAAGAAAAAGGTAATTCTAATGAGTAATTTTATGTTTTTAAATGAAAGTACAGCAATTATCCATACAATTTGCATGTTTGTAGGAGTGTAATTTTGGCAGATTTTCTTAATCATGATAAACTGAAAACATCTTTGTTGTAGGAAACTGGTATGGTGTTGATAAAAAGAATTCAAGCGTTCAAATAGAAGATCTTGATGAGCTGCCATTTTTTAGCCTAAGTAACGTAGCCAAGGATACGGATAATTTCAGCATCAACAATAAGACTGGAGAAGGTGGGTTTGGTGCTGTTTACAAGGTAACTTACGGTACTTTAGTAGAAGTGTAATATAAATTTTATAGAATTGCGAGTAACATAAAATTATTGACACTTACTCATCTTAGGGTGTGTTGGATGATGGACGAGATGTGGCTGTGAAACGGCTTTCAGAAACATCCCAACAAGGGCTCGATGAGTTCAAGAACGAAGTCATCTGTATTGCGAAACTTCAGCATTGGAATCTTGTGAAGCTTCTTGGATACTGCACTCATGGAAATGAAATGATTTTGATATATGAATACATGGCTAACAAAAGCTTGGACTCGTTTCTATTTGGTTAGATTCTGTCTCTATAATTTCACACGGTACCTTACTTTCACATATTATGTAGCTCTGCTCTTGAGCTTCCTGCCAAATTAATGTTTGACTAATCAAGCAGTTCACTTTTGGCAGATGAAACCAAATGTTTGATGCTTGATTGGCCTCAGCGTATTCACATCATCCATGGGATGGCTCTAGGTATTCTTTATCTGCATCAAGATTCTCGCCTTCAAATCTTACATAGAAATCTCAAGGCAGGTAATATTCTTCTGGATGCCGACATGAACCCAAAAATCGTTGACTTCGGCCTTGCTAGAAAGTTTATAGGATTTGATAATGCTGCAAAAACAAAGAAGGTGGTTGGAACATAGTAAGAATCTGACTGAACACATGGTCTTTTAGTTACACAAATTGTATCACCTGTTTTCTCAAGGAAAGGATGTAAATAGGGTTAATACTAATATGTAAATTTACTTGATTCAACATTGTTGTAGTGGTTACATTTCTCCGGAGTACGCAGTACATGGACGGTTCTCTACAATGTCGGATGTGTTTAGTTTTGGTGTTTTGGTGTTGGAGATAGTGAGTGGGATGAAAAACAGAGAATTTTCACATGAAGATCATAGAGACAATCTTCTTGGACATGTAAGTTAATTGGGTAGACTACATCTTAGCATCCGAAACTAGTGTGTTCTTTAAATGCCTTTTTGATGTATTCTTAAATGGATCTTGGGTTGATTCAGGCGTGGAGACTCTACAAAGAAGACATGACTATTGAACTCATGAGCTCATCATTACTCAACTCATGCATCGTCTCTGAAGTACTATGTTCCATACATGTTGGGTTATTGTGTGTTCAACATCATGCAGAAGATAGGCCAACTATGTTGTCAGTGGTTTTGATGTTGGTTAGCGAAGGTGTATTGCCTCAACCTAGAGAACCAGAGACAAAGAGAGTTATCGTGGACTTGATGCTGATGCATCAGTTGATGAATGCACAATAACACAATTGTATGCTCGATAGGAACCGTATGTTATGCCAAATGAAATACATATATACATTCAAGGTTCATTCTTATGGCAACATATTTCATACAGAGGCATGAGATCATGTGAGAAGTGCCATTTTCGGAAAGAAGTGTGAGAAATACTTTTAAACCGTTGATCGCTTTTAATCAGATACCCCTCCCATAAATTGCGCTTAAAAGGGAATTGCTCCGGTATATCTCATCCTAACATTCGTCTATTTCTCATCCAACCACTTCTCATGTTTGAGTTTCTCACCAAATTTGGCACTACTAACCTAAACCCAACCCTTTATACAAAATCAACTCACCATCATTGGTAATTAACAAAATGCATTTAAACAAGAACATTCTATTTATCTATTATCGTCATTAGAAAACACTAGCATTAAAGAAATTTATTAGCTAATTTATATAGTGTTGGTCCCAAACAATCAAAAAATAAGAGGATTTATGAGAGAAATTGATAGACAAAAGATGAAGTGTTCTTGATATTATTGGAGAGCTCTCTAAGAACAAGAAAACACACACACACACACAAACACACTAAATGACTCTCATTGGAATGGTTCCTCACACTCTCTCTTCCCAAGCATAAACCCTTTATATATAGGGCCTAATTACAAAAGCCCAAGCCCAAGCTCATTAGCTACACTAACTAGCTAATTACTAAACAATCATTCTTAAAGCTTTCTTTATAAAACTTTCACTAATTAGGACAATTTGGTCCTAACAATCTCCCCCTAAAGTTTTATAAAGGAAGCATCTCTGATCTTCTCCCCCTTGCTTTCTTCAGAAAACTTTAGTGGCGTTCGGCTACATTTTGATCTCCAAGCTCCCCCTCGATTGTAGCTCTTTAACTTCAGTTTCAACTAAAATACCAGATCCGATGTACAATAACCGCGACTGATCGCACAAAATACAGCTCAACCTGTAAATAACTCGACACATCTGATAATCGCAGAATACAACAGCTTGCACCAGAGCATGTTGATTCATCCAACTATGTAGAACTCCCGCCAAGAAAAACAAAGGGATAGATGCATGTGTGAGTTACCGTGCAGATCAGCAAGAAAAATAAAGGATCTGTCTTTGGCCGCATGTTGAATAGGAATTCGGCATTAGATTAGCTCCAAATCTGATAAGTTCACAACAGGGTAAACACCGAAGCTTGGATCACCGAAACACTGTATGGAATGAAAAACTGGGAGTAGATGCTGAACGAGATACTCAGCTTTGATCTCTCTTCTGCTCAGAGAATAGTCGATTTCCTGAAATCTTCCAAAATGTCAAGTAATCAAATCTAGATCTAGTCTTCTTAGTCAGATGGATGACGACCGTCACTCAAAATTCTAGATCGCAATCGAGCCTCCACAACGGTAAAATGGTTAGGAATTGAGCACATAACAACAGTACCATTTACCGAAGCTGGCATCCAAAGGAAAAACTCAACTCCACCAGTCAAGAGGAATAATTCCATCGAGAAAAACTCTAGAATAATGGTTGCAGAGAGTCAGCCTTCTGAGTAATCTAACCAAATGCAGAATTTGATCACCGTTGTTCTGAAATCTTACAAATCAGACATGTCTTCAAAGAATCTGGAGCAGTCGGGGAAACAGGAGAAATTCAATTTTCATGGTTGAAAATTGAATTGGGCTAAAAACTTGGCTGACGTGATCTTTATAAACCAATTGGGAAAGAAAGGTGGCTATTTAAGCGCATGGATTTTGAAGCGTCACATGTATCTGAATCTGGGTGGGTCTAGAGAGCAGCGGAAAGTGATCAATCATAAGCCCGATTGACCGTATAATCTTGAAAGCGTATCTGAAGATGATTTCGGAACAAAGTTTTGTTTTTACTGTTCATCGAGTCGGGAATTGCAGTTTCCCAAGTCGGAAATGGAGTCGGGATTTTTTTTTTAACAAAAATGGAAACTACCCTTGTCTCAAAAGCGAGTCGGGAAATGAGAACAACAAGGTACTTGAAGACTTTTTTTTTACTATTCACCCAAGTCGGGAATTGCAGTTTCCCGAGTCGGATTTTTTTTTTTTTTGAAAAAACGAATTCGGGAAATATGAGTTTTCCGGGTCGGGAAACTTGAAGATTCGAGTTTTCTGGGTGGGGAAACTTGAATATTCAAACCCAAAATCCATTTCAGATCCAAAAAAGTGAAGAAACAACTTGTAAAATACATGAAATCAAGCCTAAAGTTGCTTCAAATCATAACCCAAACATCCATTATTCATCATCTCCATCAAGATCCAAACCCCAAAAATTCAAATTCAAACTTTCTTCAAGAACAAAGCTTCAAAAACCCCAAAAAATAAAAACACCTCTAATTGAATGATTCAATAGGAACAAACAAATCTGATGATTTGTTTGGCTCTGATACCATTTGTTGGTCCCAAACAATCAAACAATAAGAGGATTTATGAGAGAAATTGATAGACAAAAGATGAAGTATTATTGATATTATTGGAGAGCTCTCTAAGAACAAGAAAACACACACACAAACACACTAAATGACTCTCATTGGAATGGTTCCTCACACTCTCTCTCTTCCCAAGCATAAACCCTTTATACATAGGGCCTAATTACAAAAGCCCAAGCCCAAGCCCATTAGCTACACTAACTAGCTAATTACTAAATAATCATTCTCAAAGCTTTCTTTATAAAACTTTCACTAATTAGGACAATTTGGTCCTAACATATAGTCATTTAATTAGATAAAAAAAAACTTATGAATTTGGGTATCTTATCAGTTGATTGATTCATTTTATTAACTAATTTATATATGTTGTAGGCGGATTTAGACAAGCATAGAGAGAAGAACAAGAGAGCTCATATATTGAGAGAATGTGAAGTGTGTAAGGTACATTTGATAGTGAGGTCTCAACCCCTTTATATAGTGGAGGGGATGAGCCTAGATTTAATGTAGAAATGGGAGTTACAAACATACATAATGACCATCATAATGGTGTTAAATGAGACACTCAATGCTCATCAATTATGAGTTACAACACTCCCCCTTGGGTGTCTAATTTACACCAAACCGCACTACACTGCAAAGTCTTGTATCTTCTGATAATCCATCAAACATTCGCCTCGTTAAAACCTTTGCCGGAGAAAGCCCTTTGGAAAAAACTCCAGTCGAAGGAAAAAAATGCGATGTGGATGTCTTGAGCTCTTCATGCATTGGATAAATGTGTGCGCCAACACACTATATAAGTGTATGCGCCATCTGACTAGAAAAATTGTGCCTCGTTAAAAACCTTGCCAAGAAAACCCAGTGGGAAAAAAAACTTGGTCGAAGGACAAAAGAGTACACAAAGTCAGTAGTGAAAGGGATATAACCATACATGATGTGCCTCATTAAAACCTTGTTAGAGAAAACCCAGTGGAAAAAAAACTCTAATCGAAGGACAAAAGAGTACACAATGGTTACAAGTATGCTACTGGATACTCCCCCTGATTTCGATATACTTAGTGAGAATAGGATCAAGTTGTGTCTCGTTAAAAAAAACTTTGTCAAGGTAAACCCTATGGGACAAACCCTTGAACTAAAGAGAAAAAGAGTACACTAGCATTCAACGGGATGCTCCCCCTCACATGTATACGATACACGACATTAAGCATTCATCAGGATGCAATCTTCACTCACACATAACAACAAGGTATGTCATTTAGGGTAGCTCAGATAGCTTCCTAAGTCCGATTGCTTTGACATGTTTTTGGAACGAATACTTTGGCAGTGACTTGGTGAATAAGTCTGCATGATTCTTTTCCGATCCAATATGTTGTACTTCAATCTTCTGAAGTGTTTGTTGCTCATGTGTAAAAAACAACTTTGGCGAGATGTGTTTAGTGGTATCCCCTTTGATGTAACCGTGTTTTGCTTGATCAATAACAACAGCGTTGTCCTCGTATATGACAATCGGTTCATCGGGATCATGCGCTAAATCACATGTACTTCGGATATGGCCAATAACTGCTCGAAGCCATACACACTCTCTAGTCGCCTCATAGAGTGCGAGTAACTCAGAGTGGTTCGTCGAAGTAGCAACTAGAGTCTGCTTACGAGATCTCCAGGATATCGCCGTATTCCCAATGGTAAAGACATAACCTGATTGAGAACGTCCCTTATGCGGGTCTGATAAGTAACCTGCATCGGCGTAGCCGACAAGGGTCGCGTTTTTCGAAGTACCAATTGCGGTATCCTCACTCGAAGACGCGTAGGGATAGAATAAGCCCATATCCGTAGTACCCTTAAGGTAACGGAAAATGTCTTTGATGCCATTCCAGTGGCGGCGTGTTGGCGCGTTGCTATGTCGAGCAAGACAATTCACAGCAAATGAAATGTCCGGTCTAGTACATTGGGCCAAGTACAATAATGCGCCTATTGCACCCAGATATGAACACTCGGGGCTCAATATCTCTTCATCGTCTTCTTTTGGACGGAACGGGTCCTTTTTAATATCTAGAGAACGGACGATCATGGGGGTAGATGACGGTTTTGCATCATGATGACTAAACCGTCTCAACACCTTTTGGGTGTAGTTTTCTTGATGGATTAAAATCCCATCTTTACGGTGCTCGATCTGCAGGCCGAGGCAATACCGTGTCTTCCCAAGATCCTTCATTTCAAATTCCTTCTTCAGAATTTCAGCAGTTTCCAACAACTCTTTCGAAGTACCTATGAGATTCATATCATCTACATAGACTGCGATAATCGCGTATCCTGAAGTGGATTTCTTTATGAACACGCATGGGCATAGTTCATTGTTCAAATATCCCAGGCCGATCAAGTATTCACTTAGACGGTTATACCACATCCGTCCAGATTGTTTCAATCCATATAGTGATCGTCTCAGTCTAATCGAGAACGTGTTCCGTGGTTGGGAACTACTTGATTCAGGCAACTTAAGTCCATCAGGGACTCTCATGTATATCTCTGTGTCTAGATCCCCATAGAGATAGGCTGTAACCACATCCATAAGCTGCATATTCAGTTTTTCGGAAACTACTAAACTGATTAAGTAGCGGAACGTTATTACGTCCATTACGGGAGAATACGTCTCCTCGTAATCAATACCAGGGCGTTGAGAGAAACCTTGCGCCACGAGGCGAGCTTTGTATCTAACAATCTCATTATTCTCATTACGCTTCCTTACGAAAACCCATTTGTTACCAATTGGTTTTACATTGGGTGGTGTGGGAGCGACAGGTCCAAACACTCTTCTTTTCGTTAAGGAATCTAATTCATCCTGGATTGCTTGTTTCCATTGAGGCCAGTCCGTTCTACGTTGACATTCAACAATAGTACGTGGTTCCATGTCATCATTGCTCATAATGTCAGTGGCCACTGCGAATATAAACACGTCATCGATGACAGTCTCGTTTCGCTTTAAAATATCGTCTAAACTAGCATACTCGACAGATATTTCTAGGTTATCAGGATGATGAGAAATTGATGTTTCTTCGGGAACACGTTCCTCTAATACATCCCCGTGATCCTTAATGATCTCGTGTGGCAAAACGGATGCAACAAGATTTCTCCTCTTTCGAGGCAGAACATCTTTGGAACCAACCGGTCTTCCTCTTTTCTTGGGAAGAGCGGTGGACTGGATGGCCGATGGTAGCGTCCTTTGCACGGTTGGTACATTTGGTGCAACATGTTCAACAGGAACATGGCGTCTCACAGGGACGTCTATCCTTGCAGGCACATTTGCAGCAGGTATATGTGATCTTGTGACATTGGCTAAGTCGTTAAATGCGTCTGGTAGCTGATTAGCAACATTTTGAAGACTTAGGATTCGTTGCACTTCCTTATCACTATGTGCAGTAGGGGGATCTGTATGAGACAAAGTGGGTGTATGCCACGTTAATTCGCGTCGTTCCTTATCAACGTCAACGTGCAAATCTCCCCCTAACGACGGGAAGATTGTCTCATCAAAGTCACAATCCGCATGTCTAGCGGTGAAGAGATCGCCTGTCAAGGGCTCTAAATAGCGAATTATAGATGGGGATTCATAACCGACGTATATTCCCCGTCGTTTCTGAGGTCCAAATTTCGAACGCTTTGGCGGCTCTATTGGAACATTGACTAAGCACCCGAACACGCGTAAATGTGAGACATCAGGCTCATATCCAGTTACCAGTTGGTACGCAGAAAATGGTTGGGTGGCAATGGGCCTCAGACGGACCAATGTAGCAGCATGTAATATTGCATAACCCCATGCAGAAATGGGTAGTTTGGTACGCATAACCAAAGTTCTTGCAATTATCTGTAATCTCTTAATAAGAGCTTCTGCAAGACCATTTTGGGAATGAACATACGCTACAGGATGTTCAACATCAATTCCCAAAGTCATGCAATAGTCATCGAAAGTTTTCGATGTGAACTCCGCGGCATTATCAAGTCTAATAGATTTTATTGGATAATCCGGATGATGAGCCCTCAACTTAATGATCTGGGCAAGGAGTTTAGGAAATGCTGCATTTCTCGTGGACAACAATGCTACGTGTGACCATCTTGTCGATGCATCAACCAAAACCATGAAATATTTAAATGGTCCGCATGTTGATTGGATCGGTCCACAAATGTCTCCTTGGATTCTCTCAAGGAACTGAGAAACCACTTTTGTAGGTTTTACATGGAGTGGTTTGAGATGTGTCTTTCCAATTGAGCATGCTTGACATAGGCTTTTTGGATTAATAACAAAATTCTTTCCTCCAAGAGGATGCCCATGAGATGCGTTCATTGTCCGAAGCATCGTATTTTGACCCGGGTGTCCCAGCCGGTCATGCCATAACATATAAGTGCTCTCATCAATCGGCGTACGACGAATTATTAGATTGCTTTCAATGTTTTGGATCGTGGTAACATACAAACCACTTGAAAGACATCTCAACTTCTCCAATATACGCTTTTGGTCGTATTGATTGGAGGTAATATATAGGTATTCAATACCATTTTCTGTAGCAGTTTCAATGTGAAACTTGTTTTCTCGAATATCCTTAAAACACACCAATGTACGTCTGGACTTTGGAGAATATAAGGCTCTGAAATGGTCAAAACGGTACCATTTGACAACATGAATTGGGCTTTACCAAAGCCTTCAATTAGGGTCGACGTGCCCGAAATTGTTGACAATGAGGTTACTTTAGGCGTAAAGTTGATAAAATAACACTTATTTTTTAGGATAGTGTGGGTACTACCACTATCAACCAGACAATCAACTGCCCCACAATGCATGCCTAAAAGTAAAAAATAATTTAAAGTAGGTCACACTTAAAAAGATTCACAAGGAAATAACTTTAAATTATATCGAGAAAGTTATTCAGAAAAAACAAAACCATAATCCAAAAGAAATACTCAAATCCAAATGGCAAAACATAATCCAAATGGAGAGAAAAAAAATCCAGGAGCTAAACAATTGCTCAGTTATTATAAAATAGACACCATATCCTTATTATTCTATTTGAGCCACAAAATCCGGGGTCTCAAGAAATTTATTTTCCGCTTCGACAACATTTGCTTCGACTTTTCTTCCCTTATGATAGTTTTCAACTTCTTGGGGAGTAGCCTTACAAGTCCTTTGCATATGACCATAACCACCACATTTGTAGCATAGAGTTTTATCATTTGCATCATCTCTTTCTTTGGGACGACTGACTCTATTGTTGTTGTTCCTAGCATGAGACTGTTTGGGGGCCACAGGTCGTCGGTAAGGATGATTTTCCGAACCTCGCTTGGCATGGCGAGTTTTAGGCTCACCACGATTCACTGGCCTTCGGGACGACTGGCCCTTGTCTCTTTTCCCTTGCCGTGGGTGAGGACCACGAACAACATTAGCATCCGGCATTGGAATTGCCTTTGTAAATAATAGTTTGCCTTTGAAACGTCTGGTTCGATAAACACTAGTTTTGTTAGCACTAACTTTGTTTCGAATCGACAGGTTCGAGAAACACAAGTTTTGCTCTAAGGAAAAAAAATTCTCCTTGATTGTTCGACGAATATATATAAATATATAAATATATAAACACATTCGGGGAAACTATTATTTACTCAATCCCTTTCGGTAGCTCTACTCGAACACAACCAGGAAAGACGGTGAGGTTGGTATGCTCAAAAGCATTTAAAAACACGACCTCATTAGAATAAATAACAATCCGCCTATATCTTTCCTAGACATTGTATCCAAATAGGTGAGCCTATTTGGAGTTGATTCATAATTTTTCCAACTTAAATGTGTGTATATATGTATATATTGTTCTATAAACTTCATCTAAAAAACTTTCTTTTATTTCGAAAAAAAAAATTTGCCGGAAAAAGAACGAGATGATATATATGATTCTTGAAGATATATACGATGGATTAACTATTCAAAAAAAATTCAACGTTTTGTTAATAGTAAATCGTACCTTCCTCCGGGTTGAAATTATGATCTATACAAGAACAAACTTGTATCCTTCCTTCCTCCGGGTTGAAATGATGATCAACACAAGAAGAACAAAGTTGTATTCCTAGCTTCTTTGAGCGAAAGTGCCGATAACGTGTTGTAGGCGGATTTAGACAAGCATAGAGAGAAGAACAAGAGAGCTCATATATTGAGAGAATGTGAAGTGTGTAAGGTACATTTGATAGTGAGGTCTCAACCCCTTTATATAGTGGAGGGGATGAGCCTAGATTTAATGTAGAAATGGGAGTTACAAACATACATAATGACCATCATAATGGTGTTAAATGAGACACTCAATGCTCATCAATTATGAGTTACAACAATATAGTCATTTAATTAGATAAAAATTATAAATATATTGGAAGCCCCCTAATGATTGGAGGCACCGGCACACCCACAGAGCCGGCCCCCTTAAAGGTACACCCACTTAGCAAATTTTTTGAATCCGTAACTAATCTAACATACATAAAAAGAAAGTCAACCATTCAAGAAAAAATGGAATGCTATCTAAGAAAAGCAAGAGGTTAACGTCGCAATTGGAAAAGTTCATGTACCATGCCGTGTTGTTGAAGTTGGAGGAAAAAAATTTACAAAACTAGTCCCTGGACTATATCCAATGTTTGAATTAAGCAACTAGATTTATAATTTTGTAGTCTTAACCCAAAAGCTCAAATCAACCAAACAGCTTGGTCCTATGTAATTAATATACAAGCTTATTTAACTATGGGTGGATTAATCAAATAAACTATATATCAAGTAGTGTTTTATTAGCATAAAGTTTCTTCCTATACATCTATGTGATATCTTTTATTATTTATTTGAGAACAATATGAGACTAGATGGTAAGCACAATAAAGACAGTTAAGTATGAGAAATGAAATATAGACCAGGGACTTTTTTGCCCTATTTTCAAAAATAGGTGGTCCATCCTCAGAAGTTTCTCTAACGTTCCTAAATGAATGCCATGTTTATCAACTTCATTCCAGTGATCTCTCATCCACACAAGAACACTCAAATGGAAATTCATTACAACTCCATCTTTCTATTTTTCTCCACTGCCTTATTCTTAGTCCTATCAACCTCTACTGCAATAGACACCATATCTGCTAATCAAACTATAAAAGATGGCAACACGATCGTGTCACAAGGTGGGATGTTTGAACTAGGATTTTTTAGCCTTGGGAAGTCTAAGAATCGGTACTTGGGGATATGGTACAAAAAGATATCAGTTTGTACAGTCATATGGGTTGCTAACAGAGAGACACCAATCACTGATACATCCGGTGGGTTTAAAGTCAGCGGAGATGGAAGCCTGATGGTTCTCAATGGTGGCGATACCGTAAGCTGGTCATCTAATTCCACGATATCTGACCGGAATCTTAATCCGGTGGCACAGCTTCTTGAAACCGGAAATCTAGTTGTGTGGGATACAAGTAGCACCAAAAAGAGTCTCATCTGGCAAAGTTTTGATAACTTTGGTGACACATTGCTGCCAGGAATGAAATTTGGGAAGGATTTGGAAACAGGAAGAGAGAGGTATTTCACACCTTGGAAGAGTCCTAATGATCCTTCTCCGGGTCGATATTTAGTTTGGTTACACACAAATGGGTATCCACAGATATTTCGGAGTGAAGGTGGATTTTTTCAAGCAAGGCTTGGACCGTGGAATGGTCTCGGGTTTGGTGGCCTCCCTATTGACATCCCAAATCCAATTTACTCGAGTGAGTTTGTTATTAACCAGAAGGAAATCTATTTCAGATACGAACATTTAAGTTCGGTTGTTCAAAGGATACATTTCACGTGGGACGGCAAGACACTGCAAATGCACTGGATAGAGAGAACACAAGAATGGGTTGTTTACACAGATATTGACGCTGATAGTTGTGGTCGTTATGCAATATGCGGTCCTTATGGAAGCTGTAACATCAACAAGCGTCCCCCTTGTGGTTGTATCAAAGGTTTTGAACCAAAAATCCCGGAAGAATGGAAGGCATCGGATTGGTCGAGTGGGTGTCAACGCAAGAAGCCTTTGAATTGTGGAAGTGGGGACGGATTTCAGAAAATATCAGGAGTGAAACTTCCAGACACACAAAGATCGTGGTACAATTTGAGCATGACCCTTGGAGAGTGTGAGATGGCCTGCAGAGAGAATTGCAATTGTACAGCTTATGCAAATATAGATATCAGAAATGGTGGAAGTGGATGTCTGCTATGGTTTGATGAGCTGATGGATATCAGAGAGTATGATGTAAATCAAGATATTTACATAAGGTTAGCTGCCTCTGAGTTAGCAAAAATATACAAACAGAATGAAGTACTCACCGTAGTCCTATTACCTGCATCATTTGTGCTGCTTCTATTTGCGGTAGCATATGCCTGTAGAAAGAAAAAGAAAAGGCTTCGTTTGAAAGAAAAAGGTATCTTTAATGAGTAATCTTTTTTTGTTTGTATAAATGAAATTGTATCAATTATCCATACAATTTGCAAGTTTGAAGGAGTGTAATTTTGGCAGATTTGCTTAATCATGATAAACTGAAAACATCTTTGTAGGAAACTGGTATGGGCATGATAGAAACAATCAAAGTGTTCGAATGAAAGATCTTGATGAGCTGCCATTTTTCAGCCTGCGTGAAGTAGCCAAGGCTACGGATAATTTCAGCATCAACAATAAGATTGGAGAAGGTGGCTATGGACCTGTTTACAAGGTAACTTATGATACTTCACTAGATGTGTAATATACTAATATAAAATGAAATAGAATTGCAAGTAACATAAAATTCTTGACCTTAATCATTTAGGGTGTGTTGGAAGATGGAAAGGAAGTAGCTGTGAAGCGGCTCTCAGAAACATCCCAACAAGGGGTTGATGAGTTCAAGAACGAAGTCATTTGTATTGTCAAACTTCAGCACCGGAATCTTGTGAAGCTTCTAGGATACTGCATTCATGCAAATGAACTGATTTTGATTTATGAATACATGGCTAACAAAAGTTTGGACGTGTTTCTATTTGGTTAGATTCTTTCTGTATGATTTCACACCTTATTTCGTGCTGTTGTTGAGCTTCCTGCCAAACTAATGTTTGACTAATCAAGCAGTTCACTTTTGGCAGATGAAACCAAATGTTTGATGCTTGATTGGCCTCAGCGTTTTCTCATCATCCATGGGATGGCTCGAGGTATTCTTTACCTACATCAAGATTCCCGCCTTCAAATCATCCATAGAGATCTCAAGGCAGCTAATATTCTTTTGGACGCCGAGATGAACCCCAAAATCTCCGACTTTGGCCTTGCAAGAAAGTTTATAGGATTTGATAATGCTGCAAAAACAAAGAAGGTGGTTGGAACATAGTAAGAATCTGAACACATGGTCTTTTAGTTACACAAATTATTTAGCCTGTTTTCTCAAGAAAAGGATGTAAATACCCTAATACTAATATGTCGATTTACTTCACTGTAACATTGCTGCAGTGGTTACATTTCTCCTGAGTATGCAGTACATGGACGGTTCTCTACAAAGTCGGATGTATTTAGCTTTGGTGTCCTGGTGTTGGAGATAGTGAGTGGGAAGAAAAACAGAGAATTTTCTCATGAAGATCACAGAGACAATCTTCTTGGACATGTAAGTTAATCCGTTAGACTACTACATCTTAGCTTCGGAAACTAGTGCTTACTTTAAAGAATGTCTGTATTTGGTATATATATACTTAGGGGTGGGTTCAGATGTGAACCACTTTTTGGTTGTGAACGTGAGGACAGCCGAGGGTGCGACACGTGGCGGACGACTAGGCGCCACGTCAGGTCCACGGCGGATGACTAGGTGCGATTCATGGGAGGGCATTGAATTGAAGGGGGGGACCACACTCAAATCCGCCACGTTTCGCGCTCTTGGCTGTCCTCACGTTCACAACCAAAAAGTGGTTCACATTTGAACTTTCGTCTATATACTTATATGGATCTCGGGTTGATTCAGGCATGGAGACTCTACAAAGAAGGCAGGCCTATTGAACTCATGAGTGCATCTTTACACAATTCATGCATTGTCTCTCAAGTAGTACGAGCAATACATGTTGCGTTGTTATGTGTGCAACATCACGCAGAAGATAGGCCAACTATGTTGTCAGTGGTTCTGATGTTGGTTAGCGAGGGTGTTTTGCCTGAACCCAGACAGCCAGCTTTTTTCACCGGAGACAAGAGAGCTATTGTGAAGTTGAGGCTGATGCATCAGTTGATGAAGGCACAATAACACAAGTGTACGGTCGATAGGAAGCATATGTTTTTAAGTCAAATACATACATACATTGTTCAAGGTATATATTCTTCTGGCTCTTATATGGCTGTTAATAGGTTAAGTTGGATTCTCTTCCTCATCTGAATGTGAATGGTTCAACGTCTAAAATCAATGAGTTTGAAGATTTGAGGAAATCTTTAACATTGAATTATTATTAATTGACTTGTAATTATAAAATTTTATGTAGAAGATCTGAATATATTGTCATCTACAACTTACCAATCAATTTGTTATCTCCGCCATAGTTCTCTGTTGCAGCTACATTTTCGCGCTTACTCTTGCAGCCGCTGCCCTACCGACGTCACCACCAGTCTCAATGGCTGTTGTTCTTCGATGTCAAAGAAGATCCATATTCTGTGTGTGTGTGAGAGAGAGAACTCCAGCCAGTGAGTCGTGGGTCAGAAAGAAGTCAAAAGGGGGAACTGACCAGCTTATTTACCTTATGAGATGTTGTCAATGGTTTTGATGCAGGTTAGCAAGAGTGCCTTGCCTCCACCTAAACAACCAGCGTTTTTCAAAAGAAAAGAGTTTTCGTGAACATGACTCTGTTTCATCGCAAGATGAATACATGGTAACACTATTGTACACTAGATAGACAACATGTGTTTATACCAGTTCCATCCTTCAGTTGTTTCAGTTTACACTTTCGAGATCCTAACCATGGATTCCAACATACATTCTATTGCTGCAACTCTGTGAGTACGTTCAGTTGATAGCTTCCAGAATCCTAATCACTGATCAAGAATTTAAAGTGAAATACAAAATTAGCAATGATCCAATGACACATGAATTTGATCAGTTTGTAATTTTGTCCATCAGAAAAAATGACCTTTTGTCCCTTTTGGGAACACTACCTTTTGTAGTTTGTGCTTCAACCTTCATGAACTCACGCCTAACCAAAAAGCTATCCCCCTGACCATCCGAACTTGCAAATTTTGGTTTTGATTTAAGTTGTCATTGATCTCTCGAAACTTTGATACCGACTTGTCACTAAGCAACAGCTAATTCGTCACTATTTTTCGGTTCTGAATTTTGTTTTTCCCTAGGTAATTTACTTTCTCATGGTAGCCTATATCTCTGGTCCCCTCATTTCCTAATCGGCTGCTCCATGATTCGCCCTCACCTTAATATAAATGGTAATTTTAAGATTACAAAATTTGTCCATGGAGTTGTAATGTTCTCATTCAATGATTTGACCTACTAGAATTTTAGATTTCAGTCTAGAAATTCCAAATAAATTGTCATCTAGAATTAAACGGTGGTAGATTCATCGTAAACTTCTCTCAGTTACCTTTTCTTGCATTAGAAAATGGTATCAATATGTCGTGGTTGCCGTCGCTGCTGCACTCCCTCCGTCACCACCGTACTCTTAAAGGCTGAGGTTGTACGAGGCGATCGTTGCTTAGCATGGACTATATGGAGATTAGAACGTCAAAAGGTTGTTCTATGATCGATATCCAGACGATCCATACTCTTTGTGTGAAAGAGAAGGGGGAAGTAATGGAAAGGGGTGTAGCGGTTGAATGAGCTTCATGTTATGTCAAATACATATATGCATTCAAGGCTCATTCTTGTGTTCCTTACATGGTTGTTAACCAGTGTTCTATCTTACCATAAAGTGCCAGGCCTGCTTAGGTTGGTTGCACCTCTAATAGTTGTGAGGTTGCATTTCAGTTAATGTAACAACTCATCTTACATGAATAGAAAATGTGATTTGTAAGAACCTTGTAAGCCTCAAGTTGTAGGTTAACAATAGTTCGTTCTTTCTAAAAAGATTGTAGGAATGCATTGAAGTTCTTTGCTAGAACCTAACATTTACATCCTACCATTTGTGGAATTCGAACACTTCACAAAAACTCAAAAAAATGAAATTTATCATAGCAATTTTCTTTAAATGATGTTAGATTCCAACAAACCATTTATGTAAGATATGTTCTTTCTAATCATGTTTTTAAAATAAATGCTTATATTTCTTGATAACAAAAAAGGACACTTATAAGGCTACCCGCAGCGGTGCCTTTGGGTTGAGCTGGTGAAGCGAGCGGGCTTCCTCTTTACCCGCCGGGTTGGCTGCACAAAAATGTCAGCCGGCGGGTTGCAGCCTTTGCGGCTTGTAGAACCCGAACAAAATGTGAGAGGGTTGTGTGTGTGTTGTGTGAGAGGGTTGAGAGGGTTGGATAAGAGTTGTAGAGGGTTATAGAAGGGTAAAGAGAGGGTTGAGAAAAAATTGATGTGTCAGCTGATGTGGCATTAAAAAAGTGAGAGAGTTGGGAGGGTTGGGTGTGGGTAGCCTAATACCTTTTGTCTCTAAAGTTTAAAATCTTTAATCTTTAAATCTTAATAGCAAGATATAAAAAGCATGTTTAGCATTATATAGCTACTAGCACAAATCTTCGTGACGTAATTATGCCAAGCCCAAGACCAATGTTTTAAAAACTGGTTAAACCGGCCCGGTCAAATCAGTTGAACCGGGAACCGGTGAAAGGACCGGGTCAATTATGACCGGTTCTATGGCGTTAAAAGACCGGATTGAACCGGCCGGTTTAGTGGTCGAACTGGTGAATTGAACCGGTTGACCCGGTTTTAAAAACTATGTGTAAAACTTATTATTATTATTTTTTTTAATGTTTTGGATTAATATAAAACTTATTGCAACGTGTATTTTTAATGTTTTTTTAACTTATAGATATCAAATTGTTGGTTTTTTATATATATGAATGTAGAAAAATGGAAAATACAAAAAAGATGCTTTGAACCGATTGAACTAATGGTTAAAAAGATTGAACCGGTCGAACCGTAAACCGATCATCACATCGATTCAACTAAAAACCCAATTTTTAAAACATTGCCTAGAAGACCAAGAAGAGGTCAATCGGTCATCATCAAAGTCAAGACGTACCCGTGCATTTTGGTTGGGTCAAATAAATAGTTATTGGAGGCATACACCCAAAAAGAGACGTTAAAAGAAAAGGTCAAAGAAATCGATTTATGGGACCTTCCTTCACTATCCTATGTGGTTCATAAATATTCCTTTTATTAAACGGCGTTTACCTAGTAGTTAATGCTTAAAGTAACCTAAAAAATTGGTCCCTATGGTTTGTCACTTATAATACCTTTTGTCCCTACAGTTTTGGAATACAAAACGCAATTGTCGTTTGTAAACGCGTCCAGATTTAGTTTCTCCATCTTATCGACCGTGAAAACCCCTATTAATTAATCAATTTTATTTTTTAAAGAGAATGAACGCCCTTCACTTAACAAAATTTTTGTAATGACCATTAGAAAGAGTGACCAAATCAGACGCTTTTGCAATTTGAAACTATAGAAACAAAAAACTTATAACTGATAAACCACATAGACTATAATTGTAGTTCACCCTTATCTTCATTTAACATGAACGACTAGTGCAATAAAAAAAATGGATTATGTGAGTACATTTAGTTGATGATGATTTAATGAAATAAGGTAATTGAAATTATTATAATAAAATAAAATTTTCAATTGATAAAATATCAAACGGTCATGATAGTTTTGCCAAAGATGGTTATATTTTAAAATGTGGGGGGAATTTCCAACATATTTCTAATGTGTAATTGCCTATATATACACACTAAAATATATCAGATGTCCCTTATCTTCACCTAAGTTTCTTATTAACCTACAATTTTCATGAACAAATTAATGGAGGTTTATATTTATCCCATCCTTGTGTTATTCTCTATTACCATATTTATTCTTCTATCAAGGTCTGCTGCAATAGACACAATATCTAGAAACCAAAAAATCAAAGATGGTGACACCATTGTTTCAGATGGTGAGATGTTTGAACTCGGCTTCTTTAGCCCCGGAAAGTCCAAGAATCGGTACCTGGGGATATGGTACAAGAAGATATCAAAGCCTACCATCGTATGGGTTGCTAACAGAGAGACACCAATCAATGATACATCCGGCGTTTTTCAAGTCAGTAGAGAAGGAGACCTACAGATTCTCGGTGCTGGTAACACTTTGATCTGGTCGTCGAATTCGAAAGTATTCGTTAGGAATTTTAATCTGAAGGCGCAACTTTTGGAGAGCGGAAATCTTGTTCTGTTGGATGAAACTAGCACCAAAGAAAATCCGATTTGGCAAAGTTTTGATTATCTTGGTGACACATTGTTACCAGGAATGAAAATCGGGAAGGATTTGGTAACGGGAAGAGAGAGGTATTCGACATCTTGGAAGAGTCCGGATGATCCTTGTATAGGTTTCTATAAAATCTGGATGGACCCAAATGGATATCCACAGATATTTCAGAGGGAAGGTGAAGCTCTACACGCGAGGCTTGGACCATGGAACGGTGTTGGGTTTGGTGGCTTTCCTATTGAAAACCTGAACCCAATTTACTCGGTAGAGTTTGTTGTTAACGAGAGGGAAATATATTACACATATGAACTGAAGAGTTCAGTTGTTCAGAGGATAGTTGTGTCATGGGATGGTGTCCTACTGAGGTTAAACTGGATCGAGCGAATCCAAGAATGGGTCGTGGATGGAAATATTATGATAGTTGATAGTTGTGGCCGTTATGGACATTGTGGTCCTTATGGAATGTGTAGCATCAACATGTATCCTCCTTGTAGGTGTGTGGAAGGTTTTGAACCAAGATTCCCAAAAGAATGGAATGCAACAGATTGGTCCGGTGGGTGTCAACATAAGCAGCCTTTACGTTGTGGGAGTGGAGATGGGTTTAGGAAAATTTCGGGCCTAAATTTTCCAGATACACGACACTCAAGGTACAATGTGAGCATGACACTTGAAGAATGTGAGGCGGCCTGCAGAAAGAATTGCTCTTGTACAGCTTATGCAAATTTAGATATGAGAAACGGTGGAATTGGATGTTTACTATGGTTTGATGAACTGATGGACATGAGAGAGTATGATGAAAAGCAAGAACTTTACGTAAGAATGGCAGCCTCTGAGTTAGCAGGTACACACATTTTAATCTTTGAATTGTTCAAAACTTATTTCACGTGTAGGAAAACCTTGCTAATTAGTGTATATGTTAACAAAAGGTCTCATGGTCTCTCAATCCGGCTTCAATAAGAAGACAGTACTCATTGTGGTGCTGTCAATTTCATCGGCTGCACTGCTTCTGTCTGCATTAGCATATGCTTGTCGAAAGACAAAGAAAAGACGAGGCAAGTCATTTTTGTGTTTTTGCAAATTACAAGTTCATATAATTGTTTTGAAAGATTTTCAGAATTATAACTTCTTTGCAGGAAACCGGAATGCCCATGGTAAAAAGGATACTAGTGTTCAAATGGAAGATCTTGATGCGCTGCCCTTTTTTAAACTATATGAAATAGCTAAGGCTACAGATAATTTCAGCATCAACAATAAGATTGGAGAGGGTGGCTTTGGTCCTGTTTATAAGGTAACTTATTAATAATTACAAAGAAAAGCAAAGAGTACCACCATCTGGAAATGGAAATTTCAGCTAGTAAATAAAAATGGTAGTATCATAAACTAACCTTAATCTCTTAGGGTATGTTGGATGATGGACGATTTGTAGCTGTGAAACGGCTCTCTGAAACATCCCAACAAGGGCTTGAGGAGTTCAAGAATGAAGTCGTGTGTATTGCAAAACTTCAGCACCGGAACCTTGTGAAGCTTCTTGGATACTGCATTCATGGAAATGAACTGATTTTGATTTATGAATACATGGCTAACAAAAGTCTGGACTCGTTTCTATTTGGTTAGACTCATTTTAATTCCTTATTTTCACACTTTTTGTAGTAATGTTGTTGAATTGCTTGTGAAATTCGGACATAAATATGTGAAATATATTTATGGACTAAGTAGTTCATATTTGGCAGATGAAACAAGAAGTTCAATGCTTGACTGGCCTCAACGCTTTCACATTATCCAAGGTATGGCTCGGGGTATTCTTTATCTACATCAAGATTCCCGCCTTCAAATCATCCACAGAGATCTCAAGGCAGGTAATGTTTTGTTGGACGGTGATATGAACCCAAAAATATCCGATTTTGGCCTTGCTCGAAGGTTTGTAGGAACAGATGCCATGGCTAAGACGAAGAAGGTGGTTGGCACATAGTACGAATCTCTAAAAACATGGCCTTCTTGTTTAAAGTAAACACTTTTTTTTTTTCGAAATAGAAGAGGAAAATAAAAACAAACAAGAACCTCTAGCAATAATCTAAAATTTCATTTCGTTGAATTTGCTGCAGTGGTTACATTTCTCCAGAGTATGCAGTACACGGGCGTTTCTCTACAAAGTCAGATGTATTTAGCTTTGGGGTTCTTGTGTTGGAGATGGTGAGTGGGAAGAAAAACAGAGGGTTCTGTCATGAAGGTCACAGTGACAACCTTCTCGGGCATGTAAGTTATTTGGGTGGACTACACAATCTCTCTCTTTTTGCATACTTATAAATATAAAGTTTGGTTTGCTTCAGGCATGGAGACTCTATAAAGAAGACAAGGCCATTGAAATCATGAGTCCATCTTTACGCAACTCATGTGTTGTCTCGGAAGTAGTACGAGCAATACATGTTGGGTTATTGTGTGTGCAACATCATGCAGAAGATAGGCCAACTATGTTGTCAGTGGTTTTGATGCTGGTTAGCGAGAGTGCGTTGCCTCCACCTAAACAACCAGCATTTTTCACGGAAGAAATTATCCATGAACATGATTCTGTTTCATCGCAAGATGAATACATGATAACACTATTGTACGCCAGATAGACAACATGTGTTTATACCTGTTCCACCCTTCAGTTGTTTCAGTTTACCCTTTCGAGATCCTAACCATGGATTCCAACTGGTGCAACTGTGTACATACATTCAGCTGATAGCTTCTAGAATCTTATTCACTAATTAACAATTTTAGAGTATAATATAATATAAAATCAGCAATGACACACGAATTGTCCATGGAGTAGTAATGTTCTGAATCAATTATTTGACCTAGAATTGTACATTTCATTCTATGAAATCCAAATACATTGTCATCTATAGTTAACAGGTCAGGTGGTAGATTCATCATAAGTTTCTGTCAGTTACCTTTTCTGCATTAGAAAATGGCGTCAATTTGTGGTGGTTGCCGTCTGCCCTATTGCCGTTGCCGCTGCAGTCACTTCGTCACGGCGTCACCACCGCCCTTTTAACGGTTGTGGTTGGATTTGGAAGGAAAACCAGACAACTGTGTGTTCTCGAGTTTCAGTTCACGAAGGAAAGAAAAGTAAACGGTGGGATTTGGAGGTAGAGTTTAGACTTACATCTGTTTACCAAATTTTATGATTAAGCGCGGATTGCGGTAAGACATCTGATTATGATAAGAGGCCTGACGTAAGCGTTGGTCAAAAAATTTTGTTTATCAAATATTTTATATTAAGGGGGTGCTTGGTTCATTTTAGGGAATGAAAATGGGAATGCAGGAGAATGGGAATGAAAATGAGCATTGTATTGTTGCTGCTTGGTTAACCCACTATAATCAATGAAAAATTGTTTCATATAAAAAAAAATATTTTTCTCCACTGTGAAAATACAAAAGATGCTTCATTTAACATCAAAAGATGGAATGACATATGGAAAAAAGAACTGAGTTGAAAGAAAATTTCCATTCCCCCCAATTTGGTCAGGAATGGAAATTAATGAATCTGCAGGAATGATTCCATTATATAATATCAGACCAAGCAGCAGTATTCATTGTCATTCCCATTCCTTACCCTGCAATACCCCCAACCAAGCACCCCCTAAGTGTTGACCAAATAAAAAATGACTATAATACCCTTATTTAATAAATTTTTAAAAAATTAATATAAAAGAACAATTGACAATGTTGTTAGAGCATCCACAATGTAGATTTTTGCAGCTTTTTCGGAGGTTTTTAGAGGTTTTTCAAAAAGGTAAAACCTCACTTTGAGGTTTTCACATAGTGTAAAGATTTTTCAGCTAAGGTTTTTCGGGTCGTAACTGCACGACTACTTTTTTAGAGGTTTTTCGTATTTGATCTATTTTACCTTTATAAAATTTTACAAAAGTCTCGTATTAATCAGTTATATTTCTTATATAAAGTTTTCATATTTAAATTTTATTAAAGTCGCTAATTATTTTACAATAAGTTTTTATATAAAATATATTTTATTAAAATTTTAAAAAAATTATTTATAAAAAATACATAATTAATGAAGTAGTATTTTCTCGATATAAATAAACATGTATTTGTATTAATTTTATTGTATTTATTTTTATAAATAAAAATATAAATGATATAAAGTTAAAATGGTGAGATCCTAAAAAGTTTGAAAAAACTTGGATGAAGTTTTTCACATAGTGAAAATATGTAGATGTTTTTAAGTTGTTAAGGTGTCAATACTGCGTAAGAAAAAATATGTGAAAAGGATGAGTAAAAAACCCATACATTACGAATGCTCTTAGAATCTTTAATCTTATATATAATATTTTTATATTGATATTCACTATAAATCAACTTTCAACGATTTGATATAATAGAGAAAGAGAAAAGAAGATTTGACAAACCAAAGAATAGAAATATTTGTTTCAATTATTTGGTTTTGAAGAAATGGAATCTATGAAAATAGAAGGGCAATAGAGGAAAAGTGATCTCCGACCTTGGAAAGATATGCTCCCCTCTTTGATTTCAATAAGCGCACGGTCAGCACTTGGGATGTTTTTCTTTTATTTGGTAAACACTTTCACCTCTTATTTAAATAAGAGCCTCCTGCTCTACAAAATGTGGTAAGAGGAGGTAAGAGGCTAGTAAACAACCCCTATTTTGCCTTAAATGGGAGGATTTGGAAGGAATTGAAAGGAAAGAATTCCCCTTTCCTTCCCTTTCTTTTCCTCCCTTCCTAAACTCGACAATAGGGCGTTAGTGCTTAGTTGCTTGTTTAAAATAAAGGCTTTCTCATAGCTTTAAAACCTACCGATTAATATATAAATTTACAATTTTGGTTGTGAACATGAGGATCAATCTCAACGACTCATCCAGTCAATAAAGATCGCGTTCACCGTAACCAAAGATATGTGGCTGAGATTCATCCTCACGTTCACAACCAAAATTGAGTTCACATTTGAACCTGACCATACATCATATAGATAACAAAATGACGAGTTTGCAAATTGCAACCATTTGACTGCTAACCCACTTGCCTCTCTCATATGTAACTGCCGCTACCTGTTTTATCTCAAATTCAATCCACACATTCTTTTCAAGCCGCCGCATATCCCATATGTATATATCTGTTGATCCAGCTCCTCTATGATTTGATGAAATACCAATGATCCTATCTCTTGTAACTAAAAGTACTTAGCAATATAAAATGCTTTAGAAACTACAGCGAGTCTGTTCGCTGAACGTTTCTTCCTTCAAAGCATTCACTCACATAAAGCATCAGCGATTGCTTGTCTCCCTGACTCTGTTCAGTGACAGCGAGAGCTGATGACATCTAAGTACTTCCTGAAGACAAATAGTCGTGTCACTAAGAAACCATCAGCACCATCTATTGATGCAAGTTGATGATAGAGTTAGCGATGCTTATGATCTGAAGTTGAAATCAGTGACAGCAAGTTGACTACTCTAACATGACGTTCCCAAGAGAACAAGTTTCAGTGCCTCCCTAATCCTTCCCAAGGATCAGCGACTCTAGGCCTGATCAGTGACTTGTGCTTCAAGAATTCGATATTTGTCTTCTTGTCCTATATGCACAAAAAGAATTTGATTTGTCTTTCCAACAATAGTAGAAAAGGGGATGTCTCTTTACTGTTCACTCCGTACTTATCACCCATAAGACAACTGTTTACCATAGACCATGACCATACCACGCATGGACATTACTTTATGGTACAATAGTACAACAGACCCAATCTATACACGACACGTGTAAAGTTGGGGATGGCATGCATTTAATGCATGTGGTATAAATATGAACAATGGGTTGTTCTTCAAACCACCTTGGTCCATCTTCTATACCCCAAATCCTTTCCTTCTTTCTATATTCTTCTAAATTCTTTCTTACTACTTCTAAACTTGCTTTGTGCATAAGCAAAGGCTAAGTGTCTAAATTCTAAGATTGTTTTAGATCTTGACATAGTCTTGATCTTCTTCAACAAACAATCTAATATTAATCTATACAAAGACTCCATAGGAGTCATAGATTAAAATATAGAAGAAACTGTGTTGATTGTATTCAACCCTCCTTCTACAATACAATATACTATAAAATCTCTTATTGGCCATCCTATAGGGACCAACAATATCCTATTTAGCACGAGCGGACCTATCCTTACGAGTGGGGGGGGGGTGTACCGTGCACCCGTTCAATTAGTTACCGTAAAGAATAGGCGTCTTAAAGGTATACCCGCTTAATTTTCAAAATGCCCTTAAATAATTCTAAAACTAAAATTAAAAAACAAAAGCACGTAGTTGGTGTAGTGGCAAATCGGAAGGTAGTTAAATTTCTTATAAATTGGAAGGGTGTGGGTTTGAATCCCACTTACTGTTATGTTTTCCGGTTTTTAAATTCCAATAAATCTCAATTTAAATATCACTTAAATAACATATAATAACATATTAAATGCTTTATTAATTTCGTATATTATTTTATTTATCACTAACTTTTTTATCTTATTGTTAGATTGTAATTCTAATTTGATTTTTTATTAGTTTCATATATTATCTTATTTATCACTCACTTTTTTTTATCTTACTGTTAGATTGCAATTCTAATTTAATTTTAGCTATTAATTTAATGATCGAATATTTTTTAAAATCAACCAAAATAAAATAAACTTGCAATGGTGAACATACTCTTGTGTTTACTTAAACGGTGAATGTTAATTCAATTTGTAAAACTGTATTACTACTGAAACTGATATAATTAACGTTCCTTGACGTCAAACCGCATTGATTTTTCCCTTCAATAACACTCACTATTTTACAGGTTTTTGATTTAACTTAAAGGTGCAGCCGCTCAAGAAAATTCATGGGTCCGCCACTGCCATTTAGATGGTGTTTGAGATTGTTTTTCAAAAGTGCTTATTCACTTTTGGTTTTTCAAAAAGTCAATAAATCAAAAATATTATTTGGTAAATCTAGAAGTACTTTTCGAAACTCCTTTTTAAGCAAGGAGGAAACACTATTTTTCAAAAGCCAGAAAGAGTTGGCTTTTTAAGGAGAGTTTTTGTAACGCCCTGTTTCCCAAAGTTAGATTTTAACCGAATTCGTTAATTTCTGCGCTAATGTGTTAATTGTATTATTTCGAGGTACAGGGTCGGAAGTGTAATTTGTGATAGTGGAGGGTCGTGAATGACTTGTGTATAACCTTTTAGAAGCCCAAGTTTTCTTTCTTTTGGTGTTGGTCGATTATCAGGGAGAAAGAAAGGAGGGTTGTGTGTGTTCTTGAGAAATTTGGTGCAATTGAGGAGGAGATTGTAAGTGCTTGGTGAAATTGATCATTGGGGTTCGATTGTTATCGCATTCCTAACCCAAGGTATGTGATTATTCATGTTCTTTCGTTAATTGTTGGTTTATTGGGATGGTTAAGGGTTAGGGTTTCAATGGTTTGGGAATTCAATCGATTGATGATCGAATTGAGTCGTATGATGTTAGTGTTGTGTTTAAAATAGTCTCTTTTGTGCTAAAACAGTATGGGAGTGTTCAATAACACCATTGTTGAGTAATATGGTCGTCGAGATGAGTTTTGGTGTGTTTCCCGTAGCCAAATCGCGACTTGGAAACACAATGGGTTTCCCGCGACCTAACCCCGCGACTTGAGGTCGCGGGAAAGGGTCGCACAACTAACTGTTTCGATTTTCAAATTTTTCGTGTGAGGTCCTTTTCGGGATTTGGCTTGGGGCTCATCTTAGGGATGTTATAAGACAATGTTTGGTAGAATTTGAGGGCAATTGGAGTAGTTTAGCTATGGCTAAGACTCATATTTCGGTTTAGGAGTTTAAAGTGTCAATTTGTGCAAATGTTCATGTGTACTATGTGTTGTTTTGATTTAGGTGAGTGACAAACGTTGTGTGGTGTATTTGACACTGATTTTGGTGACATTATCCAAGGTGAGTACATTAACCCTTACATGTGGCTTGTGTACAAATTACGTGGATTATGTATGTGGTATGAGACTAGCTTGTTATATGTGATGTCGTGCTCATTGTAGTGGTAGTGGCCACCGTGAGTATTGGAAATGTGGTAGCCTGATATCAGAGTCTATGGTCCTTGATGGTGGGTGTCGTAAGGACGTATGTGATGACATGTCTGGTTCTCATTACGTGTGGTTTGTGATATATTGCTTACTTGTATGTGGTTTGTGCTTACTAAGTGAAAGCTTAACCCGTTGTGGTTTCCCCTTAGATGCAGGTACTTCTAGAAAGGACAAAGGCAAGGGGCTGGCTTGAAGTTCCGATTTCCCAGGGATCAGTTCCGTTTGTTGGTGTTATGAAACTTGAGTGTTTAACAATTAATTTGAGATTTTGAATCATTATATTTATGTGTGTTGGACCTCGTTTTGAGGATTTTTGTTGAAAGTACTATTGATACTCTTTTACACTTAAAAGTTAGCATTTTGGACAAATTCCGCTGTAATGGTTATTTTTGTTTGTTTTGTTTATTTTTCCGTTAAATGGTTTGAAAAATGTTTTGGGTTGTTACAATTGGTATCAGAGCCTTGGTTTAAGGGATTCGGGCATTCACGAGAGCTGAGTGCTTGGACTTAAACCTAAAAGCTTGTGTTTTCATAGCAAGTAACCTTTAAAAACTTTGATTTTAGTGAAAAGGGAGTGTGAACCGAGCTAAGGATCGGAGCATCAAGACGGGGTGAGCACAAGTGTTTATATCACATATAATGTTATTGATATTTGATTGTGATTGACATGATATATATTGATTGTGTTATCATGTTATGAGATTGTGTAGGTGATGAATGTACTAGTATGATAATGATGTGCACATGCTAAATGTTATGGATATTATATTAGTTGTACAGTGTATGGTGCGTGCTTGAGTACTGTAGTGACTTGTGTAGTGTAGAGTAACCCTATTGCTATGTTAGCTAGGGAGCTACTTGTGCATGTAATTGCTTATGTGGTGTAACTGAAATTGGGGATTAGAACCTTTGGTGACAACGTAAAGCCTAGATATGTAGGGTATAATTATGATGATATAAGGGCCCATATCATCACACTTATATTATACATGTCCGGACTTAGCGAAGTTATAGAAGGTATCTATGAACCAACTAGGTTGGGGTTGGATTACTAGCATGCTAAGATCGGTCCTATGAGTTTAGATGGGTTGGTTGAGCGGTGGCTCAAGGGACAAGCATGCTAGAGACCAAGTGATAGGGCTTTGTGTTTAATACTGGTTGCTAAGATCGGTCCTATGAGTTTAGATGGGTTGGTTGAGCGGTGGCTCAAGGGACAAGCATGCTAGAGACCAAGTGATAGGGCTTTGTGTTTAATACTGGTTGCTAAGATCGGTCCTATGAGTTTAGATGGGTTGGTTGAGCGGTGGCTCAAGGGACAAGCATGCTAGAGACCAAGTGATAGGGCTTTGTGTTTAATAGTGGTTGTTATTTGATTCAGTATGGTGACTACTCCGAGGGGCAGTGGATCTTCTGGTGGGGAGGATCAGGAAATTCCTAATTTGAGAGATGTTATAGCATCTCTAGTGGGGGAAATGCTACATAACTTGTTACCGGGACTCTTCGATCAAATGAAGAGAGAGATGACAGAGTTAGTAACTCAGCAAGTGCAGACTGCGACTGGGGGATGGGTGAATGAAGCAGGGAGTTCACAAATGGGGCATAACCGAAATGTAACCTTCAAGGATTTTATGGCGTGCCAACCGCCAAGTTTTCATGGTGAGAAAGACCCAGTTATTGCTTCTAGGTGGATTTCGGAAGTGTAGGGAGCGTTCCCTTCCAGTTTCATCCCGTCTGAGGTAAAGGTCCGTTTCGCCGCCAACCTATTAAGGAAGGCAGCGAAGGATTGGTGGATTGTGGTCAGTGCTGCGAGGACTCCAAAGCAGATAGCTGCTATGACCTGGGAGGAGTTCAAGGTGTTGTTTGAAGCGGAGTTCGAGCCACAGGTTGAGATAGATAGGCTCACTAATGAGTTTCTCTATATCAAGCAAACTACTGAGTCGGTGAATGAGATCACCAAGAAGTTTTTGGAGAAGTCTCGTTTATGCCGTGTCTACGTGGCGAATGAGACTATGAAGATGTACCGTTATGGGTAGATGCTCAAGGCGGAGATTCAGGAGTTTGTACTGATGGCTAACTGTCAGATCTTTCAGCAGATGTTTGAGAGGGCTCGAGCGAGAGAGATTGAGCTGGAGCGTCAGGGAAAGCGCAAGAAAGAGGAGCACAGTCAGGTTCAGCCAAGTAAGAAGTTCAAGGGGACTGGTCAGAAATCGGAAGGGAAGAAGGAGCATCCCAAATGTTCCAAATGCGGTCGGAACCATCCGGGCGAATGTAGGTTGGGTTCCAACACATGTTACAAGTGTGGGAAATCCGGCCACATGAGCCGTGATTGCAAGGCTACGGCTAGGCTGTGTTTCAGGTGTTTTGAGCTAGGCCATTTCGCACATGAGTGCCCGAATGCTGCGGGATCTACTCAGGCATCAGGAGTGGCACCGTTGAAGGCGATTGAGCCTAGCCCGACGAAGAAGGTGGAAATTCCGAAAGGCCGTGCGAGGGTCTTTCAGCTGACAGCGAAAAAGGTGAAAGTGGAACCTGAAGTGGTGACAGGTATATTTCCCGTGAACTTAAAACCAGCTTTAGTTTTGTTTGATACGGGTGCTAGTAAAAGCTTTGTTTCTACTTCTTTTTGTAAGGGTTTTTCTAATGTAAATGGTAGATTATATGAGCCTTTAGAGGTAGAAATACCTGACGAGAAAAGTGTAATAGTTAGAGATATATTTAGAGGAAATGTAATAGAGTTGGGAGGGGTAAGATTTCGTGTCGATCTTATACCCATTCCTATGAGAGAAATTAATGTGGTGTTGGGGATGAGTTGGTTGAGTCGTCATGGGGCTTGGTTTGACTGCGAGGGTCAAAGAGTGAAGATCAGGAATCCTAGTGGGGGAGACTTGATCATCACTAGCAACGGTATGAAACGGCCGCCAAAGACATGCTCTTTGGCTAAGGCGAGGAGATACGTGAAAGGAGGGGGCGTCAGTTACTTGGTCTATGTGACAGAGAGTATGGGAGAGAAGAAAAAGAAGACAGTGGCCGTCGTACCGGTTGTAAGGGACTTTCCGGATGTCTTTCCGGAGGATTTACCGGGAGTTCCTCGGGAGCGGCAAGTGGAGTTCGGGATCGACTTGATTCCAGGAGCAGCACCAGTGGCTAAAGCCGCCTACCGTTTGGCACCTCCAGAGATGTAGGAGCTGTCGAATCAGCTTGAAGAGCTGTTGGGCAAGGGGTTCATACGCCCGATGTCACTCTACTCATTTTCTCTTTATCCTTGCCAACCGATGTTTCCTACGACACGCTGTATTTTCCTCGGACTATCAAAAGAGCGGGAAAAAGTCAACCGTTCCCAACCGTCCGATCAAATGCAACGGCGCAAAAAAACACAGATGGATTTTTAAAATCTCAAACAAACAGACCTCGGCCCAAGTATAAACCTCGGTCTGCTGCCGTTTTTCAGATAAAACTTAACAAGTAATAAAAATGGTACAAGTATCAGATATCGATCCCACAGGGAGGCGTGTGTGAAAATAATCTTTCGATGATGCCCAGTTATAAAAGGATTTCCCTGAGGTTTTGAAAGCAATAGGTTGATTTGTTTGGGTGCGTGAAAATTAAATTAACAGAAATCAGTAAGATTAAGAATCAAAGGGTGTAAAACTTGGTTGGAATAACATAGGTTACTCAGAAATATGATGATACTAATATCATCATGTATTTTGGATTTAATATTAAGCGTAACCTCTGAAAGATTAACACATTTTCATATATATGACTTATTATATAATTATGTCAACGCCATCTTTAATGTAACAGTTATCTCATAAACGGCCACGTGTAGACATTTGAATTGTCCATCGTGGAGAAATCTGAACTCAGATCTCAACCGGGTCAAAACTCCCGTTAAAAGCAACCTCTGAAAGATAGACTCATTTTCAAGCGTTGACGTAAAAATATAATAATTTCATATATAATCTTTAATGAAATATCTAAATCCAAAATAATGATATCGTCGTTAATATCTTGTATCTAAGGTTAATAGTGACTTCTGAAAAGCCAACTCATTTTCATATATATATATATATATATATAAAATTATATAATTAAGTCGACGTAATCTTTAATGTAACGGTAGTTTCATAAATGGCCACGTGTAGACAATAAAATTATCCATCGTGGAGAAATCTGTTCCCAGACTTCAACCAGGTCAAAACTACCGTTAGTGGCAACTTCTTTAAGATTGACCCATTTTCATATGTCGAAATAAGAATATAATATTTATATATAATCTTCAATGTAACCTTAAAAATATGATGTTAACGACGAAAACTATTTTTATATCATATTTCTTTTCTCCGTATAAATCCCAACTTTATTTTACACCCCTAGCCAGGTTGTCAGCCTGTCATGCTAGGTTTCTTAAAATAAAAGATATATAAAGGAAAGCGGTAAAGGAAAGCGGTAAATGAAAGCTGTAAATGAAAGTGGTAAATGGTGCAGAAATGTAAATATTGCAGAAATATAAATGTGCAGAAATGTAAATATTGCAAGAATGTAAATGAGCAGAAATGTAAATGCGATGGAATTTTAACAACAAGAAACGTAAAAGCAGTTAGATGGTTAGTAGATTGCAAGAAAAGTAAAGATGAAAGGATTCGTACAATACGTTCGTTAGTTATAAAACTAACGAAACAAAGTAACGAAATCCTTATAAGGCACCTTCTAGCTCAAATAGTTATGATAGACTAGAAGGGTTTATTACCTAAAGTAATATATTACGAGAGAACGAAAAAGTAACTGGTAACTGACTCAACTCCGACACCCGAGAAGAGAGCGATTCGTGAAAGTCTAGCTATTCAAATTACTACTTAAAGAAATAGAAATCTTGGTGTAAGTAACGGTTTTGGTTAATCCGATACCGACACCCAAGGGATGAACAACCGACTAAACTACAAAGTGATAATTCTTCTAAACGAGAAAAACGTAACTTAAACGTAACTAGATTAGGAAGAAAGATGTGGCTTCTAAAGCTAGCCTAGCATACATATTTATATAAACTAAACCGGGCTCACGGCCCGTTTCTAGAATATTCTAACTAGTGGGTTAAGCCCGATAATTGGTGACAAAACGAGCCCAACAAAACTGATCCAAAATGTGTCCAAATGTTCATTAAATCCGGCAGCCCAAGTAGAAATAGCCGGCGGCCTATGAAGCTAGTAATCGGCCCATCAAAAACAACCAAGTCCAACAAGATTGTTTATAATGTACGAGCCCAAATAACGATCAAACAAAACGGCCCACATCGTTGCCATCATAAACTGCGGCCCAAGCACTAGCTTGCGGCCCAACCAGCCACTTCGGCCCACGTCTTCACGGCAGCAGCAGTAGCGGCCCAACAGCGGCTTAAAATCATCATCTTCCTCCATCTCCTAGCCCATCCGATTCCAAGCCCGATCGCCATCCATCTCAAGCCCCCGATCCATATGTACAAAATTCGGCCCCTCACATCTCGAGTCCAAAAAGATCACCTGAAAATAGTCGAGAGAAAAAGGATAAAAAACATGGCATTTTTAGCATAAAAAGTGAGGTTTGCACAAAAGTTGCATCAAATAATAAAAAGTCCTAATTATAGCGAAAACTATATAAAAAACTACTAAAAATATAAAAACCCATACTAAAATGACGCTAAAAAAACCTAAATAAGGGAACTATTTTACTCTTATCAGAGCCCCTATCCTTTTCGTGAAGAAGAAGGATGGCTCGATGCGGATGTGCATTGATTACCGTGAGCTCAACAAGCTTATCGTGAAAAATCGATACCCGCTACCGAGGATTGATGATCTTTTTGATCAACTTCAGGGAGCCGCTTGGTTCTTGAAGATAAATCTTCGATCTGGGTACCATCAAGTGAAAGTGAGGGAAGAGGACGTGCAGAACACCGCGTTCAAAATGAGGTATGGACACTTCGAGTTTGTGGTGATGCCGTTTGGGTTGACAAATGCATCGGCAGTGTTTATGGACCTGATGAACCGGGTCTATAGACCTATGTTGGATAAGTCAGTAATCGTGTTCATAGATGATATACTGATTTACTCCAAGACGAAGGAGGAGCATGTGGTGCATTTGACCGAGGTGCTAGAGAAGTTGCGAAGAGAGCAGTTATACACTAAATTCTCCAAGTGCGATTTCTGGTTACAAGAAGTCCAATTCTTAGGGCATCTTGTTAATTGGGAAGGCATTAAGGTGGATCCAACGAAAATAGAAGCGGTGATGAAGTGGGAAGTCCCGAAAACTCCGACTGAAATTCGGAGTTTTCTTAGATTAGCTGGTTATTACCGACGGTTCATCTAGGACTTCTCAAGGATAACTATGTCGTTGACAAGGCTCACTCGTAAGAATGTGAAGTTTGCGTGGGGCGAGGAGCAGCAAAAAGCTTTTGAGTTGTTGCGGGAGAAGTTTTGTGAGGCGCCAGTTTTGACGTTACCGGAAGGGATCGAGGATATGACGGTCTATTGTGATGCTTCTTATCACGGGCTAGGCTGCGTATTAATGCAACGTGGGAAGGTAATAGCCTATGCGTCCCGTCAATTGAAGACGCATGAGGTAAATTATTCGACTCACGATTTGGAGTTAGCTGCGGTTGTTTTCGCTTTGAAGTTGTGGAGACATTATCTCTGTTGGGTTTTTGTGGGTATCCTCGGATCAAACTGACTCGAGGATTAATTCAGATCTAACGAACCTCGCTGGTTTGATAAATCTCATAGGTTAATCAAACTGATAAAACCTACGTGATCAGAAACACGCTGTTTCTGATCTAACCGTGCGGAAGCGATAAAAACTAAAAACCCATTATTAGCCTAATGATCTTTAATCGTTTCTAGTTTCAATCCTAATGGTTTAGGTTTAGGTCAATTTACCTGGATTGCTTGATGATAGTCCACCGGTGATCGACCAACGAACGTCCTTCTAGTTGAACTGTATGAAAACCCGAACAACAAAACTGGAATCCGACCTGGGGGGGGGGGGGTCGGTCGCCGGTTGGAGAGAGGGAGAGAGAGGAGGGAAACTTAAACTGATTTTTGCTTAAAGCTTAGATTTTTCCTTAACCCATAAGCCTTATTTATATGGAGGAAAAATACAGTTTGTAGAAGATTTAGTTTCCTTTTTATAATTATCTCCAATCCTTTTTCCTTTTTTTAATTAGCTGGAAAAGAATTTGCATACGATAATTATAATTATATATATTTATCTAATATATATAAAAAACCTTATTAATTAACTATTATATATTTATTTATCTAATAAATATATAATATCCTAATTAATTAATAACCCTCCAACTTTGGTAATTCTGACTGTTATTACCCAATAGATTTATAATACACTATTATAAATCCTAACTCTCCATTTCAGGGTTTCATCTAACTTGTTCGACTTATAGGTCCTCACAGGTGTGACCCTCAAGTGTCTTGTAACATTGGATGTATAATCACTTGGTTTGTCAACTCTGCACATAATTCCTAACAGACTCCCACTTGTGCAAGTTGGCAATACCGTCTTTGATTATACGGTCCTAAGGAGTCCCCTAGACAGGCACTTAGGCTGACCAGGTTACAAGAACTCTTATACCCAGACTGGTGATATAAATGTTCCGTAAGGAACTTGGTATCTATGAAACTACTGTTCATTGATTGGGTATATCTTGGCTTTTCCCTTTGCATCGCGATATTTCATCTGTGAGTATGAGCTTGGAAAGTGTCAACTCTAAATACTCAAGATTCTGTTCTCTTGATTATCTGACTTTCACTGATAGGTAAACGACAAAGAACTAATCAGTTCGTTTGGGCATGGCCATGCACTTCATCAGTATACTTAGTCAGTCAAGATGGGCCCAGAAATATCTCTCTTCTGAGAAGAGGTGCAAATCCCATCTTGCATATTTGCCTTTGACACCACGGCTTCCACTGAATCTAGTTACACCCTTTATAGCCACCCTGTTACGGCGTAGCGGTTGAGTGCACTAAGAATTTAGTAGTCCTCATGATATCAAATCAGATACCTCAGGTGATAGGGACAACCACTGTGAGATTCACTTATGACTTCACTCCAAGAAGTAATCTCAACTGCGGATCACGTCCGATATTTGCTACTCTATCAAATATCTGTGCAACTTTTAGTCTACAACACTTGTAGCTGTTATTCAGCAACTGATCATAACTACCTAAAAGTTCACAATGACTTTAACACCTTATCATGCTCCCACAATGATAAGTTGTCACGGACAGATTTCGAATGAAAATCGGAGACTGATTTCATTCCTGGATATATTAAAAACATGCAAAAATGTGAAAGTGATAAAGAAATTAATCTTGTATAGTCCATATTACACGCTGTAATAATAACAAGATTGAATATCTTTTCTTTAAGAACTTTCATAATGTCTATTTAACGTTTGTTAAATATTGGTTTAAAATGAAGTATCACCTATCTTCAGTTTAAACCCTTTGATTAAAGTTTACCATTTTAATCAAAGTGATAACCAAATAGTACAAGTCTGTTTGTACAATCCACTTGTATCTGCTAATTATTGTTCTGCAAACACCTTATAAAAACAATAACTAGACTTTTATCATATTCCATGAACTTGGAGACCTGGACTAACTTCCAGTTCCTGAATATGTAAAACTGCAACTTTCCTTAGTTGCTGTGTAGATGAATGATTTCTACCTGAAATCAGATTCCATTTGTAATGCTGGCAAATCTACTGGAATCTTATATTTTAATCCAACACTTTAATTATTGATTTTAAAGTCAGTCACGACCTTTGTTTCATGGGTCTTGAAACTTTTATCCTTTTGACTAAAAGAGTAAATTATATCTTATGAATTCTTATCCTACCTGGATTATGAATTCCGAGATACATCAATAATTGCATCTTTTATTCTTTATCTCAGACTAGATAGAGAATAAATTGGGCTCCCACTTACTTATATAAAAACTAACTATTACTCAAAATTTTACTATTGACTTAGTCAAAACTTTGATTAGTCAATTCTAAATTCTAAGTAATGAACTTTGAGAATTTCCTTTTATGAAACTTAACTGGATTTAGTCAAATCCTAATTCCAGATCTTGGAATCTATTCTAGTTTCATAAATACTGTTATTAACGCTATCTGAGTTAATATTCTAAATTCTCTTTTTAAAACATTTGAATGATAAAACTTGATCAAACTAGATTAGTTAATCCTGAGAATTTCCTTTTATAAAACTTAACTGGATTAGATTAAATCCTGATTCCAGAACTTGGAATCTTTCTTAGTTTTACAAATACTGTTATTAACGCTATCTGAGTTAATATTCTAAATTCTCCCTTTTTGATCACTAAACTATTATTCATAAATGTTTTATTCTCAAAACACATTCCTATGGAATCTCGTGTGTTTTGATAGTTTTCATACAAATTACTTCAATTTAATAGATTTTATTGAAGTAACTATAACAGGCAACATCTAGGATCATACAAATTCAAGAACACTAAGTACAACCAGATATTTCAACGTCAAGATAATAATTTTTGAAAATAAAGCCATAGAATTATAAATTCAAAAATTACAATCATCCAAAAACTGTTTAAAACATAAAAACTAGAAATAGCTGTTTTAAAACTTAAATCCAAAATATCTTGACTTAAATTGAAATAAACTTGTACTTCAGATCCTCAGCAACTTCTGGGCACTTCACTTCATTTCTGACCTCCTGCAATGATCATTTGCTCTAGGTATCAGTATACTTGTAAGCTAACAAGTAAGAAGTGACAAAATAAAGCAATCATAAATTTCTGAGGTTTATATACCTGCTTCATGACGCTTAGGGCAGTTTTGCCTCCAGTGACCGATCTCATTGCATATGAAGCAGCGGTTCTCGGTCCTAGCTTTGTTTGGCTTAACCTTCTTGCCCTTGCCCTTGCCCTTGCCTTTCTTGGGTGCACTCTGGATGGCCTGGACTGGTCCTTTTCCTTTACTGGTGCTAGCTTGCCCATTCTTCTTTTTAACCCCTCCGTCTTTCACCATCAAGACATCCTTAGTCTTGTTCTTGTTCCCCATATTCAGTTCAGCTGTCTTTAGCATGGAGTGCAATTCTGCTATTGTTTTCTCCATGTTATTCATATTGTAGTTGACTACAAAGGGCCTGTAGTCTTCTGACAGTGAATTGAGTATGGTGTCGGTTGCCAACTGCAACGGAACAGGATGACCAAGCCTCTCCAGATGATCTAAGTGCCGTTTCATTTTTATGACATGGTCACTTACTGATGTCCCTTTTACCATCTTGCACTCATTGAATGCTTTGGTGGCATCGTAGCGTTCTGTACGAGCCTGAGTCTGGAACATGTCCCTCAGCTGGCGGATCATGTCATAAGCATTTGTATTTATGAGCCCTGCTTGCAGATCTAGGCTCATAGTTGCTAGCATCAGACAGGCGACATCAAGGAGATCATCCGAGTGCTTCTTGTGGGCATTTCTGGCAGCAGCCGGAGCGTTTGCCGGAGGTGCCTCCCCAAGTGGCTCTTCAAGCACATACCATTTTCTCTCATGTCTGAGCACAATCATCAAATTGCGCTCCCAGTCGAGAAAATTAGAGCCGGTCAGTTTATCGTTCTCTAGGATAGATCGGAGGGAAAGATTGTTAGTGCTGGTAACAGTGCTTGCCATCTACACAAAATAAAACTTTTGGTCTTAGCAACTGTAAATAGACTAATTTCCAATAAAATATCAATAGACCCTTAAATGATCAATTTATTGGACTAGGATCCTTATTTCATACGTCCTGATGTGCGTAATGTTCTTGCTCCACCAGACCCGTATTTATTTCGGTAGGTAAGGACTTTTACCAATCATGTCTAACTGACATGACTCCTAGATCTTTTCGGGACCATGGCAACTACCTGTGCATGTTTTAGTCCCTCTAAGTGCTTTTTGGCCCGGTACCACCCGGTGAACATTATAGTACCAAAACAGATCTCACCATTTTGGGGACCTGATCACTATACTCTGGCCGGTACCACCCGGAGATAATTCGCAGAGTTATGTAACCCCTCCAGCTTCAGTTTGAACACGGACGTTGAATGTGTGATCACTTACAACGCCTATGTACTTTACGCCGAAGGTGCCCTTAGATGGGTTGCACTACTGATCTATGATTTTCGGGGTTTTGAAAAACTTTATTTCCAGGATTTTGAAAAACTGATTGTTATAAAGGCTACTTACGTTTTAAACTAACTGTTTCAAACATACATGTGATTTTAAAACCAACTGTTCTAAAATCACTTGCCAATTTAAAACTAACTGTTTTAATAGCACATCTAGTTGATTAAAACTAACTGTTTTTGTCAATTTGCCTTTGTGTAAAACAATCATTTATAGGTTTTAAAACAAAACTATCGTTTTGAAAAGTTTGACAAAACTAATAAAACCTATATACCTTTTGTGATATAATCTAGTTTTAAAAAATAACAACTTTATTTAAAACTATTAAACATGCAAGATATCACAAATAATTAATCAACCATGTAATTAAACAACAATTAATCACATAGCAGCTAGTTATAGTTTTTGCCAACTTTTCCTAAGGACCAATAATGACCTATTTCACCAAACGCTTCAAAACTTGCGTAGCTCCTACTGGTCTCGCCACGTTTTGTTAGTATTCCGGTAAGATGAAGAATTTTAGTAGCTCCCATTGGCCTCGTCATCCCAAAAGAAAAAAATTTCTATCCTAAGGTCATTATTACATAAGGGGTTGTAAATGGCACGCAGGCCTCCCCGCAAATATGTCAAGGGTCTAGGTTGGCAAAACACTATAATAGATATATATATATATATATATGTAAAATCAAACTGAAATCCATATATCGAGCTCAAGCATTTACGTAAATATATATGCAATATAATAAAAGCAATTTTATAATTACGAGAAATAAACTGGATCCGTTAAAATTATTTTGTTTCAATTATCGCAAAACTTGGTTTTATAACTGATTCGTAAAACAAACTGTTTTATGAACCACAAACCCCTTTTAGACTGAAAAATGGTTTTTATCTAAAACTGTGGTTTATAAACAATAAATCTTTATTTTACAAAACTGAAACCATTTTATCCAAAAATTGTATCAAACGCGTTTTAATGATCCAATTTTACAATATTGGCCCTTAGTGTTTTAATTAAATAGTAAAAACATAAAATTAGGCCTATTTGAAAAAACGGTGAAAAGTTTAATTCCGAAACTCAACTGGTTTGAATAAATTTTATTGGAAAAATAATTTTTGGATAAGAAAGCCTAAAACAAAAGATCTCCTTTTGGGCCATAACTTGGTCCAAAAACTGGGCTTTTGGGCCTGGTATCATTTAGGCCCAACAATACGAAAAACCCTAGGTACGATCCATGATCAGGAACCGTTGCCTACCACCACGCTGGTGGTACGTTCGTTGTACGGCCACCGCGTAACCATCATCATTGATTGGTAACGACGCCACTACTGTTATCGACCAATGCCATCGCCATTCGACGACTACCATCACCACCAATTACCTCCGTTATCCAAAGACAGCGGTGTTTAATAGTTACCACAACTGTGGTTGGCTTTAAGGCCGTGAATCTATGCCGCCCACCACCGCTGCCGTGATGATTTCTGGTGGTTGTGGTTGTGATCGGCGGCGGCAGCATTACGAGCCACCACCGCCTCTATGGCTATTGCAAGATTTCACCACCACCTGGTGGTGCGACTTGGCGGTCGTAAAAACGCCGCCATCGACTATCGATCGAACGATTGAACAGCCGCTCGGCCACCATCACACAACCGTTTCCGCCACCATCGATTGCTGTGGTGCGGACGTTTGGTCAGAAAATCAACGGCAACAGCCGCCTTGGCCGGCGATTTGATATCAGCCGGTGATCGAAGGATCACCGCCGTTTCCTATTACTCGTCGATCGAACAACCATTGCCACCGCCTTGGCTCGGCCTTAGGGCAGCCGGCGGTTGGCCTGGTGGTTTTCTGGTTTGAACGGCCAAAACCGCTGCCACCATGGTCGTTGATCTTGGCGAGAATACGGCCACCATTACCACCGCACACCGCCTGCCACCACCGGTCTGGTGGTTTGGCTTGTTGGTTACAAGATCGCCGCCACCACCTCTCTGGTGGTGCAGCCACGGTGGTTTGATCCATCAACAAACACCACCGTTTGCCTTGTGGCCTCGGTGGTTGTTCCGTGGGTTATGCGCCGCCGCATCCACCACCGTCTGGGTGGTTGCGGTTTGGTGGTTTTGCGAGGATGGTTTCGGCCACCGCTACCCAACTGGTGGCGTTGGCCTGGTGGTTTGAATAGCAGCAGTTGGTGCCGCCACGAACGCCGGCGATCGGTCTGGTGGCCTGGTCACCGCCGATCGCCGATTGGGTTTTACATGATGATAATAAAACAATTAAAACAAAATAACAGATCTTATAAAAATCAGATTTTTAAACTTGTTAAATAACAATTTTAACGGATCACACGTAAGCAGATAAATCTGATAAAACTAAAACGATTATTAACAATGGCTCTGATACCACTGTTGGGTTTTTGTGGGTATCCTCGGATCAAACTGACTCGAGGATTAATTCAGATCTAACGAACCTCACTGGTTTGATAAATCTCATAGGTTAATCAAACTGATAAAACCTACGTGATCAGAAACACGCTGTTTCTGATCTAATGATCTTTAATCGTTTCTAGTTTCAATCCTAATGGTTTAGGTTTAGGTCAATTTACCTGGATTGCTTGATGATAGTCCACCGGTGATCGACCAACGAACGTCCTTCTAGTTGAACTGTATGAAAACCCGAACAACAAAACTGGAATCCGACCTGGGGGGGGGGGGGGTCGGTCGCTGGTTGGAGAGAGGGAGAGAGAGGAGGGAAACTTAAACTGATTTTTGCTTAAAGCTTAGATTTTTCCTTAATCCATAAGCTTTATTTATATGGAGGAAAAATACAGTTTGTAGAAGATTCAGTTTCCTTTTTATAATTATCTCCAATCCTTTTTCCTTTTTTTAATTAGCTGGAAAAGAATTTGCATACGATAATTATAATTATATATATTTATCTAATATATATAAAAAACCTTATTAATTAACTATTATATATTTATTTATCTAATAAATATATAATATCCTAATTAATTAATAACCCTCCAACTTTGGTAATTCTGACTGTTATTACCCAATAGATTTATAATACACTATTATAAATCCTAACTCTCCATTTCAGGGTTTCATCTAACTTGTTCGACTTATAGGTCCTCACAGGTGTGACCCTCAAGTGTCTTGTAACATTGGATGTATAATCACTTGGTTTGTCAACTCTGCACATAATTCCTAACAATCTCTATGGTGTAAAGTGTACCATTTACACTGACCATAAGAGTCTACGATACTTCCTCGATCAGCAGAATCTGAACATGAGGCAGCGTCGGTGGCTGGATGTGGTTAAGGATTATGATTACAAGATCCTATACCATCCAGGCAAGGCCAATGTGGTGGCAGACGTGTTGAGTCGAAAGACTCATGGTGACGTGTTACGGGTACCGTTGATGAGATTGAAGGTGACCACTTCTTTGATAGAACTAATAAGGGGTTCGCATGTTGAAGCCGTGAAGGTGGAGAATCAGAAAAGAGAGAGGATTAAGGGTCAACTGGCCCAGTTGGTGACCGACAGTAGAGGGCTTTTGACTCGTTCGGGATGAATTTGGGTGCTAGCGTCATGTGAGGCGAGACAGACATTCCTGGACGAGGCACATAAGTCCAAGTTCTCTATTCACCCGGGAGCTACCAAGATGTATCGGGACTTGAGAACCGATTATTGGTGGCCGGGAATGAAGCGGGACGTGGCCCGTTATGTGGAGAAATGCCTGACTTGTTTGAGAGTTAAGGTAGAGCACCAGAGGCCTCATGGGAAGTTACAACCTTTGGATATACCTATTTGGAAGTGGTAGCACATTACGATGGACTTAATTACTAAGTTACCTCGTACTCCTAGGAACGTGGATGCTATTTGGGTTATCGTGGATCAACTAACTAAGAGCGCTCATTTTATTGCAATTAATGAGAGCTCTTCGTCAGAGAAGTTGGCTGATATCTATGTTAAAGAGGTTGTGGCTAGGCATGGAGTGCTTGTGACAATGATCTCGGATCGGGACTTGCGGTTTACATCGCGGTTTTGGGCAAGATTTCACGAAGATTTGGGTACTAGACTGCAGTTCAGCACCGCGTTTCACCCTCAGACGGATGGTCAAAGTGAGAGGACGATCTAGACTCTCGAGGACATGTTGAGGGTGTGTGTGTTGGATATTGGCGGTAGTTTGGATACCTATCTACCGTTGGCCGAATTTTCATACAACAACAGTTTTCATGCCAGCATTGGCATGCCTCCATATGAGATGCTATATGGGAGGAGGTGTAGGACTCCAGTCTGTTGGGGAGAAGTGGGCCAGCGGGAGTTGGGTAGCACAGAGATAGTTCAGAAGACGAATGAGAACATTGAGTTGATCCGGGAGCGGTTAAAAACAGCTCAGAGTCATCAGAAGAGCTATGCCGACAAGCGGAGGTCGGATTTGGAGTTTAATGTGGGTGATGACGTGCTTCTGAAAGTATCACCATGGAAGGGAGTGATCCGATTAAAAAAAAAAGGGGGCAAGCTTGGCCCTAGATTCATCAGACCTTTCAAGGTGATCGCACGTGTGGGTAAGGTGGCGTATAGGCTTGAGCTACCACCGGAGCTTAGCCAAATATATAACACCTTTCATGTGTCTCAATTGAGAAAGTGCTTAGCTGGCGAGTCGGCCCATATACCGGTAGATGATATTCAGGTGGATGAACGGCTCAACTATGTTGAGAGACCGATTGTAGTGCTAGAGAGAAAGACAAAGACCCTTCGGAATAAGGAGATTGGACTAGTAAAGGTTCAATGGGAGCATCGCAAGGGATCAGAATGGACGTGGGAACCGGAAGCCAAGATGAGGGCGAATTATCCGGAACTCTTTCATGCTTAAGCGATTTCGGGGACGAAATCTTGGTAAGTGGGGAGAGTTGTAACGCCCCATTTCCCAAAGTTAGATTTTAACCGAATTCGTTAAGTTTTGCGTTAATGTGTTAATTGTATTATTTCGAGGTACAGGGTTGGAAGTGTAATTTGTGATAGTGGAGGGTCGTGAATGACTTGTGTATAACCTTTTAGAAGCCCAAATTTCCTTTCTTTTGGTGTTGGTCAATTATCAGGGAGAAAGAAAGGAGGGTTGTGTGTGTTCTTGAGAAATTTGGTGCAATTGAGGGGGAGATTGTAAGTGCTTGGTGAAATTGATCATCAGGGTTCGATTGTTATCACATTCCTAGCCCAAGGTATGTGATTATTCATGTTTTTTCGTTAGTTGTTGGTTTATTGGGATGGTTAAGGGTTAGGGTTCCAATGGTTTGGAAATTCGATCGATTGATGATCGAATTGAGTCGTATGATGTTAGTGTTGTGTTTAAAATAGTCTCTTTTGTGCTAAAATAGTATGGGGTTGTTCAATAACACCATTGTTGAGTAATATGGTCGTCGGTTTGAGTTTTGGTGTGTTTTCCGTAGCCAAATTGCGACTTGGAAACACAGTGGGTTTCCCACGACCTAACCCCGCGACCTGAGGTCGCGGGAAAGGGTCGCGCAACTCACTGTTTCGATTTTCGAATTTTTCGTGTGCGATTGTTTTCGGGATTTGGCTTAGGTCTCATCTTAGGGATGTTATAAGATAATGTTTGGTAGAATTTGAGGGCAATTGGAGTAGACTAGCTATGGCTAAGACTCGCATTTCGGTTTGGGAGTTTAAAGTGTCAATTCGTGCAAATGTTCATGTGTACTATGTGTTGTTTTGATTTAGGTGATTGACAAACGTTGTGTGGTGTATTTGACACTGATTTTGGTGACATTATACAAGGTGAGTACATTAACCCTTACATGTGGCTTGTGTACAAATTACGTGGATTACGTATGTGGTATGAGACTAGCTTGTTATATGTGATGTCGTGCTCATTGTAGTGGTAGTGGCCACCGTGAGTATCGGAAATGTGGTAGCCTGATATCAGAGTTTATGGTCCTTGATGGTGGGTGTCGTAAGGACATATGTGATGACATGTCTGGTTCTCATTACGTGTGGTTTGTGATATATTGCTTACTTGTATGTGGTTTGTGCTCACTAAGCGAAAGCTTAACCCGTTGTGGTGTCCCCTTAGATGCAGGTACTTCTGGAAAGGACAAAGGCAAGGGGCTGGATTGAAGTTCCAATCTCCGAGGGCTCAGTTCAGTTTGTTGGTGTTATGAAACTTGAGTGTTTAACAATTAACTTGAGATTTTGAAATCATTATATTTATGTGTGTTAGACCTCGTTTTGAGGATTTTTGTTGAAAGTACTATTGATACTCTTTTACACTTAAAAGTTCGCATTTTGGACAAATTCCGCTGTAATGGTTACTTTTGTTTGTTTTGTTTATTTTTCCGTTAAATGGTTTGAAAAATGTTTTGGGTTGTTACAATTTTGGACTTTTGGCTTTTGAAAATTTATTCCACACATACCCTTGAAACCCTATCAGGCTATCACCCTCCAGATACACATCCCGCTCACATAAGTCAAACACCTTTTTCCTACCACTATAAGTAAATAAGCATTTTTGACAAAAAACACTAGTAATCCCAATTCCCAAACACCCTCTTAGGCTATGTCTGATAAGTTAACTATTGTCTAGTAAGCTAGTAATTAACCGGTAAACTAACTTATGAATAAATTATGTTTAATAAAAACTAACTTATAAGTATGTAAAATAACCAAAAAAGATATCTTGAAGTATAATAATTAATATTAATAAATGCATAATTGGAAAAAATTACAAAAAGTTCCTAAAACATTACTCGAACTAAGGTTTTAATAAACTAGTTTATGATGCATGTTTAGATACATGACTTAATAAGCTAAGTTATTTTTACCAAACATAATCTTAGTCGTTCAAACTTGAGTGACGTACCACTTAACCAACCCCCTTTGAATTCATTTTCTTTTAAACTTAACCAACTCCTCTATAATTCATATATAATTTTTTTATAAAAAGTTGGATTTAATTTTATAATTATTTAATGTATATATCAATAGGTCATGATTATTATGCAACTTAGTAAAAGATTACAACCCGTACAACCTTGGCCTGAACCATTTATTTAGCCCATTTATATAGATTCTCATCGATTATGTAGATGTATTTACATGATTTCATTGAATTTCAGCAGCATATGTCGATGCACATAAGGATTTATACGATGTATCGCATAAAAGTGATACTTTCATGAAACATTCATGAAAAAGTATGCATTCCATGTTATAATATGCATTTAATAAAAAAATCTATACATTGTAGGTAAATATTATTGCATGAAATAACTAATCATTTTAGTCCATAACTAACATCGTAATTTAAAGGCCGTTAAAAACCACCTTTTGATGTACCCTGACCCTGTAAGTCTGTAACCTTCTTTTTCTCAATGTAACATCAAGTCATCATCTAAATTGATAAATTATTATTTGTTATTTCATTTTATTTTTACCTTCACCTTTATATTTATATTAGTATTAATAAATGTAAATTTGGTTCTTATAGTTTACAAAAATTAATGACTAAGGTCCCTTTAAAGAATTTTTAACTAACAAAGTGGTTGTATTTTTGTTTTTTATAACACATATTGTCCTTCTTATAACTAATATTAAAAAAAAAGTTAGAATTAAAAAAGGGTAATTTTGTCCATTCACTTTTCTTATTCCTTTAATATTAGTTTATAACACATTTGGTCCCTCTTTGATTAATATAATAAGTTATTTTTTTTGTTCTTTTTTAATATATTATACTATATTACGATTTTTATGCCAAAACATGTATATATTCTTTTATATTGAATACATAAATTTTAGAGTAAATTACAGATTTGGTCCTGTCGTTTGGGTCAAATTACGATGGAGGTCCATGAACCCTAATTTTCATGCCTACGGTCCTTGTGGTTTGTATTTTGTTACGATCGTGATCCATTGCCCTAACGTCCGTTAAAAAGCTCCGTTAGGGCAGGGGTATTTTTGTCTTTTCAGAATTTTTTTTTCTATTAATATTTTTCTATCTTCTACCCTAATACACCTAATACCACCAACACCCACCACCTAATATCGCCAACTCCCACCACTACCAATAACCACCACCACCAACAACCACCAACACCAACTCCCACCGCCAACACCAACCACCAATAGCCACCACCACCAATAGCCACCGCCACTAATACCCACCACCACCACCAAACAACCACTACCACACCCACCACCAAACCACCACCACCACCAAACAGCCACTACCTCACCCACCACCACCCACCACCTTCTTTTTTGTTCATCTTAATCATCACCACCATCCACCACCACAGGCACTGCCGGAGAAATCAAAACCCACCACCGCCATCTCCATAGAAATCAAAACCCACCACCGCCATCTCCATAGAAATCAAAACCCACAAAACCACCACCACCAACCCTGCCGGTGACCCCTGTAATAACCGGAATACTAAAGTTAGCGATGCAGTTATTTCCTCGTTAAAGTGACCTACTTGATTAAGTGCAAGAGTTTAGGGGTAGTTTGTGCCACTTTGTGAAAGATATTAAAAAGATTGGATTATTCCATTTTGGGAATGGGCTTAGCCCAAAGCCCATGCCTTTTATAGCCTAAAACCCTAATTTTAGCCATTTTTGGGAATTTGCTTAGTGTGTGTGAAGAGTGTGTTTTGGAGTGGGACTTGAAGCCAATTCATCATCGAGGTCGAGAAAACCGTCACCGAGGTAAGATTCGATGCTCATTAAGTGTAGGATTGCTATTAAAGGATGTATAATTGCTTTGGGATTAGTTTGGGTGCAATTGGATCGAGTTAGAATCGATTTTTATCGATTTTAGGTTGAATTTGGAACTGCTGACGTTTTCCGAATCGGAATTCATGTTTTCCGAATCGGAAATCACGTTTTCCGAGTCGGAAATTATAATTTCCGAATCGGAAATCAGTGGTGTTTTTTGAGGTGTTTTGTTTCGTCATGCATTTCCCGAATTGGAAACCTATGTTTTCCGAATCGGGAAATGGGCTAGTTAAGCTGTCATTTTGATCTTGAGACTTTTCCGATTCAGAAAATAGTCCTCCCAAGTCGGAAAAGTAGATTTTTCCAAATCGGAATCTGTAAGTCGGAAAATATGCTTTTCCGAGTCGAGTTTTGGAAGGTTTTGTCATTAGGGTCATTTTCGGAGAGGATGTTTCCATAGTTAGTGGGATTTATTAAGCGCGGTTATTAATGCCTTAGAACTTATACAGGCACGTTAGACGAGATTCACAGCGGGACAGTGAAAATTTGCTCAGGTGAGTTCCCTTGCCTGATTTGAATGGGAAAAATTGTTTGAACTGGATTTTTAACTGCCCATTATGTTTGATAAATGTTTTGACTGATGAACTGCTTTATGAAGATACGATAACGTGACATGATTGTTGATTACATTTAAAGCATGCTTAAAATGGTAATGACCTGATGATTTGACTGATGTGTTGCACTATGGACACTGGGTACCTTGGAACCTCGCGTTCCTTGGGAGTTTACCATTTGGTCTGATCCGCCACTTGGGGGTACCTCGGGACTACGTCCCTTAGGAGTTATTGTCAGGTGACCTGGACTGGGCATGGACTGTGTTTTCTTTGTCCGCACACATTCAGTGGTTTTTGATTTGAATTACGGCTAGCGAGTCGGGACTGTTTTATTTACTGTTTGGGGAATTCACTAGACCTTATGGTCTAACCCTCGCTTTCCAAATTCTTTTCTTTCTTATCTGTTACAGGAGTAGCCCGAGGGAGAGAGAAGGACAAGGATAAGGTCTGATGTCTAGATAGAGTCGGCCTTGGTTTATTTCTTTACGCACTCTAGATACCTAAAATTATTATCTCAGCCGTGGACGGTTGTTCCGCGTGCACTTAGACACGTTTCTTTTGCTGGTTATTTAGTAATATTTCCGTTGCGTTAGATCACTGGGATTGTTACTATTATTGTTGTTATATCTGTTTGGGAAATTGGGGTGTTACAAATTGGTGTTACTATTATTGTTGTATACATGTGAACACTCATACTGTCCATGTACCCAGTTTGTAAGGATAACCTAAGCGATTGTTGGTTATTTTAGTAATCGATGGCTGGACGCAGTTTGCGAAGCAGGGTGATACCAGAACCTAAGGTTCCACCGCTGCCTACTCGTACGACCGCGGTACGAGGAAGGGCCGGGAGTCGAGGCCGTGGTCGGGGAAGGGGAAGAGTCAGAAGAGCGGCGACCGAGGTGGGCGCCAGAGTCCAGCCTCGAGCTAGAGGTGGCCGCCGAGCACACAGTGAGAGACCGCCCGTCATACCGGAACCCTCCCAACAGGAGAGTTCTACGAGCCATCCGGCACCTTTCGTTACCAAGGAGGACTTTCAGACTGAAATGGGGAAGCTTCAGGCCATTCTGCAGAATCTACTAGAGCAGTAAGGAAGATCAAGATCTGAGGGAGAGAAGAATGATTCCCACTACTGTGGTTGGGGGACACTCTCGATCGACGTCGTCTGAGTCCGTGGTTCCACCCAGACCTGTGCATGGGTGTAACTACAAGGCTTTCTCTGCTTGCAAGCCTCCTATCAACAAGGGAGAGCGTGATCCCGTCCTCTCTATGAGATGGGTGGAAGAAATGGAGATGGTGTTCGAAACCTGCAGATGCGTTGAGGAAGATAAGGTGATTTATGCTCGGTCCATGCTGAAAGCCGATGCATTGAGCTGGTGGAATATGGAGACTGGCGGAAGGGCGACTGAGGCAGTGAGATCTTTGACCTGGGAAGAGTTTGTAAAGAAATTCAAACTGCAGTTTTGTCCAATGACGGCAACAAAGAAGATGGAGGAAGAATTCTTGCAGCTGGAGCAGGGAAACTCATCAGTACAGGAGTACACGACACGATTTATCGAGAAAGCCCGCTTTGCTGGGGTTTACGTTCCCACAGAGGAGCGTAAGGTGGAGCGGTTTATCCGGGGTTTGAGAGGAAACCTTAGAGAGTTTGTTCTGAGTAAGGAGCCTGATACCTTTCAGGCAGCCATCAATGCTGCCTAGACGATTGAGCGTGAAAAGAACCATCAGGTGACGAAGAGGATGGGAGAGAAGAGGAAGTGGGACGGGCCAGCTACTGACCCTAGGAAAGGAAGGTTTTCTAGGACTGATTCTAGAGGAGGTCTGAACCTGAGTGTCAAGCCGTGCGGAAAGTGTCAGAAAGTTCATCAGGGAGAGTGTCGATCTGGACCACCAACATGTTTTCGATGTGGACAGCCGGGGTACTTGTCCCGGGATTGCACTACCCGGAGGGCGTGTTATCAGTGTGGGTCACCTGATCACTTCAAGACTGAATGTCCCCAGTTGAAGAGGGGAGGAGCACCAACACCAAGGGATCAAGCTATGGCAGTGAAAGATGACGGGAAAGCAGCATCGGCTCTGGCTAGGAGTCGAGCCTTTAGGATGACCGCTGTTGTTCACCCACAACAATAATAGTTACAACAATAATCTGCCACCACCCCCACCCACAACTACAACCACCACTACCACCAAACAGCCACTACCACAACCACCAACAACCACAACCACCAATACATAAACGATTCAAACCCCTAAGCATAAATAGCATATCTACATAAAACATTCAAAACTGAAATTAACCTCTATCAATCACAAAACAAACACCTGTTACTAAACGGATCTGTGACGCCACCACCACCCACCTGTTACTACACGATGCCGCCACCACCCACCTGACGGATCTGTGACGACGGGTCGTGAACCACAATGGATATGGAACGACAGAGTGGCCGAAAGGCGGTGGAGATGGTGAACGAAAGAGTGGTCGGAACAACGATCTATGACGGATCGTGAACCACCACAGATCGTGAACGACAGAGCGGTCGGAGATGGTGAACAACAGCGGCGGTGGAGGTAGGAGGTTGGAGGTGGGCGACGATGGAGGCGGTGGAGGCTGCTGCATCTAGGGTTTGGGGTGTGGGAAGAAGGGAAGGGAGGGTTAGATATATATTTAGGGGTATTTTCGTCTTTTACCCCTTAACAGCTTTTTTTGACGGAAGTTAGGACAAGGGACTACTATGGTAACGAAATACAAACCACAGGGACCATAGGCATGAAAATTAGGGTTCAGGGACCTCCATCGTAATTTGACCCAAACCACAGGGACCAAATCTGTAATTTACTCTAAATTTTAAGGGTTAATTTCATGTATGCCCTTATTAAAACTCAAAATATCATATTTACCCAACCTAAACTACAAATATCATATATACCCTTCCTAAACTATCAAAATATCATATTTACCCAAATATCAATTTTTAATCATTTTAAATCAAATTTAATAATTTAAAATAGTTAAATGGCTATTATACCCTTTTAACTTTATCCACAAATATCATATATGCCCTTCCTAACCTACAAAAATATCATATTTACCCAAATAACCATTTTTATCAATTTTTAATCATTTTAAATTATCAAATATATTCCAAATAATTAGATCACCTCTACTCACTTATTCCAAATATATTTCAAATATATTAAATTACGAATAAAAACATATATAACCTGGATGTCGCTCAAACTTTGTAAGAAATAATAAAGAAACAGGTTAGAGTTATCATACAGACTTGGGCTACTCTTTGTTCTTAGATTAATATAAACGTTTACCCTTCCTAATTGGCATAATCAACTTTTGCAAGTTAAACAACTTTACAACATTTTGAAGCTGAAAATTACTTGCTTTGATCGAAGTCGAACATCCTCTGGCACTTTATAGATATGATTACGTTACATCCAGCCACCCATGAAAGGAGATCTTCATTTTTTAAAAAATTTGAAACAGCAAGGAAGGAACTCTTAATTAACGAAACCAACAGTACAAAAGCCACCCAAACAAATAACCTACAAGTAGTAAACTAAAGCAACCACCCAACAAAAAGGAACAAAAAAAAGAAAGAGAAAGAAACCCATGACCACCAACCACTGCGCTGCTGAGAGGAGATCTTCATTTAGCTTTCAAAGTACCTCTACTCACATATTTAAAATATATTTGATAATTTAAAATGATTAAAAATTGATAAAAATGTTTATTTAAATAAATATGATAGTTTTATAGGTTAGGAAGGGGTATATGATATTTGTGAATTAAGTTAGAAAGGGTATAATAGTAATTTAACTATTTTTAATTATTAAATTTGATTTAAAATGATTAAAAATTGATATTTGGGTATATATGATATTTATGGTTTATGTTGGGTAAATATGATATTTTGAGTTTTAATAAGGGTATATATGAAATTAACCCAAATTTTAATAGCACATCTAATCATATCTATTTAATTTACAAATTATACAAATAGATTTATATTTTCATCTTAGTTTTATCATCCACAAATTGCAATTTATGATTAATTTTGAGTTATATTATTTAAAATAAATCCATCAAATAAAAAATAAGTATAAATTACATATGTAATTAAATAGAATTAATATGTTTTCTTCATAAATAGAATTACGTATGTAATTTCATCTAAACATTTTTTGTGTACCTCTACCTACCATCATCTTTTGACCATCATTGTCCTCTAGCTTAAGAAACAAAAAGTTGCAATTTGTCATCCGATACATGTTCCGAACATTTTAGTTCAATTATTTGTCATTTGTCAATCCCATATTGTACCTTCCATCCATCAAAAAGCCGTGAAAATTATTTGATAACTTCACATAGCACTTTTCTATTGTATTGTCGAAACTCATTTTACGAAGGAAGGAAATGAAAAGGGGAAAAAAGTAAAAGAAGTTAAGTTTTCTTTCCAAATGTTAAGTTAAAGAAGTTAGGAGAGAAAGGAAAGAAAACAAAGAAAATGTTAAGTTTTCTTTCCAAATGTGGAAGGACCGGTAAGGAAAGGAAAAGAATTTAAACAAATTATTTAAATTACTAAATTTATTAAGATTACTATCCAACTTGTCATTATAAAAAAATATACTTTTAAAAGGCATATTTATAAAAATGACATTTTTTCTTTCATTTCTTTTATGTTTAAGAACATCAAAAAAAAAATCTTCATTTTCCTTTTCATTCATCATCTTCCTTCCCTTTTAAAAACACAAATGAAAAACTATTATTTTTTCATTCCTTCTTTCGTCCTTTCCGGATTCTAGTTTATTCATTTTTTTTCTTATTGTTTTATGTTTTAAAAGGAAATAATCCACTACATCTTAATATATGTCATCTTAATGTGCATCTAACGCGTTAATAACCAGTTTTATGCTTCTTATGTTAACCTCAATTTTTTTTTATCAAACCCTAACCAACATTGATATATTTTGAGAGTGTTACATAATACTGGATAAAACCTACATGCATTTTTTTTAAGAAACTGGTTAAGATGCCCAAAACCAACCTGATTATTAACCACTTCCTTTTCGACTTTTATAAAACATCCGCTAAATCCGTTAATGTTGGTCCATTTTTAACAGACCCAACTTTTAAAGAAAGTTGGTTGAGATTATTTTTCATTTAAATATTACGAGCCCATCCTTTCATTACCCAATCAAACGAAAGAGTTCTTCGATTTCTTGGAGGTTTATATTAATGGAATCTCTCTCTCTTGATTTGTTCACACTTCGATGTCAATAGTACATTAGTATGACCGCTAAATAATGGCGGGTCGATTAAAAAGGGACCAAAATTAAAGAATATTTTGTAAAATTTTGTGGAAAGAAAATAGGTAAGGTTTGGGTCATTAGTCAATTTCCCTAAATAAAGTAATAAGAGGCCAATCAGACTTGACTTTTGGAAAAGCATGTTCAGTAAGTCCAAAATCATTTACAAAACCAGTCCCTAATGTTTGCATTAATACCCCTTCAACTCAAATTATCCAAACACTTTGATCCCAACTACTACAAAAATTTGTTTTCATGTGGTGAACATTGACATGCTTTTGTCTTTCGGTGCTGTAATGGATTGTTTATTGCTCAGAGAGTTCATAGCGTTCTAACCGAGTTTGAGCCTTCCCATACATATGCATGAAGACATTTAAGTGAGACCATGTTTAGCTACCAAAATTGTCAAAAATTAGTCGGACTTTATCCCAGACACCCTTTTAAAATAAAAGAAACATTAACATGCTTCTATGGTGGATCAAAGTTTGAAAATTTGAACCTTTTTTCTAACTTCCATGCATTCAATGGAATTTTTAGGATTTTTATTATATTGATTTAAAAAAAAATTGGTTGAATTTAAGATATTTTTTAGATTATTTTGTTGACTATTTGCCTTTTTGGGACTTTATCAGTTTTTGTGGTCGATTTTAAAAGATTTTTCTTTTATCTCAAATGACTTGTTTTTTTGGATGATGTTCCTTGTCTTTTCTAATATCTCATAGCATTGCTCAAAATTTAGGAGGTACACCTTTTGCATACTAAGGGACCGTTTACCCAAAATGCTTACCTAGTAAGCGTTTACCCGGTAATATATTCAGCATTAAAACTTTATCGAGTAAATTACAGTCCATCAAAATGCTGCCGTATGCAATAATTTACCCAGTAAGCACTTACCAGGTAAAAGTCATCACCATTACTTAATGGGTAAGACTTATTCCTTGCATTTTCTCTTTACCGGATAAGAGTTCCAGTGATGTTTATGTTGGCCTGGTAAGGTAATTGAACCAGTGAGCGTTTACCAAGATAAACGGCCACTAAAACGAATTTACTTGTAAAACAGTTGAACAGGAACGCCACTCAAAAAATAATCTCCACATAATATGAAACATGTCTATATCAAGTAGGGTCTCTATACCATAAAGTCACATATCCACATAATAATCTCCCTAGAAAATAGTTTGTGTTCAAAACAAATAGTCAGAAACTTCTCTATCGTACGAACATCCAGAGAAAGATGTATGAGATGTTTATCAACTTCATTCCATTCCATTGATCCCTTCATCAATTCCAGAAAACTCAAATGGGAATTCATTCCAATTCCATCTTTCTATTACTCTCCACTGCTTTATTCTTTCTCCTATCAACCTCTACTGCACTAGACACCATTTCCGCAAATCAAACTTTAAAAGATGGCAACACGATTGTGTCACAAGGTGGGACGTTTGAACTGGGATTTTTTAGCCTCCGAAACTCCAAGAATCGGTATTTGGGAATATGGTACAAGAAGATCTCAGTTTTCACAGTCGTATGGGTTGCCAACAGGGAGAAACCAATCACCGATACATCTGGCGGGTTTAAAGTCAGTGCAAATGGGAACCTGATGGTTCTCAGTGGCGGCAATACCGTCATCTGGTCATCTAATTCCACGGTATCTGACCAGAATCTTAATCCGGTGGCACAGCTTCTAGAAACTGGAAATCTAGTTGTGTCAGATACAAGTAGCACAAAAAAAAGTCTCGTTTGGCAAAGTTTTGATTACTTTGGTGACACATTGTTGCCAGGAATGAAACTTGGGAAGGATTTGGAAACAGGAAGAGAGAGGTATTCGATATCTTGGAAGAGTCCCGATGATCCTTCTTTAGGTCGATATATGATTTGGGTAGACACAAATGGGTATCCACAGATAAAGCGAAGTGAAGGTCGAGTTTTGAAATCGAGAATTGGACCGTGGAATGGTCTCGAGTTTAGCGGCCTTCCTATTGAAGTACCAAATCCAATTTACTCAAGCTACTTTGTTGTTAACGAGAAGGAAATCTATTACAAATACGAACTTTTGAGTTCGGTTGTTCAAAGGATACATTTCACATGGGATGGCAGGACACTGCAAATGCACTGGATAGAGAGAACACAAGAATGGGTTGTTTATGCAGACATTGACGCAGATAATTGTGGTCGTTATGCAATATGTGGTCCATACGGAAGCTGTAACATTGAGAAGCGTCCTCCTTGTAGTTGTATCAAAGGTTTTGAACCAAGAATTCCGGAAGAATGGAAGGCATCTGATTGGTCAAGTGGGTGTCAACGTAAGATACCTTTAAATTGTGAAAGTGGGGATGGATTTCAGAGAATACCAGGAGTGAAACTTCCAGATACACAAAGGTCGTGGTACAATTTGAGCATGACCCTTGGAGAATGTCGGATGGCCTGCAGAAAGAATTGCAATTGTACAGCTTATGCAAATTTAGATATCAGAAATGGCGGAAGTGGATGTTTGCTATGGTTTCATGAACTGATGGATATCAGAGAGTATGATGTAGGTCAAGATCTTTACATTAGAATAGCTGCCTCTGAGTTAGCAAAAGAATACAAAGGGAATGGAGTACTCAACACCGTAGTCCTGTTAACTTCATCAGCTGTGCTGCTTCTGTTAACAGTAGCATATGCCTGTAGAAAGAAAAAGAAAAGGCCTCGTACGAAAATAAAAGGTAACTTATATGAGTACTTTTATGTTTTTAGTTTTTTTATGAAGTGTTTACTTCTTCAAAATGTATTAAACTATCTCTAATATATTATTGTTTTTATCCACCTACAAAACTTTTTTTTCTATATATCAAACATTATTTTTTAGTCTTTTGTGTTTCAAAATGACTGGTAACCGGGTTAGTCGGTAAACTCCGGCCATCTTCTCCGGCCACCTCCACCGACCTCCTACCTCTACCATCTTCTTTAGCCACCTCCAACCTTCATCTCTGGCCACCTCCGACCTCCAGCAACCCACCTCCACCATCGTTCACACTGTTACCGCCGACCTCCACCACCGCCCACATCTACCTTACCACCACCACCACCACCGTTGACCTCCTTCCCAGCCTACCTCCACCATCATTCACACCGTCACCGCCGATCTCCACCGCCGCCGCCCACCTTTACCATCGTCACCACCACCACCACCGTCGATGTAGTAAAACCACCCAAAATCGACATTACATAACCCAAAACCACCCAAAACTGTCATCCCATCGCAAACAACTCTGGCCACCATCCAAAGTGCCTGTAACCGCCGGCTGATGACCGCTTGAGAAGGTCACCTTACACACAAAAGACTCAAAAATAATGTTTGATACATACAAAAGGAACTTTTTTAGGTTGATACACACAATAGTATATTGGGGATAGTTTAATACATTTTGAAGAAGTATTTCCTTTTATAAATGAAAAAGTAACAATCTACAAGTTTGTACGGCTGTGATGAGAAACTGAACACATCTTTGTAGGAAGCTGGTATGATCTTGATAAAAAGAATACAAGAATGCAGATGGAAGCTCTTGATGAGCTGCCATTTTTTAGCCTAAGTAAAGTAGCGAAGGCTACGGATAATTTCAACATCAACAATAAGATTGGAGAGGGTGGCTTTGGTCCTGTTTACAAGGTAACTACTGCTACTTTAATTAATAGAAGTGTAATATAATTTAAATAAAATAGCAGGTAACACAAAATTATTGATCTTAATCATCTTAGGGTGTGTTGGATGATGGACGAGAAGTAGCCGTGAAGCGGCTCTCAGAAACATCCCAACAAGGGGTTGCTGAGTTCAAGAACGAAGTCGCTTGTATTGCGAAACTTCAGCATCGGAATCTTGTGAAGCTTCTTGGATATTGCATTCATGCAAATGAACTAATTTTGATTTATGAATACATGACTAACAAAAGCTTGGACTCGTTTCTATTTGGTTAGATTCTTTCTCTATGATTTCACACAATACCTCACTTTCACACCTTATGTAGTGCTGCTGTTGAGCATCCTGCCAAATTAAAGTTTGACTAATCATCCGGTTCACTTTTGGCAGATGAAACCAAATGTTTGATGCTTGATTGGCCTCGGCGTTTTCACATCATCCATGGGATGGCTCGAGGTATTCTTTATCTGCATCAAGATTCCCGCCTTCAAATCATCCACAGAGATCTCAAGGCAGCTAATATTCTTCTGGACGCCGAGATGAACCCCAAAATCTCCGACTTTGGCCTTGCAAGAAAGTTTATAGGATTTGATAATGCTGCAAAAACAAAGAAGGTGGTTGGAACATAGTAAGAATCTGAACACATGGTCTTTTAGTTACATAAATTATTTAACCTGTTTTCTCAAGAAAAGGATGTAAATACCCTAATACTAATATGTCGATTTACTTCACTTTGACATTGTTGAAGTGGTTACATTTCTCCGGAGTATGCAGTACATGGACGGTTCTCGACAAAGTCGGATGTATTTAGCTTTGGTGTCCTGGTGTTGGAGATAGTGAGTGGGAAGAAAAACAGAGAATTTTCTCATGAAGATCACAGAGACAATCTTCTTGGACATGTAAGTTAATCTGGTTGACTACATCTTAGCTTCGGAAACTAGTGCTTTCTTTAAAGAATGCCTTTTTGGTATATATACTTATATGGATCTCGGGTTGATACAGGCATGGAGACTCTACAAAGAATACAGGTCTATCGAGCTCATGAATGCATCTTTACGTGAGTCGTGTGTCGTCTCTGAAGTACTGCGTTCCATACATGTAGGGTTATTGTGTGTGCAACATCATTCAGAGGATAGGCCAACTATGTTGTCGGTGGTTTTGATGCTGGTTAGCGAGAGTGCGTTGCCTCCACCTAAACAACCAGCATTTTTCACCGGAGACAAAGGGAGCTGCTATAGTGAAGTTGAGGCTGATGCATCAGTTGATGAACGCACGATAACACAAGTGTACGGTCGATAGGAAGCATATGTAAAGTAATTAAATACATTCAAGGTATTCTCATTGTTCTGGTCCTTAGATAGCTAGCTGTTGTAATTAGCAAATGTACCCATAGAATAATTTAACTTGTAATTTTTACAATTTAGTCTAGAAGATCTGAATATATTTTCATCTACAAAGTCAACTTACCAGATGTAGATTCATCAAGAAAACACCACCCATGTGGCTCCATCCCCTAACCACTCCTGCAACTTAACTTATCCTTGTCAACAGGGTTGTAGCGGATTGGTTATCGCTCGGAGGGTTCATACCGTTCTAACCGAGTTTAAGCCTTCTCGTGCACATGCGCCTGAAGACATTTAAGTACGGTCATGTTTAGCCCACAAAATTGCTGGCGGGCAATGAGGCTTAGACCACACCATAAACCTAATTAGCCCTTCCTCCTCCTCCCAAAATTTCTAGAACCAGAGCTTGAAAAAACGTCTCATACTCTCATCCTCGGAGTAGAGCAGTCAGTACTGGATGGGGATAGATGTCCCATTATACTGCCAATTTTTTCTTCCTCTAGGTTTTTTATCCGACAATTTTTCCTTTTTGTGGTACATGGAATCCATCATACTGCAAATCCTTGTTTTTAGTGTGGTTTAGAGTTGGTCTTTTAGCATCTCTAATCCTAGTGGCAAAAAAGGCAAATTGGTGGAGGGATTTGATGGCAAAATTTGCCATATCTCCAACATACGACATGTTTGCCGTTTCTCCCACCCTTGGCAAAACTGATTTTTCTTTGCCGATCAATTGGATTTGATACATGGGCAAAAACGCTATTCTTGGCGTACGATTGGAGTTGGTCATACTAATCTTTTACCCTTTTTCTCATTTTTGTATACTATCCATTAGATCCGCTTAAATTAGATTCGTTTTTAATGATAGATTCGTAAAAGATAATAATTAATTGACCTAAGTTAGTTTTTAGTCGACCATATACTTTTAGGTGACTTGCCTTAACCAGGCTTGGGCCAGGGCCTTGCCTTAACCGGACCTTGTTTTTTGTTCGAATTTGTAATCGGGTCGGGACTGGCGGGCCTTAACGGGGTTCGGCGGGATTTCAAAAACAGGACTTGATTTTGGTTCCGGGTTCGATTAACCGTCCGTAACCGATCGGACTGACTTATTTGGCCATTTCTAGTTTTAGTATTTTCCCGTCTAAACATGTATATAGACACAATTTACTTTATCAGTTCGATTAACATACTCGTATACACTCCTCCTTAAATCTTTCATTAATTCAATCTTTTACTTTATACAATACATTGCAAATGGTGGTGGGCGCACTCTTCTAAAAAAATTTGCTGCATAGCCACCATGACACAAGTGTCTCACACCAAACTAATTTTTTAACTATTTTTTTCTGGACTGAGGGAAATTGACTAAGTGCATACTGCATAAGTACCATATGAAGGGCTATGAGGTGTTCCTTCATTTCTCGCTTTTAAAACTTCCCTTGAACCTGGCGTATACACACACAAACACATACGAAATAAGTGTTCTATTTCATGTATGAATATTTTGGATTATCCCAATACCGATTACATGTAACTCAAGGCAGTGGGTTGAAATATGATTTCGAGGGGGGGGGGGGGGGGGGGGAGAAGTGTGTGTAAAGAAAAGCAACAATAACATTAAGCAATATCTTAAACATATATTTTCTCTAAGGGGATGATGACATTAAAACCTACCTATGATGTTTAAAACAAAATTAAACATAAAAACTCAACTTATCATTTTGTATATTTGTATAGAGTAGGCAAATGATCGTATGAGAAGTTTAGTTAACAATAAGAATCATGAGAAGTGGATCTGAACACATGAACTTTTAATCTCATGCCCTCCCATGAATTACAATTTAAAAGGGAATTGATCTGGTGCATCTCGGTGTACTTCATCCTAATATGCATCCAACGGTTGATAACCACTTACACTTTTTTATGTTAACCTTGATTTTTCACCGAACCCCAACAAACATCAAGTAATGGTAAAGTTATGAGATATTTTGAGAATGATTTATAGTATGCATAAAAAGAAATATTCAATGGACTTATAAGTGTCTAAATAAAGTAATACGAGGCCCATGTGACCAACCCAATCACTATATTGACCTTCTATCCATATTTTCTTTAATTTTTTGCAAAATACTCAACGGATCCGTTAAAGATGATCTATTAAAAACGGACCCAACTAAAAATTCTGATAGAAATAAATTTATAGACCCAGGTCCCCAAAAAATGGAATCAAGTCCGCTAAGAGCATCTCCAACAGGTATGCTAAATTTTTTCTAAAATAGAGTAAAAAAGTTAAAATCTCTAAAAGAATTTGCATCCAACTCCAACAGCTATTCTAGTATAGCAACTCTAACATTATTCCTATTGGTTAGAACATTAAAATAATCATTTCCCTCCTTTAAAAAATTATTTTCAATTAATCCTATTGGTTGAAACATTAAAATAATCATTTCTCTCTCCATTTAGAGATTTCTCCAAATTTAGAGATTTTTACAATCTCTCTCCTACTTTCTCTATTTTAGCATATGGAATAGCATAGCTGTTGGAGCAACAAATATGCTAAAATCTCACTTTTTTCTATTTTAGCATACCTGTTGGAGATGCTCTAAATGATAGCTATAATTTTACCATACTTTGGACTTAAAAATCTCATCTAATACAACAAATTTGGGCTTTAAATAGGTTTTAAACAATTCATTTTATGTTATTGTGTTTTGTAGGCCCAAAGAAAAGAAAAGAAGAAAAGCCCATGTGATTTGGACGTCAATAGAAAAGAGCTAGCAGCCCACTTATCTTTTGTCCAAGCTTGAGCACGCACTAATGAAGCCAGGAAGAAGAATTCGGCTAGATCGAAAGAGCGGGCGGCTTCCAAGCGGCTCTAAGCCGCGCCATACCCGCCGATTACACTGTGATCGACCAAAATTGAGGACCAAATCTGCCACTACTTCGAAATTAAACGGTTTTCCTCTTGATTTGGGTATAAATTGAAGTCGATAACTGCAATTAAGGGGGGAATCGAGGAGGAAGAATTGATCGGAAGAGAAGAAGACAAGAACTCTCATCAATTTCTACTTTCTTTAGGTAAATTCTTTAGGTTTAGTTTAAATCCTTTCGTTCCAACATTAGGTAGCTTTAGATTTTTGATGCAATTACTTTGAGATTCCATTGTAAACAATTTGGGACAAGCTTATTTGCTTGATTTCTGATTTAATGTTATTTTCGTTTGAATGTTCAAATAGTCTGATCAATTAGTTGATGGTTCTTATGGAAAAATTGTTATTCAAAGTCTCGGATACGTAGTCGTCTGAGAATTTTGATAAAGTGACGATTGAACTTGTTTGGTTTCGATAAGGTTTCCGAATTGGGTTCTTGAAATCTTGCAATCAAAGCTTTAGTAAGCCGAGCTTATGTGCTTATTGCTTTGGATTGGTGTTTTTCTATCTCGGTAAAGCTAATTACACCTAGGAGTTTAAGAGCTTATTTAAATTCTTATTTGTGATTAAGATCCGGTTGAAGAGCTTATTTTGATCGGTGTAAATCTAAGGAAAAGCTGAGGTTGTCAGAGCTCGCTGACAACCATGGCCAATTTGAGTTTGTTACTTATGTTTACGTTTTTGGAATCAATGATAGGTAATGGCATCTTAATCTGGAGTGAACTAATGTTGAGTTCTTAATTCATCGTTATTTCTAATTTTTATCGTATGTTTAGTTTGATAATCAAATCCAACCCCCCCCCCCCCCCCCCTTTTTTGTTCGTTAAAAGTGTAGAAGCCGAATTTTAGTTATGACCAATCTATGTGGATTCGACCCGACTTACCGCTATTACAAATTATTTTGTAATTAGTCGTTCGTTGGAACATTTTTATTATTTGACGGTTTCGACGGCCGTCACTAAAGATGAATCAAGTCCGTTTAAAATGACTAAAGTCCACTAAAAAAATTATGTTCCTTTTTTTTACGGTATGAAAAAGAAAAAGTATAATAGATGATGAACCCACCCCTGATCTCTATCGTCTGACACATAGAAAAGTAAGAAGTCAATGGACCCATAGAAATTATTAGGAGGCTGCTAGTCATTTGTAAAAAATGACATCATGTCAACCCCACCCTTACATATTCATAATGTGTGATATGGACACCACATATTCTTATATACAGGCAGGTAGGAAGTCAATATATAGTTGTTGGGTTTGCATTTAGTGAATGGATTTAATGTTTTGGGACTATTTAACCCTTAAACTCAAATTATCCAAACAGTTTGATCCAAGTACTACATTTCATGTTTTGAGCATTGACATGCAGAGCAGGAGGGGCACACCCAAAATTAAGATTTTTGCTAAATAAGTACAACTTTAAAGTGGATCAAAGATCTCAAAAATTGTCCTTTTTTGGGGTAATTGATTCATATGCCCATAACGCACCTCCACTTTGCACAATATACCCACACCGTTACGCCGTTATAACGGCGTTTTGGTGCGTTATAACGGCGTTTTGGTATAACGGCCCTTATAACGGCCTTTTGGGGGTATGGTTGCAAAGTGGGGGTGGGGATTTGGGTATACCGGTAAAGCTCCCCCTTTTTTGCTAACTTCCATGCTTTTTAAGGGAATCCTTATTTTTTTAATCAAGAAAAGTTATAAATTTTATGGTTGACTACTTGCTCTTTGGGATTTTTCGGTTTCTTATTGATTTTAAGAGACTTTCCTTTGTTCTCAAATGACTTGTTTCCTTGGGTGATGTTCCTTCTAATATCTCAGAGCATTGCTCAAAATTTTAGGAGGTACACCTTTTGCATACGTTTATCCAAATACTTACCCGGTAAGTATTTACTGGTAATATTCGACATTAAAACTTCCTTTATTGAGTAAAATTATAGTCTACCAAAACGGTGTTGTATGAATGTATGCAATAATTTACCTAACAAGCAGTTACCGGGTAAGAGTCATCACCAATGCTTACTAGATAAGATTTTGAATCCTTGCATTTCCAGCCGTATAAGATTTCTGATGATGTTTATGTTGGTCCGATAAGGTAATTGAACCAGTAAGTGTTTACCAAAATAAATGTTTAGTAAACATAAAGTCAGAAACTAAAACAAATTTACTTGTAAAAAACGGTTGAACACCGGTCCACCCCAGGTGGAATATTATATATCAAACATGTCTATATCAAGTAGGCTCTCCCCTACCATAAAAGTCGCATATCCACATAATATCTCCCTACAAAATAATTTGTCATTTACTTGTGACTTGCTCCATATTCAAAACATGTATGAGATGTTTATCAACTTCATTCCATTCCATTGATCCCTTCATCAATTCCAGAAAACACAAATGGGAATTCATTCCAATTCCATCTTTCTATTATTCTCCACTGCTTTATTCTTTTTCCTATCAACCTCTACTGCACTAGACACCATACCTGCAAACCAAACTTTAAAAGATGGCAACACGATCGTGTCAAGTGGTGGGATGTTTGAACTAGGATTTTTTACCCTCCGAAACCCCAAGAATCGGTATTTGGGAATATGGTACAAGAAGATCTCAGTTTTCACAGTCGTATGGGTTGCCAACAGGGAGACACCAATCACCGATACATCTGGCGGGTTTAAAGTCAGTGCAAGTGGGAACCTGATGGTTCTCAGTGGCGGCAATACCGTAATCTGGTCATCAAATTCCACAGTATCTGACCGAAGTCTTAATCCGGTGGCTCAGCTTCTTGAAACCGGAAATCTAGTTGTGTGGGATACAAGTAGCACCACAAGAAGTCTCGTTTGGCAAAGTTTTGATTACTTTGGTGACACATTTCTGCCAGGAATGAAACTTGGGAAGGATTTGGAAACAGGAAGAGAGAGGTATTCGATATCTTGGAAGAGTCCCGATGATCCTTCTCCAGGTCGATATTTAGTTTGGGTAGACACAAATGGGTATCCGCAGATAAAGAGAAGTGAAGGTGTAGTTTTGCTATCGAGACTTGGACCGTGGAACGGTGTTGGGTTTAGTGGCCTTCCTAATGATGTACCGAATCCAATTTACTCGCACGAGTTTGTTGTCAACCAGAAGGAAATCTATCTCAGATACAAACTAATAAGTTTGGTTGTTCAGAGGGTACATTTTACGTCGGACGGCAAGACACTGCAAATGCACTGGATAGAGAGAACACAAGAATGGGTCGTTTATGCAGACATTGACTCAGATAATTGTGGTCGTTATGCAATATGCGGTCCTTATGGAAGCTGTAACGTCAACAAGCGCCCCCCTTGTAGCTGTATCAAAGGTTTTGAACCAAAAATCCCAGAAGAATGGAAGGAATCGGATTGGTCAAGTGGGTGTCAACGTAAGAAGCCTCTAAATTGTGGAAGTGCGGATGGATTTCGGAGAATATCAGGAGTGAAACTGCCAGATACACAAAGGTCGTGGTACAATTTGAGCATGACCCTTGGAGAATGTGAGACGGCCTGCAGAAAGAATTGCAATTGCACAGCTTATGCAAATTTAGATATCAGAAATGGTGGAAGTGGATGTTTGCTATGGTTTCATGAACTGATGGATATCAGAGAGTACGATGCAGATCAAGATCTTTACATAAGGATAGCTGCCTCTGAGTTAGCAAAAGCATACAAATGGAATGTAGTACTCACCGTAGTCCTGTTAACTTCATCAGCAGTGCTGCTTCTGTTTGCAGTAGCGTATGCCTGTAGAAAGAAAAACAAAAAGCATCAAATGAAAATAAAAGGTAATTTCAATATGTAACTCTATGTTCCTATGAATGAAAAGGTAACAATCCGCAGGTTTGTATTAGTGTAATGAGAAATCGAATACATCTTTGTAGGAAGCGATCTTGATAAAAAGAATTCAAGGATGCAAATGGAAGATCTTGATGAGCTGCCATTTTTTAGCCTACGTGAAGTAGTCAAGGCTACGGACAATTTCAGCATCAACAATAAGATTGGAGAAGGTGGATTTGGACCTGTTTACAAGGTAACTTATGATACTTTAATAGAAGTGTATGAAATTGAATTGCAAGTAACATAAACCTCTCGACCTTAACATTTTAGGGTGTGTTGGAAGATGGACAAGAAGTAGCTGTGAAGCGGCTGTCTGAAACATCTCAACAAGGGGTTGATGAGTTCAAGAATGAAGTCATTTGTATTGCAAAACTTCAGCATCGGAATCTTGTGAAGCTTATTGGATACTGCATCCATGCAAATGAAATGATTTTGATTTATGAATACATGACTAACAAAAGCTTGGACTCGTTTCTATTTGGTTAAATTCTCTCTCTATGATTTTGACACCTTATGTAGCTCTGCTCTTGAGCTTCCTGCCAAATTAATGTTTGACTAATCAAGCAGTTCACTTTTGGCAGATGAAACCAAATGTTTGTTGCTGGATTGGCCTCAGCGTTTTCACATCATCCATGGGATGGCTCGAGGTATTCTTTATCTACATCAAGATTCTCGTCTTCAAATCATCCATAGAGATCTCAAGGCAGCTAATATTCTTTTGGACGCCGACATGAACCCCAAAATCTCAGACTTTGGCCTTGCAAGAAAGTTTATAGGATTTGATAATGCTGCAAAAACAAAGAAGGTGGTGGGAACATAGTAAGAATCTGAAACCATTGGTCTATTGATTACACAAATTTTATCATCTGTTTTCTCAAGAAAAAGATGTAAATACCCTAATACTAATATGTCAACTTACTTCACTCAAAATTGTTGTAGTGGTTACATTTCTCCAGAGTATGCAGTACATGGACGATTCTCTACAAAATCGGATGTATTTAGCTTTGGTGTTCTGGTGTTAGAGATAGTGAGTGGGAAGAAAAACAGAGAATTTGCACATGAAGATCATAGAGACAATCTTCTTGGACATGTAAGTTAATTGGGTATACTACATCTTTAAAGAATGCCTTTTTTTATGTATACTTATATGGATCTCGGGTTGATTCAGGCATGGAGACTCTGCAAAGAAGACAGGTCTATTGAACTCATGAGCTCATCGTTATGCAACTCATGCATTGAGTCCGAAGTAGTACGAGCAATACATGTAGGGTTATTGTGTGTGCAACATCAAGCAGAAGATAGGCCAACTATGTTGTCGGTGGTTTTGATGTTAGTTAGTGAGAGTGTGTTGCCTCAACCTAGACAGCCAGCCTTTTTCACCGGAGACAAAGAGAGTTATCGTGAACTTGACGCTGATGCATCAGTTGATGCAATAACACAATTGTATGCTCGATAGGAAACGTCAGGGGCGGCCCTGGTGCTGGGCTAGCCGGGCGACGGCCCAAGGCATCACAAGCCCAAGGGGCATCAATTAATTAGGGTATGTTACTAGAGATGGAAATTTTACTTGTAAGGGCGGGCACCCACGGGTACCCGACCCTAGTGGAGCGGGGATACCCCGGTTTGTCGGGTAACGAGGCGGGGATACCCCGGTTTGTCGGGTAACGAGGCGGGGACGGGGATTTTTTTATACCCGTATCGGGTTCAGGGCGGGGTCGGGGATGACATTACCCGCCCCTAATCCGACCCGATTAAATTTTTTATTTTATTTATTATATGTATATATTGTGTGTATAAATAAATATACATGTATGTATTTATACATTTACTATTAAACGATAAATATATTTAATTTTCAATATTGATGATTAATAAAGTGATGATTCGATATAATTTTAATATTTAAATACATTGTTTTAATTGTTTTCTACTAAACGGGCACCCAACGGGTTCCCCGAACCCGTCGGGGATTTGTCGGGACAGGGTCGGGGACGGGGGGTTTAAACAGGGATCGGGGTCGGGGACGGGTGATGTATTACCCCAAGGTGGGATGTTTGAACTGGGATTTTTTAGCCTCCGAAACCCCAAGAATCGGTATTTGGGAATATGGTACAAAAAGATCTCAGTTTTCATAGTCGTATGGGTTGCCAAGAGGGAGACACCAATCACCGATACATCCGGCGGGTTTAAAGTCAATCACCAATCACCGAACTGTTGGGATGTAGGCTTCGGCCCACTTAGATTAGACAAAGAAAGGGAGAGACGCAGAAAAAAGGAGCCGGCCCTAGCTCTCTTACCATGTTTCCTTAATTAGGAGATTTACCCTAATTGTGTTTCCTTAATTAGGACATTACCTAATTATGATTTGTCTATAAATTAAACCCATTGTACTTGTAAACATTGTAGCACCTCAATAAGAAAAGAAAACCCTAGTTTCCCCCGTGGACTAGCACGATCACCCCGGTCGTGTGAACCACGTAAAATCTCTCGTGTTCTTTCTCTCGCTTTCGGTTTATTGCTTTGCGTGATTGTGTGTGTGACGTATAAACCCTAACAACTGGTATCAGAGCTCGGCTCTTGATTTGTCACACACCGCCGCCGCCGCTGCTGACCGTCGCCGCCGCCGCTGTCCGCTGCCATCGCTGCTGTCCGCCGCCTGCCGCCGCCGCTGCCGCCGTCCGCCGCCATCAGCTGCTGTTCCGCCGCCGCTGCTGTCCTGCAGCCGCCGCCGCCGCCGTTCTGCCGCCAGCCGCTACTGTTCCACTGCCGCTGCTGCCCTGCTGCCGCCGCCGCCATTGTTTTTTCGCAGCCGCCGCTATTCTTCTCGCAGCCGCTGTTTTTCGCCGCCGTCACCAATAGGTTTTTTTTTCTCTTAGGCTGATTGCAAAGTAGTGTTCAATAGAACAACCGTCAAGTTCAGGCAGCCGGCCATTGCTGTGTTTGAACACTATTATCAGTCTTGATTTGATTTGAAAAACCCTAATAGTTCGGAGATATGGCTGACGACGGAAAAACCAGAGTTGAGAAGTTTGATGGGCAAGATTTTGGATGGTGGAAGATGCAAATCGAGGATTTGCTATGTCAGAAGGACTTGGATCAAGCCTTGACAGGAAAGAAACCTGAAAAGATGGGAGATGCTGAATGGGCTGCTCTAGACAAAAAAGCCCTATCTGTTATCAAATTTACACTAGCCAAGAACGTGGCTTTCAATATTGTGAAGGAGACTACTACATGTGGTTTGATGAAGGCTTTGTCAAACATGTATGAGAAACCTTCTGCTTCTAATAAGGTATTTCTGATAAGACAGTTAGTGAACACCAGAATGAGAGAAGGTATGTCTGTTACCTTGCACATTAACGAGTTCAATACCATTCTATCCCGCTTGTTATCTGTTGATATCAAATTTGAAGATGAAGTTCAGGCCTTGCTTTTATTATCCTCGTTACCGGAAAGTTGGTCAGGAACTGTCACTGCCATTAGTGGTTCAGTTGGAACCTCTAAACTCACTTTTGAGGGCATACGTGACTTCATCCTAGGAGAGGACATAAGAAGACGGAGTTCTGGAGAATCATCTAGTGATTTGCTAAGTACTGAAGGGAGAGGTAGAAGAACAGAAAGAGGTAAAGCAAAAGGCAGATCAAAGTCGAGAAAGAGGAGCCAGTCGAAGCCAAGGAAGGACATTCAGTGTTGGAAGTGCAAAGAAACTGGGCACTTCAGAAACCAGTGCCCTAATCAGACAGTTGGAAATAGAGAAGTGAATGCAGCAACCGATGATTCAGAAGATGCCCTTGTTTGCTGTGTTGAAACTTCAGCAGAGTCTTGGATCTTGGATTCCGGTGCATCCTTCCATGCCACTTACAACATGAAGATGGTCAATAATCTACGAACAGGTAAACTTGGTAGAGTTCGTTTGGCTGATCATCGTACTCTTGACATCACAGGAATAGGAGATGTTGACGTAAAAACTTCATTGGGTACTACTTGGACACTAAAGGACGTTCGGGTCATTCCCAGCCTTAAAAAGATGTTAATTTCTGCCGGGCAATTGGACGACCAAGGGTATTGGACTACGTTCGGTGGGGGACAATGGAAAGTTGTCAAAGAAAACCTTGTAATCGCCAGGGGTAAAAAGAGAGGCACCTTATACATGGTTGAAATTCCTGATGATGAGGTGAATGCAGTGACCAACGAGCTGAAACCCTCCAGACTGTGGCATCAACGACTTGGCCACATGAGTGAAAAGGGAATGAAGATGCTTGTTGCTAGAGGAAAGCTCCTAGACTTAAAGAAGGTGGATTCAGAATTCTGTGAATCTTGTGTTCTTGGCAAGAAAAAGAAGGTATCTTTTGTAAAGGAGGGCCAGACACCAAAAGCTCAGAAATTAGAGCTTGTTCACACAGATGTTTATGGACCGACACCAGTTTCTTCTTTGGGAGGATCGAACTACTATGTGACCTTCATCGACGATTCAACTCGCAAGGTATGGGTTTATTTTCTTAAAATAAATTTGATGTTTTCAATACTTTTAAGAAATGGAAAACTGCTGTTGAATTGGAAACTGATTTGAAGGTGAAGTGCTTGAAGTCGGATAACGATGGGGAATACATCAGCACGGAGTTCACCAACTATTGTGTTGAACATGGCATTCGGATGATAAAGACAGTTCCAGGCACTCCTCAGCAAAACGGAGTGGCAGAAAGGATGAACAGAACTTTGAATGAAAGGGCTAGGAGTATGAGACTCAATGCCGGACTTCCAAAGACGTTCTGGGCTGATGCAGTTAACACTGCAGCTTATCTTATCAACCGAGGATTATCTGTACCGTTGGGCTTCAAGATACCAGAAGAAGAGTGGAAAGGTGAAGCTGTCACCTATGATCATTTGAAGGTGTTCGGATGCAGTGCCTATGATCTGATGAAAGACGGTGACAAGTTGGATGCAAAAGCCAAGAAATACACCTTCATTGGATATGGTGCAGATAGTATGGGCTACAGGCTTTGGGATTTTGAAAGCAGAAAGGTAGTCAGAAGCAAACATGCAACGTTCAACGAGGCTGAGCTTTATAAAGACAGAAGCACGGGAAACTCACAGAATCAGAAAGTACAAGTTGAGTTTGATAGTGATGACATCAGTGTCAGAGGGTCAGAAGATACTCAAGATAGTGGGAGTACTGAGCCAGATTTTCAGAATGATGATGAATCTGAAGATGTTCATGAAGATGCTGTCAACAATGAAAGCTCAGAGGATGAAGAAGAAATGGCTTCTCCAGTACAGCCTCAGTCGGTTGAATCGAATTGGGTCAGGAGATCCACCAGAGTCACTAAACCTCCTGAAAAATACGATCCATCAGTCAATTATCTTCTTTTGACTGAGAATGGTGAACCAGAAAGTTACTCTGAAGCAGTTAAGCTGAAAGATTCGTTGCAATGGGAGCATGCAATGAAAGAAGAAATGGGATCTCTAAACAAGAATAAAACTTGGGAGTTAACCAAGCTTCCTCGAGACAAAAAGGCGTTGCAGAACAAGTGGGTCTTCAGAATCAAGGAAGAGCATGATGGGTCTAAACGGTACAAAGCCCGTTTAGTGGTCAAAGGATTTCAACAGAAAAAGGGAATTGATTATAATGAGATCTTCTCTCCAGTGGTGAAGATAACCACCATCAGATTGGTCTTGAGTATTGTAGCAGCAGAGGGCTTACATCTAGAGCAGCTAGATGTCAAGACGGCATTCCTACATGGTGATCTTGATGAAGACATCTACATGACACAACCTGAGGGTTTTCAGGTTGTTGGTAAAGAAGATTGGGTCTGCAAACTGAAGAGGAGCTTGTATGGTCTGAAACAAGCACCCAGGCAGTGGTACCTGAAATTCGACAATTTCATGGAGAGGACCGGGTACAGAAAATGTGAGATGGACCATTGCTGTTATGTGAAGAAATTCAAAGGCTCTTCTATCATTCTACTTCTGTATGTAGATGATATGTTGATCGCAGGATCGGATATGAAAGAGATCAGCAAGTTGAAGAAACAAATGTCTGAAGAGTTCGAGATGAAAGACTTGGGTCCAGCCAAACAGATACTCGGTATGAGCATTGCTAGAAACAAGAAAGATGGATCTTTGACACTATCCCAGGAGAAATACATCGGGAAAGTGTTAGAAAGGTTCAATATGAATGACGAGAAGACGAAACCCAGAAACACACCTTTGGGAAGTCATTTCAGGCTTACCAAAGATCAGTCTCCTAGATCAGAAGAAGAGAAAGCAGATATGGCTGATGTTCCTTATGCATCTGCTATTGGTAGTCTCATGTATGCCATGGTTTGCACGAGACCAGACATAGCTCATGCCGTTGGGGTCGTTAGTCGCTTTATGTCAGATCCGGGGAGAGAACATTGGGAAGCAGTCAAATGGTTGTTCAGGTATTTGAAGGGTACTTCGAAGATGGGATTATGTTTCAAGGGTAAAGACTCAGTTCTCAGAGGATATACCGATGCCGATTTAGGTGGGTGCAAGAAGACGTTTAAAAGCACTACGGGGTACATTTTCACAGTGGGAGGGACAACAGTTAGTTGGATGTCCAGACTTCAGAAAAGCGTGGCGTTATCAACAACAGAAGCTGAGTACATGGCAGTCGCTGAAGCCAGTAAAGAGCTAGTGTGGTTGAAGACTTTTCTTGAAGAGCTTGGAAAAAAGCAAGCTGATTACTCGTTGTACTGTGATAATGAAAGTGCGGTTAAACTTGCTAAGAATCCGGTCTATCATGGGAAAACAAAGCACATTGGGATGAGGTATCACTTTATCAGAGGACTGATAAGTGATGGTACAATGAATTTGATGAATATCTCAGGTGCAAAGAATCCAGCAGATATGTTTACCAAATCTGTGGCGCTGGATAAGCTGAAGTTCTATATGACTTCAGCTGGCCTTCAGGAATAGTGTTGAGAAGGTGGTGGTAACTAGGGGGAGCTCAAGCTCAGTTGATGTTTACAGAAGTATAGAGGAGCGCAGGTGAACGTGTTTCGAAGCCTCCAAGTGGGAGATTGTTGGGATGTAGGCTTCGGCCCACTTAGATTAGACAAAGAAAGGGAGAACGCAGAAAAAAGGAGCCGGCCCTAGCTCTCTTACCATGTTTCCTTAATTAGGAGATTTACCCTAATTGTGTTTCCTTAATTAGGACATTACCTGATTATGATTTGTCTATAAATTAAACCCATTGTACTTGTAAACATTGTAGCACCTCAATAAGAAAAGAAAACCCTAGTTGCCCCCGTGGACTAGCACGATCACCCCGGTCGTGTGAACCACGTAAAATCTCTTGTGTTCTTTCTCTCGCTTTCGGTTTATTGCTTTGCGTGATTGTGTGTGTGACGTATAAACCCTAACACGAACCTGCCGGGGATTTCCTTCCCCCGAACCCGTCGGGGATTTGTCGGGGCAGGGCCGGGGACGGGGGGGGGGGGGGGGGGGGGGGGGGTTTAAACAGGGATCAGGGTCGGGGACGGGGGATGTTTATTTTGGCATGAACACATGTCAAGTTTTACTATGTGTTAACTATAGTTTATTTTCGCTTTATTTCTCATGGTTTCTTGACGATAAAGGTTGTTATCTTATATGTACATGATGTTTTAAGAATCAGAATCCATTGAATCTTTTTTATGTTACCCCTAGTTAAATGCACATTATAAGAATTTGTTGTCCCGTAACATCATTTCAACAATGTTAGAAACAAAACAAAAGTATTTTTTTTAAAATATGGGGGGACTTTTAACGATTTTCGCCCAAGGCACCAAATATCTCAGGACCGGCCCTGGGAAACGTATGTCATGCCAATTGAAATACGTATATACATTCAAGGTTCATTCTTATGGCATTGGCAACATATTTCATACAGAGGCATGAGACCATGTGAGAGTGAGAAGTGTCATTTTTGGTAAGAAGTGTGAGAAATACTTTTAAACGGTGATCGCTATTAATCAGATACCCTGCCACAAATTGGGATTAAAGGGGAATTGTTCCAGTACATCTCATCCTAATATTCCTCTATTTCTCATCCATCAGCTAATAACCACTTCTCATGCTTTTCACTAAATTTGGTCCTTCTCACCGTAACACAACCCTTCATACAAAATCAATTGATCATTATCGGTAATTCACTAAATGAACATAAACAAGAACATGTTATTAATCTATTATCGTCATTAGAAAACACTAGCATTAAAATTTTCAAAAAATCCAAAAAACAAATAGAAAAAATCAACAAAAATTGAAAGAATTCTAAATTATACAAAATAATTGTAGAAAATTATAGAGGAAACTATTAAAAAAAAGTAAAACATAAGAAAACATTAAATCATCTAAGTTATTTAATCCAATTTTGTACATTTTTGTTAAGGGAGACACCTTTTTTTTGTGACGATGAGAAATGCAGATTGAAGAACAAGATAAAAAAAATCTAATACAAATACTAACATACCACTATTGTCGTTGTCAAAATGCCACATGCACACCACTACCGTAGTCGTCGAAACAACCACCCCCATCGGCGATTGGCATTGCCATGCCACTGTACTTATCTGAAACTAATGCTTTCTTTAATGAATGCTTTTCCGTACATACTTATGTGGATCTCGGCTTGATTCAAGCATCGAGACTCTACAAAGAAGACATGTCTATTGAACTCATTATCTCATTATTATGCAACACATGTATCATCTCTAAGTACTACAATCAATACATGTTTGGTTGTTATGTCTGCAACATCATGTAGAAGATAAGCCGACTATGTATGTCGGCGGCTCTGATGTTGGTTAAGGAGGGTCTATTGCCTTAACCTAGACAACCAGCTTTTTTTTACGAAGAGAGCTATTTTATGCTAGTCTGCTGGATGGAACGTGTGTGTTATGTCAACATGGGCGGAGCCATGTATGGGCCAGGAGGTGGCTAGGACCACCCTCAACATTTAGAAGAAAAAAGAGAGATAAATATGATTTATCTATATAGTTAATTGATTATCTCCCTTAGAAACCCACTCTTTTTTTTACATGACTGCTCGTTTGATTCCACTACCCCTATCCCTTCTTATGAAATTGGGAATAAGAGCAATGGCGCCAAAAACAACGACTGAGGTGAACTGTGAGATTCAACTAGAAAATAGAACCAGGCGCAAGTATACACCTTGAACTACTGTCGTCCCGTAACAAGTAATAATGGTAAGTAAATACCAGATATTGTTTCCACAGAGAAGGAATAATGCAAGAGTCTTTTCAGTTGTTTGTAAAGCAGTTAAGGGATGATTTCAGATGGCGAATTCGAGGATTTTAACCGATGCTTGTTTTAGCAAATGGTGAGTGAGTGTGTTTGTAAAATCTATTGGAGAAAAAGAACCCAGGGTGCAGGTAGTAAAGAGATACAAAAAGGGTTGTTTGTAGTTTAAAGATGCTTTGTAAAACTGTGAAACCACTGGCTAGACGGCCGACACAGTGCACACTGGTCAACATGCAATCAGGTGTGATATTAGTCACTTGCCCTAGCACAACCAGTGTTACCTTCATTGCCAGATAAAAACCATATACAGACTACACATATTACCACAGTTATTCTCACGTTACCCTTAACTCTGAAAGTTAATGCATTTTCATAAGCCAGACTAATCCAACTTAATCTTCAATGAAACGCTTCAAATCCCTGCAATGAATAGTTTAGCACTGTAATATTGTTCTCACTTTACTGCATTTGTTTTAACGTAAACCTTAACTCTGAAAGTTAATGCATTTTCATAAGCCAGATTGGGCGTCAATCAACCTAACTTAATCTTCAATGAAACGCTTCAAACTCCTGCAATAAATAGTTAGCACAATAATACAACATTGCATCTAGAACAATTACAACTACATTGCATTCAATATTTCCCCACACCCCAAGCTCAAGCTTTTAACTCATAACTTGGAAATGTGAATACTGGAATACTGACCAGTTGGGAATAATGGCAAGAAAAGTAAATGGGTGGCAATTACTTACACAATACGTTCTCTTCTGAGAGAGAAACAGAGTGTAAGTAATCCCAAAAACAGTAAAATAAATTGCAGAAATTAAAGTACTGGATTGACCAGTAGATTGCAGAAATGTAAACACTGGAGTGACCAGTAAAGACTAGATTGACCAGTAAATTGCAGGAAAGTAACTGACAGGAAATTAACTTGCAGGAAATTAAACACTGGATTTATGACCAGTAAAATTGCTGGAAAGTAAATTGCAATAAAAGTAAATTGGTAATTACTACACAATACGTTCTCTACTAGAGAGAAACAGAGTGTAGTAATTCCAAGGAGTTAGAAAGTTAGCAGCAGTTGGCAATTAACAGGTAAATAAAATACTGTTTAGTATCTTGGAACAAAAGTCTTGCATGTAATCAATCTAGGGGACAAAAAGTACTTGAAAGTACAACTAGGGGACAAAAGTACATAAAGTACTTACACATGTACTTGAAAGGACAAAAGCAATCCTAGGTTGTACTTGTAACTTGGAATTGAAGCAACCAATTTTTAAGGGCTAAATTACTAACAGGTATTTTGAAAACACTGAGTTTGGTAGTTGAAACACAATACGTTCTTTACTAAGAAAGAATCAGAGTGTAAAACAACTCCAAGGAAACAAGAAGATTGAAAATCACAAACTTGGAAACTTTGACAATAAAAACACTTTAAAAACGTTGGAACTTTAACAACAAGAACACAACACAAGATGATTTTCCAAAAGATTACTTTGATTAACACTACTAAGAATAACAACAACACTAGTTTAAATGCTTAAACCCGTATAGAGATTAAGACACAAACTAGGAAGATCAAAAGCTTACACTACCAAATGTTTTGAAACCTGAACCTTAAGAACAGAAAATTAAATCTAAACAGCAGCTAAGAACTAAAGAGTAGTGACAAGAGAAACCAAATCACTAGAAAGTGATATGGATCAAGTGTAAGAAATTAAGGTTACAACTACATGGTATTTATAGGCAAATAAAAGGCTTGAAAGAGGGAGACAGCTGTAAACAGGTTTGATTGTCTGACAAAAGCAACCCATAGGTCAAAAGTCGGGTCAGATCCAAAAGCAGTTCCTTGAATCAAAAGTAATGAGCTGGCCCAGAAACCTTCCTTCAGCATTCCTGCAGCAGTCCGGTGGCATTCCTATAGCACTCCCAAAGGGCTGGCCTGCAACTGCTCCTTTCCAAAGCCTGAAAAACAATGAAATAACACTAATTAACTACTAAAATACACATTTAAGCACATAAGTCATGAGAAAGGAAATTACATTAAAAACAGAAGTAAACTAGACTCAAACTATACATTTGGGCAAAATAAGGACACAATTAGACATAAAAAGGACTCCATAAGTGGCAACATTTAGACACTTATCACAACCTCAAACTTAAAATGTTGTTTGTCCCCAAACAACCAAAAAGACAAAATAAAGACTCAATATCTAAAAATTTTGACAAAAATTTGGACTGTTTTCAAGAGTATGTACACACAGATCCTTTTGGCTCATATGGATGACATGATATCAAATAGCCCTTCACAAATCATGGTTCCTTTCTTGATTTCAAGGTGCAACACAGATTTAGTCCTAAGTCTAGAGTCATTAAGGCATTTTTGTATTGGTGGTGCATGTTGGCCATTCTTTCTTTGCATGCTTAAGCCTCTTTTTCACACATCTCACAACAATCACTCAATGGTATGATTTTATTACCATTCTTCCCTTATTGAGGTATTGATGGACCTTTAGGTCTCTTTTAAGCACTTTGTGTCTTTTAACACAGATTATTCACTAAACTAAAAAAAATTTACAAAAAATTTAGTGATATTTTGGTTCATTTGGCTTAATGATGTGTTTGGCTTAATGAGGTGAGGAAGGGGTTGAGTGTATATGCAAGGCATTCTCCCCACCTCAAACTTATGGGATGCAATGTCCCCATTGTATCAAAGAAAAAGTATTATGGGCTTGAAATGTAGGAATGAAAGCCCAAGAATGGCTTGCCATAAGATGACTCAACCATCTTTTCTATCAAACTGTATTGGACTATTTCTGTGCTAACAACTATTTTTCAAAAAGATCACATCTAGATTTATTAAGGCTATAAGATCATGCACAAGTTAAAGAGCATGCCAAATCAAATCACAGTGTACAAACAGATGAACAAATCCATAAAATCAGTTCCCAATTTAAACTAGAAAAGCAATGATGATTATGGGACTGTTTTCCATTTCATCAATTGCAAGACACAAACAAAAGTGACTCAAATTTTATTCTATCATGACTTAGTGACAAAAACTACCTAAAATTCAGCAAAGCATCCAAACATATTAGTGAATGAACACCAATTATGGATTAAGACTCAACATTTAACAATTAAAAATCCTACTTTGAAACAGAAAAGTAAAAATGACAATGTTTCCCAAAGGGTTACACTGCCATCAATTCTACATACTTTTAAAAACATTAACCTCAAACTTGAGATGTTGTATAACACTCAAGTTTGGAAAATCATCAAAAACAAAGAAGCTAGTTAACTTTACCAACCTCAAACTTGCTTAAGGCAATGTTTGAGTTTAAAAACCTAAAATTCAGCAAATCAAAAGAAAATTTCACACAACCTCAAACTTAGTCTGAGACTAAGCTTGAAACTGATAAATTAAAAAACTATAACAAAAGACTCAAAGTTTTTAACAACCTCAAACTTTGTCCATGACAAAGTTTGGGGAACTACCAACCTACCTAAAATGCAGCAAATTTCCCAAAAAGGGGCATCAACAGATTTCATGCCATGGGATAACACAAATAAGCTACACAAATGCATCACAAGGTTGATTACATGCAAGCCAAGAGGGATTGCCTCTTGTGTGTGAATCTTAACAAGACCAAGAATCTCAAGGGGACTGCCCTTGTGATTATTGCATCTAAACTCAACCAAATGAGGTAGAGGGAATGCCTCTACTCATTGTGCACCACAATTCACAAAGGTGAAAACAGGGGGACTGCCCTTAGGTGCAAACTGTGTGTGAGTGCAAATGTGTGCAAAACAGAAAATCTAAACATGCTATCATACTAATATATATAAAAACAGGCAGAGAACAGACATTTTTGCTGTGTAAAGCTAAGCATGCTAATATTCATATGGTAATGGACAAGGGAATGTAAAAGGGAGGATGATAGAACCTGTCCTACTCAGACTGAGTAGGTGAATCCTCCTGGAGCACATCCTTGGGTCTGGGAGGCATCTTTAGAGGCTGTTGGGCTTGTCCCAACCTGTAGGCCTCCTTGATCTGTTCCTTGTACATCTTGTGCAAGGCCTCCTGCTCCCTCTCTTTCTTGATCTTCTCCACATCCCTCTCAATCACATGCAGCTTCTCCTTGAGCTTTCTGTGCTTAGTCTTCACCAGATCCTTGATCTCCTCAGTCTGTCTCTCCATGGCATCCATCAGCTCAGCCTTCAAAGACTCCAATCCAGAATTGGAAGTCTGTCCACCAGTTTCAGGGGCATTTGGGAACCTCAACAATCTCAACAGAGATTGTTTGTCTATCATCACCTTGTCTCTGTTGATTTTGTCAGTGGATAGAACTGGAACCTTGGCTTTCTCTAGCATCTTCTGGATAATGGAAGGGTAAGGAAGTTGCTTGTTTCCTTTCTCTATGCAATACCTCATGGCTTTGCTGATTAGGGCACCCACATTGAATTGGTGCCCCTCTACTATGCAATAGAGATAGTAGACTCTATCCATATCCAAGTCAGTATCATGGCTGGTTGGGAACAATGTGTGCCTCATAAAGTAGAACCAAACATTGGCTTCTCTCTTTAGAGTATGTCCCTTTAGGATCTTCTGTTTGTACTTGGTATCCCAACCTGACCCCTCAACACTCAGCCTTTCCAAAAGCATATCATAATCTTCTTGGGTGGCCTGAGTTTGCAATCTGTCATACTCTGAATCCTCTGGAGGTGTGAGGCCCAACAGTTCATAATGGCCTCAGCAGAGTATGAGATTGGGGTCTGTCTAACCATTAGCTCAGTTCCAGGGGTGACAGCCAACTCTGTGAAGAATTCCCTCACCCAATCCAAGTTGTATTCCCCTATGCAGTCAAACAGGGTCTCCCATTTCATGGCCTCAACTACCCTCTTCAGTTCAGGGTAGGCATGTACAAGTGTTTTGGGGTAGACCCTAGGGGTGTGAGCTGACCTAGTAGCAAAGGTGGGGTACTTGCTAACAGCTAAAGGTCCACTAAGTAGATGAATGGGTGAGGTACTTGCAGAAATTACCCTTTTCTTCTTGTGCTTGGATGGAGGTGCTGCAGGACTGCCAGAGGACTGCTGGAGCACTGTATGGTAGTGTCCACTGGTCTGCTTGGTCTTCTGCCTGGTGATTCTGAGGAGGGGGACTTGGAGATGGACAATACTCCTCATCCTCTTCACTATCTTGGAGTATCAACCTCCTCTTCTTTGGTGGCCCTGTGCTAGCAGCCTTCTTCTTTCTCTGGATCTCTACCTCTTGTTCTTTGGCCTTCTGTTTTCTAGCCAATTCCACTTCTCTTGCTCTCTCTTGCTTTCTCTTCTCCTCAGCCTCTGCTTTCTTTCTCTCTTCAACCTCAATCCTCTTTCTTTCCTCTGCTTCAGCTTTCTTCTTAGCAACAGCTTCTGCTTTCAACCTTTCCTCAGCCTCTAACTTTTTTCTTGCCGCTTCCTCAGCCTTCTTGTTCAGTCTTTCTTTCTCAGCCTCCCAAGCCAGGTTTCTTCTCTTTTTGTCATCCTCGTCAGCTTTCCTTTTCTTCTTATCCCTCTCCTCTCTCTCAGCATGAGAGATTAGCCTCCTCCTTTTAGACACTTCTTTCACTACAGGCTTTTCAACCTGTTTTTCTATGTGTTGCTCATCATGTACCTCCTCTGCCCTTAGTGTGCCACCATCTCCTCTTTCTGGTTCATCCTCATGTGTGGGACTGTTGTGCTCAAAAGTTTCAAACACAACATCCTTAGGTATAACAGGGTCATCATTAAGTTGAACCTCAGGCTGCTTTCCCTTGTCAACCACCTCCTTTCCACTAGACTCTCCCACTGCCCAATCTAACTCCTCAAGTATAGGCTCCAAGGCTGCTCCACTTGTTCCCACAGTCTCTACCCTCTTAACAGTCTCCTTGGCCACCACCAATTCCCTTGTTTCACTTGCCACAGGCTGTTTGGGTTGGGGGTTTTTGTTGTCCCAAATAACAAAGAAATAAGAGAAGAAATGGATGGAAATCCTAAGATTGTGATTGAAATCAAATGAGCTTGAACAATAAGCAACAATGGTGGAAAGTTTGCCCAATTTGGTAATAATGAAATCAATACTAAAACCCTAAACATCCTTTACCTTTTATAGGTAGAAGGAAGTTACATAAAGTGTCAACAAAGGCCCCCGAGGTTCCAAACCTCAAACAGGGGCACTAACAAAAGACAGTGTTTACAAACTAAGGAAATTAAGCTAGAAAGCAAGTAAGATAGTGAATTCTGACTCTTCACAACAAGAGGTCCTACAATCTCCCCCTTTGTGGAGAAGTCAGAATGGTGGTGGAAGCTCCAGAGCAGGCTCCCACTTGGACATCTGCAGGTATTCCTCCCACTCGCCAATTATCCGCGCTCTCATCTGCATTGCCGCCTCTGCCCGTCTGTACATCAACCGTTCCTTGAGCTTCCTCTCGATCAATCTCATCGCCTCTAGCAGCTTTCCTTTTCCGTCTATGATTCTCCGGCTCGGTATCTGATCCGCCAGTAGTCTACTCTGCATGCCATTGTAGACATAAAGAAGGGTCCCGTCGCAGAACTTGGAGAGCTCTCCAAACCTCATGAACCTGCGCTCCTTCTTCTTCCGAGTCATATAAAGAACCCCATGCTCAGGTATCCTGGTTGGCATATACGGAATGTAGGCATCTATACCAGGCACGAGCAGGTTTGGCCTGAGCAGGTTGACTTTTGGCTGGCGGCTTTCAATTGCAAGCTGGTAGTCCGTCACTCGAGCGAGAGAGATTGCGTGACGGACATACTTCTTCAATATCTCTGTGCCGTCTCTGTAGTGCTCTGGTCGGAGAATCGGACCTTGGAGGTACTTGATGAGCGAGAGAAGATCTTCTAGATGCACCCGATCCAAATCAGCTTCCGTGAAGGTCCAGTTCTACAATTCACCTCGAGGAACACCGGTGCCGTACATGCGGACATCGTACTCAAGGAATAACTGATGGCCATGTCTGTAGGGGCGCATAGCAGTTACCTTGGTAAAGCGACGTCGGATCCTCAGGCGTCCATGAGTGGCCCAGTTGCACATCCGCTGATGCACGTAGGCTGTCCTTCGTCTCTTGGTCTTGATGTGAGAGATCCCGAAGTAGACCTTTCGGGACCAGGCATGCAGCCTCTCTTGTTGGTAGATGCGGGTGAACGATTCCTCAAGGAATGGACGGAAGATGACTGAATGGTTCCAGTTGAGCTGGATGACGGTTGGAGCAGCGGTTTCTGGATCAGTAGTGTGAATAGTTCGTGGAGCGTCTGGTGTGGGGAACACAAATGCCGCGGAGAGGTTGGAGTAGTCAGAATCCCGGACAATGTCGTCTCCCTTCTGATATATCCTGAGACTCTGAGCGAGCGACCGCAAGATCTTCCGGGCTGCTTCCGGAATTTGGAACTCTGAAGGATCCGTCGGTGCTGCCTCTGGGAGAACGGCATCAATCTGAGCCGTGTCCGTCATCTGGGGAAACTGTACTGACTCCCCTTCCGGGATCCGCTCATATCGCCAACTCCCCATGTCCGGAATGTCCTCCGTGTCTGAATCGACATAGGGAGCGTCGACGGCCGCAGTCTCTGTGGGAGCACTCGAAGGGGCGGCTGTGGAAGCTGGAGCTGGAGTGGAACCGGAACCAGAGGCAGAGTGGAGGTCGGTGCGAGGCCTTTTAGATGAAGCCTGCACCTCCCCCTCATGAGGACCCGGTGCCGAGTCATCAGGGTCATCATGCCTCCTTTTGGAAGGCTGAGCCTGAGACCGACACATGGCCTCTAGTTCCCAGACTCTCTGCTGGAGGATCTCGATCTGGGCTTCCTGATCTCTGACTTGGGCGGAGAGGCGATCGTTCTGAGCTGTGTATGAGGAGATGACGAATGCGTGTTCCGTCTCAGTAACGTAGCCCGGCATCGGAGGTAGTTCGCCCGAAGTCGGAGGGGCAAGCCTGAGGACGTCTTCTGGTGGCCTGGGAATGGGAGCTTCAGTAGACGGGGCAGCCTCGGAGTGTTTGCCCTTCAATCTCCGTTTGAGCTCATAGAGCTCCACATCCCTGTCTTCTTGAAGCTTGCGTGACGCCTCAAGATCGGCCAGTCGTTTCCTCTCCGTCTCGGCCAAGGCTTTCTCAAGTGCCTCGACCCGTGCATCTCGAGCCCTGTTGGCTTCCTCCACCGCGAGTAACCTGCTTTGGACGACTTTTAGGATGTCGTCCGAATCCGTCGGACCTAAAAGTCCTGTTGGTGCAGGGGCGGTTTTAAGGATTCCGCCCGAATCCGTCAGGCCTAAAAGCCTCGGTGTTGCGTGAGCATCTTTAGAGACTTTGCTCGAGTCTGTCGGACCTTGTGCCGGAAGTACAACGCCCGGTGCCACTTGGGCTCCAGTTGACGAGTAGAGTCCTACCGAGGTGCTCTCTCGGCCCGATGTCACCGCTGGTATGATGTTGACGGTGTCGGGGCTTCCGGTGGATCCTCGAAGGGCGTCCGTTGACGCACCGACTCTCCCCGTTCCGGCCTCGCCACTTGGGCTGGCAGATGAAGCATCAATCAGTGTCCTATCCAAATGAATGACCCTAAAGGTCTCAGTAACGGGCTCTAGGACTACTGGTGCACGGAAAGAAGTCGAGAGGCGGGGCGGTTCCTCTCTCATTTCAACACCAACAGACTCCAAGTGAGTGGTTGGTGGAAGTTGAGCTAATTCCCCGTGTGAAGATGAAACGACCATCTGTTGAGAGATGGTCGAGTGGTCGGTTGGGGCGTGCAAATGCGCTAGTTGGCGGCTAGCGTCTTGACCCGACGTCAACAAGTGACCGGTCTGAGTGTGGGTTGCCTCTGTGGTGGATGGACTCAAGGTATGAGGAACTACCGTTTCTAACCTGTGTGGCTCTACCTCTTCGTCCACATTTTCTAACTGAGCCCAAGGCTCCCCTAGTTGGACCTCTACATCTGCGGTCTCTTTTTCTCTTCTCTCTCTCCTTTTCTCCCCTCTCTCTCTCTCTCTTCTTCCTCACTATCATATCTTCCCCAGCCGGTATTCACTTCGGCCTCACCTTCTTCCTCACGACCGATGGTTCGGTCGTCTGACGCTAGATCCTCGGCAAGTACTGGATCGCCGGAGATTCGGTCGTCGTTGAAGGAAGAGGTGGCTTCATCCAAATCTATCACTTGGGCCTTCCCGCCCTTCGGTGGTTCTGAAAGCTGGAACTCTGAGTCGGATCCATAGTCCACTTGTTCTGAATCAGTTGCCTCGTCATCGGGCTCACGACGGTCCGAAGAAGTGTGCTCGGAGGACTCGTGACCGTCAGAGTCATCGCCGGAAGGATCGCCGGAGGGTTCTGCTGCTTGAGTAGTGACGGCCGCCGAAGGTGATGGTGGAGGGACGTGTGCTTGTTCTTGTGGGGAAGCTTCCACGTCCTCCCCAGTCGGTTGAGGTTGTTGCAGCGGTGTCGGCGATCGGCGCTCTTCTGAAGACGAGTGTACGGGGGATTGATGAAGGACCCCCATGTACTGTTTCACCCGGAAGTGACTAGTGTATTCACTTTCGCGTGCAGCTATGGTTGATTCTTCTACAACTGTTGGTGTACGGGCACGAGTGGCTCGGTTCCGAATCATCGTCTGATAGGCTCCAGCTCGAGACGTGTGTGGAGTGGCGGACGTACCAACGATTCTACCCTCTCCTCCCCTCACGGCAACGCTCATCACTCCCGAGCCAGAAGCTCCCCCACTGGAGCTCTGGCCCGCCGTACCAGAGGCACGGCTTCTAGGTAGGACGGGTTGCACGTCTTGGGCAGGGCTCCTCGGCTCTGAGGAGTCCGTAGACGTGTCTTCTAAGCCTATGGAGATGCGGTACATCCTAACACTCATGGACCTACGGTCTGCCATGTTGAGCACGTTTACAGGAATGTGCATTTCTACCTGACCAGGCCTCAGATTCTTCTTGTTGGCTCGGCCAATCTGCTGGCTTTCGAAGCGGAGATGGCTTGATCTGCGTCGGACAGCACGGTTCTGATTCATGTGATCTCGGATAATCAGACTGAAGAAGCGCATCCAAGGGATGGATGTGTGTTTCGTACGCGCTGACCCAGCTCTGACGTCATTGATGATGTCTACCCAAAGTTGTTGAGCAAAGTCGATCCGCCTCCCGTAGGCGACCGTATGGATGACGTGCCAGAACTGGGTGGATGCCTTGTCCACGCCGTGAGTCTTGGAAGAGAGCGTGCGGTTGAGGATGTTGAAGAAAGAGTACCAGGTCGGTGGCAGCATCCCCTGGGCGACTTGGGAGATTCCCTTTGGTCGGTTGTTTTCAGTGTAGTGGACCCCGAGAGTGAGTATTTCGCTGAAGAGCTCGGGTCCAGAAACCAAAGGGTCGAACGGTGCCTCAGGAGTGGCGGCAGGCAGATGGAGGATTCTGCGAAGATCCTCCACAGTGAAGACCAGGTCAGTGTGGTCCACCCGGCCGATGATAGTTGGCACCCCGTCCCGGTTCTCGACACGTGAAGTGTTCCAGAACTGCTGTAGATAGATCATCGGGATGTCAGCAGTGGCTTGCATCGCGTATGCAAGGGGATGAGCTCGGAGTATCTCGAGGACCACATCGTCTTGGACCGAGAAGTTTGCCAGGTCGACGAACTGATTGTTCTGGTGGATCTCGCGGATTTCAGTCGGGTTGATGAGAGCGAGATCAGCAGCATTGGCGACCGGTGAGGTAGGAGCAATTGGTTGTTGATCAGCCATTTCTGCAAGACATTAAGTGTTAGAAACAATGCAACGTGAAAAGACTATACCCTCGACTAAGCGCGAGTCGGAAAACCTCGAAAACCCAATGATGAGTATTTCGTATTTTCCGAGTCGAAAAACGAGCAAACTATACGAGGGGAGTTTTCCGATTCGGAAAAGAGTGTTTTCCGATTCGGAAAACTCAACACTTAGGAAAGATAGCACAAGATTAAAAGGACAAGTTTTCCGATTCGGAAAAGGTGATTTTCCGAATCGGGAAACTCCTACACTTAGAAAAATTTTGAGATTAAAAACACGTAGGTTTTCCGATTCGGAAAACATAGTTTTCCGATTCGGAAAATGTCTCAACACTTAACAAAAATTTAGCAAGACTTGGTCTCTCAAACGAGTCGGAAAACCTTGGAAACCCATAAGGGTAGTTCCATGTTTTCCGAGTCGGAAAAGATAAACTTAAAAACCGAGACCAAGTCCGATTCGGAAAACATAGTTTTCCGAATCGGAAAACGAAACGACTGTTCATCGTTGACAGATGCGGAAAACTTGAACATTCAAGTTTTCCGATTCGGAAAACTTGAATGTTCAAGTTTTCCGACTCGGAAAACGACGACTGTTCGAGTTCTAAACTTAAAAACCGTTCTCAAAACGTCGATCTAAGGCCCTAAACTATCAACATGCATCCTAAATCAGTTCATAACAAGTTTCTAAGCAACAAAGGATCGATTCAACGTCCCGAAATCCCATTCCAAGAAGTTTGGGTTTCGGGTAAGTTTTAAAACTTTAGGCTTCGATCCAGGCCTTAAAACAGAAGATATAGATGTTATAACTATATAAGGGTTGATCGTTTACTTACCAGGAATCCGAATATGTAAAAAGATCGACGATCGGAGCACAAACGAACGAAAACCGAAATCGAGCGCGAAGTGGGTTCGGGTGAGAACTTAGAGAGAAAAAGATGAAAATTTGAAATTTGTGAAAAGTTAATCTTGAAATCCGGTATTTATATTTTTACCGAATTACACTGTGTTTGGGTCAAAAACACTGTGTTTGGCTCTCCTTTTGGCTCTCTTAACCCGACTTTCACCATTTGGCAAAAACCACCCCTGGACTTGAAGTTTGGGGAAACTTACAAACAAGTCCCTGAACTTGTATTTTCAGAAAGTTTCAAAACAGACCCTGGACTATAAGTTTCACAAGATTTGCAAAACGAGCCCCTGAACTTTCAGAAACAGAAAGTGGCAAAGTTAGTCCCCGAACTTGTAAGTTCAAGACATGTACTCTACCGCCCCCTGAACTTTCAAGTTCACATAAAAACTTACAAGTTCAGCCCTCGACTCCCGAGAAAAGAGACTTACCTGGTGCGTCTCACTGGGTTTAGTGTGAGTTCTGATCTGAAGTAACCAGAAGTCGTCGTGAGGATCCATACCTACAAAAGAAAAATATAAAAATGGTATCCAAGGTGTTGTGGATCCGAGAACGTCAGTAAACTCACCAAACAAAGAAATCAAGACTTAGTACTCCCCATAGATGCATGCAGTCGCTTAAAGATTATTAAAGACTCCCCCTACACACATGCATACATAATCATGAACTCCCGACTCCCCCTAGACCTTAGGCGGGGAGGTCTAGCATTCCTAACTTGCTTAGGAGAAAGAAGTGACGCTTCTCGTCAAACGGCTTGGTGAACAGATCAGCAAGCTGATAGTCACTCTCAACAAAGTATAGTTCAATATTACCTTTCTCGACGTCGTCTTTGATGAAGTGATATCTAATGTCAATATGCTTCGTCCGAGAATGTTGAACCGGATTTGCCGTGATCTGAATCGCACTTTTGGAGTCGCAGTAGATGGGAATTCGATGCATGGTATATCCAAAGTCCGCAAGTTGGGTTTTCATCCACAGAACTTGCGAGCAGCAACAGGCGGCGGCTACATATTCTGCCTCCGCGGTGGATAGGGAGACGCAATTCTGCTTTCGGGAAGACCAACTTACCAACTTGTCCCCGAGAAATTGACAGGCACCAGAAGTGCTTTTCCTGTTTAGCTTACAACCTGCATGGTCTGAGTCTGTATATGCAATTAGTTCAAAACCAGAATCCTTTGGGTACCAAAGGCCAAAATCCGGTGTGCCCTTCAGATACCTAAGGATTCTCTTGACTGCAGACAGATGTGAATCCCGTGGGTCACACTGAAAACGAGCACAAACACCCGTGGAAAAGACAATATCTGGTCTACTGGCCGTGAGATATAAAAGGGAACCAATGATTGCCCGATAGGTTTTCTGGTCAACCGGTTTACCAGAAATATCTGCAGTTAGTTGAAAATTCCTGGGCATTGGTGTGGCCGCAGAGTTTGAACCACCGAAATCAAATCGTTTTAAAAGATCTTGAACATATTTGGCTTGATTTATAAAAATGCCATCAGGGCGTTGTCGAACTTGAAGTCCTAAAAAGAACGTCAACTCGCCCATCATGCTCATTTTGAATTGGGATTTCATGGTGTTCTCAAACTCTTGGCACATCTCAGGCTTAGTAGACGCAAAGATAATGTCATCCACGTATATCTGAACGATAATTAAATCTTTACCTGACCTCTTGAGAAACAGAGTGGGATCGATTGTACCTTTCTTGTAGCCAACTCCTAGCAAGTAGTCAGTGAGTGTTTCGTACCATGCCCTCGGAGCTTGCTTGAGACCGTAGAGCGCCTTGTCCAAAATGTAGACGTGATTCGGGAATCGAGAATCGACGAACCCTTCCGGTTGTTCTACGTACACTTCTTCTTGAAGAACTCCATTCAAGAAGGCACATTTGACGGCCATCTGATAGACTGTCATGTTTTTTGTGTGCAGCATATGCTAGGAAGATTCGGATTGCTTTGATTCGGGCTACTGGCGCGTACGTCTCATCATAGTCGATACCCTCTTGTTGGCGATAACCCTTGGCGACAAGGCGAGCTTTGTTCCGGATGATGAGATTATTCTCGTCGGTTTTGTTCCGGAGTATCCACTTGAGGCCGATGATAGTCTTTCCCCATGGTCGTTCTACCAAGCGCCAAACTTTGTTTCTCTCGAATTCGACCAGCTCATCTTGCATGGCGATCACCCAGTCGGGATCGGTGAGAGCTTGCCAAACATCCGTTGGTTCAAATTCGCTTAAGAACCCGCCGAATAGAATCAGATTTTCAGTGTGCTTTGCAGATCGAGTAGTTACAGGTTGTGAGGGACTCCCGATGATCTGGGAGGGGGGATGATCTTTTGTCCACCTGCGAGTGTGAGGGTGAGTGACATAAGCTTGTCGGTTGTTGGTGGCGTCGTTCTCATCTTGTACGGCAAAAACCTCTTGCTGGTTTCTACTTGATGATCCGGCCGTCGGATTATTCTGCGGTGATGCCTCCAACCGGGGCTCACACACTACCTGAGCATAAGTTCTTTGAGCTGAGCTAGGTGAAGGTAGTGGAGCATCTTCTGGGATGGGAGCAAGAGCAGGTTGAGGAGTCGGCTCTTGGAAGGGTTCCGGTGAGGCAGATGAAGAGATTTCAGGGGGAGAAACCGCAGTAGATTCCGGAGACACAGAGTTTGTTGATGTACTTGTAAATGGCTCAGTGATGAAGGCATCGGAAGTCACGGAAGTAGAAGTTGAACCAGCATGAGCAGGAACTATAATCGGACTTGTGAGAGTGGGTAGATCATAATCTGCGAGGTCTAAGAAGTCTAAAGCAGAAAAGTTAGTGGACGAATCTGTGCTCGGTGGTGCGGTGAACAGTTCAGGAAAGGCAGTATGTACATTACTTGAGCTTGCCACAGAGTAAGTTTCGGTTTCTGAAAAATCAACATTTGAGCTTTCCAGGATGGTTCGGGTTCGTTTGTTGAATACCCTATAGGCTTTAGAGCTATGTGAGTATCCGATGAAGATAGACTCATCAGCCTTAGGGTCAAACTTACCCAAATCATCCCGATCGTTTAAAACATAGCATTTACATCCAAAGACTCGAAAGTAATCGATGTTAGGCTTACGCTGTTCGACCATCTCGTAGGCGGTTTTACCGGTCCGCTTGACGATCAGAGTCCGATTCTGCGTGTAGCATGCTGTTGATACTGCTTCAGCCCAAAATGATTGAGGAACTCCAGAATGAGCCATCATGGATCTCGCTGCTTCAACCAACGTCCGGTTCTTCCTTTCTACTACCCCATTTTGCTGAGGTGTGCGCACTGCTGAGAAGTTGTGAGAGATTCCCACGTCTTCAAGAAAGGATTGCATCTTTGCATTGCGAAACTCGGTTCCGTTGTCACTTCTCAACTTCTTCACTCGGCGACCCAAGAGAACTTGAATTCGCTTGATGAAGGCAATGATTCGATCGGCAGCGTCAGACTTGGCTCGCAGGAATTCAACCCATGTGAACCTAGAGAACTCATCAACGAGAACTAACATGTATTTCTTTCTGGCTAAGCTCTCGGTTCTGGTAGGTCCACAAAGATCCATGTGAATCATGTCAAGGGGACTTTTGCTACTTGTATCCATCCTCGGTGGATGAGAGCTTCGTGTCATCTTTCCTTGTTCGCAAGCGGGACACAGTGTATCCTTGGAAAGGCGAGTCTCAGGTAGTCCTTTGACAAGATTTTTCGAAACCAGCTTGTTCACGTCTTTGAAATTCTGATGGCAGAGTCTTCGATGCCATAACCAACTGTCCTCCTTTGAAGCCTTCGCGAGCAGACAGATTGCATTCCTCGGATCAGAAATTGCTGCAAACTGTGGGTGTGTCTGAGGGATTGAACGGAAGACGGTGGAGTAAAGATTGCCATTCCTTCGTGCACTAAGAATGACATTGTTATCTTCATCATTCACATTACTTCCGTATTGAAATTGCTTCACCCAGTATCCGTTGTCGCAGAACTGGCTGGAGCTGAACATGTTGAAACCTAACCCCTCGACATACCTTACATCTTTAATGATGTATTTCCCATCCGTGATTTTCCCATAACCCACCATTGGCCTAAGCGTCTTGTCGGCTGTTTTGACATATCCCTCGAACCTTTCAACATAGTCGAAAAGGAAGGATCTCTGACCAATCATGTGTCTATATGCGCCGGAGTCGAAGTACCACACATGACTGACCTGCAAGACAATTAAGCTCGTTTAGGGACCCATTGCCAAATGGGTTCCTGTGGGTTAGATACAGATAAATCTGTCGGTGAAGTCCCCTTTTCGGATTTCTCCTTAGGCTGAGGAGACTTCACTGACGAGGAGGATTTTCCTTTTCCTCTTTTTCTTCCCCTTCTCTTGCGGGATTTGACATTAGAGTTGGGAGCATAGAAAGAGTTAGGCACACCATAACGCAGGAAACTATCAAACATAAAGCACATGTCATTGCGAAAAGTATTAAAAGCATCGTTCAAGTTGCGATTAGAATTATCAGACATGTTCAAATTCTTTCCTACACTAGGTGGAACATAGCCTAAACCCGCACGGCTAGTACTATGTTTCTTAGGGAAAGCAGAAAAAGAGTTGTTCCTCCCATGATGATCCTTTCTTGGTGGCTTCACATTCGGTCCACCATCTTTCCTCCTCGCATCTGCATGATAAGCATGGTGTGAGTTAGATGACGGTTTTGTGGGAATGGAGTTACCACCTTTTCCAGATGACTTTTTAGAAAATTTAGGTTTAGTGGAATTGAAAGGTTGATTTGGTTGTAACTGAGATGTCTCACCCACTTCAAAGGAACTTGAATAAAATTCAAGACTTTTAATGGGTTTGACTGAGTTACGAGCATCGTTAGACTTTGAATGCTTTTTCTGGAGTCCTTTGGGTGCGTGTGGCTTAATTGACTTGCCCTTATCAGTACCTACACATTTTCCACCCTCTGGGTTGCTTTTCTCAGAAATAGGAGCTCGTGACTCAGCAGACTGCTCAGGTTTGACAACAACAGATTTTGGCTTCTTTGGAATAAAGCCTGAAGGATCATCATCCTCATCTAAAAACACCTTCATATCATATTCAACATTTGGATCTTGGACAGTCTTGGGTTCGGCTATCCTATGGTGTGAGTTAGGGGGTTCATCATCATCTGATATAATGGAGTAATAGTCCTCAGTATCTAAGACAGATTTTGGTTGGGGAGTGACTATTGGATGGTTGAGGACTGGAGCAGTCTTATCATCAACTGAATTTGAAAAGTAGAGATTTTCAAGATTCATCACTTTCCTTTTTAAAATGGATTAGACACCCGTTGGTTGGTTAAAGATTGGCGATACATTATCCGTTCATCATGATAAAGTTCTTTTAAAAGTTCAAAGTGGATATCTAGGATAACGTATCGAGCCTGAAGATCCGCAACCTTGATTTGAAAATTAGTGAAAGTTGAGGTTGCGGTCTCACATTCTGAAGAAAGCCTAATTCTTTCGGCATTTGCCTCAAGCAAGTCTTTCTCCAGATTGCGAACCAAGGAATCTTTCTCCGACACAATGACCTTCAGATTCAGGATTTGATGTTGACATGCATCCAAATCCATGGCTTTTAACCTAAGAGCAAACACCTCCTTTTCTAGCCTGACTAGGTCGGGACACTTAGTTGCGGAAGTATCCTCGGGTGGGATAACTAAGGTCTCCTCTGAAAGTTCCATTTCCCTAGTCTCATAGCTTGAGTTAAGGTCTGTGTAGTTGATGGGAGGCATTGCTACTCTAGGGGTTCTGGCTTTAATGCCTTCCCAGGTGGGTTTAGAGTTGGTTGGATCACTAGCCGGAACAAAGATTGGTTTATTGGGAGTAGGGCTAGTGGGTGGACTGCTAGAGGTACTGTTCGTTGGACTGATGGTCGTGGTTATGGTCTCACCGTTTATGACTTCGGTGTATGTGACAGTCTGCCTAACAAATTCCTCGGTCACATGTCCTCCCACTATGGCAGGTTTGGGCTTGGAGGCTGCCATATCCTCAAAGTTGTATAGATGAGAAGGTGCTTTATCTAAAACGTGGTTTTCAGACAGACCTAGGCCGGGTTTAGCTGTGTAAAAGGGATTCTTTTTGGCATGGTGAGTGAGGATACTTAAAGTTTGTTCAGATTGTCCTCTTTTAAAATTGTTGTCCTCAAGCTCTTGTATTTTTGAAAACAACCGAGTTCTCTCTTCCGAAAGTAACTGGAATTTAATGTTGAGCTCCCCATGATTACTGTTAAGTTCCTCATGGGCTTTTTGAAGACAACTAAGTTTGTTTGACAAATTGGACTCTCTAATGCCGGACTCCAGTGTTTCACGGTTGTAAACTATGGTCAATTCCTCAAGAGAGTCTATGTAAATTGCACTGTCGATTCTAAATTTCGTGACAAGAGTCCTCTCCGCTTGGAGACATCTCTCCAATTCACAAATTTTAGATTCCAACATTGCCGCAGTGTCAGTTATATCAGGGATAGAGGATACCTCAGACGGATCTATGTCCTGATAAGTGCTTGGTCCAACGGCTTCCGATCCCTCAAAGTCAGCCATCAAGCAGGGACCTTGCACCAAGTGATCTTCCTCGTCTGAACTCTCCTCTTCACATACCCAGTTCTCTTCATCTACCATCAAAGCCACCCCTTTTTCTTTCTTCCTCATCAGTGAGGCCTTCCTCTCAAAGTACGCGGCATCCTTGTACTTGACAGAGCAATCTCGAGCGTAGTGTCCCAACTTTCCACACTTGTAACAAGTGGTAGTGGGACTTGCGGTTTGCTGAGGAGTGGGGTTCTGGGTTATGGGACCCTGGGGAGGATTTGCCCGTTGAATTCCTTGATCATTGTGAATCGGTTGATCTTCCCTTTGAACCTGCTTAGAACTGTTTCCCCTGGAATCGCCTCCGTGGTAGATGCTTTTCCGTGATGCACTCTCTCATCTTGCCTTTGATCACCCCTATTCTGCTCATACCCGTATCCTGGCCCTTGATCTAGCCTTCCACTCTCATATCTTCCTCCATAACCAATCTCATATCCCTGACGTTCAATATACCCAGATTCTGGAGTGTATTGCCTCAAGCTGTTCCGGTAGTTGATGTCTGAGACTTGTCCTCTCCAATCTCCTTGACTACCTTGACCTCCTTGATAGTCAAGATAAGTGTTGTCTCTTCTCGGCTGATCTCTGTATCTGCCTTGATCTTCTCTGAACCTTCCCTGGTTGTTCCTATAACCTCCTTGGTCGTAAACTGGCATACCCCCTTGCTGATAGCTTCCTCTCCCTTGATTTCCGTACTGACCCCTTTCAGATTGATAATGACCTCCTCTACCTTGCCCCATTCTTCCTCCACTGGGAAAACCGGATCCTCGTCCACGGTTGTATCCACGATTAGCGTTCAATCGTTGTACGCTATGTGAGATGAGGGCAAGGGACTCGTTCACATGAAAGAGTTCATCATCTGAGATGGAAATAATCACCGGTTCGTCGGGATGTTGTACGCTTGAGCCATAGTTTGGGTTGAACTCGTGACTATATTCTTCTGGATAGTACTGAGGAGAGACGCTGTTGAATGGCATTGGTTGGACGGGAGCAGTGTTTGGTCCTCCAAAGGGCATGGCCGACAATGCCAGAGGATCAACTGCTCTCTTGGAGCGTCCGCCGGTGATGAAATCTTTGTGTTGAACCATCATACTGAACAGGTCATGTAGACCCAAAGTTCCCAGATTCCGGCTAAGCTGGATATTGATGGCCATGTTTTGCCATTCTTGGTTGAGATTCTTCAAGAATTTCACGTTCACTTCATACTTTGATTTCTCAACCCTGAGCCGTCTCAAGTCGTTGATGAAGGCGTTCAGTCTTTGATAAGACTCAATGAGGGATTCGTTTTCCCTAGCTTTGAAGCCTTCGTAGGCATTGAGTGCACTTTCCTTCTGACTCTCCACAGCAGAGTCGCCTCCCTGCATCTGTTGTTCAATTTCCAACCAAACGTCTCGTGCGTTGGTCAGACTATCCACTCTAGCGTACATATCGTTTGGGAGAGCCATAATCAGGAGGGTCAGTGCACGCTTGTCAATGAGATGTCGGGCTCTTTGTTCGGGATTGAACATCTCAACAGGCTTCTCGACCACGTATGCCGGAAGTTCGGGACAAGTATCGGTTTTAGGTACAGCGGCAACGGTGACGGTCGGTCGGATAGGTCCTTCTCGAATGGACTTCATCAGGTTTTCATCAAGTAGGTCGAGGAAGTGAATCATCCTGCGTCTCCATTGTTGGTACTCGCCCATCACCAGGACGGGAGGGCGAGTTTCGGAACCTATCCCAAGGATTTCCTTCGACATTTAAAAACTGAGACCTCCTCGTACGATTCGCTTGGCTTAAAACAGAAGAAAGGTTTTTGAAAAACGGGAATTTTGAGCGCCTCGGGACACAAAAAGATTGGAAAAAGTAACGGGTTTTGAAAGCAAGCTTAGTGTCGGATTTGAGAAACAAAACTACAAGAGTTTCGGCTCAAAGAGGCGAAATCCGACTTGGAAACAGATGTTTTCCGATTCGGATATGGCTCAAAATAGCTGGATGAGGAAAACAGCCTTTTCCGATTCGGAAAATACAGTTTTCCGATTCGGAAAAGTTTGGGTGCGGAAAAAGGGAAATTTGGAAAAGAGACTTTTCAGGAGCAAGACCCCAAGTCAGAGACTCGTTCTCCGATTCGGAAAACAGTGTTTTCCGATTCGGAAAAGGAGAGTTCTCCGATTCGGAGAAGATGCAATTTCCGACTCGGAAAATTTGAGCTGAAATTTCAGCTCTTGTTTTCCGATGCGGAAAACCTGCACAGAAAACTCCGAAAAATTTCTTAAAAACGCTTAAAACCTCTTAAAAATCAGTGTTTAGACCCCCAAATTGTAGGAAAAAGCTTAGAAATCATTGGGGAATCACTTAACACTTAATTTTACCCTTTTAAAACCACCTTTTGGATTGAAAACCCAAAAGTTTTGAAAAACCCAAAACTTAAAAACCTTTTAAAACCTTATCAAAAATCAAAGACAAAAGCCAAGGAATCAACAAGTTTGGCTCTGATACCAATTGTTGTCCCAAATAACAAAGAAATAAGAGAAGAAATGGATGGAAATCCTAAGATTGTGATTGAAATCAAATGAGCTTGAACAATAAGCAACAATGGTGGAAAGTTTGCCCAATTTGGTAATAATGAAATCAATACTAAAACCCTAAACATCCTTTACCTTTTATAGGTAGAAGGAAGTTACATAAAGTGTCAACAAAGGCCCCCGAGGTTCCAAACCTCAAACAGGGGCACTAACAAAAGACAGTGTTTACAAACTAAGGAAATTAAGCTAGAAAGCAAGTAAGATAGTGAATTCTGACTCTTCACAACAAGAGGTCCTACAGTTTTGGCTAGAGGTAGCCTGGTTGGCCATATGGCCAAAACCAGGGGGTATGAAGGTTGAGGTTTGGGTGCTAGCTTGCCTAGCATTGATGATAGCTTGGAGTTGGGCTATAGTGTAGTCTGCAAAGGGGTTTTGGTTGGGTGTAGGTCTAGGTTCAGGGGTTTGAAATCTAAAAGGGACATAGTGGGTTCCATGGGTGGTATAGACATGATGGTTGTAGGTTTGATAGGATGGTCTAGGTTGCATTTGTGACAAGGCATGGTTAGTGAACAATCTAGCTATCTTGTCACTGATAGGGGCTGTATTGGCAGGGGTATAGTTTAAGGAAGGTGGGTTAGGGATGGTTTGTTGTGGTTGATTGGAAGATTGCCCTTTCATGGTGGTGGAGAGACCTAAAATCTCATCTTGAGCAGCCAAGGCATCATCAAGGTTTTGACTTAAGGCCATCCCAACAATGGTGTTAGGACCAAAGGGTTTCTTTAAGGCTTTAGTGGTGGATGGTTTTGGTGTTGAACCTGTGGCTTTAGGAAACTTCACATATTGGTGTGCAGGAATGGTGACTGAACCTCCTTGGGTGGTCACAGTGATGGGTATATTATCAAAGTCCACATCAGGGGACTTTGATGGAGATGATGTTGCAGCAGCCAAAGCAAGAGTATCAAGGGCTGTTTTACCTTGATGAGATGATGATGGTTCTCCTTTCTTCTTATCCTCCACTGCTACATGCATTCTTGATGTTTCACCCCCTCCTGTTTCTTTGGAGTTTGTACTCCCTTCAGAAGATAACCCTATAGCAGATCCTTCACTTGCAGCCATGGGTTTGGTTTTCAAAACTTTGCTACTCCGTGTATTCCTCTTTTGCTTTAGTGGAGTGGCCTTTGGCTTTTTTGCCACTGATTTGGCCCTTGATTTGGCCTTCTCCTTCATGGGCTTCACACTTCTAACAGGGATTGCAGCAATGGGGGTTTTGTTTAAGGGAGTGTCACCGGAATCAGGGGGTGTATCACCGGAATTGTGTTTTTCCCGGATGGTTTTCTTAGTGATCGGCATTTCACAGTGGTGGTTAAGGGTGGTTAGGGCTTGATTAGGAAAGGGCTTAGTGAAATTAATGATGGAGAGGGTTAAATAGAGTGGTTTAATGGTGGTTTGAAAGGGTGGATTTTCCTCTTTGGTGGTTTCCGGTCAAGGCTTCAAGTACACTTTTTGCAGTCGGCGGTTATTACCCAAAGTAGAAACGCCGATGATCTTATTTCAAGTACAAATTAGAAGCTATATTTGCAAAGATGGCTGTCAATAGAGATGAGTTCGTTATCTTGAGGGAGACAGACTTCTGAACCGTTGTCTTCTCAAGACAGATGACGTCAGTGTGATGATGGTCTCTCTAAATTTTCCGGCGAAGTAACCGTTAGCATCTAACGGTGTCGTTTGATTTCAACTAAACGAATGTGGGCTTGAGAAGACGGGCCTGCAAACAAGAGGTAACCAAATCAGATCCAATTTCTTTTTATTTATTTCGTGGGCCTGCTTTTATTTAATTCATTAAACTGACCACAGGGCCCAATTTAGGAGGATAGGCTAATTAGCCCATCTCTTCAATCTGACCCAAAATCAGATTTAATTAACTTTATTTTGTTTTCTTTCTTTTTCTGATTTTCAAATAACAAAATTATTTTTGGTATTTTCAAACATTATTTTCTAAAAGAATTTTGCTAACTAAAAATTGACTATAACCTAATTTTATCTATGCTTACTAATATTACTACTAACTATTTATTTATAATACTAACTTTAGTTGTACCAATACCTAAGATAACCTAATGCTACAATTATTTTCTTTTTCTTTGGTTTTCTTTTAGCTAGACTAGAAAGTTAGACTAAGTACATAAATACTTAAGATTTTAGGCTAAAAACTAAGATTAACATCTAGCTATATGTACCTTCCTAAGTTTAAAACTAATAAATCTTTTTGTTGATTTTCAAAATTTTAGTATGTAACTTAACCTAAAAGCAATTATTTTTTTTTTTGGATTTTCAAGAAATAAATTTTCTAAAAACCTAATACTACTAACTGACTTAAAACTAATTATTCTTGTGGAATATTTTCTTTTTATGCAAGTGAAAACAAAAAGGGAAAAATAGAAAAATAAACTTATTTACACTACTGAAAACAGTTATTTATTTTAGAAATCAGAGTCATCAACCATGTTAGGCTGATGTGGATTTGGAACTGGCTCAAGAAATGGTTTCACTCTCTGCCCATTTACCTTAAAAGTAGTACCTCTGTCCGGATCAATTAAATCAATTACTCCGTAGGGGTATACTTTTGCAATCTCAAAAGGACCTGTCCATCTAGATTTTAGCTTTCCAGGGAATAACTTCTCTCTAGAATTGAACAGTAAAACTTTTTGTCCTGCATACAGGTCTTTTAGAAGAATCTTTTTGTCATGCCATTTCTTTGTATTTTCTTTATAGAGTTTGGCATTCTCATAGGAAAAATACCTGTGTTCTTCCATTTCACAGAGTTGTAAAATTCTTTTCTTACCAGCCTCATCCAGACTCATGTTCAGCTCTTTGATGGCCCAATAGGCCTTATGCTCTAACTCTACAGGCAGGTGACAGGCTTTTCCAAAAACTAACTTATATGGGGACATTCCAATAGGGGTTTTGAGTGCAGTTCTGTAGGCCCACAGGGCATCATCCAATTTGGAGGCCCAATCCTTGCGGTGTGGTTTGACTACTTTAGCCAAAATGCCTTTAATTTCCCTATTTGACAACTCAGCCAAACCATTGGTTTGAGGGTGATAAGCAGTAGCCACCCTGTGCTGAATGTTGTACTTCAGTAGAAGTTCCTCAAGTAAATTATTTAGGAAATGAGTGCCTTCATCACTAATTAAGGCACGTGGTGTACCAAATCTAGTGAAAATTTGCTTTTGTAAGAACTTGACAACAGTCTTAGCATCATTAGAGTGGCAGGCCATAGCCTCCACCCATTTAGACACATAGTCTACAGCTACCAATATATAAGAACAATTGTTGGAAACAGGAAAAGGTCCCATAAAGTCAATACCCCACACATCAAATAACTCTATTTCTAGAATTCCATTGAGGGGCATTTCATTCCTTCTGGAAATATTTCCACTTCTCTGACACTCATCACAACTTTTTACAAAGTCATGACAATCTCTATGTAGAGTGGGCCAGTAGAATCCAGACTGTAAAATCTTAGCTGCAGTTCTGTGGCCTCCAAAGTGACCTCCACAGGGTCCTGTGTGGCAATGATGTATGATTGAAGTCACTTCTTCTTTTGGAATGCACCTTCTGATCACCTGATCTGCACAAATTTTAAACAAATAAGGATCATCCCAAAGATATTTTCTACAATCAGATAAAAGCTTTTTCTTTTGATATTTATTAAAATCTTTAGGAATGATTTCACATGCTAAAAAATTACAAATATCTGCAAACCAAAAAATGGTTTACAGCTAATATCCTCTCATCTGGAAATACTTCACAGATGTCACTACTATGTACAATCTCTTTTTGCTTTTCTATTCTTGACAAGTGGTCAGCCACTTGGTTATTTGTTCCTTTTCTGTCAATGATCTCCAAATCAAACTCTTGTAACAACAAGACCCACCTTATCAGCCTAGGTTTTGCATCTTTTTTAGAAATAAGGTACTTGAGGGCAGAATGATCAGTGTGAACAATCACCTTGATCCCCATCAAGTAAGATCTGAATTTTTCAAAAGCAAAAACCACAGCCAATAATTCCTTTTCAGTAGTGGTGTAATTGATTTGAGCATCATTGAGGGTTTTACTAGCATAGTATATAGGGTGAAAAATCTTTCCTTTCTTTTGCCCTAATACAGCTCCAACTGCCCAGTCACTAGCATCACACATTATTTCAAAAGGTTGAGACCAGTCAGGTGTGGTTACAACAGGAGCCGTGACCAGAGCTTCTTTTAGGGTTTTAAAAGCCTTTTTACAATCTTCATCAAAAATAAACTCCTGATCATGCTGAAGTAACACACACAAGGGTTTTGAAATTTTGGAAAAATCTTTTATGAATCTCCTGTAAAACCCTGCATGTCCAAGGAAACTTCTGATTCCTTTCACAGTGGTTGGCTCAGGCAATTTTGCAATTACCTCCAACTTTGCTTTATCTACCTCAATGCCTCTATTGGATATGATGTCCCAGAACTATACCTTCTTTAACCATGAAATGGCATTTCTCCCAATTCAAGACTAAATCAGTATCTTCACATCTTTCCAGAGCTTTTTCAAGATTTTTCAAACACTGCTCATATGATATCCCATACACAGAAAAATCATCCATGAAGATTTCCATGGAGTTTTCTAGCATATCAGAGAAAATAGACATCATACATCTCTGGAATGTGGCTGGGGCATTACATAATCCAAAGGGCATCCTCCTAAAGGCAAAAGTGCCATAGGGACATGTAAAAGTGGTCTTTTCCTGGTCATCTGGTGCAATGGCTATTTGATTGTAACCGGAGTAGCCATCTAAGAAACAATAAAACTCCTTACCTGCTAGTCTGTCTAACATTTGGTCCACAAAAGGTAAAGGAAAATGGTCTTTTTGAGTGGCTTTGTTAAGCCTTCTATAGTCCATACATATCCTCCAACCTGATACTACTCTGGTGGGTATAAGTTCATTTTTCTCATTTGGTACAACAGTAACTCCACCCTTTTTGGGTACACATTGAACTGGACTGACACAAGTACTACTGGCAATGGGATAGATTATGCCAGCATCAAGCCATTTCAAGATCTCCTTTTTAACTACTTCTTTCATTACAGGATTGAGTCTCCTTTGAGGCTCAACTGAAGTGAAGTTTTTGTCTTCAAGAATAATCTTGTGTTGACAAACAGTAGGGCTTATGCCCTTGATGTCAGCAATGGTCCAAGCAATGGCTTTCTTGTGCTGTTTTAGCATCTGGACCAACTTATCTTCCTGGTCTGGGTCTAATGATGATGAAATTATGACTGGTAACTTCCCTGGGTGTTCTAAGAATGCATATTTCAGATGTGATGGAAGTTGTTTCAGTTCTAAATCTGGGGCAACATCTAAAGAAGGGACAAGAGTCTTCCTATCTTCAATCTCTAAGGTCTCAAAGGCAAAGATTTCCTCAGGCATCACTATCTCCTCACAATCTTCCTCATCACTATCACTATCAGACTCTGCTATTCCTAAGGCTTCTCTTCTACTCTCATTCTCACACCAAGTCTCTATCACAGTTAGAATGGAACAATCCTCTCTGTCATCAGGGTACTTGAGAGAATTAAACACATTAAAAGTCACCTCTTGGTCATGGACTCTCATGGTCAACTCTCCCTTCTGGACATCTATCAGGGTTCTGCCTGTAGCTAAGAAAGGTCTACCTAGAAGGAGGGGAACATCATTGTCTGCCTCAAAGTCTAAGATAATAAAATCAGCCGGAAAGATGAACTTATCAACTTGAACTAGGACATCCTCAATTTTTCCTTCAGGATAGGCAATGGTTTTATCAGCTAAAGATAGAGTCACAGTGGTAGGTCTAGCTTCACCTATGCCTAGGGATTTGAAAATGGATAAAGGCATCAGGTTAATACTAGCTCCTAGGTCACATAGGGATTTCCCTACATTCTTTCCTCCTATCAGACAAGGTATAGTGAAACATCCCGGATCTTTCATCTTAGGTGGGATTTTGTTGGTTAACAAGGCACTACATTCCTTAGTCAGAGCTACTGTTTCATATTCAGTCAGCTTTTTCTTTTTGTTCAGGATGTCTTTAAGAAACTTAGCATAACTTGGCATTTGCTCAATAGCCTCAACCAAAGGTATGTTTATGTGAAGTTGCTTGAAAACATCCAGAAATTTCTTAAACTGTATTTCTTCTTTTTGATTCCTTAACCTTTGGGGATAAGGAATATAACGACTGACTGAAAATGAACCAGTAGTCTTTCCAGGAATTGGGTCTGGTAATGGTGGTGGGGTAGGCAGGACATCATACTCTACTACTTGTTGTATTACAGGTTCTGCCTCAGGGATTGTCTCTGAACTGCTTGGTGTACAATGAATCTTAGGACTGTCACCAGATTGTGACACATCACTAACAGGGGTTTTGTCTCTCTTTTGGATTTTCTTAGACTCACCTGGAAATAAAAGTGGAAGATCTAACCTCTCAGAAAGTGGTGCATGAGTTAGAGGTCTCTTGTTGTTTTCTCTAGGAAGCTGTGGAATATCAGAAAAAGTGGATGGTGCAAAATCTTTTTCTTTTTCTACCTTTTTCTTCTCGGGCTCTGTTTTTGTATTTTCTTTTTCTTTATCTTTTTTCTCAGGTGGTGTGTGTGATTTCACCTAATTGTTTTCTATTAAAGTCTTACCATTTCTAAGGGTCACAACTTTGACTTGTTCTTTCCTAGGTCTCTGAGGGGTCTCAGTGTCACTGGGTAAAGTCCCATCAGGTCTTTTCTTAATCTCCTGGGCTATCTGGCCAACCTGGCTTTCCAGATTTTTGATTGATGCCTGTGTTTGGGCCATGAAGCCTTTCAACATTGCCTCCAAGGTAGGAGGGGCATCATTCTGATTGTTGTTCCTATGGTGAGAAGAAGAAGAAGATTGATGGTTCTGGTTTTGAAAATGAACATGCCTCTGTTGTTGTTGGTGGTTATTATTCTGACTAGGGTGATTGGTCTGACCATGGGGTTTCTGCATAGGTGAGTTAAGTGCTGGACTACGCCATGAAAAATTAGGGTGATCTCTCCACTTAGAATTGTAAGTAGGAGAGAAGGCCCCAGTCTGTGTGTGATTGTTATGGCCAACATAGTTAACACTTTCAGGGTTTTCAGGACAGTCATCAAATAAATGGTTTTCTTGACAGTAAGAGCAAGTGACAAAATGGACTTTTTTAGGTGCCCTCTCATTTCCATTAGGGTTGGTCAGATTCTTCATCATCTCAACCATATTGGAAACGTGCTCAGCCAAAGCTGAGTAGGCATCTGTATCTTGAACATTAGCAGCATTTCTCCTTGGTGGAACTGCCCGTGGGTCAGCCCAATGCCCATTGTTGTTGGATATCTTTTCTAGGATCTTAAATCCTTCATTGTAGGTGATTCCAGTGAAAGCTCCGCCTGCAGTAGCATCTATCATTCCCTTTGCAGTGGGTGTTAACCCATTGTAAAAGGTTTCTAGCTGTATACAGTACGGAATGCCATGATGAGGGCATTTTCTCAGGAACTGCTTCGTCCTCCCATTGTTTAAAAGTGGAAATATCAAGCCGGGACTTAGCATTCCTGGTGGGTGGAAAATATTTTTTTAGAAATTTTTCTGCCATTTGGTTCCATGAGGTTATAGAATCTGGTTCGAGTGAATCGTACCAGGCTCTGGCTCTTTCCTTAAGGGAAAATGGAAAAAGAGATAACCTCAAGGCACTTGGTGAAACTCCCGGTATACGGAAAGAATCTGTTATTTGCATAAAAGATTTTAGATGAGAATGCAGATCTTCAACTGCAGTACCACCGAACTGGCCATTAGTTTGGATCATGGAAAACATCAGGGGTTTTAGAGCAAAATGGGTGTTTATGTAAAAAATTACACAACTCGATGTCGAATAAAACTTGTGTGAGGCTTAACCGTCGAGAGAAAGAAATTACAATCAATGATAAGTGCGGAAAAGTAAAATGAGACAAATAATTTGATGACGCAGGAAAAACCTCACGACGGAGGAAAAAACCTGCGGTCGACCTAAATGATAAGTCGACAGAGCACTATGATCACCAATCAGGGGTGATGTCCTTCAAGTATACAGCTTTGATCGTACGATTACAACTGAGAAAACTATGAAATCGAATGTAAATTACAGATGATTCGCTAGAATAATGATTATAGAACTTGTGAGCTTCGGGTAGAACTTCGTGTCCCGAAATACTGGCTTGATCCTTCTTATATAGTAGCTTGAAAATAACGGTCCAACGGTATTGTGGCTCATCAATGATTGAATTGTAACCGTCCAACGTTATTGTCTTCAATTAATGCTCGGAGAGTAACTGTCCAACGGTACTGCTGAGAATTAATGTCCAGATTGTAACCGCTGCTAGAATCTTGCTTGTAACGGTCGTTCTTTGATGCTGTCGAACGATACATAACTTACGACTTGTTCGATGTAGTGATGATCTTCGACAAGCATAGCATAGTACTCAATTTCCGATTTCCTCAAAGGTGGACAATTGTTGGATATTATAATCAGCTTGCCTGCATAAAGGATATAAACTTCATATATTTATTCGTTAGTATCGTCGTACGTTCATTGTCGTTATCGTTCGATTTATCCGATGTATTCGTTCGATGTTTAATGATCTTTGTTCGATAGTTCTTTTAGGCTTTATTTCAGGACCTTATCTTAATACAGGACTATCGTCCTAATATTTATCTTATGACTATAATCGATTGTCGTGCGATCGTAGATTTTTACCCTAACAATTTGCCCCAAGATTTAGAGAATAATTCTATTTTATCTAAATCTTTAATTCGCTGGTCAAAGAGTAAAAATACGTTGTCTAACGGTCGAATAGACGTTTGGAAATATAGCCGTTATCTAGCCGTTAGCCTGAACGCGTGTCTTCTAACGGTTATCTGGCGACGCGTGGCACGATTATCCCTGATGACTCATTTGATTCAGTTACTATAAATAAGGCGTTTGATAATTAGAAAAGATTTTACAAATCTTCTTAATTTCCAAATCGATTTTGCGAGATCGTAATCCGTCCTTATTTTCGGCAAATATTTCGTGCGACTTAGGCTTTTATAAGGTACTTTCTTCTCTTTGTTTCATGCGTTTGAAGTCTTTAGCGAAGAAAAGTAACAGAAGTTTAGAAAACTTTAGGTTTACTCGTCTAAAAAATAGTTTAAACCGATTAGATTTCATCATGTCGTCGGAGGTTAAGAGTTCGATCGCTGAGAGCTTAGAAGTAGGAGAATTAAGAGAATTAGCTGGGTTTCCAGAGAATGCCTTTGTGAGGGTGGTCGGAGAGATCCGTCCAGCGGATGCTCCAAAGGGTTTCTTTGCTCTTTTTGAGTATCCGTTCAAAGTCGGATTTCGATGGCCATATTCTCCTTTGGCAAGAGCTTTTATGACTCGTTTTGACGTGTCTCCGGGACAGCTAATGCCCCAATTCTGGCGAGTCATCTTGGTGATCGAACGGGTGACCAAAGATTGGGGTCGTCGTGCGTTCTCTGTGGATGACCTTCTCTCTGCTTACAACGTGACTAAACTGCCCTACAACCGTTATGGGTTGTTCCCTAAGGGTAGGAATGACACCATGCTCGTTCATCGCACACAAGTGAATGATCGAGGGTGGAAGTCTCGTTACGTCTTCGTCCAGACGTCTTCGGTCTCCGACGAGTCTTGGGTTGTTCCTGAGTGGAACTCGAATGGTAATTTAGGCGTCTATCTTTATTTTTATACGTTTTTTACATGATTTTGATGACTAATCGCCTGTTTTCTTGCAGTTGTTAACTTCACGTTTGAGACGACTGAAGAGTCCAGCGAGTTGATCTCACACTTTCTGAGTTATAGTGTGACGGATCGTACGTATAGAACGTCGAAGGGCGGCGAAGAGAGCGACATTGAGCCTGAAGTGCAAATCATCGAGGAGAAAGATATGGAAGGTAAACATCGTACGTCAATATCTTGGTTTGTATTAGTTTTGTTTGATTTTAACTTTGTTTTTCTGTGTAGGTTCAGCTTCCAAGAAGGCGTCGACGATGGAAGCAGCTGCTCGTGCTGCCAAAAGAAAAGCTGCCGCCCAGGAGGTTCAAGTGGCTAAACGTACGAGATCGTCATACGTTCCTGTGGATACCCCACCTAAGGATGCCAAGCGAAAGGCTGAAGGTGGTATAGAGGCTATTCCTGTTAGCTTCGCCCCACCTGCAAAGGGGGAGGGTGCATCGAGTCAGCCTGCGTCGAAGGTCGACAAGGGCAAGGGGGTTGAGGGATCTGGTCTTACGACCATGACGATCCAGATACCCTCTGACTTCATGGTGGACGACGTTATTAGGACGGCGGCCACTTTCCCTGTTCTGGAGCAGTTTCATGTCCCTGCTCAGAAGGCACGCATGGAGGAAGCCGACATCGAAGACCTGGACGCCTCCATTGCGGGTATCTCCTTCTTGGTAAGTCTCTGTCATACGATTTCACTTTTATTTTCGTGTACAGCTTCTAATCCTTTTTTCTTTTGTACCTGTAGGCTCTCCAAACCAGTCTTAGCCTCCATACTCGGATGTCTAAGATCAAAGAGGAGTTGGCGTCGAACCAGAACGATACCAAGGTGGCTAGGAAAGAGGCCGATAAGGCCAAAAAGAAGCTGGTCCAACTGACCGACGAGGTTAATGCCAAGTCGGTTCAGATTGGGGACCTGGAATCTAAGCTGGAACTCAGCGAACAGTTTCAGGTCCAACAGCGAGAACGGCTGAAGTTGGCCTTGGACCACACCAAGGAGCTGGAGAAAGAGCTATTGGTCGTTCGACGGGAGAAAGCTGAGAGGGAAGAAGCTCTATCGTCCAAGATCCAAGAATTGGAAGAGGACGCTGCCTTGGTTCGCGTGGTCGCACGTACTGCGGTCATGCGTCGAGTAGCCGCTGGGACTATCACCTCTCAGATGGCAAAGGACGAGGTAGCCTCTTTCGTTCAGGTGATGGGCTCTGAAGACCTTCTTGACGAGGAGGATCTAAAAAGCCTGGACGAAGAGAAGCCTGCGGATGTCGAGGAAGTAGGTGTCGAGGAGGAGGTTCCTGGAACCTCTGGATCCGTTCCTGCACATCCTTTGGAGACTGAAGAGGTTCCTGCTGCAGATCCACCTTCCACCGATGCTCCCTTAGAATAGTTTTCTTTTTGTAATCGTAAAAAATTTTTTGTATTCTGCCGTTTTTAGGCAAAAAATGTTTAATGAATGAAATTTTGTTTAAATAATCGTGTGTTTTAACTTATCATTCGATGTGTTATTATAACTTTTATTATGCGTTTTAGCTCGTGTCGTGCGTTTTAGCTTGTATCGTGCGTTTTTAGCTTTTACCTTGCGTTTTAGCCTGTATCGTGCGTTTTAGCTTTTATTTTTGCATGCATTTGTTTTAAAGTCCTTAGACTTGATTTAGAAACGTTTCTTTTGTACTCATGAGAGTATTCGTGCGACTGGCGAGTTGACTTGCGCTCTTGCGACATAATCGTGCGTTACAGCGTTTTTCTTGCGATCCATGCGATTTTTGTCATGCGATTTCTGCGATTAGCATGCATTTAAGTCGTGCGATACTTGCGTTAATCGTGCGATCCATGCGATTTATCGTGCGATACCTGCGAAAAAGGATGACTAAGGGGTGGCCGTTGGCTTAGCCAACGGCGCTCCGATGCTTAAGTCAGTAATGGATGAGGAATAAATCGTATGTAAATAGGTTTAGAAATAATACCTTTTGAGGTGATGGGCGTTCCAGCTTCGTGGGATTTCCATACCTTCCATAGTCGTAAGTCTGTATGCTCCATTTCCGATGACCTTGGAAATTATGTAAGGTCCTTCCCATTTGATGGAAAGTTTTCCAGCGTTTGGCTCTTGTGTGTTTTGAAACACATGTCGTAAGACATAATCTCCAATTCGAAAAATTTTTGCCTTTACCTTTTTGTTGAAGTGTCTTTCGACAATTCCTTTCTGTGCAGCCATCGTTCGTAGTGCTTTTTCTCGGATTTCTTCTAAGGCGTCAAGATCGTAGGATAAATTTATTACATTTTGATCATACGTGCGACTTCTGGCAGTTGGTATTTGAGCTTCGATTGGCAAGACTGCTTCGCATCCATATACCAGAGAATACGGAGTTTGTCCAGTTGATGCTCTAGGTGTCGTACGATTTGCCCATAAGACAGATGGCAATTCTTCTACCCATTTTCCTTTTGCTTCTTTCAACCTCTTTCGGATTGAATTGATGATGACTTTGTTGCTCGACTCTGCTAACCCGTTAGATTGTGGATATCTCGGAGTTGAAGTGATTAATTTGATTCCTCGCTTTTCACAGAACGTACGAGTCTTATCACTTATAAACTGTGAGCCGTTATCGCACATGATTTCGGCTGGTACCCCGAATCTATAAATGATGTTTTTCTGAATGAAAGATATAACTTCTTTATCTCGGACCTGTGAGAAAGCACCAGCTTCTATCCATTTCGAGAAGTAGTCGGTGAGTACGAGTAGATAGACTTTCTGTCCAGGGGCTGGAGGTAATTTTCCCACGATATCCATTCCCCATCGCATGAAGGGCCATGGAACTAGAACAGAATGCAAAGGTTCAGATGGTCGATGAACCATGCTCGAATGTTTTTGACATGCGTCGCATCGTTGGACGTACGTTATGGCATCTTCTCGTAGAGTAGGCCAATAGTAACCTTGTCGTGAGATTCGACTGGCAAGACTTCTGCCCCCTGCGTGATTTCCACATTCTCCGTCGTGCATCTCTTGGAGAATTTGATTGATTTGTACTTTATTTGTAACGCATCGTAGAAGAAGTCCTGTCGTGGATCTTCGATAAAGTTGATCTTCAAAGATTGTGTACCTTGAGGCTTTCGATCTTGTCTTTCGAGCTTCCATTTTATCTTCAGGTAGTTGGTCGTGCTTGAGGTAGTTCCATATGTCGAGCGACCAATTGTAAATTTCTTCGTTCATCTGTACTTCATCGTTTGTCGCAATTGTTGGTGTTGTGAGATGAAGTATTGGGATATTTTCCATGAACGGATCATGAAATGCAGATCCCAGATTGGCTAGTGCGTCCGCTTGCATATTTAAATCTCTTGGTATTTGCTCGATCAAGAACTGTTCAAATCGTGCGATTCGATCCTTAACGGCTTTGAGATAACTCATCATTTTTGAGTCTTTTGCTTGAAAATCCCCATTTACTTGGTTTACGACCAATAAAGAATCGCTTCGAACGTGCAACTGTTTTGCCCCCAGTCTAAGAGCAATATCTAGTCCTGCGATCAAAGCTTCATATTCTGCTTCATTGTTTGTGGCTTTGAATTCGCATCGTACGGAGTATACTATATTTCCCCCTTGTGATGATTTTAAGACAATGCCTAATCCACATCCTCGTACGTTCGAGGAACCATCAACGTAGAGTATCCAAGGCTGGTTGTCTGAAATCATCACAACTTCGTCGCACGTCGTGGGTTCCAATCCTGGAGAAAACTCTGCCACGAAATCTGCTAGTACTTGCGATTTGATGGCCGTCTTGGGTTTAAATTCAATGTCGAACCCACTGAGGTAAATGCTCCATTTGGCTAGTCGTCCTGTCAGTTCTGGTTTTCGAAGCACCGTCTTGAGTGGATAATTGGTCACAACAATGATATGATGTGACTCGAAGTAATGCCTTAGCTTCTTTGCTGCCGTCATAAGACCTAGTAGCAATTTTTCCATTGATGTGTACCTGGTTTCTGCGTCGAGGAAAGATTTGCTTACATAATAGATTGGTTGTTGTCGTTGATCTTCTTCTCGCACAAGTACTGCACTTGTCGCATTTTTGCTCACTGCCAAGTACAACTGTAGACTTTCTCCTTCGACTGGTTTTGTCAGCAGTGGAGGTGATGTCATATATTGCTTCAATTCTTGCAAAGCTTTCTCATGCTCATCTGTCCACAAGAAGCCTTGATTCTTTCGTAGGACATTATAGAACAAATGGCATTTATCCGATGATCGTGAAATAAATCGGGTTAAAGCTGCCACTCGTCCTGTTAACTTCTGGACTTCTTTGATATTCCTTGGAGATTGTATCTCGACGATAGCCTTGACTTGTTCTGGACTTGCTTCGATTCCCCGTTGCGTGACCAAGTATCCCAAGAATTTTCCTGCTCGAACTCCGAAGGAACATTTTGTTGGATTGAGCTTCATCTTGTATTGTCGTAGGATATCGAAGGATTGCTTTAAATGTGCAACGTGATCGATCGAACGTTCTGATTTCACAAGCATGTCGTCGATATAAACTTCCATTGTTCGACCAAGATGTTCCTTGAACATCATGTTAACCAATCTCTGATATGTTGATCCTGCATTCTTGAGACCGAATGGCATAACTTTGTAACAGTATATGCCTTTATCGGTCATGAATGCAGTCTTCTCCTGGTCGTCCGTGTGCATCAATATTTGGTTGTATCCTGAATACGCGTCCATGAATGTCAACAATTCATGTCCTGCCGTCGCGTCGACCATTGCGTCGATATGAGGTAAAGGAAAAGGATCTTTTGGACAAGCTTTGTTTAGATCCGTGAAGTCAATGCAGACTCGCCATTTTCCGTTCTTCTTTTGTACGACGACTACATTAGCCAACCATTCTGGATATTTGACTTCTCGGATCTTCCCTGTTTTAAGCAGATTGTCAACTTCATCGTTAATCACTTTATTTCTTTCAGGCGCGAACTTACGACGTTTCTGCTTAATGGGTTTGAACGTAGGATCCACATTCAATTTATGCGATATAATGCTTGGATCTATTCCGACCATATCTTCGTGTGACCATGCAAAACAGTCTGAATGTTCCTGCAAAAAAGATATAATCGTATTTTTTATGTCAGGGGGGAGCGAGGCTCCTACGAAGACTTTTCGATCAGGATGTTCAGGATCGAGGACGACTTCTTCTAGCCGAAGGTCGTCGTTCGATTTCCTCTCATCCTGGCTCTGTAATTGCTAGATGTCCTGCGACTTTGTCTTCATCGTGATCTTGTAACATTCTCGTGCGATTTTGTTCTCACTAGCAATTTCTTGAATTCCCCATGGAGAAGGAAATTTAATCTTCTGGTGGTATGTCGAAGGGATTGCTTTCATCTCGTGGATCCAGGGTCTTCCAAGAATAACATTATAAGCTGATTGGCAGTCCACAACGTTGAACTTTGTTTGTTTGTTGATGCCTTTAGCGTAGACAGGCAAGATGATTTCTCCGAGAGTGTTCATCGGGTCTCCATTGAATCCAATCAGAGTAGTACTTCGTCGTACGATTTCTGACCGTTCGATTCCCATGACTTTAAGAGTATCTGCAAAAATAACGTTAGCCGAACTACCTCCATCAATCAATATTCTCTTAGTCGAACAGTTTCCGATTGTCAACTGTATGACTAGAGCGTCATGATGTTTATGATGGACCCCCTGTGTATCGTCTTGGTCGAACGTAATTGCCATTGCATCGAGCTCTTTTTCTATCTTTGATTTGGCTTCTCCGGGTATAGGATGTTCGCTTGGACCATCTCGTGCATGTCGCTTTGCAGCTGAATATGTAAGTCCACAAACTTCTGATCCTCCAGTGATGCAGTTTATGACTTTTGTATGAACTGGTGACGCTGGTCGTCCTTGTTCTTCTGGGATGAGGCCTTTTAGATGCCCCTTAGATTTCAAATACGAAATCTCCTTCTTTAAACTGATGCATTCATCCGTCGTATGACCGTGATCGTCGTGGAAATCGCACCATCTGTTCTGATCTTTGTCCTTGCTTGGTTTATCAGATTTCTTCGGCCATCGTACGTTTGCATCAATCTTTCGTAGCGAATCCACCAAATCTTTTGATGTACCTGCAAAATTGTAAGTAGATAACTCTGGATATCGTATTTTAACAGTACCTTTGCTTGGTCGAGTTTTTGACTCGTATCGAGGATTTCCAATCTTGTTTACTCTTTTATGCTTAAAGTCATGTTTTTGAGCACCAAGAGGTTTCTTTTCTGCAGAATGCTTTCGTCGGAAGAGAGCATCATCTTCTATTCTCATGAAAGCTAGTGTTCTAGCTCGTACGTCGTCGAAGTTTTCTGGTGGATATTTCGTCAATTCCAGATATAATCCAGAGGAATCTTCTAATCCACGCTTGTATGCCTCGATTGCTGTTTTCACGTCGCAATTTTTTATTTCAATCATTGCTGCATTGAATCTGTTGAAGTAGTCGCGGATTGTTTCTCCAGATTTCTGTACGATATAGTACAGGTCGCTGGTCTGCTTCTCCATCTTACGACTGCTGGCGAATTGTCGAGTGAATTGGTTCACCAATTCTGCAAACGATCCGATACTTTTTGGCTTTAGGTTAATAAGCCATTGTAATGCTGCTCCTGTTAAAGTTGATCCAAAGCTTTTGCACATGCAGACTTCTTGATATTGTGCCGGTATAGGAACTGTCCACATAAGTTGCTTGTACTGTGCTATATGTTCGACCGGATCTGTGATTCCAGAATATTTTGTTGCGAAAGCTGGTATAGTATATTTCTTAGGAACGTCAACAAGAGCTAATTCATCAACGAACGGTGAAGCCTGAAATCCAGTTTTAGGTTCGACTTCGACGGGTACTGCTGCTCCGGGTAGCTTTGTGAGTAACGCGAACAATTTTTGGTTTTGCTCTTCCAGGGATTTCAGTCGTACGTTTAGAGGATCTTCAACGTTTATTGGGTTTGTCGGGATACAACTAGAAGCGATTCCAGTACTGGGTGGTATTGTCGTATGAATGGTGGTACTAGCAGCTGTGGGTATATGACCAGGAATAGGAATTTGTTGGGAAAAAGGCTCGAATGTGAACATAGGTGTTCCTTGAGGCATAGAAGGTGGACCTCGAGGCATAGGCGGCGGACCATGAGGTATTGGTGGAATAAATTGTGGTAAAGATGGTCGTACGTTGTCGTATTGTTGGTTTACAGTTGGAAATGGCATTGAGGCATTGAACTGTGGTCGAAGCGGTGGTCTTAGATGTTGAGGAGGATATTGTGGAGGGATAGACATTGGGATTGTCATCGATGGTCCAGGTAGAGCTCGGAGACGCTGAATTTCGTTGTTAGCCTCTTGCAATTGTTGCTGGAGTGACGCTATGAATCCGTTATCCATTGTCCTGCGCAAATAGCTCAAAGAGAACTCAAAGAAAAGGTTAGTACTAAGGCGCACTTTTCACCGAATGAAATTTTTCTCAAAACGGAGCCCCACGGTGGGCGCCAAACTGTTTATGTAAAAAATTACACAACTCGATGTCGAATAAAACTTGTGTGAGGCTTAACCGTCGAGAGAAAGAAATTACAATCAATGATAAGTGCGGAAAAGTAAAATGAGACAAATAATTTGATGACGCAGGAAAAACCTCACGACGGAGGAAAAAACCTGCGGTCGACCTAAATGATAAGTCGACAGAGCACTATGATCACCAATCAGGGGTGATGTCCTTCAAGTATACAGCTTTGATCGTACGATTACAACTGAGAAAACTATGAAATCGAATGTAAATTACAGATGATTCGCTAGAATAATGATTATAGAACTTGTGAGCTTCGGGTAGAACTTCGTGTCCCGAAATACTGGCTTGATCCTTCTTATATAGTAGCTTGAAAATAACGGTCCAACGGTATTGTGGCTCATCAATGATTGAATTGTAACCGTCCAACGTTATTGTCTTCAATTAATGCTCGGAGAGTAACTGTCCAACGGTACTGCTGAGAATTAATGTCCAGATTGTAACCGCTGCTAGAATCTTGCTTGTAACGGTCGTTCTTTGATGCTGTCGAACGATACATAACTTACGACTTGTTCGATGTAGTGATGATCTTCGACAAGCATAGCATAGTACTCAATTTCCGATTTCCTCAAAGGTGGACAATTGTTGGATATTATAATCAGCTTGCCTGCATAAAGGATATAAACTTCATATATTTATTCGTTAGTATCGTCGTACGTTCATTGTCGTTATCGTTCGATTTATCCGATGTATTCGTTCGATGTTTAATGATCTTTGTTCGATAGTTCTTTTAGGCTTTATTTCAGGACCTTATCTTAATACAGGACTATCGTCCTAATATTTATCTTATGACTATAATCGATTGTCGTGCGATCGTAGATTTTTACCCTAACAATGGGCGGCTTTGATTTTGGGTCTAAGTATTCCTGAATGAAGCTGGCCCAAAACAGGAATAGCATAGTCCATAATCCCGCCATCCTTAGAATTAGCAAGTTGAATGATATCTTGCTCCTGATAGAGTTCCTCCTCATCACTGTACTCCTCCTCATCATCACTAGGATGTGGGGGTGGGTTTTCCTCTTGTTGGTTTAACATTTGGATGGTTTTCAAAAGATCTTTTTGTACTTTTCTTTGCCAACGGAGAGTTTGTTCAATCTCTGGATCAAGTTCAAAAAATTCCCCGCGTGCTTTTCTTGGCATAAAATAATATTTTTCTTTTCTTTTCTGAAAAAGGTGTTAGAAAAATCAAAACTTAAAAACTCTACTTAAAACTGAATTAATTCTTAACTTCCTTCCCCGGCAGCGGCGCCAAAAACTTGCTCGTTTGATTCCACTACCCCTATCCCTTCTTATGAAATTGGGAATAAGAGCAATGGCGCCAAAAACAACGACTGAGGTGAACTGTGAGATTCAACTAGAAAATAGAACCAGGCGCAAGTATACACCTTGAACTACTGTCGTCCCGTAACAAGTAATAATGGTAAGTAAATACCAGATATCGTTTCCACAGAGAAGGAATAATGCAAGAGTCTTTTCAGTTGTTTGTAAAGCAGTTAAGGGATGATTTCAGATGGCGAATTCGAGGATTTTAACCGATGCTTGTTTTAGCAAATGGTGAGTGAGTGTGTTTGTAAAATCTATTGGAGAAAAAGAACCCAGGGTGCAGGTAGTAAAGAGATACAAAAAGGGCTGTTTGTAGTTTAAAGATGCTTTGTAAAACTGTGAAACCACTGGCTAGACGGCCGACCACAGTGCACACTGGTCAACATGCAATCAGGTGTGATATTAGTCACTTGCCCTAGCACAACCAGTGTTACCTTCATTGCCAGATAAAAACCATATACAGACTACACATATTACCACAGTTATTCTCACGTTACCCTTAACTCTGAAAGTTAATGCATTTTCATAAGCCAGACTAATCCAACTTAATCTTCAATGAAACGCTTCAAATCCCTGCAATGAATAGTTTAGCACTGTAATATTGTTCTCACTTTACTGCATTTGTTTTAACGTAAACCTTAACTCTGAAAGTTAATGCATTTTCATAAGCCAGATTGGGCGTCAATCAACCTAACTTAATCTTCAATGAAACGCTTCAAACTCCTGCAATAAATAGTTAGCACAATAATACAACATTGCATCTAGAACAATTACAACTACATTGCATTCAATATTTCCCCACACCCCAAGCTCAAGCTTTTAACTCATAACTTGGAAATGTGAATACTGGAATACTGACCAGTTGGGAATAATGGCAAGAAAAGTAAATGGGTGGCAATTACTTACACAATACGTTCTCTTCTGAGAGAGAAACAGAGTGTAAGTAATCCCAAAAACAGTAAAATAAATTGCAGAAATTAAAGTACTGGATTGACCAGTAGATTGCAGAAATGTAAACACTGGAGTGACCAGTAAAGACTAGATTGACCAGTAAATTGCAGGAAAGTAACTGACAGGAAATTAACTTGCAGGAAATTAAACACTGGATTTATGACCAGTAAAATTGCTGGAAAGTAAATTGCAATAAAAGTAAATTGGTAATTACTACACAATACGTTCTCTACTAGAGAGAAACAGAGTGTAGTAATTCCAAGGAGTTAGAAAGTTAGCAGCAGTTGGCAATTAGCAGGTAAATAAAATACTGTTTAGTATCTTGGAACAAAAGTCTTGCATGTAATCAATCTAGGGGACAAAAAGTACTTGAAAGTACAACTAGGGGACAAAAGTACATAAAGTACTTACACATGTACTTGAAAGGACAAAAGCAATCCTAGGTTGTACTTGTAACTTGGAATTGAAGCAACCAATTTTTAAGGGCTAAATTACTAACAGGTATTTTGAAAACACTGAGTTTGGTAGTTGAAACACAATACGTTCTTTACTAAGAAAGAATCAGAGTGTAAAACAACTCCAAGGAAACAAGAAGATTGAAAATCACAAACTTGGAAACTTTGACAATAAAAACACTTTAAAAACGTTGGAACTTTAACAACAAGAACACAACACAAGATGATTTTCCAAAAGATTACTTTGATTAACACTACTAAGAATAACAACAACACTAGTTTAAATGCTTAAACCCGTATAGAGATTAAGACACAAACTAGGAAGATCAAAAGCTTACACTACCAAATGTTTTGAAACCTGAACCTTAAGAACAGAAAATTAAATCTAAACAGCAGCTAAGAACTAAAGAGTAGTGACAAGAGAAACCAAATCACTAGAAAGTGATATGGATCAAGTGTAAGAAATTAAGGTTACAACTACATGGTATTTATAGGCAAATAAAAGGCTTGAAAGAGGGAGACAGCTGTAAACAGGTTTGATTGTCTGACAAAAGCAACCCATAGGTCAAAAGTCGGGTCAGATCCAAAAGCAGTTCCTTGAATCAAAAGTAATGAGCTGGCCCAGAAACCTTCCTTCAGCATTCCTGCAGCAGTCCGGTGGCATTCCTATAGCACTCCCAAAGGGCTGGCCTGCAACTGCTCCTTTCCAAAGCCTGAAAAACAATGAAATAACACTAATTAACTACTAAAATACACATTTAAGCACATAAGTCATGAGAAAGGAAATTACATTAAAACAGAAGTAAACTAGACTCAAACTATACATTTGGGCAAAATAAGGACACAATTAGACATAAAAAGGACTCCATAAGTGGCAACATTTAGACACTTATCAATGACCCATCCTTCTTTAATAAATACATCAAAAATATTATAACTTTCATCCAATTTTTCCTACTTTAGATAAAGGTCTTATTTATTTATAGGGATTACTTCTTCAAAATGTATCCAACTATCCCTAATATACTATTGTATGTATCCACCTAAAAAAAATTCTTTTGTATATATCAAAATTTATTTTTTAGTCTATTGTGTGAATTTTTGATACACACAATAGTATATTGGGGGATAGTTGGATACACATAATAGATCAAAAATAAAGTTTGATATATACAAAAGAAATTTTTTTAGCTTGATACACACAATAGTATATTGGGGATAGTTGAATACATTTTGAAGAAGTAATCCCTTATTTATAAGGTTCACCTGGGTTTGTCCGGACTACATCCTGGGTAATTTTTACCGAGAGCTAAAGCATGCTCCCCTGGGATTAACACTCAGTGGCCCCTGGTGTGCTCACCCCCGGTTTCGAACTTGGGTGGGTTTTTCCCCAACACCAAGCCTTAAACGGTAGGCTGACCCATTGGGGTTACTTTAGATAAAGATCTTATATCCCAATTTTTTTAGGGTTCGATTTCAGGAAGAAGTGCCAAATTTGATAACAAGTGTAAGAAACAGTTATCAAATCGTAGGATGAAAAAAGGATGAACATTATGATGGGATGCACCGAGATGCACCAGATCAATTCCCTTTTAAGCCGCAATTCATGGGAGAATATTTGATTAAAAGTGATCAACGGTTTAAAAGCACTTTCACACTTCTCACATGATCTCATGCATTTCTCTCTATGTTGGGTTCGAGATGCTTTAGGATTTATTTTTATCACAATCTGTGTTGAGAGATCTTTAATCGAAAAAAAAATCACTGAAAGGGCAGGACTGAAATTGATGTTTAGATTATTACACTAAAATTATTAAGTTGTTTACAACCTATTGAAAAATGTGACCCCATACAACCATGAAGTGACTAGTAGAAACTTATTAGTTCCTATAAATTATTCAATAGGACCACTCTCACTGAAATTTCTGGCCACACCCTTGTATGTCAAATACATATATACATTCACGGTTGATTCTTGTCTTCCTTATATGGTTGTTGATAAGTGTTCTATCTTACCATAAAGTTCCACCTGCTTAGGTGGTTGTACCTCTAAATCCTAATGGTTGTGAGGTTGCATTTCAGTTTATATAACAACTCGCTGCACATGGATGGAAAATGTAATTTGTAAAAATCTTATGTCTGAAGTTGTAAGTTACTAATAGTTATTTCTTAAAAGATAGTAGGAATAAATTGAAATTCTTTACTAGAACCCATAAATTTACATCCTACCATTTGTGAAATTCGAATACTTTACAAAAACTCAAAGAATATGATGGCATTGTTAAATAGTTTGTTTATTTCTGTATAATATAGGGACCCTATTGTAAATGTATCCTCTATATATTGTTGTCAATACACGCAACCCTAATCAAGGGTTTTCCACATATTCTCACATGGTATCAGAGCCAATGTCTACCACTTTAAGGGACTGACACACCAACCCTCTCCTGGTTCTTAGCCCTTCATCTAGCCTCTGTTGGAGGGGCGTGTTAGAGTTCCACATCGGCTAGACTTGGACCAAATCTTCACTATATATGTTGGAACTCTCATTCTCTCCTCAAGGGCTCTTTTGGAGATTACATACGACGTTCCACATATTTTCACATGGTATAGAGCCACCCAAAACCTTAAGCTTTCAGCCGCCATCGGCCATCAAAACCCTTTTTTTCCGGTCGCCGCCAACCACCATTTCCCCACCAGCCACCGGTAGTCTCTTGCCGGAATCACTATTCCCTTGGCCTTGCTGTCTGTGTCTACTGCGTCGCTCCACCACCATCACCAGTCTGCCGGCGTTCGCCTCCTCGATTGTTCGCCGCCGCGACCAGCCTTCCGGCGTCGCCTGCGTTCCCACGCCGCCACCAGACAGAACACGACGTCCTCTCTGTTATGTTCTGTCGCCTAACGTTTCGCCGGTGTCGCCTGATGTTCCCTCGCAGCCACTAGACCACCGAGGTCATCCCTGCCCTCTTCCCCCCTCTACCGCTTCTGCCGCAGCCACTGCCTCACCACCACTCGCGCCGCGAAAAAGAGTTTTGTGCCGCGAAGAAAAGGCACACACACTCGCGCCGCGAAGAAGGGGTTCGCGCCGCGAGTCTTTTGTCTGGATTCGACGATCTTGCCGGCTTTCGTGTGGGATGCTTGTTTGGTACATTACTTTCCCCTTACCCACGGTTAAGCTTTTCTTATTTACTTTCTTTTCTTTATTAGTTTGTTTTTTTTGTCACTTTTCCATTTTTTTGCCTCGTCGTCCTCAAATAACATCACTGCCCCTACTGCTATCCAGCTTGTTTTTGCTCTCACCATTGTGTACTCTCAGTTTAGCTTTAAGCTTTCCAATGATGGGTCCAAATACAAACTTTGGCGTCGTATCTTCCTTGACATGTGTAAGGGTGCTAAAGTCCATGTTCACATCACTGGAAAATCCAAATCTGCTGGTGATGATGATGAGGACTCGGAGGCTATTGACTCCCGAATCAAATCTTGGTTCTACTCCACTTGCGATGCTAATCTTTTTCAAATTATATCTAGTGATAACCGTACTGCAAAAGATCTTTGGGATAAGCTAGATGAGTTCTTTCTGAATAATAAAATGTCTCGCATGCTTTAGCTTCAAGAGCAATTTCATAACACAAAAAGGCACTTCGTCCATTACTGATTTCTACCATAACTTAAAAATTTGGTTGATGTTCTTGCTGATTGCGACTCTAAAATAGATGAGATTGAACTTGTCATGCAAATTTTGCGTCAGTTACCACCCTCCTATCATAGCATTGTAGATGTCATCACAAACACCAAGCCTTTCCCCTCCTTTCTAGAAGCGAAAAACATGCTTCTCCTCCATGAGTCTCGTGAAGAGACCATTGAACCCCATACTGATACCCCCACTCACTTCTTTCGCTGCCCTGTACTCCTCGGCTCAAAATGCAAAGTCGAAAAATAAATCTAATAGGGGAGAAATAACAGGCGTTTTGCTTCCAGGGGGTAATACTAATGTATCTACAAGCTCTCACTCTCTTGCAGGTAATCCGGGTCATCAGGGACACAATCAGGCTTTCTTCGGGAGTTCAGCTACACCTAGCCATGTTCCGACGGCTCAGCCAGGCCTTCTAGCAGCGCCTCCCGTGCAATCCTTTGGTGTTGGTCCTCCTCAACAGCTTCCTGCTCCTGTATTTCATCAATCAAGGTACAATGCACTCACTAACTCCTTGTAATTCTAATTTCATTCAGGTTGGTAAGAGTGTTGTGTTTCCTGCCAGATACATTGGCCACTGTAACTTTCCTTTTTCCTCTTGGCCTCTTCAGCTAAAAAATGTTCTTGTGTCTGATAAAATCATCAAGAATCTTATTTATGTTCGTCGTTTTACTATTGATAATTTTGTATTCATTTGAGTTTGATCTGTTTGGTTTCACTGTGAAGGATCTTGAAACAGGTTGTCTTCTTCAGTGCTGCGACAGTAATCATCATGATCTTTATCTCGTTCTCCCCTCCTCTCCTAAGTCTGCACTTGCGTCGGCCAATGTTGCTGTCTCATTTGACACCTGACATCAGAGGCTTGGTCATCCGGGTGCTACTGTTTTTCAGTTTCTTATGTCTTACAAGTTTATTTCTTGTTCTAGTCAGACATCTTCTTTATGTCATGCTTGTCAGTTAGAAAAACATTGTCGGTTACCTTTTTCTTTATCTGCCACTAAAACTTCTCGTGTGTTTGAGCTTATTCACTCTGATTTATGGACTTCTGCTGTTACTAGTTTAAGTTGTTTCAAATATTATGTTCTGTTTTTAGATGACTTCTCTCACTTCTTATGGATGTTTCATTTACATGCTAAATCCGAGGTGTTTTTTATTTCTAAAACGTTTCGTACTTATGTAATCAATCAATTTAAAATGGATATACAAGTTTTCCAATGTGATAATGGCCGTGAATTTAACAATCAACCATTCTTGGATTTCTTTAAAACTCATGGCATCAAAATCCGTTTTTCTTGTCCATATACTTCCCCCCCCCCAAACGGGAAAGCTGAGCGCACAATTCGTACCATCAACAACACCATTCGCACGTCACTGATACAAGCCTCCCTTCCACCCAAATTCTGGGTTGAGGCTCTCCTTTCCTCTGTTCACACCTTTAACCTGCTTCCGTCCACCACCATTTAGTACAAAACTCCTTTTGAGGTATTGTTTGGCTTCTCTCCTACCTACTCCCATCTTCGTGTCTTTGGTTGTTTGTGTTATCCCAACACTTCACCACTGCTGCTCACAAGCTTGCTCCGCGGTCCTCTGCTTGCGTCTATCTCGGTCCAAGTACCGATCATCGTAGGTATCGTTGTTTAGATCTCATGACTCAAAAGGTCATCATCTCTCGCCATGTCGTTTTTGACGAAACCCACTTTCCGTTTCTTGATTTCCAACCTCGCCCTTCTTCAAAGGAATACGACTCATTTGATATTGACGAATCTCTTCCTTCACTCTCTCCAATCGACTCCTCTTCATCTCCAAACAACGATACTTCCTCTTCCTTGCCAGATAATGGTCTGTCTCCCACTGTTTCCTCTTCTCAATCTCCACCTACTGCTCTGTCTAGTATCTCTTCTACCTCTTCTTTGCTGCCCCATCTGGTCACCCAATGACTACTCGCTCTTGCACTAGCTCAATCGAGCCTAAACAGATCTTCAACCTTTGTGTCACTAGTGATATCTCTCCCATTCCTCGGTCTACTGCTCAAGCTATGTGTGACCCTCATTGGCGTGCTGCCATGGACTCTGAAATGGTGGTCATTCTGTCTATTCACACATGGGATCTTGTCCCTAAACCCCTTGATGCTAACATCGTTGGCAATCGTTGGTTGTATCGCCACAAATTGCCAGCAACAGACGTCTTGAACGCTACAAGGTACGTCTTGTTGCTCAGGGTTTCTCTCAACAACCTGGATTGGACTTTGATGACACCTTTGGTCCAGTTGTCAAACCTACCACTATTCGCACTATTCTTAGCCTTGATATCTCTCGTCAGTGGCCTATTCATCGACTTGATATCAAAAATGCCATCCTTCATGGTGATCTCACCGAGACTGTTTATATGCGTCAGCCTCGAGGCTACATTGACAGTAAGTTTCCTGACCATGTTAGTCGTTTACGCAAGGCTCTCTACGGTCTTAAGCAGGCTCCCCGTGCGTGGTATTAGCGATTTTCTGTCTACCTCTCCTCGTTAGGATTCCTTAGCAGTAAGACTGACAGCTCCTTATTCACATTTGACCGTGGATTTAATACTATCTATCTTCTTCTTTATGTCTATGACATCATTCTCACTGCCTCTTCTCCCAATCTCATTTCCATGGTTATCTCTTAGTTATCCTCTAAGTTTCCCATGTCTGATCTGGGGCCGTTATCTTTCTTCCTAGGCATTGTTGCGTCTCGTAGCAAGACTGGATTCTTTCTCTCTCAATCTGGTTTTCTTCTGGAGATTCTTGCACGAGCTGATATGACCTCGTGTAATCCCTGCAGTACTCCGGCTGACACCAAAACCAAGCTTGCTGCTGATGGTGAACCTGTCTGATCCCACTCTCTATCGAAGCCTTGCTGCTGCCTTGCAGTACCTGACTTTCACTCATCCAGATATTGCATATGCCGTACAACAGGTCTGTGTCTTTATGCATGACCCGCGTCTCCCATATTTCAATGCTCTCAAACGCATCTTATGGTATTTAAAGGGTACCTTGTCTCATGGTCTTCATATCAAAGCGTCAGTCGTTGATCGCTTGGTTGCCTATTCTGGCCGACTGGACTGGGTGTCCTAATACACGACGGTCCACCTCAGGGTTTTGTGTTTATCTTGGTGACAATATCGTTTTTTGGTCCTCCAAACGACAACATGTTGTTTCACGCTCTAGTGCCGAGGCCGAGTATCGGGGATAGCCAATGTAGTTGCCGAAACTGATTGGTTGCGAAATCTCCTACTCGAGTTGTGTCGTCCTCTCTCTCGTGCCACCGTTGTTTTTTGTGACAATGTGAGTGTCATCTATCTAGCATCTAACCCCGTTCAGCACCAGAGAACCAAGCTAGTGGAAATAGACTTACATTTTATTAGGGAGCATGTTGCGATTGGTCATGTGCGTGTTTTGCATGTTCCATCCGCTTTTCAGTATGATGATATTTTTACAAAGGGTCTACCTACTAGTTTGTTTCTTGATTTTAGAAGTAGTTTGAACATTCGGTTATCTCCCGCTTAAACTACGGGGGTGTGTTAAATAGTTTGTTTATTTCTGTATAGTATAAGGACCCTATTGTAAATGTATCCTCTATATATTGTTGTCAGACACGCAACCCAAGGGTTTTCCACATATTCTTACAGTCGTCAATGAAATTCATCACTCCAAATTTCTTTAAATTATGTAGGATTCCAACAAACCATTTTCTATAAGATATGTTCTTTGTTATCATATTTTTAAAACAAATGCTTATAATTCAAAAAACGACTTATAATACCTTTTGTCTCTACGGTTTTAAACGATTGCATACGGTTTTAAACGATTATATGTAACTCAAGGCACTAGGCTGAAATATACTAAAATAGTATTCACGATCTAAAATTTTATCCAATTATTATTTTAATCACACCCAGATTCCCACTATTCCCAAGAGAGAGAAAGAGGGTAAGGAAAAACAAACGATAATATTAAGCAATATCTTAAACATATATTTTCTCTAAGAGGACGATGCCATTAAAACATACCTATGACGTTTAAAACAAAATTAAACATACAAACTCAACTTATCATTTTGTATGTTTTTATATATAGGGTAGGCGAATGATCGTATGAAAAGTTGAATAAACAATGAAAAGCATGCATGGGAAGTGGACCTGACCTTCTAATCTCAGGCCCTTTCATGAATTACGTTTTAAAATAGATTGATCTGGTGTATTTCGGTGCATCTCATCCTAATATGCATCCAACATTTGATAACCACTTCTCACGCTTCTTATGTTAACCTCGATTTTTCACTGAACCCCAACCATGCAACATCATGTAATGGTAAAGTTATGAGATATTTTGAGATTGTTCAATAATGCGTGATAGGAACGGTAACCACTCACCATAAATGAAATAGTCAACGTACATAAAAAGAAATAGTCAACGTACTCATAAATGACTAAATAAAGTAATAAGAGGCCAACACTTACCTCTGGTCCCTCTAACTTGACTTCGGGGGTCATGTAGGGTTGCCAAAGGTGGCTAATTGAATAAGAAACTTCTCTATCCAGAGTAAGATGTATGAGATGTTTATCAACTTCATTCCATTCCAATGATACCTTCATCAATACAACAAAACTCAAATGGGAATTCATTCCAATTCCATCTTTCTATTACTCTCCACTGCTTTATTCTTTCTTCTATCAACCTCTACTGCACTAGACAACATATCTGCAAACCAAACTTTAAAAGATGGCAACACGATTGTGTCACAAGGTGGGACGTTTGAACTAGGATTTTTTAGCCTCGGAAACTCCAAGAATCGATATTTGGGAATATGGTACAAGAAGATCTCAGTTTTCACAGTCGTATGGGTTGCCAACAGGGAGAAACCAATCACCGATACATCCGGCGGGTTTAAAGTCAGTGCAAATGGGAACCTGATGGTTCTCAGTGGCGGCAATACCGTCATCTGGTCATCTAATTCCACGGTATCTGACCGGAATCTTAATCCGGTGGCACAGCTTCTTGAAACCGGAAATCTAGTTGTATGGGATACAATTAGCACCAAAAGAAGTCTCATTTGGCAAAGTTTTAATTACTTTGGTGACACATTCCTGCCAGGAATGAAAATCGGGAAGGATTTGGAAACCGGAAGAGAGAAGAATTCGATATCTTGGAAGAGTCCCGATGATCCTTCTCTGGGTCGATATTTAGTTTGGGTAGACACAAATGGGTATCCACAGATAAAGCGAAGTGAAGGTCCAGTTTTGCTATCGAGACTTGGACCGTGGAACGGTGTTGGGTTTAGTGGCCTTCCTAATGATGTACCGAATCCAATTTACTCGCACGAGTTTGTTATCAACCAAAAGGAAATCTATTTCAGATACAAACTAACAAGTTCGGTTGTTCAGAGGGTACATTTCACGTGGGACGGCAAAACACTGCAAATGCACTGGATAGAGAGAACACAAGAATGGGTCGTTTATGCAGACATTGACTCAGATAATTGTGGTCGTTATGCAATATGCGGTCCATATGGAAGCTGTAACGTCAACAAGCGCCCCCCTTGTAGCTGTATCAAAGGTTTTGAACCAACAATCCCAGAAGAATGGAAGGAATCGGATTGGTCGAGTGGGTGTCAACGTAAGAAGCCTTTAAGTTGTGGAAGTGCAGATGGATTTCGGAGAATATCAGGAGTGAAATTTCCAGATACACAAAGGTCGTGGTACAATTTGAGCATGACCCTTGGAGAATGTGAGACGGCCTGCAGAAAGAATTGCAATTGCACAGCTTATGCAAATTTAGATATCAGAAATGGCGGAAGTGGATGTCTGCTATGGTTTGATAAGCTGATGGATATCAGAGAGTACGATGCAGATCAAGATCTTTACATAAGGTTAGCTGCCTCTGAGTTAGCAAAAGCATACAAATGGAATGGAGTACTCACCAAAGTCCTGTTAACTTCATCAGCAGTGCTGCTTCTGTTTGCAGTAGCGTATGCCTGTAGAAAGAAAAACAAAAAGCGTCAAATGAAAATAAAAGGTAATTTCAATATGTAACTCTATGTTCCTATGAATGAAAAGGTAACAATCTGCAGGTTTGTATGAGTGTAATGAGAAACCGAACACATCTTTGTAGGAAGCGATCTTGATAAAAAGAATTCAAGGATGCAAATGGAAAATCTTGATGAGCTGCCATTTTTTAGCCTACGTGAAGTAGCCAAGGCTACGGATAATTTCAGCATCAACAATAAGATTGGAGAAGGTGGCTTTGGACCTGTTTACAAGGTAACTTATCATACTTTAATAGAAGTGTATGAAATAGAATTGCAAGTAACATAAACCTCTCGACCTTAACATTTTAGGGTGTGTTGGAAGATGGACGAGAAGTAGCTGTGAAGCGGCTGTCTGAAAACATCCCAACAAGGGGTCGATGAGTTCAAGAACGAAGTCATTTGTATTGCAAAACTTCAGCATCGGAATCTTGTAAAGCTTATTGGATACCGCATCCATGCAAATGAAATGATTTTGATTTATGAATATATGACTAACAAAAGCTTGGACTCCTTTCTATTTGGTTAGATTCTCTCTCTATAATTTCACACCATATGTAGCTCTGCTCTTGAGCTTCCTGCCAAAATAATATTTGACTAATCAAGCAGTTCACTTTTGGCAGATGAAACCAAATGTTTGGTGCTTGATTGGCCTCAACGTTTTCACATCATCCATGGGATGGCTCGAGGTATCCTTTATCTACATCAAGATTCTCGCCTTCAAATCATCCATAGAGATCTCAAGGCAGCTAATATTCTTTTGGACGCCGACATGAACCCAAAAATCTCCGACTTTGGCCTTGCAAGAATGTTTATAGGATTTGATAATGCTGCAAAAACAAAGAAGGTGGTGGGAACATAGTAAGAATCTGAAACCATTGGTCTATTGATTACACAAATTTTATCACCTGCTTTCTCAAGAAACAGATGTAAAATACCCTAATACTAATATGTCAACTTACTTCAATCAAAATTGTTGCAGTGGTTACATTTCTCCAGAGTATGCAGTACATGGACGATTCTCTACAAAATCGGATGTATTTAGCTTTGGTGTTCTGGTGTTAGAGATAGTGAGTGGGAAGAAAAACAGAGAATTTTCACATGAAGATCATAGAGACAATCTTCTTGGACATGTAAGTTAATTGGGTATACTACATCTTTAAAGAATGCCTTTTTTTATGTATACTTATATGGATCTCGGGTTGATTCAGGCATGGAGACTCTGCAAAGAAGACAGGTCTATTGAACTCATGAGCTCATCGTTATGCAACTCATGCATTGAGTCCGAAGTAGTACGAGCAATACATGTAGGGTTATTGTGTGTGCAACATCAAGCAGAAGATAGGCCAACTATGTTGTCGGTGGTTTTGATGTTGGTTAGTGAGGGTGTGTTGCCTCAACCTAGACAGCCAGCCTTTTTCACCGGAGACAAAGAGAGTTATCATGAACTTGACGCTGATGCATCAGTTGATGCAATAACACAATTGTATGCTCGATAGGAAACGAAACGTATGTCATGCCAATTGAAATACATATATACATTCAAGGTTCATTCTTATGGCATTGGCAACATATTTCATACAGAGGCATGAGACCATGTGAGAGTGAGAAGTGTCATTTTTGGTAAGAAGTGTGAGAAATACTTTTAAACCGTGATCACTATTAATCAGATACCCTGCCACAAATTGGGCTTAAAGGGGAATTGCTCCGGTACATCTCATCCTAATGTTCGTCTATTTGTCATCCATCTGCTAATAACCAATTCTCATGCTTTTCACTAAATTTGGTCCTTCTCACCGTAACACAACCCTTCATACAAAATCAATTGATCATCATCGGTAATTAACAAAATGAACGTAAACAGGAACATGTTATTAATCTATTATAGGCATTAGAAAACACTAGCATTAAAATTTTCAAAAAAATTTTAAAAAAACAAATAGAAAAAATCAACAAAAATTGAAAGAATTCTAAATTATACTAAATAATTGATGAAAATTATAGAGGAAAAAAAAGTAAAACATAAGAAAACATTAAATCATCTAAGTTATTCAATCCAATTTTGTACATTTTTGTCAAGGGAGACACCGGTTTTTTTTTTTTTCTTTTTTAGTGACGATGAGAAATGCAGATTGAAGATCAAGATAAAAAAAATCTAATTACCAAATTAATAAAAATCAACGGAAAAAAATAGCTTGTGAGATAAAAAAGAAAATAGCAAGTTGGAGAGCCATCAGTTAAATAAAAAAAAGTAAATTATGGATTTAGTCCATCATCACAATTGACATTCTCTCACCACCCAATCTATCCCCAGCACCATGCCACAACTGTCATTGCCACTCGCTACCACCAGCCCACCACTAATACTAACATACCACTATTGTCGTTGTCAAAATGTCACATGCACGCCAATACCGTAGTCGTCGAAACAACCACCCCCATCGGCGATTGGCACTGCCATGCCACTGTACTTATGTGAAACTAATGCTTTCTTTAATGAATGCTTTTCCGTACATACTTATGTGGATCTCGGCTTGATTCAAGTATGGAGACTCTACAAAGAAGATATGTCTATTGAACTCATAATCTCATTATTATGCAACACATGTATCATCTCAAAGTACTACAATCAATACATGTTTGGTTATTGTGTGTGCAACATCATGCAGAAGATAAACCAACTATGTTTGTAGGTGGCTCTGATGCTAGTTAAGGAGGGTCTATTGCCTTAACCTAGACAGCCAACTTTTTTCCAGCAGAGAGAGCTATTTTATGCTAGTCTGCTAGATAGAACATGTGTGTTATGTAATGTCAAATACATATACACATTTAAGGTTGATTCTTGTCTTCCTTATATGGTTGTGGATAAGTGTTCTATCGTACCATAAAGTGCCGCCTACTTGGGTGGTTGTACCTCTAAATCCTAATGGATGTGAGGTTGCATTTCAGTTTATATAACAACTCGTTCCACATGGATAGAAAATGTAATTTGTGAAAATCTTATGTCTTGAGTTGTAGGCTACTAACAGTTATTTCTTAAAGATGGTAGAAATAAATTGAAATTCTTTACTAGAACCCATAAATTTACATCCTACCATTTGTGGAATTCGAATACTTTATAAAAACTCAAAGAATATGATTTCGTCAGTAAAATTCATCATTCCAAATTTCTTTAAATTATGTAGGATTCCAACAAACCATTTCTATAACATATGTTCTTTGTTATCATGTTTTTAAAACAAATGCTTATAATTCTTAATAACAAAAACGACTTATAATACCTTTTGTCCCTAAAGTTATTATTTTGGAAGGCATAACGGCATCAAACCAACGAAGGACTACCACGAACACACATGCACGCACGCACACCTCCCCGGCGGTATCAGGCATCCAAGGGCAGCCCACTAATCCGCCGCTGTCCTGGCCAGCTTACACTGGACCTAGAGCCCAACCACAGTCTTTGACTGGGCTGGGGGAGGGGGGGGTCAGTCTATGAATGGACCAGCCCACCAAGGACTGGGTACAATATACTAATATAGTATTTGGACAATGATTCCCTATTCACGATCTAAAATTTCATCCAATTATTATTTTGAACACACTCAGATTCCACCATTCCCAAGAGGGTAAGGAAAAACAAACGATAATATTAAGCAATATCTTAAACATATATTTTTTTTAAGAGGACGATGCCATTAAAACATACCTATGACGTTTAAAACAAAATTAAACATACAAACTCAACTTATCATTTTGTATGTTTTTTATATAAAGGGTAGGCGAATGATCGTACAAAAAGTTGAATTAACAATAAAGAGCATGGAAAGTGGACCTAAATTCTTGACCTTCTAATCTCAGTTCCTTTCATGAATTACGTTTTAAAATTGATTGATCTAGTGTATTTCGGTGCATCTCATCCTAATATGCATCCAACGATTGATAACCACTTCTTATGCTTCTTATGTTAACCTCGATTTTTCACCGAACCCCAACCAACATCATGTAATGGTAAAGTTATAAGATATTTTGAGATTGTTCAATAATGCGTGATAGGAACGGTCTACGTACATAAATAGCAATAGTCAACGTACTCATAAATGTCTAAATAAAGTAATAAATGTCTAAATAGTCAACGGTTACCTTTGGTCCCTCTAACTTGACTTTGGGAGTCATGTAGGGTTGCCAAAGGTGGCGAATAAGAAACTTCTCTAGCCAGAGTAAGATGTATGAGATCTTTATCAACTTCATTCCATTCCATTGATCCCTTCATCAATACAAGAAAACTCAAATGGGAATACATTCCAGTTCCATCTTTCTATTACTCTCCACTGCTTTATTCTTTCTCATATCAACCTCTACTGCACTAGACACCATTTCTGCAAACCAAACTTTAAAAGATGGCAACACCATCGTGTCAAGTGGTGGGATGTTTGAACTAGGATTTTTCAGTCTCCGAAACTCCAAGAATCGGTATTTGGGAATATGGTACAAGAAGATCTCAGTTTTCACAGTCGTATGGGTTGCCAACAGGAAGACACCAATCACTGATACATCCGGCGGGTTTAAAGTCAATGCAAATGGGAACCTGATGGTTCTCGGTGGTGGCAATACCTTAATCTGGTCATCTAATTCCACGGTATCTGACCGGAATCTTAATCCAGTGGCACAGCTTCTAGAAACCGGAAATCTAGTCGTGTGGGATACAAGTAGCACCAAAAGAAGGTTCCTTTGGCAAAGTTTTGATTACTTTGGTGACACATTTCTGCCAGGAATGAAAATTGGGAAGGATTTGGTAACAGGAAGAGAGAAGTGTTCTATATCTTGGAAGAGTCCCGATGATCCTTCTCCGGGTCGATATTTAGTTTGGGTAGACACAAATGGGTATCCACAGATAAAACGAAGTGAAGGTCGAGTTTTGCTATCGAGACTTGGACCGTGGAACGGTGTTGGGTTTAGTGGCCTTCCTAACGATGTACCGAATCCAATTTACACGCACGAGTTTGTCGTCAACCAGAAGGAAATCTATTTCAGATACCAACTAATAAGTTCGGTTGTTCAGAGGATACATTTCACGTCGGATGGCAAGACACTGCAAATGCACTGGATAGAGAGAACACAAGAATGGGTCGTTATGCAGTATGCGGTCCTTATGGAAGCTGTAACGTCAACAAGCGCCCCCCTTGTAGCTGTATCAAAGGTTTTGAACCAACAATCCCAGAAGAATGGAAGGAATCGGATTGGTCGAGTGGGTGTCAACGTAAGAAGCCTTTAAGTTGTGGAAGTGCGGATGGATTTCGGAGAATATCAGGAGTGAAATTTCCAGATACACAAAGGTCGTGGTACAATTTGAGCATGACCCTTGGAGAATGTGAGACGGCCTGCAGAAAGAATTGCAATTGCACAGCTTATGCAAATTTAGATATCAGAAATGGCGGAAGTGGATGTCTGCTATGGTTTGATAAACTGATGGATATCAGAGAGTACGATGCAGATCAAGATCTTTACATAAGGATAGCTGCCTCTGAGTTAGCAAAAGCATACAAATGGAATGGAGTACTCACCATAGTCCTGTTAACTTCATCAGCAGTGCTGCTTCTGTTTGCAGTAGCGTATGCCTGTAGAAAGAAAAACAAAAAGCGTCAAATGAAAATAAAAGGTAATTTAAATATGTAATTTTATGTTCCTATAAATGAAAAGGTGACAATCTGCAGGTTTGTACGAGTGTAATGAGAAACCAAACACATCTTTGTAGGAAGCAATCTTGATAAAAAGAATTCAAGGATGCAAATGGAAAATCTTGATGAGCTGCCATTTTTTAGCCTACGTGAAGTAGCCAAGGCTACGGATAATTTCAGCATCAACAATAAGATTGGAGAAGGTGGCTTTGGACCTGTTTACAAGGTAACTTATCATACTTTAATAGAAGTGTATGAAATAGAATTGCAAGTAATACAAAATTATTGATCTTACTCATCTTAGGGTGTGTTGGATGATGGACGAGATGTGGCTGTGAAACGGCTGTCTGAAACATCCCAACAAGGGGTCGATGAGTTCAAGAACGAAGTCATTTGTATTGCAAAACTTCAGCATCGGAATCTTGTAAAGCTTATTGGATACTGCATCCATGCAAATGAAATGATTTTGATTTATGAATACATGACTAACAAATGCTTGGACTCGTTTCTATTTGGTTAGATTCTCTCTCTATGATTTCACACCATATGTAGCTCTGCTCTTGAGCTTCCTGCCAAATTAGTATTTGACTAATCAAGCAGTTCACTTTTGGCAGATGAAACCAAATGTTTGGTGCTTGATTGGCCTCAGCGTTTTCACATCATCCATGGGATGGCTCGAGGTATTCTTTATCTACATCAAGATTCTCGCCTTCAAATCATCCATAGAGATCTCAAGGCAGGTAATATTCTTCTGGATGCGGACATGAACCCAAAAATCTCCGACTTTGGCCTTGCAAGAATGTTTATAGGCTTTGATAATGCTGCAAAAACAAAGAAGGTGGTAGGAACATAGTAAGAATCTGAAACCATTGGTCTATTGATTACACAAATTTTATCACCTGCTTTCTCAAGAAATAGATGTAAAATACCCTAATACTAATATGTCAACTTACTTCACTCAAAATTGTTGCAGTGGTTACATTTCTCCGGAATATGCAGTACATGGACGATTCTCTACAAAATCAGATGTATTTAGCTTTGGTGTTCTGGTGTTAGAGATAGTGAGTGGGACGGAAAACAGAGAATTTGCACATGAAGATCATAGAGACAATCTTCTTGGACATGTAAGTTAATCGGGTATTCTACATCTTAGGGCCTGTTTGGTAGTGGCTTAATTGGATCTTGAGCTTATTCACTCAGCTCAACAACATGGATGTTTGGTAGCGGCTTAATTGAAAATATCATGACTTAATCGCTAAGCTTTCTTGAATCCCTTGTATCCGGTCAGCCACTTGCCTCCCCAAAATACCCTTCTACCTCACAGGCTCACATCACATTTCACGAAAAACAAAAAGACCCATTTGTCATCACCATCACTCCTTCCCTCAATCTCTCGTCGGCACCTCTTCTTCCTCCATCGCTGGCACTGGTTCTTCCGCCGTCGCCAGCTACTCCTTGCGTGAAATGGGTTTCTTCTTCGAACATCTCTACTCCCTCTGTGAATTGGGTTTCTTCTCCAAAACACTCTTATTGGTTCATTAAACGGCTTTCTTCTTCAAACTACTCTGTTTTTCTTCTTAAAAAAATTGGTTTTTGAAATGGGTTGCTTCAAAAAATATTTGGTTTCTTCTTCAACTTTTTGGTGAAATGGGTTTCTTCTTCAAAACACTGCGATTAGTTTTAAATGGGTTTCTCTTTAAAATTTTTGGTTCTTGAAATAGGTTTCTTCAAAAAAAAATTTGGTTCATTGAATTGGGTTTCTTCTTCAGAACACTCCGATTGGTACTTTAAATAGGGTTCTTCAAATTTTTTGAAGGCACTGTGAAACATGGATGCATTCTTGATCAGATTTGTTGCGAAACTACCACCCTTTGGTTCTTTGCAAGATGTGCAACAGTGGGTTTCATGGAAGTTTTTGATCATATTTGTTTTCCTACTGTAACAAAAAGGTGGATGATTTAATAAAACAAAAAAGAAATAGAAGGGCAAAATAGTAATTTACATTATTCAGATAGTTTATTCAGTACACCAAACAAACAATATCTTTATTTATCCATACAAACAACATCTGTATTTATCCATACAGACAACTTTATCTGCACAGTTACTTTACCCATTCAAGACTTAATGAAAAACCAACCAAACAACCCCTTAGCATCCGAAATTAGTGCTTTCTTTAAAGAATGCCTTTTTTTTATGTATACTTATATGGATCTTGGGTTGATTCAGGCATGGAGACTCTACAAAGAAGAAAGGTCTATTGAACTCATGAGCTCATCGTTATGCAACTCATGCATTGAGTCCGAAGTAGTACGAGCAATACATGTAGGGTTATTGTGTGTGCAACATCATGCAGAAGATAGGCCAACTATGTTGTCAGTGGTTTTGATGTTGGTTAGTGAGGGTGTGTTGCCTCAACCTAGACAGCCAGCCTTTTTCACCGGAGACAAAGACAGTTATCGTGAACTTAATGCTGATGCATCAGTTGATGCAATAACACAATTGTATGCCCGATAGGAACCGTATGTTATGCCAATTGAAATATGTAAATACATTCAAGGTTCATTCTTATGGCATTGGCATTTGGCAACATATTTAAAAAGAAAGTCAACCAACCATGCAAGAGTACATGGAATGCTAAAGCCTAAATATCTAAGAAAAGCAAAAGAGGTCAACGTGGAAATTGGAAAAGTATATGCCGTGTTGTTGGGGTTGGAGGAGGAAACGTTTATGGGACAACTGCAAGAGAAATTTACAAAACCAGTCCCTAAACTATAGCCAATGTTTGAATTTAGCAACTAGATTTATAATTTTGTAGTTTTAACCCTAAAGCTAAAATCAACCAAACAGCTTGGTCCTATGTAATTAATATACAAGCTTATTTGACTATGGGTGGATTAATCAAATATACTATATATCAAGTAGTGTTTTATAGCATAAAGTTTCTTCCTATACATCTATGTGATATCTTCTATCATTTATCTGTGGACAATATGAGACTAGATTGTAAGCACAATAAAGACAGTTAAGTATGAGAAATGAAATATAGACCAGGGACCTTTTTGCCCTGTTTTCAAAAATAGGTGGTCCATCCTAAGAAATTTCTCTAATGTTCCTAACTGAATGCCATGTTTATCAGCTTCATTCCAGTGATCTCTCATCCACACATAACACTGGAATGGAGATTCATTCCAATTCCATCTTTCTATTTTTCTCCACTGCTTTATTCTTTCTCCTATCAACCTCTACTGCAATAGACACCATATCTGCAAACCAAACTATAAAAGATGGCAACACGATCGTGTCACAAGGTGGGATGTTTGAACTAGGATTTTTTAGCCTTGGAAAGGCTAAGAATCGGTACTTGGGGATATGGTACAAAAAGATATCAGTTTTCACCGTCGTATGGGTTGCTAACAGGGAGAAACCAATCACTGGTGCATCCGGCGGGTTTAAAGTCAGTGGAGATGGAAGCCTGATGGTTCTCAATGGTGGCAATATTGTAACCTGGTCCTCTAATTCCACGGTATCTGACCGGAATCTTAATCCGGTGGCACAGCTTCTTGAAACCGGAAATCTAGTTGTGTGGGATACAAGTAGCACCAAAAAGAGTCTCATCTGGCAAAGTTTTGATAACTCTGGTGACACATTGCTTCCTGGAATGAAATTCGGGAAGGATTTGGAAACAGGAAGAGAGAGGTATTTCACACCTTGGAAGAGTCCTGATGATCCTTCTCCGGGTCGATATTTAGTTTGGTTACACACAAATGGGTATCCACAGATATTTCGAAGTGAAGGTGAAATTTTTCAAGCAAGAATTGGACCGTGGAATGGTCTCGGGTTTAGTGGCCTTCCTATTGACGTCCCAAATCCAATTTACTCGATAGAGTTTGTTATTAACCAGAAGGAAATCTATTTCAGATATGATCTTTTAAGTTCGGTTGTTCAGAGGATACATTTCACGTGGGACGGCAAGACACTGCAGAAGCAGTGGATAGAGAGAACACAAGAGTGGGTTGTTTATGCAGATGTCGACGCAGATAGTTGTAGTCGTTATGCAATATGCGGTCCTTATGGAAGCTGTAACATCAACAAGCGTCCCCCTTGTAGTTGTATCAAAGGTTTTGAACCAAAAATCCCAGAAGAATGGAAGGCATCGGATTGGTCGAGTGGGTGTCAACGTAAGAAGCCTTTAAATTGTGAAAGTGGGGATGGATTTCGGAAAATATCAGGAGTGAAACTTCCAGACACACAAAGGTCATGGTACAATCTTAGCGTGACCCTTGGAGAATGTGAGATGGCTTGTAGAAAGAATTGCAATTGTACAGCTTACGCAAACATAGATATCAGAAATGGTGGAAGTGGATGTCTGCTATGGTTTGATAAGCTGATGGATATCAGAGAGTATGATGTAGGTCAAGATCTTTACATAAGGATAGCAAAAGCATACAAACAGAATGGAGTACTCACCGTAGTGCTATTAACTGCATCATCTGTGCTGCTTCTGTTTGCGGTAGCGTATGCCTGTAGAAAGAAAAAGAAAAGGCTTCGTTTGAAAGAAAAAGGTAACTTTAATGAATAATTTTTATGTTTATCTAGATGAAATTGTAGCATTTAATCAAACAATTTGCAAATTTGAAGGAATGTATTTTTGGCAGATTTGCTTAATCATGAGAAAGTGAAAACATCTTTGTAGGAAACCGGTATGGTGCTGATAGAAACAATCAAAGTGTTCGAATGAAAGATCTTGATGAGCTGCCATTTTTTAGCCTACGTGAAGTAGCCAAGGCTACCGATAATTTCAGCATCAACAATAAGATTGGAGAAGGTGGTTTTGGACCTGTTTACAAGGTAGCTTATGATACTTCACTGGAAGTGTAATATACTAATATAAAATGAAATAGAATTGCAGGTAACATAAAATTCTTAACCTTAATCATTTAGGGTGTGTTGGAAGATGGGAAGGAAGTAGCTGTGAAGCGGCTCTCAGAAACATCCCAACAAGGGGTTGATGAGTTCAAGAACGAAGTCGTTTGTATTGCCAAGCTTCAGCACCGGAATCTTGTGAAGCTTCTTGGATATTGCATTCATGCAAATGAACTGATTTTGATTTATGAATACATGACTAACAAAAGTTTGGATGTGTTTCTATTTGGTTAGATTCTTTCTCTATGATTTCGTGTTGCTGTTGAGCTTCCTGCCAAACTAATATTTGACTAATCAAGCAGTTCACTTTTTGGCAGATGAAACCAAATGTTTGATGCTTGATTGGCCTCAGCGTTTTCACATCATCCATGGGATGGCTCGAGGAATTCTTTATCTACATCAAGATTCTCGCCTTCAAATCATCCATAGAGATCTCAAGGCAGGTAATATTCTGCTGGATGCTGACATGAACCCAAAAATCTCCGACTTTGGCCTCGCTAGAAAGTTCATAGGATTCGATAATGCTGAAAAAACAAAGAAGGTGGTGGGAACATAGTAAGAATCTGAAACCATTGGTCCTATTAGTTACACAAATTTTATCACCTATTTTATCAATATAACGGATGTAAATACCCTAATAGTAATATGTCGATTTACTTCACTTTGACATTATACATTATTGCAGTGGTTACATTTCTCCGGAGTATGCAGTACATGGACGGTTCTCTACAAAGTCGGATGTGTTTAGCTTTGGTGTTTTGGTGTTGGAGATAGTGAGTGGGAAGAAAAACAGAGAATGTTCACACGGAGACCACAGAGACAATCTTCTCGGACATGTAAGTTAATCCGGTAGACTACATCTTAGCTTCGCTAATTGGTGCTTTCTTTAAAGAATGCCTTTTCGGTATATATACTTATATGGATCTCGGGTTGATTCAGGCATGGAGACTCTACAAAGAAGGCAGGCCTATTGAACTCATGTGTGCATCTTTACACAATTCATGCATAGTCACTGAAGTAGTACGATCAATACATGTTGCATTGTTATGTGTGCAACATCACGCAGAAGATAGGCCAACTATGTTGTCGGTGGTCCTAATGCTAGTTAGTGAGGGCGTGTTGCCACAACCTAGACAACCAGCTTTTTTCACCGGAGACAAAAAGAGCTATTGTGAACTTGACGCAGATGCATCGGTTGATGAATGCACGATAACACAGTTGTATGCTCGATAGGAAACATATGTTTAAGTTAAATACATACATACGGTGTTCAAGGTATATATTCTTGTGGTAGGTTTAGTTGGATTCTCCCTAATCGGCTTCCTCATCTCAATGTATGTTTAAGTTAAATACATACATACGGTGTTCAAGGTATATATTCTTCTGGTAGGTTTAGTTGGATTCTCCCTAATCGGCTTCCTCATCTCAATGTGAATGGTTCAACGTCTAAAATCAATGAGTTTGAAGATTTGGGTAAATCTTAGCATTGAATTATTATTTGACTTGTAATTAATTTATGTAGAAGATCTGAATATATTGTCATCTATAACTTACCAGTGGTAGATTCATCAATCAATTTGTTATCTCTGCCGTAGTTCTGTGTTGCTGTGGCCTATGCAGCTACATTTTCTGTTGCAGTAACTTCCCTACCAACGTCACCACCGGTCTCAATGACCGTAGTTTGTGCTTCAACCTTCATGAACTCACGCCTAACCAAAAAGCAATCCCTCTGACCATCCGACTAGCAAATTTTGGTTTTGATTTTAGTTGTCCTTCATCTCTCGAAACTTTGATGCTGATTTGTCACTAAACAACGGCTAATTCGTCACTATTTTTCGGTTATGAATGTTGTTTTTCCCTAGGTAATTACCTTCTCGTGTTAGCCTAGATCTCTGGTTCCCTCACGGCTGCTCCGTGATTTGCCCTCACCTTAATATAAATGGTAATTTGAAGATTACAAAATTTGTCCATGGAGTTCTAATGTTCTCATTCAATGATTTGACTGACCTACTAGGATTTTACATTTCAGTCTAGAAAATCCGAATAAATTGTCATCTACAATTAAACGGTGGTAGATTCATCATAAGCTTCTCTCAGTTACCTTTTCTTGCATTTGAAAATGGTATCAATTTGTCATGGTTGTTGTCGCTGCTGCACTCCCTCCTCCGTCACCACCTTAGTCTTAAAGGCTGAGGTTGTACGAAGCGATCGTTGCTTAATGGGGGTTGTATGAGAGTTGTATGGATTGTGGGATGAGTTATAAATGTGGAGTTATATAACATCATTGAACAGTTATATAGGCAACACATGGATCATCTGTACTACGATCAATACATGTTGGATTAATGTGTGTGCAATATCATGCAGAAGATAGGCCAACTATGTTGTCAATGGTTTTGATGTTGGTTGACGAGGGTGTATTGCCTTAACCTAGACAGCCAACTTTTTCAACAAAGAGAACTATTGTATGCTAGATAGAAAGCAAGTGTTATGTCAAATACATATATACATTCAAGGTTCATTTTTGTGTTCCTTATATGGTTGTTAGCAAGTGTTCTATCTTACCATAAAGTGCCTGCTTAGGTGGTTGGTTGCACCTCTAAGGTTGTGAGGTTGCATTTCAGTTTATGTAACAACTCGTCCTACATGGATAGAAAATGTGATTTGTAAGAACCTTGTAAGCCACAAGTTGTAGGTTAACAATAGTTCGTTCTTGATAAAAAGATAGTACGAATGCATTGAAGTTCTTTGCTAGAACCCAAAATCTACATCCTACCATTTGTCGAATTCGAATACTTTACAAGAACTCAAAAAACTAAAATTTGATCAATGAAATTGATCATTGCAAGTTTCTTTAAATGATGTTGGATTCCCACAAACCATTTCTGTAAGATATGTTCTTTCTAACCATGTTTTTAGAAACAAATGCTTATATTTCTTAATAACAAAAAAGGACACTTATAATACCTTTTGTTTCTACGGTTCTAAATCTCTAATCTTTAAATCTTAAATGTAACTTGTAAGATATAAAAAGTACATTTAGCATTAAACAATTACTATAACAAATCTTCAAAACAAAATTATGTCAAGCCCAAGACCAAAGAGGTCATCGTCAAAGTCAAGAGAATTGAGACCTACCGTGCATTTTGGTTGGGTCAAATAAATGGTTATCAAAGGCATACATCCAAAAAGAGACATTAAAAGAAAAGTCAAAAAATCGATTAAATTATGGGCCCTCCCTTCACTATCCTATGTGGATGGATTTCATAACTATTCCTTTTATTAGAGGGCGTTTACCTAGTAAATGTTTATTAGAGTAAGCTAAAAACTTGGTCCCTTTTGTTTGTCAATTATAACACATTTTATCTCTAGAATTTTGAAAATACAAAAACAAACTTGTTTGTGCAAGCGTCTAGATTTGATTTTTCCCTCTAACGACCGTAAAAACCCCTATTAATTAGTTTATTTTATTCTTTAAAGAGAATGAATGCCCTTCGTTTAACAGGATTTTTGTAATGACAGTTAGAAAGAGTAACCAAATTCAGACGCTTTTGCAATTTGAAACTATAGAAACAAACAACTTATAACTGATAAACCACATAGACTACAATTGTAGTTCACTCTTGTCTTCAATTAGGGGGTGTTTCGAATCACTTATTTTTTTTCTCCTTATCTGCTTATCATGGGTTTAAAACACATATAAGCCGTTTTAAAGAAGTAAAAAGGGATTTATTTATTTGAAAACGTAGTTAAGCACTTTTTGAAAATAAGCAGATAATCACTCCCAAACACCCCCTTAGCATGAATGACCAGTGCAATAAAAAATGGATTATGTGAACATTTAGTTGATGATGATTTAATGAAATAAGGTAATTGAAATTATTATGATAATCTAAAAAATCCAATTGATAAAATATCAAACGGCCATGATAGTTTTGCCAAAGATGGTATATTTTAAATTGAGGGGGGAATTTCCAACAAGTTTCTAATGTGTAATTGCCTATATATACACACTAAAAATCATCAATGTCCCTTATCTTCACCTAAGTTTCTTATTAATCTACAATTTTCAAGAACAAATTAATGGAGGTTTATATGTATCCCATTCTTGTGTTATTCTCCATTACCATATTTATTCTTCAATCAAGGTCTGCTGCAGTAGACACAATATCTAGAAATCAAAAAATCAAAGATGGTGAGATGTTTGAACTCGGCTTTTTTAGCCCCGGAAAGTCCAAGAATCGGAAACCTGGGGATATGGTACAAGAAGATATCAAAGCCTACCATCGTATGGGTTGCTAACAGAGAGACACCAATCAATGATACATCTGGCATTTTTCAAGTCAGTAGAGAAGGAGACCTACAGATTCTCAGTGCTGGTAATACTTTGATCTGGTCGTCCAATTCGACAGTATTCGTTAGGAATTTTAATCTAAAGGCACAACTTTTGGAGAACGGAAATCTTGTTCTGTTGGATGAAACTAGCACCAAAGAAAATCCGATTTGGCAAAGTTTTGATTATCTTGGTGACACATTGTTACCAGGAATGAAAATCGGGAAGGATTTGGTAACGGGAAGAGAGAGGCATTCGACATCTTGGAAGAGTCCCGATGATCCTTGTATAGGTTTGTATAAAATCTGGATGGACACAAATGGATATCCACAGATATTTCAGAGGGAAGGTGAAGCTCTACACGCCAGGCTTGGACCATGGAACGGTGTTGGGTTTGATGGCTTTCCTATTGAAAACCCAAACCCAATTTACTCGGTAGAGTTTGTTGTTAACGAGAAGGAAATATATTACAGATATGAACTGAAGAGTTCAGTTGTTCAGAGGATAGTTGTGTCATGGGATGGTGTCCTACTGCGGTTAATTTGGATCGAGCGAATCCAAGAATGGGTCGTGGATGGAAATATTATGATAGTTGATAGTTGTGGTCGTTATGGGCGTTGTGGTCCTTATGGAATGTGTAGCATCAACATGTATCCTCCTTGTAGGTGTGTGGAAGGTTTTGAACCAAAATTCCCAAAAGAATGGAATGCAACAGATTGGTCCGGTGGGTGTAAACATAGACAGCCTTTACATTGTGGGAGTGGAGATGGGTTTAGGAAAATTTCGGGCCTAAATTTTCCTGATACACGACACACAAGGTACAATGTGAGCATGACGCTTGAAGAATGTGAGGTGGCCTGCAGAAAGAATTGCTCTTGTACAGCTTATGCAAATTTAGATATGAGAAACGGTGGAAGTGGATGTTTACTATGGTTTGATGAACTGACGGACATGAGAGAGTATGATGAAAAGCAAGAACTTTTACGTAAGAATGGCAGCCTCTGAATTAACAGGTCTACACATTTTAATCTTTGAATTGTTTAAAACTTATTTCATGTGTAGGAAAACCTTGCTAATTAGTGTATATGTTAACAAAAGGTCTCATGGTCTCTCAATCCGGTTTCAACAAGAAGAAAGTACTCACTGTGGTGCTGTCAATTTCATCGGCTGCACTGCTTCTGTCTGCATTAGCATATGCTTGTCGAAAGACAAAGAAAAGACGAGGCAAGTCATATTTGTGTTTTTGCAAATTACAAGTTCGTATAATTGTTTTGGAAGATTTTCATAATTATAACTTCTTTGTAGGAAACCGGAATGCCCATGGTAAAAAGGATATTAGTGTTCAAATGGAAGATCTTGATGCGCTGCCCTTTTTTAGCCTACATAAAATCGCTAAGGCTACAGATAATTTCAGCATCAACAATAAGATTGGAGAGGGTGGCTTTGGTCCTGTTTATAAGGTAACTTAATGATATTGAATACAAAGCAAAGAGTACCACCATCTGGAAATAGAAATTTCAGCTAGTAAATAAAATGTTAGTATAATAAACTAACCTTAATCTCTTAGGGTGTGTTGGACGATGGACGATCTGTGGCTGTGAAACGGCTCTCAGAAACATCCCAACAAGGGATTGAGGAGTTCAAGAATGAAGTCGTGTGTATTGCAAAACTTCATCACCGGAACCTTGTGAAGCTTCTTGGATACTGCATTCATGGAAATGAACTGATTTTGATATATGAATACATGGCTAACAAAAGTCTGGACTCGTTACTATTTGGTTCGAGTCTTTATAATGCCTTATTCCACACTTTGTTTAATAATGTTGTTGAATTTCTTCCCAAATTCAGACATAAATATGTGAAATATTTATATATATATATGGACTTAGTAATTCATATTGGCAGATGAAACAAGAAGTTCAATTCTTAACTGGCCTCAACGCTTTCACATTATCCAAGGTATGGCTCGGGGTATTCTTTATCTACATCAAGATTCCCGCCTTCAAATCATCCATAGAGATCTCAAGGCAGGCAATGTTTTGTTGGACGGTGATATGAACCCAAAAATATCCGATTTTGGCCTTGCTCGAATGTTTGTAGGATCAGATGCCATGGCTAAGACAAAGAAGGTGGTTGGAACATAGTACGAATCTCTAAAAACATGGCCCTCTGGTTTAATGTTAACACTTCTTTTTTCCAAATAGAACAGGAAAATATAAACAAACAAGAAACTCTAGCAATAATCTAAAATTTATTTTGTTGAATTTGCTGCAGTGGTTACATTTCTCCTGAGTATGCAGTACACGGACGTTTCTCTACAAAGTCGGATGTATTTAGCTTTGGGGTTCTTGTGTTGGAGATAGTGAGTGGAAAGAAAAACAGAGGGTTCTGTCATGATGGTCACGGTGACAACCTTCTCGGACATGTCAGTAATTTGGGTGGACTATACAATCTCTCTCTTTTTTCATACTTATAAGTATTAAGTTTGGTTTGCTTCAGGCATGGAGACTCTATAAAGAAAACAAGTCCATTGAAATCATGAGTGCATCTTTACACAACTCACGCATCGTCTCTGAAGTACTACGAGCAATACATGTTGCGTTATTATGTGTGCAACATCACGCAGAAGATAGGCCAACTATGTTGTCTGATGCTGGTTAGCGAGGGTGCGTTACCTCCACCTAAACAACCAGCTTTTTTCACGGAAGAAAGTTTTCACGAACATGACTTTGTTTCATCGCAAGATGAATACATGATAACACTAGTGTACGCTAGATAGACAACATGTGCCATCCCTATTCTTCGGTTGTTTCAGTTTTACCCTTTCAAGATCCAAAATTTTAGAGTGAAATACAAAATCAGCAATGACACATGAATTATGATCAATTTGTACCTTTTTGTAGTTTGTGCTTCAACCTTAACCGAAAACCTATCCCTCTCACCATCTGAACCAGCAAATTTTGGTTTCGATTTACGCTGTGATTGATCTCTCTAAACAAACTTTGGTCCTCAGCAAGGCTACTGATTTATCGCTAAAAAAACAGCTAATCTGTCACTATTTTCAGCTATGAATTCCTAATCAGCCATCATCTAAATATGAATGGCTTAAGAGACTAGTTTGAAGATCAAAAAGATAATCCTAGTGTTCACATTCCAATTATTTGACCTAGAATTTTAGATTGCAGTATAGAAAATCCAAACAAATTGTCATCTACAATAATAACCTAATCCAAATAAACAGATTCATCATAAATTTCGTCTCGGTTACCTTTTCTGCCATCTTCCGTAGTGGTGGTCTCTTGCCGTCGCCGCTGCACTCTCTCAGTCACCGCCGCCGATTCATCATTATTGTGTTTTTAGTCCCTATTTGTTAAAAATTGCAAATTCAGTCCCTATAGTTTAAAATTTTTGATTTGTTTTTATTGTTTACGATTTATTTTTATTTTCGTTCTTTTTTACTTGAGTATGAGTGATTAAATTTGAGAGTAAATTACATATTTGGTCTATGTGGTTTGATGGTTTTAACACTCTGGGTCCTTCGATTGAAATAATTATGGATTGCGTCCCTATGGTAAGCGTTTTATAACGCTCTGGGTCCCTCTGGTAAACGCCGTCTATTATTTAGCCGTTAGACCCATCATGTGCATGGCACATGATGGGTATTTTAGTCATTTCACTTTTTTTTAATTTCAATTAAAATCACAGGGACCAGATATGTAATTTACTCTGTTTTAATTAAAATCACAAGGACCCAAAATGTAATTTACACTATTATTAATTAAAAAAATATATTATAACGTATATGCATCAACCTCAATACCTCATCATCTTCAATTTTGGATTTATCCTATTATTAATTTATCTTCTCTCACTTAACCTCCTTATCTTCTTCACGAATACAATCAACATCTCATCATCATCATCTACATCACCATCACCACCACAACCCATCATCAACACCACCATCACCACCAAAACCCACCACCACCACCGACCACCACCAATACCATCACCCACCACCAAAAATATAAAAAGAATTTATTTATGCCAACCCTTCATCATCATCCTCACCAAAAATTTATCAGGGCCGCCCACCTCTAAGTCTTCCATCATCGGCCCACCTTCATCACCGCCACCATCTCCGTCGTTCATCGCCATCACCGCCACCATCTCTGCCGTTCACCGCCATCACCGCCACCATCTCGCCGTTCACACCACCATCTCCGTCGTTCACCGCCACCATCTCCGCCGTTCACCACCATCACCACCACTACCTCCATTCACGTCCACTGTCGTTCACAACATCCACCACGTCTCTACTACCAACCGCCGTTCACCGCCATCACCACCACCTCCTCCATTCACACCATCTCCATTCCAGATCTGCAAAAATCGTAATCGATTTCAAATCCGTAGATCTCGATCTCAGATTTGTAGAAACCACCGGCGACTTCATCGTTTACGTCGCCGCCCACCATCGACTTCATCTTCCCCGAACAATCAATCTTAAGCATTTCTAGTATTCGGATCTGCTCTGAAAACAACTTAATCGGCTCCATGAAATCTCGTTCTATCATCTCCTTCACGTACACAATAGAGACGATTTCCACCCTTCTCTCGGTCTCCATTCAAGAACTCAAGGTTGGTTTATTTCAGATTTGCTCTTCCTCAATCTGGGATGATTCGATTCAAGTGTTTTTCTTTCCAGAATACTTCGAAAATGTAAATCGCGATGTTACAATGTTTTTCTTAATGGGTGTAATCACATGGTTTAGATTTACATTTTTGTTTTTAAGTTTGATTTTGATTTTGATTTTCAATTTTGAATTTGTTATTTGTATTAGACAGATTTTATCTTGTGATAATGTTAATGATTCAAGTTTTAGGATTTATCTATTGATGTTGGAACTAGTTTGTGTTTTTTATTATTGTTTGGATTGGAAACAAGGAGATAGGAGGAGAGGAAAGTTGCAGGTTTTGCAGGTAGAGAGAAGGGTGTGGGACACATGGCAATATCTTATTGGGCTTGTTTTTATTTTCTCAATGCAAAGTGAAGAAAAATATATGAAATGACCAAACTACCCATCATGTGCTGTGCACATGATGGGTCTAACGGACCAAATATTAACGCAGTCAGTATGAGGGACCCAGAGCGTTATAAAACGCATACCACAGGGACCCAATCCATAATTATTTCAATCGAGGGACCAGAGTGTTAAAATCACCAAACCTCAGGGACCACATATGTAATTAACTCTAAATTTGAAAAGCAATGGCAAGCCGTCAAGCTTAAACGATAAAAATGAAAATAGTAATGATTTTTATAAATCATGGAGATATATAGACACGAAAACATAAAACACAGAGATTTAAAAATTTTATTTTATATTAATTTTAACTTTCCAATTTCTATTTTTTTTTTTTGAAAAACAATTAAAATATAAATATAAACTTACACTATGATTAAAAAATAGTAAATATGTCTCATGAAGAAATAACTCTTTTTACAAGTGAAAACGTCGTTGAAACATTTCACTTTTACCACGCACATCAAACAAAAACTTGAATATGTATAAAAAAACTTTTGATCAAACATACCTTTTTTCGAGCCAAACATGTTAATACATTAATTCTATATAATAAAATATAAAAATTAGCGAGTTTAAGCCGATAAACGAGTTAGTTGACCACAATTTCGAACCTATAAACGAGCATGAGCCTAGTGTTAATTATTTGAGTCCGGCTCGATTAACCTACTATTAAACTCGACTTGACTCATTTACACCCTTGTAGCTCATACATCAAAATATGAGATACAATCTCAGTTCCTTATGATGAATTAATTGATAGATTAGTAAAACATTTAAATGAACATGAACTCAATTGTGATTGATACTAAAGATTACGACATACGTTAAAACCTGATATTGGCAGTAATGCAATAAATTCAACATCAAAACTTATGCTAACTAACTTGCTTTCTTTGCCATGATGCAAATTCCAATACTCCTACGTATTTTCTAGTTTTTCTTTAGGTTGATGACCCCAATTCTTGTTATTTCATTTGTTTTACGTTTTAATCATTGAGGAATGACCTTGATACTTTTATGGTCTTGCATCATATCAAACTTAACCGATCTCATTTGAATTCCTGATATAAGAAATCTAGTCTAATGAATCATGTGAAAAAGAAATACACATATCTGGAAAATAAACAACTCTTTAATAGTGAGGACGTACTGACTAGGGGTGTAGACGAGTCGAACCGAGCTCGAGCTCGGCTCGAGACTTTATGTTAAGCTCGAGTTCGACTCGATAGCTCGACGAGCTTTCATACTTCAAGTTCGAGATCGATTCGTGAAAGATACATTATAGCTCGAACTCGGCTCGAAAAGCTCGAAATTGTATAAAAAACAGGTTATTTAGGTTATAGCTCGAGCTCGGCTCGAAAAACTCGAAAGATATATATTTAGGTTGTTTTGATATATACCACTTATAGATACATAATATATATAATAATATAAAATATATATATGTGCTATACAAGGCTCGAAAAGCTCGATAAGTACTCGAGTCAAACTCTTAAAAGCTCGAGCTCGGCTCGTTAAATATTCGAGTTTGTTTTTTGGGCTCGAACTCGAGCTCGAACTCGATAAAGTTCGACTCGAACGAGCCGAGCTCGAGCTTGAGCTCGAGTTACTCGATAAAAGCTCGGCTCGTTTACACCCCTAGTACTGACTATGCAATCTTCTGCACCTCCTCTTTCAAGCAGTTCAAAAACATCATCATCATCCCAATTAATGGATTTTAGTTTAAAATGTAATCAATAAATTTTCATCCGTTGTCAACCAAGAAAGGTTGATGCCTTTCTAGAATTTATCAAAATCTGATTCTCTTCAGAATCTAAAGTTTCCTCATGTCACCGGATAGCAGTCAACCAAGAACAATAAGGCCATCCTTAATGGGATGAGGTGGCAATCGGTACCACATCGGTACCACCCCCATACCGGTGGTAACACCGTTGTGGATGAGGGGTATGGTGCCGGTAGTGGAGGGGATCGGTACCCCAATGCTGATGGAAGAAAAAGCAACAACCCACCCCCTACCCCCCTCTCTCTCTATCTCTCTCTCTACCTTTTTTAATTTTCTTTTTTTTAATCAATTAATTAGAGGGGTATGGTATTGGTACGGTTAATGATGGATTAGTATGATGTTGGTAAGATGTTGGTAAAGTTGATATGGTGCTGAGGTGGCAAGGGGTATGAGGGGTACGGTTAAGGATGACCTTATTATATATATATAAGAGCATCTCCAATGCTAGCTTCTTACAAGCAAAAAGTGCAATGGCTTATAAGAACTACCATTGTGGAGAGTTCTTATAAGAACCCATTTGCTTCTAGGTTCTTAAATAAGAACCTTGGTTCTTACCTTGATCTTTGGTATGAAGTGACATGTTACTAGTTTTCATTTTTTTCTCTTAACTTTATAATTATTAAAATTATGTGTTTAAAAAATGCATGGGGCCCACAAAAAGAGGTTCTTGTAAGAACTACAAGAACTACCATTATGACATTTTTTATGAGTTCTTATTTTAATTAGGTGGAAATGAGGTGGCAATGAAAAGTGCAAAAAGGAGGTTCTTATAAGAACCTCCATTGGAGATGCTCTAACATTTATCAGGAGTTATGAACACTAACTCTTGACATTTACACTTTACACCTTGTATTTATAATAAATATTTATTTTATACCTTTTAGTTTTCTATATTTCATTTTACGTTTTAGTCATATATCGAATATTGACTGAAATATGTTAAAAAAATACGTTTTAGTTTTAACAAATTACACCATTATAATCATATCGTCGATACGTTCGAAACAAGCCTAATATTGAATATTTTTTGATGTTATTATTTTATTATATATCATATATACTACGATATATCGAATATTGATTAAAAGATTCGTTTTAATTTTAATAAATTACATCATTATAATCGTATCGTCGATACGTTCGAAACGAGCCTAATATTGAATAGTTTTTGATGTAATTATTTTATTATATACCATATATACTACGATTATATATGTATTTTAAACGTATTTCAATTTTATTTTTTACTTTATAGTTTTATATTTTTAATTTTTACACATTCATCATATTCTTCATCATATTATAAGAAGAAAGTACGACTGTCTCTGTGGTTTGATATTTATAACGCTTTTCGTCCCCCCCCCATACACACACGTTATCTACATGCTACCAGCCACGTAAAATAGACATCGACTGCAATGGATAACTCCTTTTTTATTGTAAGCATATAGTTCAATACACAACACAATGCATAAAGTCCGTCATATTAATCTTCGCTTGACAACATATGTATAAACTTTATATTTTATATGAATTCATGTTACTACTAATGATAAAATCTAATACAGTTTATAACCCGGTACGAAGTCCGGGGCTCTTGATAACTAGTTACTAACATAACAAATAAAGTTAACGCAGTTAATGCATAGAAATCATTTTTAAAGTAAAATGAAAACCATATAAATAATTTCCAGAGTTATCAAAATTTATGTCCCACTCTCAAGGGCAAACCATGGGAACGAAAATTAGAGTTTACTCATTTCTTTCTTTCCTTCTCTTTCTTCCTCCTCGGTCACCATTGCTGGTTGCTCTCTATCTTCCTCCATCTCCACCGGTGACCTGCTCCCTTGCAGCTATTCTATAGCTTCATTCTGAATCTAGTAATGATATTTTTAATTCAATTTTAATGATTTCCTTCCTGATTAAGATGAATTCATACATCCATTTCTTCCTTTTTTTTATTTCGTTTTTGTGAATTAATGTTCTTCAGTTACAGCATTTGTTCGAATTCGGTTTATAGGCTTTCATTTATGTTCAACCTTGATACACACCTCATGAATGCCCCAATTAGTTTTTGCATTCATTTATATTCGTTTTTGTTTACACACCTCATGAATGACCCAATTACTTTATGCCTTCAATTAGGGTTTTTTTTTTCCTCTGTTTGAGTTCAGAGCTATGTATTCAAGCCTTTTTCTATGTTGAAGATTAAGTTGTTTTTTGTTTTTTTTTTTTTGGAAGAGGTATCCCAGACCACATTGGGCCCGGACTAATCCTCGGCAATTTTGGGCCGAAGCCCGACTGCTAAAGCATGCAGCCCGGGGTCGAAGCCCCGTACCTCCAGAATTAATGTTTTTTGTTTCTTTCGGTAAGTAATAAAACTTTTTGAGTTTCTTTTGCAATACTTGTAATTTTTGATGTTGAATTGGTACAATGGTCATTTTCATCACTTGTTTAATCAGTAAACTTTTTGAGTTTGTTTTGCAGTCATAATTGTAATTTTAGATGTTCAATTGGTACAATGATCATTTTCATCCTTTTAGATTGTTCTTTAGCTTGTAATACAAAATTACACGTAGCAATTAACAATTGGAGTTTTAACAAATACGGCATTTTAACAAAATAAGAAACTAGAAAACCAATTACTTGTTAAAGCATGCATGAAAGAAAGGTATCAACAACTCATTCAAAGATTAACGTATACGGTATATCAATATTAATTATATCACTTTCTCTTGGTTTCAATCATTGAAACTAAGATCATCAGTAACATGAATGAACAATCAATTCGAAACACAAAAAGAAAGGGGAAAAACAAAACAATTTGAATATTTGACAAAGAAATAATGATATATTTTAAGATTTAAATCGTCATAAATCATTTATGTTAGACACTTTGATGTAAACATGACAATGTTATTTATATGATTGATGAAATATTACTAATCACAGACAAAGTCAAAGTCTTTTACCAACTACCAATATAGTAGTATTTATAATTATCACAATTGGAGGGGAAGTTTTCAGCAAGTTCTAATGTGTAATTGTCTATATATAGACTAAAATCCATCAGATGTTCACTTTATCCTACTCTCTCACCCTTAGTTCTAAAGATCACATCAATGAAGTCTTATGTTTATCCCTTCCTTGTGTTATTCTCCAGTAACATATTCTTTTTCTTTTCAAGGTGTGTGCAGTAGATATAATATCTACAAATCATGCAATCAAAGATGGTGACACCATTGTTTCAGATGGTCAGATGTTTGAACTCGGCTTTTTTAGCCCTGGAAAGTCCAAGAATCGGTACGTGGGGATATGGTACAAGAAAATATCACAGCGTACCATTGTATGGGTTGCTAACAGAGAGAAACCAATCAACGACACAACCGGCGTTTTTGAAGTCAGTAAAGAAGGAGCCCTACACATTCTTGGTGGTGGTAATGCTTTGATCTGGTCATCCAATACGACAGTATCTGTCAGCAGTCGTAATCTGGGAGCACAACTTCTGGACGACGGAAATCTTGTTCTGTGGAACGAACATAGCACCATAGAAAATCCGATCTGGCAAAGTTTTGATTATCCTGGGGACACAATACTGCCAGGAATGAAATTAGGGAAGGATTTGGTAACAGGAAGAGAGTGGTGTTTAACATCTTGGAAGAGTCCTGATGATCCTTCTATAGGTCCTCATATAGGCTTGGTAGACACACATGGATATCCACAGATATTTCAGAAGGAAGGTGGAGCGCTACACGCGAGGCTTGGACCATGGAATGGTGTTGGGTTTCGTGGCTTTCCTATCGAAATCCCCAATCCAATTTACTCAATGGAGTTTGCAGTCAACAACAAGGAAATATATTATAGATACAAATTGAAGAGTTCAGTTGTTCAGAGGTTATTTCTCTCATGGGACGGCGTTCCACAGCGGCTGAATTGGGTCGAGCGAACCCATGAATGGGCCGTGTATGGAAATGTAGTGCTTGATAGATGTGACCATTATGGACGTTGTGGTCCTTACGGAACATGTAGCATCAATGTGTATCCTTCTTGTATTTGTTTGGAAGGTTTTGAACCAAGACTCCCAAAAGAATGGAATGCAGCAGATTGGTCAGGTGGGTGTCAACATAAACAGCCCCTTCGTTGTGGAGGTGGAGATGGATTTAGGAAAATTTCAGGAATAAAGTTTCCAGATACACGACATTCGTGGTACAATGTGAGCATGACCCTTCACCAATGTGCAATGACCTGCAAGAAGAACTGCTCTTGTACAGCTTATGCACAGTTAGATATCAGGAATGGTGGAAGGGGATGTTTGCTATGGTTTCATGTGCTGATGGACATGAGAGAGTATGATGAAAAACAAGAACTTTATATAAGGATGGCAGCCTCTGAGTTAGCAGGTAACACGTTTTTGCTTAAAACAGTCAAAGGTCTTGTGTCAATTCTACTACTAGCCTGAAATAGAGTATCTTATGATTTGTAGATAGCCCTTGAGTGTGCAAAAACTTATAGAGGATAAGTAGGGACGATGAAGATTTTTGTTTGATCTTGTAAAAAATTAGTACATAAGATTTTTGTTTGAATGCTTTAACCATTATCTTTGAATTGTCAATTGTTAACTTATTTCACATGTAGAAAGACCCAGCTTCAACAAGAAGAAAGTACTCTTGGTGGTGCTGACAATTTCATCTGCTGCACTGCTTCTGTCTGCAGTTGCATATGTTTGTAAAAGAACAAAGAAAGGACAAGGTATGTCATTTGTGTATGTCTTGAAATGAAACAATAACCAGCTTCATTGCAAATAGTTTGTATGTGTTTCTTTATTTGGATAATCAAGAGAAATTGAAGATCACTGTCTTTGCAGGAAACTGGAATGCCCTTGATAAAAAGAATACTAGTGCTCCAATGGATGATCTTGATTCGTTGCTTTTCTTTAACCTACATGAGTTAGCAAAGGCTACAGATAATTTTAGCACCGACAATAAGCTTGGAGAAGGTGGCTTTGGTCCTGTTTATAAGGTAACTTATTAATAATTATAAAGAAAAACAAAGAGTATGACTGTCGTGAAACAGAAATTTAAAATAAGGTAAACAGAAATGTTAGTATCATAAAGTCTAACCTTAATCTCTTAGGGTGTGCTGGAAGATGAACGAGAGATAGCTGTGAAACGACTCTCAAAAACATCCCAACAAGGGCTTGATGAGTTCAAGAATGAAGTCATTTGTATTGCAAAACTTCAGCATCGGAATCTTGTGAAGCTTCTTGGATATTGCATTCATGGAAATGAGCTAATTTTGGTTTACGAATATATGGCCAACAATAGTCTCGACTCATTTCTATTTGGTTAGACTTTCTCAATCACCTAATTTCAACACTTTTTGTAGAAAATTCTGTTGGGCTTATATACATGGACTAAGTTGTTCATATTGGGCAGATGAAACCAGAAGCTCAATACTTGATTGGCCTCGGCGCTTTCACATTATCCATGGGATGGCTCGAGGTATTCTTTATCTACATCAAGATTCCCGCCTTCAAATCATCCATAGAGATCTCAAGGCAGGTAACGTTTTGTTGGATGGCGATATGAACCCAAAAATATCCGATTTTGGTCTTGCTCGAAGGTTTGTAGGGCAGGATGCCTTGGCAAAGACGAAGAAAGTGGTTGGAACGTAGTAAGAATCCATAAAACTTGGCTTGTCAATTATTGTTCATACTTTTTTCCCCAAAAATGGGGATAATATAAACAAACAAGAAACTCTAGCATTAATCTATAATTTTATTCCATTGAAATTGCTGCAGTGGTTACATTTCTCCCGAGTATGCAGTACATGGGCGTTTCTCTACAAAGTCGGATGTATTTAGCTTTGGCGTTCTTGTTCTGGAGATCGTGAGTGGGAAGAAAAACAGAGGGTTCTCTCATGATGGTCACAGTGACAACCTTCTGGGACATGTAAGTTATTCTAGTAGATTATAACAAATACAATTAACTCTTGTGTATTTATTTAAATCTCTATCTTTTAGCACAAGTGTAAATTTGAAGTTTGCTTTGTTTTAGGCATGGAGACTTTATAATGAAGACAAGTCCATTGAAATCATGTGTGCATCTTTACGCAACTCATGCATTGTGTCCGAGGTAATACGAGCAATTCATGTTGGGTTATTATGTGTGCAACATCATGCAAAAGATAGGCCAACTATGTTGTCAGTGGTTTTGATGCTCGTTAGCGAGAGTGAATTACCTCCACCCAAACAACCGGCTTTTTTCACGGAAGAAAGTTGTCACCAACATGACCCTGTTTCATCGCAAGATGAGTACATGATAACACTATTATATGCTAGATAGATAACTTGTGTTTATGGGTGATGTACAAATACCTGTTCCATCCTTCAGTTGTTTCAGTTTTATCTTTCAGTTATAATAAACCCTTTGAGTTCATTTTATTACCGACCAACCCTTTAACTTCATTGTTCTTTGAATAACCCATCTTATCCCTCAGCTTGTACTCCATATTGTATTTATGCATATTTTGGGTGTTATAGTATTGATGCTTGCATTGTTACAGTATTTTGCGTGATATAGCAGTTTTCAATAAGTTTCGACTTTTTTTACAATATGATCTTCTTTGAAGATGATTTTATGTTTTCGTAATTTATATTCAGTGTGACTTATATAATGCAGAAAAACATGTGAAGGTGGTCTTTATAAATTGTTGCATGGATCCAACAATGAATTAATGTGTATATCTTGTGATGCATATATGTGTTATGTAACCATTTTAAACTAAAACTTGTGATGCCTATTGAGGGTGTTTCGAACTCGTGTAACTTAGGGTAAATAACTTTTTAGACTTAATATCTTCAAAAAATAACAAACTTTACGACACTGGTTATGATATATGTTGGTACGCTACACTTGGTAAAACAATAATTTTTAACCCACAATTACCTTGAATAAAGTATTTTTTTTCTTATCAAAGCCTTTAGTTTTAAGGGTTTAGTTCACGAAAGTGTATCACTTGTCACGAAAAGTTATTGTATGTACCGGACTTTTAAAATTACCTTTTAGTGTATAAAAGTTTTTAAAACTTACTATTTAGTGTATTTGCTGCTTTCTCCGTGATTGAGATGAAATCATATATCAATGTCTCCTTTTTTTTAATCTTGTTGTGTGTCAGTTGTTGTTCTCGATTTATAGTCTATGTTCAACTTTGATTTTCAGTCATTGTTGTTCAACTTTGATACACGTATCATGAATGCCCCGATTAATTTATGCCATTTGATGATTGATACAAATCAAGTAGTTTAATGATTAGTTTAGGGTTATTTTAGCTCATAATATATATAATAGTTAATAATTTAGGAGGGTGTTTGGTTGGGGGTATTGGGAGATAAGGAATATGAATGATAATGAAAACTGTTGCTTGTTGCTTGTTTTAATATTATATAATGGAATCATTCTTCTAGATCCATTAATTTTCATTCCTAACCAAATTGGGGGAATGAAAATTTTATTTTTACTTAGTTCTTTTTTTCATGTGTCGTTCCTTCTTGATGTTAAATGGAACATGTTAGAGGAAAATATTTTTTAATATAAAACAATTTTTCATTGATTATGTTTTCATTATCGTTCCATAAAAATAAACAAAGCATGCCCTTAATTTTAACATACACAACATTTTTTTCATCAACAGAAGAAACAATAGAAAATAAATTGCGTGATAAAAGCAAGTTTGAAAGAAAATGACCCTAAGGTCGACGTCAAAGTCATTGCCATGAGACAACGGTATTGTTTAGGTTGGTATAAGAAATGTTTCTATAAGACATATATGCAAACACCTCATTCAAACCGTAACCATATATCAAAATTAAATATATCACTTTCACCCAGTTTCAATCACGGAAACTAACATGAATAATCAATTTGAAACACGAAAACAACAATTTGACAAAGAAATTATGATTTTATATTAAGATTTAAATCGTCATCACTGGTTTATGTTAGATAATAGATACTTCTTCAAAATGTATCCAACTATCCCTAATATACTATTGTATGTATCCACCTAAAAAAATTTCTTTTGTATATATCAAACTTTATTTTTTAGTCTATTGGGTGTATTTTTGATACACACAATAGTATATTGGGGGATAGTTGGATACACATAATAGACTCAAAAATAAAGTTTGATATATACAAAAGGAATTTTTTTAGGTTGATACACATAATAGTATATTGGGGATAGTTGGATACATTTCGAAGGAGTAATCCCTAAAAAAATATATGACTAATTGATCATAGTGTAATAGTATTTACAATTATCAAATTTGGTTGGGAAATTTTCTACAAGTTTCTAAGATGTAATTGTGTATATATAAGACTAGAATCCATCAGATGTCCATCTTTATATCTCACCCATAGTTTTTCAAGAACACATCAATGAAGTCTAATGCTTATCACATCCTTTTGTTATTCTCCAGTACCATATTTATTCTTCTATCAAGGTCTGCAGCAGCAGTAGACACAATATCTAGAAATCAAGCAATCAAAGATGGTGACACTATTGTTTCAGATGGTGAGATGTTTGAACTCGGCTTCTTTAGCCCCGGAAAGTCCAAGAATCGGTACCTGGGGATATGGTACAAGAAGATATCAAAGTTTACCGTTGTATGGGTTGCTAATAGAGAGAATCCAATCAACGACACATCTGGCGTTTTTGAAGTCAGTAGCGAAGGAGCACTACAGATTCTCAGTGGTGGTGATACTTTGATCTGGTCATCCAATACGACAGTATCTGTCAGCAGTCGTAATCTGGGGGCACAACTTCTGGACGATGGAAATTTTGTTCTGTGGGATGAACATAGCACCATAGAAAACCCAATCTGGCAAAGTTTTGATTATATTGGGGACACATTGCTGCCAGGAATGAAGCTCGGGAAGGATATGGTAACAAAAAGAGAGTGGTGTGTAACATCTTGGAAGAGTCCTGAAGATCCTTCTATAGGTCTTCATAAAAGCTTAATAGACACACATGGATATCCACAGGTATTTCAGACGGAAGGTGGAGCGATAAACTCGAGGCTTGGACCATGGAACGGTGTCAGGTTTTGTGGCTTTCCTAATGAAAACACAAATCCTATTTACTCGGTAGAGTTTGTCGTCAACGAGAAGGAAATATATTATAGATACAAACTGAACTCTTCAATTCTTCAGAGGCTATTTATCTCATGGGATGGCGTCCCGCTGCGGTTGAATTGGGTCGAGCGAACCCAAGAATGGGTCGTGTATGGAAACGTAATCTTTGATAGATGTGGCCGTTATGGACTTTGTGGTCCTTACGGAACATGTAGCATCAATGTGTATCCTCCTTGTATTTGTATGGAAGGTTTTGAACCAAGATTCCCAAATGAATGGGATGCAACAGATTGGTCGGGTGGGTGTCAACATAAACAGCCTTTCCGTTGTGGGAGTGGAGATGGGTTTAGGAAAATTTCAGGAGTAAAATTTCCAGATACACGGCAGTCGTGGTACAATACGAGCATGACCCTTGACGAATGTGAGATGGCCTGCAGAGAGGATTGCAATTGTACAGCTTATGCAAATTTAGATATCAGAAATGGTGGAAGCGGATGTCTGCTATGGTTTCATGAGCTGATGGACATGAGAGAGTTTGATGAAAAGCAAGAACTTTACGTACGAATGTCGGCCTCTGAGTTAGCAGGTACACACATTTCTATTTACAAGAGTCAAAGGTCTTGAGTCGGTATTCGGTACTAGCCTGAATTAGTGTATTCTGTGATTTGCAGCTAACCCTTTTATGTGCTACAATTTATTGAGGATATGTAGCATGAAGATTTGTTTAATCTTTTATACGGAATAGTGACTCGGTCGGTTCATTTGTGTTGGTGTGAAAGTATTTGGGTTTAATGTTTTTGGTTGTGAAAATTTTTCCAGTTTTCCAATAAATTTTTAAAAGGAAAATGAAAACATAGAATACCCTTTTGGTTCATTCAGTTTTCAAAAGTTTTCCAAGAATTTGAAAATCTGTTTTCTAATTTCTATGTAAATTAGAAAATTGATTTTAGTAGTTTCCCAAAAATTTCTTACGCCTTTTCCAAAATTTCTTACGCCTTTTCCAAAATTTCTAAAACTGGAAAATGAAAACTCCACCATTTCAACCAAGCGTGTTTTCTAAGGCTATGTTTGCTTGTGAAAAAGTGTTTTCATCTTCATAGAAAACGTTTTCAGAAAATGGAGTTGAGTTTTCATTTTCAATTTTCTATGAAAATTTTAGAAAATCCGTTTACTTGAAATGATGAAGTTTTCATTTCCATTTTTAGAAAATTTAAAACTCGTTTAGTTGTGCATTTTCCATCACTTTTCATTTTTCATTTTTTCAAATATTGCACCGGCGGTGGCGGTGACAGCGACGGTGATGGCCTCGGCGGCGACGGCGGTGGTGGCCTCGGCAACTACAGCGGTGGTGGTGGTGCCTCAGCTGTGATGGTGGTGGCCTCGGCTGTGACGGCAGTGGTGGCGGCAGCGGGGTTGCGGTGGCGATGGTGGGGGTGGCGGTGGCGACGGTGGCGGCGGTGGTGAAGGAAATGGTGGCGGCGGCGGTGGGGCGGTGGTGGGAGGGTGGTCGCAGCGGCGGTGGTTGCGGCGACGAGAAGGGGACGGTGGTCGCGGCGGCGACAAGAAGGGAACGGCAATTGAAAGTGAAAATGGAAAATGAAAATGAGAGTTGGAAAACTATAAAAAGTAGTTTTCTAACTCAAATGAAAATTTTGTTTTCTTGGAAATTTTTTTCTAAATTGAACCAAGTAAACAAGTATTTCGATTTTTCATTTTTCATTTTTCATAGAAAATTTTTCTAGAAAACAGGAAAATTTCCTGAAGTAAACATAGCCTAAAAATTTCATAGAAAACTGAAAAATGAAAACATAACTTCATTTTTGAAAACGTTTTCTACGAAACTGAAAAGAGTTTTCTATAACTAAACACACCCTTAACCTTTACCTTTGAATTATTAATTGTGAACATATTCCAGGTTTAGAAAAACCCAGCTTTAACAAGAAGAAAGTATTATTGATGGTGCTTACAATTTCATCTTCTGCATTGCTTCTGTCTGCAGTAGCATATGTTTGTAAAAAATCAAGGAAAAGACGAGGTAAGTCCTGTTTGTACTTCCTGAAATGAAACAATAACCAACTTTATTACAAATTTCAGTTGGTATGGGTGTTTCTTTATTTGCATAATCAAGAGTACTTTCTTTGTAGGAAACCGGAATGCCCTTGATAAAAAGAATACTAGTGTTCCAATGGATGATCTTGATTCTTTGCCGTTTTTTAGCCTACATGAAATAGCAAAGGCTACTGATAATTTCAGCATCAACAATAAGATTGGAGAAGGTGGCTTTGGTCCAGTTTATAAGGTAACTTATTGATAACTGAATAAAAAGCAAAGAGTATCACTATCATGAAACGGAAATTTAAAATAAAGTATATGGATATGTTAGTATTGTAAACTTTAACCTTAATCATCTTAGGGTGTGTTGGATGATGGACGAGAAGTAGCCGTGAAGCGGCTCTCAGAAACATCCCAACAAGGGCTTGATGAGTTCAAGAACGAACTCATTTGTATGGCAAAACTTCAGCATCGGAATCTTGTGAAGCTTCTTGGATACTGCATTCATTCTAATGAACTGATTTTGATTTATGAATACATGACTAACAAAAGCTTGGACTCGTATCTATTTGGTTAGACTCTCTCTAATGCCTTACTTCCACAATTTTTGTAGAAATGTAGTTCAGTTTCTTGCCAACTTTACACATGGATCAGTGACATATATACATGGACTATAAGTTGTTTATATTGGGCAGATGAAACCAAAAGGTCAATACTTGATTGGCCTCGGCGCTTTCACATTATCAATGGTATGGCTCGAGGTATTCTTTATCTACATCAAGATTCCCGCCTTCAGATCATCCATAGAGATCTCAAGGCAGGTAATGTTTTGTTGGATGGTGATATGAACCCAAAAATATCCGACTTTGGCCTTGCTCGAAAGTTTGTAGGGAAGGATGCCATCGCAAAGACAAAGAAAGTGGTTGGAACATAGTAAGAAATTGTGAAACTTTGATCTTTAATTAATTTTGAAACTTTTTTCCCAAGAAAAGAAAAGGGGAAAATACAAACAAACAAACAGAAAACTCTAGTCATAATCTGCAAGTTTGTTTCGTTGAATTTGCTGCAGTGGTTACATTTCTCCTGAGTATGCAATACACGGGCGTTTCTCTACAAAGTCGGATGTATTTAGCTTTGGGGTTCTTGTGTTGGAGATAGTGAGTGGAAAGAAAAACAGAGGGTTCTGTCATGAAGGTCACGGTGACAACCTTCTCGGACATGTAAGTTTTTCTAGTAGATTATGACAAATACAATTAACTCTGTGTATTTATTTAAATCTCTATCTTTTAGCACAAGTGTAAATTTGAAGTTTGCTTTGTTTAAAGGCATGGAGACTTTATAGAGAAGGCAAGTCCATAGAAATTATGTGTGCATCTTTACACAACTCATGTATTGTGTCGGAAGTTCTACGAGCAATACATGTGGGTTTATTGTGTGTGCAACATCATGCAGAAGATAGGCCAACTATGTTGTCAGTGGTTTTGATGCTGGTTAGCGAGAGTGCGTTGCCTCCACCTAAACAGCCAGCTTTTTTCACCGAAGAAAGTTTTCGCCAACATGACTCTGTTTCATCACAAGATGAGTACATGATAACACTATTGTATGCTAGATAGATTACAACAGATATTTTTTCCATCCTTAAGTTGCTTTAGTTTACCCTTTCAAGGTTCTAACCGTGGATTCCAACAGACATTACATGGCTCCAACTTTGTAATCACGTTCTGTTGATAGCTTTTGGAATTCAAATTACATATTAACTTGTCGATCTTTAGAAACTTTGGGTTTGTAGTAACCCACCCATATGTCACTAAACTAAGGCTAATGCATTATTGTTTTTTAGTTTTAAGTGTTGTTTATCCCCTTGATTATCTGTCCGAATTTTCTAACGGATGATTTCTGTCACTAAAATTTCTACTTCTCATTATTCTTATATTGTGTTCATAATGGATGGGTATCCCTAACTACCCTGGTTCGAATCCCATGGAGAGCATGTGGCGATATCCAGATCATCGGCTTGCCACATAGTGGTGCCCTTAATTGGGCTGGGTCGTGATTGGCGGGGTTTAGTCGGGTGCCCTTGGATCCCGGTCTCCGGGATACCCGGTGAACGTGTGTGTGTTTATTTGCCGTTTAAAAAAAAGTTATTAATTTGTTGTTTATCCCCTTGATTATCTGTCCGAATTTTCTAACGGATGATTTCTGTCACTAAAATTTCTACTTCTCATTATTCTTATATTGTGTTCATAATGGATGGGTATCCCTAACTACCCTGGTTCGAATCCCATGGAGAGCATGTGGCGATATCCAGATCATCGGCTTGCCACATAGTGGTGCCCTTAATTGGGCTGGGTCGTGATTGGCGGGGTTTAGTCGGGTGCCCTTGGATCCCGGTCTCCGGGATACCCGGTGAACGTGTGTGTGTTTATTTGCCGTTTAAAAAAAAGTTATTAATTATGTCACTTTCACTTGGGTCCAATCACTGAACCTAACATGAATATTAAATCTGAAATGCGAAAACAACAATTTGACAAAGAGGTTATGATTTTATATTAAGATTTAAATCCTCATCAATGATTTATGTTGAATACTTTGATATAGACATGATAATATAGAGTATTTTATATGATTGCATATAAATGGTAATAAAATATCACTAATAAGTCAAAGAGTTTTACCTTACCAATATAATAGTATTTATAATTTTCAAATCTGGTTGGGAACTTTTCAACACTTTTTAATGTGTAATTGTGTATACATAGACTAAAATCCATCACATGTCCATCTTTATCTAAGTATCTCACCCACAGTTTTTCAAGAACACATCAATGGAGTCTAATGCTTATCACATCCTTGTGTTATTCTCCAGTACCATATTTATTCTTCTATCAAGGTCTGCAGCAGCAGTAGACACAATATCAAGAAATCAAGCAATCAAAGATGGCGACACCATTGTTTCAGCTGGTCAGATGTTTGAACTTGGCTTTTTCAGCCCCGGAAAGTCTAAGAATCGGTACCTGGGGATATGGTACAAGAAGATATCAACCGGTATCGTTGTATGGGTTGCTAACAGAGAGACACCAATCAACGATACATCCGGCGTTTTAAAAGTCAGTAGCGAAGGAGACCTTCAGATTCTCGGTGCTGGTAATACTTTGATCTGGTCATCCAATACAACAGTATCTGTCAGCAGTCGTAATCTGGGTGCACAACTTCTAGACAGCGGAAATCTTGTTCTGTTGGATGAACATAGCACCCTAGAAAATCCGATCTGGCAAAGTTTTGATTACCCTGGGGACACATTGCTACCAGGAATGAAACTCGGGAAGGATTTAGTAACAGGAAGAGAGTGGTGTTTAACATCTTGGAAGAGTCTTGATGATCCTTCAATAGGTCTTCATAAAAGCTTGGTGGACACACATGGATATCCGCAGATATTTCAGAGGGAAGGTGGAGCGCTACACTCGAGGCTTGGACCATGGAACGGTATCGGGTTCCGTGGCTTTCCTATTGAAAATACGAACTTAATATACTCGGTAGAGTTTGTCGTCAACGAGAAGGAAATATACTATAGATACAAAGTGAAGAGTTCAGTTGCTCAGAGGATATCTGTCTCGTGGGATGGCATCCCACTGAGGCTGAATTGGGTTGAGCGAATGAAAGAATGGGTCGTGGATGGAAATATAGTAATTGATAGATGTGGCCGTTATGGACGTTGTGGTCCTGACGGAACATGTAGCATCAATACGTATCCTCCTTGTATTTGTATGGAAGGTTTTGAACCAAGACTCCCAGAAGAATGGAATGCAGCAGATTGGTCAGGTGGGTGTCAACGTAAACAACCTTTCCGATGTGGGAGTGGAGATGGCTTCAGGAAGATTTCAGGAGTAAAATTTCCAGATACACGACATGCAAGGTACAATGTGAGCATGAGCCTTGACGAATGTGAGATGGCGTGCACAAGGGATTGCTCTTGTACAGCTTATGCACAGTTAGATATCAGAAATGGTGGAAGTGGATGTCTGCTATGGTTTCATGAGCTGATGGACATGAGAGAGTTTGATGAAAAGCAAGAACTTTATATAAGAATGGCAGCCTCTGAGTTAGGAGGTACACATTTTTATCTACAACAATCAAAGGGCTTGAGCCAGTATTACTACTTATAGTGGATATCATAGCTGTTAAAAGCACGTTTGAGGCGTGCCTAGGTTCTGAGGCTCATAAGGCTCAAGGTCTTGGGCGTTTTTGTAGTTGAGGCTCACTAAGGCTCTGTGCCTTGGCTAAGTCCCCTTGTGGGCCTAGGCGTGCCTCATGAAGATTTATAAAATAGCTAGTCAAACCCTAAGATTAAATAAGCGTTCTCATCTTCTTATCTCCTAGAGTTCTTAAAAAGAGTTATTGAGTAGATGGCATAAGTCAAACCTTTATTTAAAAAACCCACTCCTTAAAATTATCTTCTTTTGACATACAAATACCCAGTCCTTAAAACTTCTCCCTCATGGCTCATGCTTTAAACCCTTCTCTGTTCTGCTTCTACCGAAATACTGTTGGTTGTTGCATTGGATGCTTGTACCTGCTGCATATTTGAGTTATGTGTAACTGTGTGTGTGTGTGTGTGTATATATTGATAAAACGTGCCTTGCATTCATGAGTCCCGTGCCTCACGCCTAGGCCCTAGGACCCCTTTGCGCCTAAGTGCACCTTGAGCCTTTAACAACTTTGGTGGATATGTAGGATAATGATTTTTTGATCATTTATAAGGAATATGTTTTGAACCAAAAAATGTATAATTGAGGAGTAAAGTTGAATTGAAATCGTCAGCAGAACTTGGATTGCAAGGAATCAAGTGGAAAAAAAAAACTAGCTATTCGATAAAATATACCAAATCCTTCATATCCAGAATAGTGACTATATTAATTTGTGCAGGTATACCCTTTATCTTTGAATTGTTAATGGTGAACTTATTTCATGTGCAGAGAAGCCCAACTTCAACAAGAAGAAAGTACTGTCCCTAGTGCTGACAATTTCATCTGCTGCATTGCTTCTGTCTGCAGTAGCATATGTTTGTAAAAAAACAAAGAAAAGACGAGGTAAGTCATGTTTGGTATGAGTGTTTCTTTATTTGGATAATCAAGGGTACTTTCTTTGTAGGAAACTGGAATGCCGTTAATAAAAAGACTACAAGTGTTCTGATGGATGATCTTGATTCGATGCCGTTTTTTAGCCTACATGAAATAGCAAAGGCTACTGATAATTTCAGCATCAACAATAAGATTGGAGAAGGTGGCTTTGGACCTGTTTACAAGGTAACTTATGATGCTTAAATAGAAGTGTATGAAATAGAATTGCAAGTAATATAAAATTCTTGATCTTAATCATTTAGGGTGTGTTGGAAGATGGGACGGAAGTAGCCGTGAAGCGGCTCTCAGAAACATCCCAACAAGGACTTGATGAGTTCAAGAACGAAGTCATTTGTATTGCAAAACTTCAGCATCGGAATCTTGTGAAGCTTCTTGGATACTGCATTCATGGAAATGAACTAATTTTGGTTTATGAATATATGGCTAACAAAAGTCTAGACTGCTTTCTATTTGGTTCGACTCTCTCTATTTGCCAAATTTAGACATGGATCACTTGCATATATACATCGACTAAATTGTTCATATTGGGCAGATGAAACCCGAAGCTCAATACTTGACTGGCCTCGGCGCTTTCACATTATCAATGGTATGGCTCGAGGTATTCTTTATCTACATCAAGATTCCCGCCTTCAAATCATCCATAGAGATCTCAAGGCAGGTAATATTTTGCTGGACGCTGATATGAATCCTAAAATATCCGACTTTGGCCTTGCTCGAAAGTTTGTAGGGAAGGATGTCATGGCTAAGACGAAGAAGGTTGTTGGAACATAGTAAGAACATGGCTCTCTCAATTAATGTTCACACTTTTTTTCCCAAGAAAAGGGGAAAATATATATAAACTAGAAACTCAAAAGTAATAATCTGCAAGTTTATCTCATTAAACTTTGGTGCAGTGGTTACATTTCTCCCGAGTATGCGGTACACGGGCGTTTCTCTATAAAGTCGGATGTATTTAGCTTTGGTGTTCTTGTGTTGGAGATAGTGAGTGGGAAGAAAAACAGAGAGTTCTCTCGTGATGGTCACGGTGACAACCTTCTCGGACATGTAAGTTATCGTAGTAGACTAAACTCCGCTATCTCCACAAGAAATTAATGTGCATTCTTTGAACTTCGATCTTTTAGCATACTTGTAAATAATTTGAAGTTTGATTTGTTTTAGGCATGGAGACTATATAAAGACGGCAAGTCCATTGAAATCATTTGTGCGTCTTTACGCAACTCATGCATTGTGTTGGAAGTATTACGAGCAATACATGTTGGGTTATTGTGTGTGCAACATCATGCAGAAGATAGGCCAACTATGTTGTCAGTGGTTTTGATGCTGGTTAGCGAGAGTGCGTTGCCTCCACCTAAACAACCAGCTTTTTTCACCGAAGAAAGTTTTCGCCAATATGACTTTGTTTCATCACAAGATGAGTACATGATAACACTATTTCATGCTAGGTAGATTACAAAAGATATTTTTCCATCCTTAAGTTGCTTTAGTTTACCCTTTCAAGGTTCTAACTATGGATTAATTCCAACAGACATTACATGGCGCCAACTTTGCAATTGCGTTTAGTTGATAGCTTTCGGGATTCAAATTACATATTAAGTGCGTTGTCGATCTTTCGGAACTTTGTATTTTAGTAACCCACCCATATGTCGCTAAACTACGGCTAATGCATCATTGTTTTTTTAGTTCCAAGTGTTGTTTTGCCCTTGATTATCTATCCGAATTTTTTAAGGGATGATTTTTGTTGCTAAAAAATCTACTTCTCATTATTCATATAGTGAGTTCGTTATATTACGGACTGACCCTTGAACTTCATCGTTCTTTGATAACTCATCCTATTCCTAAACTTGTATCTCATATTATTTTTCTGCGTATTTTGGATGTTACAATATTTATACTTGCATTGTTACAATATTTTGCATTATATAGCCGTTTTTAGTAAATTTCTATATGACGTTATGCTTGTTGCAATATGATCTTTTTTGAAGATGATGTTATGTTTTTGTAATTTATATTCATACCATGACACTTAAATAATGCAGAAAAACCTATGAAGATGGTACTTATAAATTCGAAACAAAATGTTATAATAAAATCACATATCAACATTGATCATGATATATCTTCATAAAAATTGTTACATGGATTGAATAATTTAAATTTATATGTATCTTGTGATGCATATATAGTGTTATGCAACTATTTTAAACTAAAACTTGTGATGCCTATTGAGGGTGTACTGTAAATATTTTATACTTCTATGCTATATTATTAAGAAATTAATGCATTTATTCTTTAAAAATTAAAGGGTATACATTTTAAAGCTTAATGTTAGATAAACAACTTGTTAAGTTATGTACAACCCACCCGCCATCAATCTCTCTTTAATCATTTAAACCCTTATCATATTAATACGAATAATTGTATACGAATTAAATAGATCAAACTATCTATTATTGAATAATTGTATACAAATTATATAATTGTAACCGTCTTGTTAACATTTTCGAAATGTCAATATTGAATATTTTTAGATTTAATCATATTATTAAATATCACATATATATGAAATAATTAGTTTTATATTTCTCGAATTCTCATTTTTCATTTTAAACCCATATTAAAAATACATAATCCTAGATTAAGTGTAATACATTATAAAATGCATTTTTATAAATTATACCATTATAGTTATTTTGTTGATAATTTGAAAATAATCTCATTATTCAATATGATAAATATATATCTAGATTTTTCAACAATGATGTATCCATATTTTTTTAAGTTTGTATTTCTTACATGTTATCGGCTTTAAGTAAATCTTTCAGGCTATTGGTTTTCGATTCGAGATGATTTGCATTACAACGTGCACAGGTGCATATCTAATGTCTTCAAAATGAGCAAATGACGACAAACTTTAAGACATAAGGTTATAATGGGTATTGTCATCCCTACCCCCTTTACAGTCACAAACACTTACTTATACACCATCTAAGACTAAGGTTGTGTTTGACAATGTAAGTTTGTGGAGTTCCAACTCAAAACCAATTGGTTATGAGTGGAGTAGCCCATTACAAGTACACTTTGTGTCGGATGTGGGACATTGCTCAACAGACAATAATAAGCTAGATTATAAGCTAGTCCATCCACACATGTACCATAAACTAGCTTATAAGTTAGATCATTGAAACACTACTTGAAGTAATGTTTTGGAAGCTTTTTGTAGTTTTTTTTTTCTTTCCAACTATACCGTTATTAATATTAATTGTTAAATTTAACGATATCATTTTTGATCATTTTACATGAGTATATTGCCAAACATAAATTTTCCATAAATTACTTTATCAATTACTAACTATCTTATTAACTATCAATTACCTTATCAACTAGTTTATTGGCTATTAGCTAATTTGCAAAAGACACCTAAGGTATGGGTAGAAAAACCCCGTTATAATATATGTTGGTCAACACTCACTTGGTAAAGAATAAATTTTAGGGTTTATGATTTGTAAGGGTAACTAACTATCCGATTTGTACAAATGTTACCATGAAACTATTTTTTGTACTCAATTGACCATTGAACTTTGTTTTTTTTGTATACATTATACCATTATGACCGGGTATAACCAATTTTTTCGTGCATGACATTTTAGTAATGCTTATGTGGATATTACGTGGCTTTGACGTGGCATTCTCAATGGTATATTAAGTACAAAATATATACTTCAATGGTATATTAAGTACAAAATATATACTTCAATGGTAATATGTGTACAAACAACCACCACTAGAGCCACCACCACCACCACACCCACCACCACCAAAACACCACCACCACCCCCACACACTACCACCAAACTACCACAATCACCACAACCACCATCATCTCCATCTCCACAGCCACCATCGTCTCGATCTCCACAGCCACTTAGACCGAAACCCTAAAAATCTCCTCAAATCCCCCTAAACCCTAAAAATCATCGTCTTCATCCCCCAAATCCCCTAAACCCTAAAAATCTCAAACTTCAAAATTAAGCAAAATTGGAATAAGGGTTTTGAAGGGTTCACCTGACCTTGCTGAAGGGATGCTCTCGCCTGAGGATTAAGGGCGGCGTCGGGTGGTGTTGGAGGGGTAAATACCATTTTGCAGATCTGGTGGTCTTCATTTTCCGATGGTGGCTATGGAGATGGAGACGATGGTGGTTGTGGAGATGGTGGTGGCGGTAGTTGTGGAGATGGTGTTGGCGGTGACTGTGGTGGTGGGTTTGGTGGTAGGTGTGGGGGTGGTGGTGGCTGTGGTGGTAGCAGCAGCTGTTGTGGTGGTGGTGGTTTGGTGGTGGTGGTGACTCTAATGGTGGTTGTTTGTACACATATTATCATTGAAGTATATATTTTGTACTTAATATACCATTGATAATGCCATGTGAAAGCCACGTAATATCCACATAAGCATTATTTAATGATTTTAAATGCCACGTAAAAAAAACTGGTTATCGGTCATAATGGTATAATGTATACAAAAAAACAAAGTTCAATGGTCAATTGAGTACAAAAAATAGTTCATGGTAACATTTGTACAAATTGGATAGTTAGTTACCCTTACAAGTCATAAACCCTAAATTTTAACCCACAATTAATTTGGTCCCTGTGGTTTAGCGATACCAGCACATTTGGTCCCTACAAAATTTTTATTGCAGGAAAACCACTGTGGTATGCATTTGCGTGGTTTTGGTCCCTCAAGACTAACACCGTTAGGTGTATCTGTTAAGTCCCTCCCATGTGCCTTGCACATGAGGGCATTTTCGTCATTTCCATAAAAGTCAAACAACAAGTTAAATATTTAATTCATATTTATATTTATAAAATATATAATCCACTAACACAATGACATGTGTCCCACCATTATCATTACCCCTTCTCTCTCTCCTTTTTCCTCTCTTTCAAGAAAAAATGGTGAATAAAAAACCCACTTCCACCCCCTTTCTTTTCCGGCGGCCAAATCCGGCGAGTCACCTTCTCCGACGAGTTTACCCTCTCCAGTTATCTTCTTCGGTGAGCCCACCCCTCTCCGGTCTTCTTCTTTGACAAACCCATTTTTTAACTCCAACGAATCCTACACTCTTTTCTCTGTAAAACCACCTAACCACCAAAAACCACTAGATCTCGTCGGAGAAAAAGATTGGTCAACTCCGGCGAGCTATGTCTTCCCGACGACCATTCCGGTCAACTCCTTAACAAAAAGTTTTCCAATTTATACATACAGATTAAAAGTAACCAAATAACACCTAATCTGAATTGATAGAACCCTCTTTAGGTTTCTCATCATCACAAATTTCTTCTGTTGGCTCTGTCAAATTATCAAACAGTTAGCCAACACAAATCTTGATAACCCAATTCTTGAATTCAACTTAAACTTTTTCCCCCAAAAATTTCAAACAGATAGAAAGAAGCGAAGTGTGATGAGAGCTTTAGTATCATTGGTGGGCTTTTCTTCTGAAACATCAACTGGGACGAGAGCTTTTTCCTCTTCCGTGGCGGCGGCGGTGGCGGTGACTGGTGGCTCCGACGGGAACTCAGGTTCGACCTCAACCTTCTCGGGTTCTTCTCGGCGATTGGTGGCTCCGACGGGAACTCAGGTTCGACCTCAACCTGTCCTTTTCAGGCCGCTCGTCGTTGGTCTAACCCTTTTCCGGCCTCCCATCGCCGGTCAAGCCCTTTTCACGCACCTTGTTAATTGTTGCCGGTTCTTCTTCTTCTTCTTCAAACCACTGTGCTTCTCCCTTTTCGTATGATTTAGCTATCGATTTTTTGCTTTGATGATATGTGTTTGACCATGGGTTGGTTGATTTTGACGAAATAGACGCATGAGAGAGACCAAGGAATGAAAGAGGTTAAAATAAATCTATATATAATAAAAGAGTAACTGGCTGACACGTGTCGTGCTCTGGTGAGCCGAATTTCTATTTTTCCCACCAAAACATGAACCTAGACACTTTTTTAGTCTATATTCGTTTTGCTTACTTGTCACTATTTGCCACGTCATATGCATATGTGTCATGCGTCATATGTTGACACATGGCACTGATTCAAAATTTAAAATTTTTAAACTTTATCCTATTAAATATTAACTATTTAACTGATTCAAAATTTAAGATTATTAAACTTTATCCAATTTTAAAATTATTAAACTTTATCCTATTAAATATTAAACTCCAAAATTATTAAATATTAAATTTCATTCTATTAATTCAACTATTTTAGATTCAAACTTTATTAAATATTAAACTTCATGCTATATAATATATATATATATATATATATCATTTTATCACACATCCTATTAAATATTAAACTCCAACCTATTAATTCAACTATTTTATTTTAAAATTATTAAAATTTATCCTATTAAATATTAAAGTTCACCTTATTAATTCAACTATTTTAGATTCAAAATATTTTATCTCTATCAATTAAATATTAAACCAATCTATCTATTTTATCTCTATTTTTTAATTAAATTACCCCGTGTATTACACGGGATAAAACCTAGTTATTGTATATAAAGAAAGGTGTACTAGGGTTTTAATTTTAATTATTTTATTTAAAATAAATTGTATAATGATAAAAGAGTAATTGCAATTTTGGTCCTTGTAGTTTGCTTTTTGTGAAAAAGACCAATTTGCCCTCGTGTGCAAGGCACATGGGAGGGACTTAATAGACACATCTAATGGTGTTAGTCTTGAGGGACCAAAACCGAGCAAAAATACAAATCACAGTGGTTTTTCTACAATACAAATTTTATAGGGACCAAACGTGCTGGTATTATTAAACCACAGGGACCAAAATTGCAATTCACTCTTTTTTTAATAAATTTTATCAAAGCTCTTAATTTTAACTTAATCCAATTGGGTCACAAGAAACACAAAAGAAGGTAAAAAGAATATAAAATATTTTTTTTGCTCCCTACCTCCGGCTGGTTGTCCGGCGGGAGGTGGACTGTAGTTCATGAAATCTTGGCTTCCGAGCCCGCTGTCGAGATCGTCTCGTGAGCAGTTGACGTATCGCCCCGATGAAGTCCGGCAAGCAAAGGTCACGGTAGGCGGCAATGGCGGCATGTTGTTGAGCTTATCGATAGATTCGAACGGGAACCTTTGAACATTTTGACGCCAATGCTACAACAAAAAAGCTGCAATCGAACCTGGAAACTTCAATCTTAAAGCATTTCAGAACAGAATTGAGGTAAGATTGGTTGAAATTGAAGGTGTGAATGTGCGATTGAAGTTGAAAAGAGTAAGTGTACAGTATTATTAGGACGCCATGGATATGGAGAAATTGTTGAGAAATTAGGGATTTAACGGGAGATTGTTGGTCAAAGCCATCTTTATTGACCGGATGAGTGGTGGACATCAATTCTCTACTTCGTATTTTTTAAGCACTTTTCATTTTGAACCTTTCTCTCTCTGTATATAACTCTATATATAATATATTAGGTGAAAGTTCAATTGCAAACCACCTTTTCATTGTGAACGTGAGGACAAACGAGAGCGCGACACGTGGCAATTTGAAAAAATTTCGACTTAGTTATTCAGACTGAATAAAGCGTTATTCAGACCGAATAACACTAACATGCACTCTGATGCAATTGGACGCGGGCGGGTCAGCCGCGGGTCATCCGCGGGTCAAGCGTTATTCAGTATGAATAACACTAACATGCAGTTTTATTCAGACTGAATATGACTTGACCCGCCGTTTCAGATTGCCACGTGTCGCGCTCTGGGTTGTCCTCACGTTGACAACGAAAGGGTGGTTTGTATTTGAACCCACCCCTATATATATATATAAATAAAAGAAATGTATGTAATACCTCATTCAAACAATAACATATATCAATATTAATTATGTCACTATCAAAGCATGTCTAGCCCAGGTCCTCCGATACCATAGAGGCCAACAATAGACAATAACTCCCCCCGGACGCAGCTTACAACTTTCCTCGTATTGTGCTCTCCAAAGAACAACTCTTCTCAAAATCTCACTCAAAAGGTGCTGAGTTGGAACCCATTATGGTAGAATATTTGTGTGATATTTTCTCAGGTAACATCATTTGGGTCAGTGGATGCTGGATGGTATCTCTAACTACTCGGGTTCAAACCCCATGAAGAGCATGTGGTAATTTCTAGATCATAGGTTTGTCACATAGTGGTACCCTTAATTAGGCTATTCGTGGTCGAAAAAAGTTATTAATTATGTCACTTTCACTTGGGTCCAATCACTAAAACTAACATGAATAATCAATTTGAAAAGTGAAAACAACAATTTGACAAAGAGGTTATGATTTATATTAAGATTTAAATCCTTATCAATGATTTATGTTGGATACTTTGATATAGACATAATAATACAGAGTATTTTATATGATTGCATAGAAATGGTAAACAAATATCACTAATCACTCAAAAGTGTTTTACCAATATAGTAGTATTCATACTTTTCAAATCTGGTTGGCAATTTCTCAACACGTTTTAAATGTGTAATTGTGTATACGTAGACTAAGGGGGTGGTGGTGGTGTTTGTTTTTACAACTTATCACTTTTTAAGCAATTTTTTAGGAGAAATTACTTTTTCTATCAGATGTTTTCTCAATAAGTCCAATCAGTGGCACTTATCACCTAAAAGTGGAAACCTAATCACTTTTTCTTCTGCCATCCATTCTTCAAGAGGTATCTCCATCTTTATTGATTCCCTTATCTCTATCAATCTCTCTATTGATCTCATTTATGATTTCTCTATGATTTTGAGTGTTTTAGTTTCATACTTCTCTATGCTTAATATGCTTCCAAATCTCATTATGATTTTGAGTGTTGTAGTTTCATGCTTCCAAATCCTCCTAAATGCTTGATAATTTTATGAATCCTCATTGCTGGTTTTTTGGGTTTTTATGATCTTGAATTTGTGAATTTTTGGGTAATTGGATGTTTATAAAGCTCATTAAGCTGGGTAATTTTGCTCATTAAGCATAAGTGAATAAGCTCATTAAGCTGAGTAATTTTTGGGTAATATTAGAATAGCTGAATTCGGTATGCACCATTTTATATGACCAATGAATTAATGATTTTATTAAAACAGTACCATCAGATTCAGGTGTTTGACAGTTTACAAAAATAAACAGTCTTGTCAGAAACAGATTCTGGCATCTCGCATTCACGCCCCCGTTTGACTGCCGCTCGGGGATGTAGCACCACCACTTAATAAACAGACGTGGAAACAAATTCAGTCTACAGCACCACTTAAAAACCCACAGTTTTTCAAGAACTCATCAATGGAGTCTAATGCTTATCACATCCTTGTGTTATTCTTCAGTACCATATTTATTCTTCTATCAAGGTCTGCAGCAGCAGCAGCAGACATAATATCCAGAAATCAAGCAATCAAAGATGGTGACACCATTGTTTCAGATGGTCAGATGTTTGAATTCGGCTTTTTTAGCCTTGGAAAGTCCAAGAATCGGTACATGGGGATATGGTACAAGAAGATACCAACGCGTACTATCGTATGGGTTGCTAACAGAGAGAAACCAGTCAACGATACATCTGGCGTTTTTGAAGTCAGTAGAGAAGGAGCCCTACAGATTCTCAGCGGTGGTGATACTTTGATCTGGTCATCCAATACGACAGTATCTGTTAGCAGTCGTAATCTGGGGGTGCAGCTTCTGGACAGCGGAAATCTTGTTCTATGGGATGAACATAGCACCATAGAAAATCCCGTCTGGCAAAGTTTTGATTATCCCGGGGACACATTGCTACCAGGAATGAAACACGGGAAGGATTTGGTGACAAAAAGAGAGTGGTGTGTAACATCTTGGAAGAGCCCTGATGATCCTTCAATAGGTCTTTATAAAAGCTTGGTAGACACACATGGATATCCACAGCTAATTCTGAGGGAAGGTGGAGCGCTACACTCGAGGCTTGGACCATGGAACGGTGTCGGGTTTCGTGGCTTTCCTATTGAAAACACGAATCCAGTTTACTCGGTAGAGTTTGTCGTCAATGAGGAGGAAGCATACTATAGATACAAACTGAAGAGTTCAGTTGTTCAGAGGGTATCTATCTCATGGGATGGCGTCCCACTGCGGTTGAATTGGGTTGAGCGAACCCAAGAATGGGTCGTGGCTGGAAATATAGTAATTGATAGATGTGGCCGTTATGGACGTTGTGGTCCTTACGGAACATGTAGCATCGTTACGTATCCTCCTTGTATTTGTATGGAAGGTTTTGAACCAAGACTCCCAGAAGATTGGAATGCAGCAGATTGGTCGGGTGGGTGTCAACATAAACAGCCTCTCCGTTGTGGGAGTGGAGATGGCTTCAGGAAGATTTCGGGAGTAAAATTTCCGGACACACAACTTTCAAGGTATAACGTGAGCATGAGCCTTGACGAATGTGAGATGGCGTGCACAAGGGATTGCTCTTGTACAGCTTATGCACAGTTAGATATCAGAAACGGTGGAAGTGGATGTTTGCTATGGTTTCATGAGCTGATGGACATGATAGAGTGTGATGACAAGCAAGAACTTTACATAAGAATGGCAGCCTCTGAGTTAGCAGGTACACCATTTTTACTTGCAAGAGTCAAAGGTCTTGAGTCAATATTTGGTACTAGCCTGAATTAAACTATTCTGTGTTTTGTAGCTAACCCTTTTATGTGCTAAAACTTATAGAAAATATGTAGGATGAAGATTTGTTTAATCTTTTACAAGGAATAGTGACTAGGTTCATTTGTGCAGGTGTGAATGTATTTGGGTTTGAATGCTTTAACCTTCGATCGTTATATTGTTAATTGTGAACTTATTTCATGTGTAGACAAACCCAACTTCAACAAGAAGAAAGTACTGTTGGTGGTGCTGACAATTTCATCTCTTGCACTGCTTCTGTCAGCAGTAGAACTTTACGAGGTAAGTCATGTTTGTACTTCCTGACATGAAACAATAACCAGCTTCGTTACAAATTACAGTTGGTACGAGTGTTTCTTTATTTGCATAATCGGGAATACTTTCTTTGTAGGAAACTGGAATGCCCTTGATAAAAAGAATACTAGTGTTCCAATGGATGATCTTGATTCTTTGCCCTTCTTTAGCCTACATGAAATAGCAAAGGCTACAGATAATTTCAGCATCAGCAATAAGATTGGAGAAGGTGGCTTTGGTCCTGTTTATAAGGTAACTGATTGATAATTGAACAAAAAGTAAAGAGTATGATGAAACCGAAATTTAAAATAAAGTAAATACATATGTTATATTGTAAACTCTGACCTTAATCTTTTAGGGTGTGTTGGAAGATGGACGAGACGTAGCTGTGAAACGGCTCTCAGAAGCATCCGAACAAGGGCTTGATGAGTTCAAGAACGAAGTCATTTGTATTGCAAAGCTTCAGCACAGGAATCTTGTGAAGCTTCTTGGATGCTGCATTCACAGAAATGAACTAATTTTGGTTTATGAATATATGGCTAACAAAAGTCTAGACTGCTTTCTATTTGGTTCGACTCTCTCTATTTGCCAAATTTAGACATGGATCAGTGGCATATATGCATGGACTAAATTGTTCATATTTGGGCAGATGAAACCCGAAGTTCAATACTTGATTGGCCTCAGCGCTTTCACATTATCAATGGTATGGCTCGAGGTATTCTTTATCTACATCAAGATTCCCGCCTTCAAATCATCCATAGAGATCTCAAGGCAGGTAATATTTTGCTGGACGCTGATATGAATCCAAAAATATCCGACTTTGGCCTTGCTCGAAGGTTTGTAGGGCAGGATGCCTTGGCAAAGACGAAGAAAGTGGTTGGAACATAGTAAGAATTCTTAAAACATGGCTCTCTCAATTAATGTTCACCTTTTTTTCACAAAAAAGGGGAAAATATAAACAAACCAGAAACTCAAAAGTAATAATCTGCAAGTTTATCTTATTAAACTTTGGTGCAGTGGTTACATTTCTCCAGAGTATGCGGTACACGGGCATTTCTCTATAAAGTCAGATGTATTTAGCTTTGGTGTTCTGGTGCTGGAGATAGTGAGTGGGAAGAAAAACAGAGAGTTCTCTCGTGATGGTCTCGGTGACAATCTTCTCGGACATGTAAGTTATTCTAGTCGACTAAACCCCACTTTTTCCACATGAAATTAATGTGCATTCTTTCAACCTCGACCTTTTAGCATACTTGTAAATTTGAAGTTTGATTTGTTTTAGGCATGGAGACTTTATGAAGAAGGCAAGTCCATTGAAATCATGTGTGCGTCTTTACGCAACTCATGCATTGTGTTGGAAGTACTACGGGCAATACATGTTGGGTTATTGTGTGTGCAAAATCATGCAACAGATAGGCCAACTATGTTGTCAGTGGTTTTGATGTTAGTTAGCGAGAGTGCGTTGCCTCCACCTAAACAACCTGCTTTTTTCACAGGAGAAATTGTTCGCGAACATGATTCTGTTTCATCGCAAGATGAATACATGATAACACTATTGTATCCTAGATAGAAAGCATGTATTTATGCTAGATGTACAGATTGTGTTTAACATTTAGCTATGTTTGATAGTGACTTGATCACTTGATGGTATAGAAAGTAGTGTACTCGATAAGTTTCCGAGGGAAGCTTTATGCAGAAAACCATGTTTTTCAGACATCACAAAAAGAAGATGCACTCCTTCATAACTGATCTTTTTGTCGTCGGCAGACCACCTGCCATGGCTCTTCTTGACTTCTTCTCTCCTCTTCTCGTTGTCGACATAAACCTATTTACAAACCCTTTGCTTTGCCATCTCCGTAACCCCTTTTCTCTTTGTCGATATGTCCCCGTCTTTGTGCTGGAAATTCATCAGGCACAACTAAGGGGCTGTTTTTGCCATGGGCCGGTTTGAGAGGTAAATCGAAAGGGATGGGTTTTGTATTTTTTGAAAATCGAAAGTAATCGGTCATTTTGTTTAGTTTAGATTTCAACCTCTTAAATCTCCTGAAATGAGATATGAAGTGGTAGGTTTTTAACGAATTCCTAAAATGACTTGAAATCTAAAGTAATCTGTCATTTTGTTTAATTAAGATTTCAATCTCTCAAATCTCCTTAAATGAGATTTGAAGTTGTCTGTTTTTACCATATCCAATGGATGGTGTTCTTGAAGATAAGATGATGTTTTATGGTTTATGCCCCCCTCTCCATTTTCTCATATGTTCTCCTAGGGTAGTTTTTTTTCCCTCTTTTGTAAAGTTTTAATAATCTAAATCGGTCATCATCTATTAGGTTCTAATTTATCAGTAGGGTTCGGTTTTGAATCGAGATCGATCGTGGTCTTCAACAATTGCTGCATGATGATGAATAGGGGTGTAAACGAGCCGAGTCGAGCCGAGTATCAGGTAGTTCGAGTCGAGCCGTTAGTATCTCGAGTCGAGTTTTTTTCGAGTCGAGTATTGACCGGGTTCATTCGAGTCGAGTTTTTAACCGAGTTTTGACCGAGTCGATTTCGAGTAGCTCGCGAGTTTTCTTGTATTAAGCCGAGTCGAGCCGAGTATCAAGTAGTTTGAGTCGAGTAGTTGGTATCTCGAGTCGAGTTTTGACCGGGTTCATTCGAGTCAAGTTTTGATCGAGTTTTAACCGAGTCGATCTCGAGTAGCTCGCGAGTTGTCTCGTCTCATTTACACCCCTAGTTTTGAATACTTGAGGTGCTATTCGGGATTGATCAAAAGTCTATCGTATATGTTTAATTGTCCTACTTTGTTCAGGAAAAAAGGAGATGTTAAAAGGAAAACTATGATTTTTACTAGAAATTAGAAATAATAGGAAACCACCAAAATGAATGATGTGTTACAAATAGAGATGATGTTGATGGTTTGAGATCAAAAAATAATTTATGTTGAAAATTGATTGATTATTCAAACCAATTTACATAATATAGAGGTGAATCAAATCTTACATGGGTAAAAACATAGAATTCAATATACATCAGAAACAAAGTGGATAAAATTGTGTGTGTGTTTTTTTTAATCATTGTGAAAGTTATTTAGCACAACAAACAACAATTTTATATAGTTTATACATGCAAACTTTACCCATGACTTCATGAAAAAACAATTAAACAATCCTTTAATTTAAAAACCAACTAGACATCTCTTACTTTTTAATGGTCTACTTTATTATTATTTTAAATATAATAAAAGTAGTAAAATAATCCATTAAAAAAAAGTAAAACAATGGTCAATGGATATGATCATGATATGTATAAGAATATAATTTATACAAAAGTGAGTCGACTAAATGCACTCCTGAATACGGGTATACATATTAATCTGAGGCACATCTTTATAAAGAGCTAAATACATACCTTCCTATTAATTTATTTATAAGACACATCAACTTTATAAATTAAATTTTATATTTTTAATATATGATTTGATCTTATTCTAACACAAAAGAGTTGCATTTACGAATTAAGAACCACATATTTTAACCACAACTCCACAAGGCTTGTGGTGTAGCGGTAAGACATGTGGGGGATGTGATCCATTCACCTCATATTCGAATCCCTACGTGCGTATTTTGTGGCTAGACTTAATCTCAGACGATCGAATTTTCAGTTTCAAAGTGCTAATCATATAGGCTTCGCTACCTAGATGAACCTTATCTAAAGAAAAAGAACCACCCATTAAAGGATGCATTAGGAAACATCCTAGAAAACCAAGAAATGGCCAATAATGTTTTGACAAGATATTAATTATAGGGTGTTTGGGATTGTTTTTTGGACTCCAAAAAGAAGCATTTTTGGGATTACTTTTCAAAACTCCTTATTGACTTATTGGTTTCTCAAGAAGCCAATAAGTCAATAAGCATGTTTGAATACTTATAAAAACTCAAAAAACACTTTTGAAATATCCTTTTTGACAAGGAGTGAAACGCATTTTTGAAAAACACCAATTACCTGACTTTTTGATTGGAAAAGTGCTTTTTGACACAAACCCCTCTCAAAAAGTCGATAAGCTAAGCCAAACACCCTAACTTATTGACTTTTACCACCACAAAAGTTAATCCAAACATTTTTTTTAAAACCTCTTTTTCCACCACCACAAATCCATAAACACTTTTGGCCAAAAACACTTTTGAATCTCAAAAAGCAATCCCAAACACCCTTTTATGAAAAATAGTTTTTAAAAAAGTGTTTGGATTAACTTTTTTGGTGATAAAGGTCAATAAGTCAACAAGTTAAAAAGTGTGTTGATTTAAAAAGTAGGTTTATGTGAAATGGAGAAGCCAAAAGCCAAATCAAAAGGTTATTTTGAAAAGTGCTTTTCGAATTACTAAACATTATTTTGAACTTATTAACTTTTTAAAAAACCAATAAATCAATAAGCACTTTTGAAACATAGCCCAAACACCTTCGTAACTTTTTAAAAAACCAATAAATCAATAAGCACTTTTGAAACATAGCCCAGACACCTTCGTCCAATCCGGGCAAAAGGCTATTAGAGCATCCACAACGGAGGTTCTTCACGAGGTTCTTCTTGAGATTTTTGCAGGAACCTCCACTGTGGAATAGAGGTTCTTGTCCAGTCATAGGTTCTTATTGGAACCCAGGTGCTTGAACAAGAACCCGAGTTCTTGTTATACTTTCCTTTTCTGTTATTATTTTTGTTATTTCTTAACTATTTTTCTTTTAATAAATCTATACAACATATATATTATGCAATAAAAGATATATATTAAATTAATAAAAAAATTATTATAAAAAAATTGTTCTTTTTGTTTCTTATAAATTTTTATACAAAATTTATAAGTTGTTTTTAAGAAATTTGATTTTTAATTACTTCATTAATTTATAATGTTTAGATTATTTTATATATTTTTCTACTTGTAAATCAAATTAGATAACTAGACACACATATTTCAAGGTTACACCCATGAATTCCTTGAATATCTTCAAATGAATTTCGAGATACGCTCAAATGAAGTTCATCATCAACTCTGCTCTGACCTGGTTAAACATATTTGGTTGAATTGTGATTACGGGTGATCTATGTTTTAAAGTATTTACTCATACTTTTTAAAGATAAATATTTCTTTAACGGTGTACCTCCTTTTCAGTTAAGTTATATTTGCGTTTTAATCGTTTTTCATATATGTTAATAAAATATATAGATTGAAAATTTAATATTAATATAAAAGTGAAAAATAATAAATTATATTTGAAAATTTTAATATATATATATATATGTATGTATATATTGAATTTATATAATAATTGATAAATAAGAAAAGGAAAGTAGGGTTTTTATAAGAACCTCCACTGCAGAGTTTTAAGGAGGTTCTTACTTTGTCGAGGTGGCAATGATGTGGCGGATAAAAATATGGCAAGTGAGGTTCTTAGAGGTTCTACCACTGTGGATGCTCTTATTGTAAAAGATGTTCGTTTGAGGGACCAGTTTTGTAATTTTCATTCTCTTTCTTCCTCCTATGGTTGCTGCTCCTCCATCGCCGCCACCGGTGACCTCCGCTCTTGCCGCTATTCTGCATCTTCATCCTGAATCCGGTAACGATATTATTTTGTTTGACTTCGATTTATAGACATTCATTTATATTCGTTATTGTTTACACACCTCATGAATTCCCCAATTACTTTATGCCATTTTCATACAACTAATTAAGTAGCTTATGCCATTAATTAGAGAGCTTTGTATTCAAGCCTTTTTCTATATTGTAGATGTAAGTTGATGTTTTTTTGTTGTTAATTTTCTGTAAAATAGATTGATGCTGGCATATCACTTCTTTAATCACTACACATTTTGAGTTTGTTATGCTGTCATACTTGTAATTTTTAATGTTTGATTGGTAGTTGGTACAATGGTCCTTTTAGATTGTCCTTTGGCTTCTAATACAAAATTACAAGTAGCAATTAACAATTGAAGTTTTAACAACTACAACATTCCTTTTTTTTTAATCAAAAGAAGAAACTAGAAACCTCATACAATAACATATATCAATGTTAATTTATATCACTTTCTCTTGATTTCAATCAATGAAACTAACATCACCAGTAACATGAATAATCAATTCGAAACATAAAAACAAGGGTAAAACAAAACAATTTTGAATATTTGACAAATAAATAATGATTTATATTAAGATTTAAACCATCATAAATCATTTGTGTTAGACACTTTGATATAAACATGACAATGTTATTTGTATGATTTATAAAATATTACTAATCACAGACACAGTCAAAGTCTTTTACCAATATAGTAGCATTTATAATTATCACATTTAGATTGGAAATTTTCAGCAAGTTCTAATGTGTAATTATAGACTAAAATCCATCATATGTTCACTTTATCCGAGTCTCTCACCCTTAGCATGTCCAACCCAATCGCTAAAAAAATAATACTAAAAACACTAAAATCACTAAAAATGGTGGGGATGTTGAATACTAAAGAAAATCCAACTCCAACCCAACACCAAAAAAGAATATACTAAAAACATTGTTAATGTTATAACAATTAAAATATAGAGGGGAGACTTTATTGGCCTATATATTTTTAGTGTTTTTGTGTTGGGTTGGAGATGAAAACATCGCCATTTTTGTGTTTTTATTGTTTTTAGTAGTGGATTGGAGATGGTCTTAGTTCTAAAGAACACATCAAGGAAGCCTTATGTTTATCCCTTCCTTGTGTTATTCTCCAGCACCATATTCCTTCTCCTCTCAAGGTGTGCTGCAGTAGATACAATATCTACAAATCATGCAATCAAAGATGGTGACACCATTGTTTCAGATGGCCAGATGTTTGAACTCGGCTTTTTCAGCCCTGCAAAGTCCAAGAATCGATACCTGGGGATATGGTACAAGAAGATATCAATGCATACCGTTGTATGGGTTGCTAACAGAGAGAAACCAATTGGCGATACATCGGCAGTTTTTGAAGTCAGCAACGAAGGAGCCCTGCAGATTCTCAGTGGTGGTAATACTTTGATCTGGTCATCCAATACGACAGTATCTGTCAGCAGTCGTAATTTGGGGGCACAACTTCTGGACAACGGAAATCTTGTACTATGGGATGAACATAGCACCATAGAAAATCCGATCTGGCAAAGTTTTGATTATCCTGGGGACACATTGCTACCAGGAATGAAAATCGGGAAGGATTTAGTAACAGAAAAAGAGTGGCGTTTAACATCTTGGAAGAGTCCTGATGATCCTTCAATAGGTCTTCATAAAAGCTTGGTAGACACACATGGATATCCACAGGTATTTCAGATGGAAGGTGGAGCACTACACTCGAGGCTTGGAGCATGGAACGGTGTCGGGTTTCGTGGCTTTCCTCCTGAAAGCCCGAATCCAATTTACTTGGCAGAGTTTGTCGTCAATGAGAAGGAGATATATTATAGATACAAACTGAAGAGTTCAGTTGTTCAGAGGGTATTTCTCTCATGGGATGGCGCCCCACTGCGGGTTAATTGGGTGGAGCGAACCCAAGAATGGGTCGTGTGTGGAAATGTGGTGTTTGATAGATGTGGCCGTTATGGACTTTGTGGTCCTTATGGAACATGTAGCATCAATATGTATCCTCCATGTATTTGTATGGAAGGTTTTGAACCAAGACTCCCAAAAGAATGGGATGCAGGAGATTGGTCGGGTGGGTGTCGACGTAAACAGCCTTTCTATTGTGGGAGTGGAGATGGTTTCAAGAAATTTTCAGGATTAAATTTTCCGGATACACAAAATTCATGGTACCATGTTAGCATGAGCCTTGATGAATGTGAGTTGGCCTGCAGAAAGAACTGCTCTTGTACAGCTTACGCACAGTTAGACATCAGAAATGGTGGAAGTGGATGTTTGCTATGGTTTCATGAACTGATGGACATGAGAGAGTATGATGAAAAGCAAGAACTTTACATAAGAATGGCAGCTACTGAGTTAGCAGGTACATACATTTTTATTTACAACTGTCAAAGGTCTTGAGTCAATACTAGTACTAGTCTGAATTACAGTATCTTGTGAGTTGTAGCTAACCTTTTTGGATGCTAAAACTTATAGAGGATAAGTAGGATGAAGTTTTGCTTGTTCTTTTATAAGGAATATGTATGAACCCAATAATTAATAATCGAGCTAGATATAAATTGAATTGAAATCGTCAACTAGCAATTCGAGACGCTAGAATCTCCCCTAAAAGACCCCCCTTCTATTTAAAGGCTAACCCTACCTTTAACTTGTTAATTCTAAGCTTATTTTATGTGTAGAAAAACCCAGCTTCAACAAGAAGAAAGTACTCTCCATGGTGCTTGCAATTTCATCTGCTGCACTGCTTCTGTCGGCAGTAGCGTGTGTTTGGAAAAAAACAAAAAAAGGACGTGGTAAGTCATTCTTTTACTTCCTGAAATGAAACAAGAACCAGCTTCATTACAAATTACAGTTCCTATGTGTTCTTTTATTTGGATCATGAAGAGAATTTGGAGAGTACTTTCTTTGTAGGAAACGGGAATGCCCTTGATAAAAAGAATACTAGTGTTCCAATGGATGATGTTGATTCGTTGCCTTATTTTAGCCTACATGAAATAGTCAAGGCTACGGATAATTTCAGCATCAACAATAAGATTGGAGAAGGTGGCTTTGGTCCTGTTTATAAGGTAACTTATTGAATAAAAAAAGCAAAGTGTATCAGAAGTTTTAGATAAGCGAGATGTTAGAATTATAAACTCTAATTAATCATTTAGGGTGTGTTGGAAGATGGACGAGAAGTAGCTGTGAAGCGGCTCTCAGAAAAATCCCACCAAGGACTTGATGAGTTCAAGAACGAAGTCTTTTGTATTGCAAAACTTCAACATCGCAATCTTGTGAAGCTTCTTGGATACTGCATTCATGGAAACGAAATGATTTTGGTTTATGAATATATGGCTAACAAAAGTCTGGACTCATATTTATTTGGTTTGACTCTCTCTAATGCCTTTACTTCCACACTTTTGGTAGTAATGCTGTTTGATTGCTTGCCAAATTTACACATGGATCAGTGGTATATATATATTCGGACTAAATTGTTCCTATTTGGGCAGATGAAACCCGAAGTTCAATACTTGATTGGCCTCGGCGCTTTCACATTATCAATGGTATGGCTCGAGGTATTCTTTATCTACATCAAGATTCTTGTCTTCAAATCATCCATAGAGATCTCAAGGCAGGTAATATTTTGCTCGACACTGATATGAATCCAAAAATATCCGACTTTGGCCTTGCTCGAAAGTTTGTAGGGCAGGATGCCATGGCGAAGACGAAGAAAGTCGTTGGAACATAGTAAGAATTCTTAAAACATGGCTCTCTCGATTATTGTTCACATTTTTTTCCCAAGAAAAGGGGAAAATATATATAAACTAGAAACTCAGAAGTAACAATCTGCAAGTTTATTTCATTAAAATTTGCTGCAGTGGTTACATTTCTCCTGAGTACGCGGTACACGGGCATTTCTCTATAAAGTCGGATGTATTTAGCTTTGGTGTTCTGGTGCTGGAGATAGTGAGTGGGAAGAAAAACAGAGAGTTCTCTCATGATGGTCAAGGTGACAATCTTCTTGGACATGTAAGTTATTCTAGTCGACTAAACCCACTTTTTCCACATGAAATTAATGTGCATTCTTTCAACCTTGACCTTTTAGCATACTTGTAAATTTGAAGTTTGGTTTGTTTTAGGCATGGAGACTTTATGAAGAAGACAAGTCCATTGAAATCATGTGTGCATCTTTACGCAACTCATGTGTTGTGTCGGAAGTACTACGAGCAATACATGTTGGGTTATTGTGTGTGCAAAATCATGCAAAAGATAGGCCAACTATGTTGTCAGTGGTTTTGATGTTAGTTAGCGAGAGTGTGTTGCCTCCACCTAAACAACCTGCTTTTTTCAGTGGAGAAATTGTTCGCGAACATGATTCTATTTCATCGCAAGATGAATGCATGATAACACTATTGTATGCTAGATAGAAAGCATGTACACGAATACGGTCGATGTACGAATACCTCTTGTTTGTTCTAGAAACTCAGTTTGCGGTTTCAATATCCATTTGTGATTTGTACTCGGAAGCCGACGGCCATTGCCTTTTCTTTCTTCTGCTTTTTGGAAAATGGCCTTTGTAGTATGTGCTTGAGCCTTCTAGATGATAATCTTAAGCTATGCATGACTATTTGATAGTGACTTAATGATATAGAAAGTAATGTACTCAATAATTTTTTAGGGAAGTTTTATGCCAAAAACTATGTTTTTTTAAACTTGTCCCGTTCCTAATAAAAAACACGTCCATCCTTCTACAAGAAAACCCTCCAAAACAAAGACTTTCCCAACCAATATAAACAAACTAATTCACACACTACCAAGGTAGCTTAATAGCTTTATCCATACATAGATGACTTAACTAAAAAACCAACCAAACATCCCTTACTTATTAATGGTCTATACTCTATATTATTACTATTTATATATAATAAAATAAAATAACGAATATGATTACGTTACGCATAAGAATACGATCAATACAAAAGTGAGTAGGCTAAATGCATTTTTTAGTACACCCATATATATTAATATGGGACGGGCTAAATGCATCCTTATATAGCTAAATATATATGTACCTATTAATTCCTCATCAGATACGTCGACATCATAACTTAAATTTTACATTTTCAATACATGATTCGACCTAATTCTAACACAAAAAGAGTTGTATGGGTTGCTAACAAAGAGACACCAATCAACGATACGAAATGTTGGAAAGCATTAAGCTTCCTAAACCCAATAAGCCTTTTTGGTTTTTGCCCTGCATAATCAAGAATGTAAAAATCATGTCATGCCTCTTGGTCATTCTCTTGTGTCTTACCATATAAGTTTTTCGAACTTTGTCATGTTTGATCAAGATGGTATATAGTATCGGTAAACACTCACCAATAAATGTTTAATAAACATACTCTTAATCCCCATCGTTTTTATCAAGTTAAATTTTTAATCCATAAGATAATACGACTTGATAAGTGTAACAGTTTTAAAAATTGGTCCAAGGGGACATGTGTATCCAATTACTTTGCAAGCAAAAAGCTATTATTGTAAAAGATAGAACGTTCGAGGACCAATTATGTAACTTTGTAGAAACAAGTGAAAACAACAAACCAACACTGTTTTTCCTCATTCCCCTTTCTCTTTCTTTCTCCATAGCCATTGATGAACTGCTCCCTTCCCGGCTATTCTGTATCTTCATTCTGAATCTGGTAATGATATTTTTAATTCAATGTTAATGCTTTCCTCCTTCATTAAGATGAAATCATACATCCATTTCTTCCTTAATTTACATCCATTTCTTCCTTAATTTACATTCATTTATGTGAATTAATGTTCTTCACTTATAGCCTTTGTTCGAATTCGATTTATAGGCTTTCATTTACATTTGTTTTTGTTCAACCTTGATGCACACCTCATGAATGTCCCAATTAGTTTAGTTTATGTCATCAATTAGGGTTTTTTTTTTTTCCCTCTGTTTGAGTTCAGAGTTTTGTATTCTAGCCTTTTTCTAAGTTGAAGCTTAATTTGTTGTTTTCTGTAAAATAGATTGAATTCTTTAATCAATAAACTATTTGAGTTTGTTTTGCAGTCATGCTTGTAATTTTTAATGTTCGATTCTTACAATGGTCATTTTCATCCTTCTAGATTGTTCTTTAGCTTCTAATACAAAAATTACAAGTAGCAATTAACAATTGAACTTTTAGCAACTACAACATTCAATAATGGTTATATCACTTTCTGTTGGTTTCAATCACTGAGCATCATCAGTAAGATGAATAATCAATTCTTAACACAAAAACAGTGGAAAACCAAAACAGTTTGAATATTTGACTAAGAAATAATGATTTATTTTAAGATTTAAATCGTCATAAATCATTTATGTTTATAAACATGACAACGTTATTTATATGATTGATAAAATCTTACTAACCACAGACACAGTCAAAGTCTTTTACCAATATAGTAGCATTTATAATTATCACATTTGGATGGGAAATTTTCAGCAAGTTCAACGTGTAATTGTGTATATATAGACTAAAATCCATTAGATGTTAACATTATCCGAATCTCTCACCCTTAGTTCTAAAGAACGCATCAATGAGGTCTTATGTATATCCCTTTCTTGTGTTATTCTCCAGTACCATATTTTGTATCCTCTCAAGGTGTGCTGCAGTAGATACAATATCTACAAATCATGCAATCAAAGATGGTGACACCATTGTTTCAGATGGTCAGATGTTTGAACTCGGCTTTTTTAGCCCTGGAAAGTCCAAGAATCGGTACGTGGGGATATGGTACAAGAAGATATCAAAGCGTACCGTTGTATGGGTTGCTAACAGAGAGAAACCAATCGACGACACAACCGGCGTTTTTGAAGTCAGTAAAGAAGGAGCCCTACAGATTCTCAGTGGTGGTAATACTTTGATTTGGTCATCCAATACAACAGTATCTGTCAGCAGTCGTAATCTCATGGCACAACTTCTGGACAACGGAAATCTTGTACTATGGGATGAACATAGCACCATAGAAAATCCGATCTGGCAAAGTTTTGATTATCCTGGGGACACATTGCTACCAGGAATGAAACTCGGGAAGGATTTAGTAACTGGAAAAGAGTGGTGTTTAACGTCTTGGAAGAGTCCTGATGATCCTTCTGTAGGTCTTCATACAAGCATGGTAGACACACATGGATATCCACAGTTATTTCAAAGGAAAGGGGGAACACTACACTCAAGGCTTGGAGCATGGAACGGTGTCGGGTTTCGTGGCTTTCCTACTGAAAGCCTGAATCCAATTTACACGCCAGTGTTTGTCGTCAACAAGAAGGAAATATATTATGGATACAAACTGAACTCTTCAGTTGTTCAGAGGGTATTTTTCACATCGGATGGCTCCCCACTGCGGTTGAATTGGGTCGATCGAACCCAAGAATGGGTCGTGTTTGGAAATATAGTGTTTGATAGATGTGGCCGTTATGGACTTTGTGGTCCTTATGGAACATGTAGCATCAATATGTATCCCCCTTGTAGTTGTATCGAAGGTTTTGAACCAAGACTCCCAAAAGAATGGGATGCACCAGATTGGTCGGGTGGGTGTCGACATAAACAGCCTTTTCAGTGTGGGAGTGGAGATGGCTTCAGGAAAAATTCAGGATCAAGTTTTCCGGATACACGAAATTCATGGTACAATGTGAGCATGACCCTTGACGAATGTGAGATGGCCTGCAGAAAGAACTGCTCTTGTACAGCTTACGCACAATTAGACATCAGAAATGGTGGAAGCGGATGTTTGCTATGGTTTCATGAGCTGATGGACATGAGAGAGTATGATGAAAAGCAAGAGCTTTACATAAGAATGGCCGCCTCTGAGTTAGCAGGTACACACATTTTTATTTGCAACCGTCAAAGGAATGCTACTACATTAATTACAGTATCTTGTGAGTTGTAGGCTAACCCTTTTGGATGCTAAAACTTATTGAGGATAAGTAGGATGAAGATTTGTTTGATCTTTTATAAGGAATATGTTACGAACCCAATAATTAATAATCGAGATAGAAATAAATTGAATTGAAATCGTCAGCAAAATTTGGGTTTCAAGGAATCAGCTAAAATCTCCCCTAAAAGATCCCTCCAATAATTGCTATTCAAGACGCTAGAATCTCCCCTAAAAGATGGCCCTCCTATTTAAATGCTAACCCTATGTTTGACTTGTTAATTGTAAGCATATTTCATGTGTAGAAAAACCCAGCTTCAACGAGAAGAAAGTACTCTCCATGGTGCTGGCAATTTCGTCTGCTGCAGTTCTTCTGTCGGCAGTAGCGTGTGTTTGGAAAAAAACAAAAAAAGGACGAGGTAAGTCATTTTTTTACTTCCTGAAATGAAACAATGCCAAGCTTCATTACAATTTACACTTTGTATGTGTTTCTTTATTTGGATCATGAAGAGTATTTGAAGAGTACTTTCTTTGTAGGAAACCGGAATGCCCTTGATAAAAAGAATACTAGTGTTCCAATGGATGATCTTGATTCGTTGCCTTATTTTAGCCTACATGAAATAGTCAAGGCTACGGATAATTTCAGCATCAACAATAAGATTGGAGAAGGTGGCTTTGGACCTGTTTACAAGGTAACTTATTGAATAAAAAGCAAAGTGTATCAGAAGTTCATAAGAAACTAAATAGAAATGTTAGAATCATAAACTCTACCTTAATCTTTTAGGGTGTGTTGGAAGATGGACGAGATGTAGCTGTGAAGCGGCTCTCAGAAACATCCCAACAAGGACTTGATGAGTTCAAGAACGAAGTCATTTGTATTGCAAAACTTCAGCATCGGAATCTTGTGAAGCTTCTTGGATACTGCATTCATGGAAATGAAATGATTTTGATTTATGAATATATGGCTAACAAAAGTCTGGACTCATTTTTATTTGGTTTGACTCTCTCTAATGCCGTTACTTCCACACTTTTGGTAGTAATGCTGTTTGGCATATATATACGGACTAAATTGTTCATATTTGTGGGCAGATAAAACCCGAAGTTCAATACTTGATTGGCCTCGGCGCTTTCACATTATCAATGGTATGGCTCGAGGTATTCTTTATCTACATCAAGATTCTTGTCTTCGAATCATCCATAGAGATCTCAAGGCAGGTAATATTTTGCTGGACACCGATATGAATCCAAAAATATGCGACTTTGGCCTTGCTCGAAAGTTTGTAGGGCAGGATGCCATTGCGAAGACTAAGAAAGTGGTTGGAACATAGTAAGAATCTTTAAAACATGGCTCTCTCAATTAATGTTCACCCTTTTTTCACAAGAAAGGGGAAAATATTTATAAAACCAGAAACTCAAAAGTAATAATCTGCAAGTTTATTTTATTAAACTTTGGTGCAGTGGTTACATTTCTCCAGAGTATGCGGTCCACGGGCATTTTTCTATAAAGTCAGATGTATTTAGCTTTGGTGTTCTGGTGCTAGAGATAGTGAGTGGAAAGAAAAACAGAGAGTTCTCTCATGATGGTCAAGGTGACAATCTTCTCGGACATGTAAGTTATTCTAGTCGACTAAACCCCACTTTTTCCACATGAAATTAATGTGCATTCTTTCAACCTTGACCTTTTAGCATACTTGTAAATTTGAAGTTTGGTTTGTTTTAGGCATGGAGACTTTATGAAGAAGGCAAGTCCATTGAAGTCATGTGTGCATCTTTACGCAACTCATGCGTTGTGTCGGAGGTACTACGAGCAATACATGTTGGGTTATTGTGTGTGCAAAATCATGCAAAAGATAGACCAACTATGTTGTCAGTGGTTTTGATGTTAGTTAGCGAGAGTGTGTTGCCTCCACCTAAACAACCTGCTTTTTTCACTGGAGAAATTGTTCGCGAACATGATTCTGTTTCATCGCAAGATGAATACATGATAACACTATTGTATGCTAGATAGAAAGCATGTGTTTATGCTCGATGTATTAATACCTCTTGTGAGTTCTTCAATCTCAGTTTGCCGTTTCAGTATCCATCTACAATTTTGTTCCTCGAAAAAAAAATTAGAAGTTTAGAATTGCGTACTCGGAAGCCCACGGCCATTGCTTTTTTTTTCTTCACCTTTTTGGAAAATGGCCTTTTGTAGTATGTGCTTGAGCCTTCTAGATGATAACCTTCATGAGACATGAGCATACTAGTAAATAATTGGAATGTAAGTGAAGGCTTGAATATGCCTTTATGTTAAATTTGTTGTTGAGATTGTTTATTAGGCATAACAAGCAAACAACAATTTAGTTTACTCCATACAATAAACTTAATATATACATGGTTTAATCCATTGTATTTGCAACTTAATCCATTATCCTAATGTACGCCTAAGGGTGGAAATTCATTATTATACCGTTCTTACGGTAACTCTACTTTCAATCGAACCTCAAACCTGTGTGTATATATATGTGTATTGTATGATATATAAAGTATTTAAATAAAAGTCTTCGAAACAATTTAAACCACTTCTAAACTTTTTTTTGATAGAATATTAATCGATATAAAAATATTTAATTGATTATTATTAGAGTAAATTACGGATTTGGTCCCTGTGGTTTGGGGGTTTTATGGATTTGGTCCATAAACTTCGGTAATTACGAATTTGGTTCTTGTGGTTTGCAAATTTTTTTGGACTTGGTCCCTGGTAGTGCAAATAGGCAGGGACCAAATCAATAGAATTTGCAAACCATAAAGACCAAATCCAAAAGAATTTGCAAGCCACAAGGGCCAAATCCAATAGAATTTGCAAACTACAGGAATCAAATCCGTAATTATTAAAGTTTAGGGACCAAATCCATAAAAACCCCAAACCACATAGACCAAATCCGTAATTTACACTTATTATTAAATAAAGGGTCACGCGGACCTGTTCAGAGTGTCTTCTTTTTTTTAATTGTTCGAGCCCACTTATTAATTTAAAAAATGTCACGTTTGTAATGCACCAAATCTAAAAGATAGTAACATCTATTAGTCAACTGAACTTTACATTTTATATAGACAATTTAACAAGACTACAAGCCTCTCAATGATGTTTGGAAGGATATTCTACAATCACATATAAATATGGGCTCCGTTCTTTACACGGTTTTATTAAAAGAGTGAATTGCAATTTTGGTCTCTGTGGTTTCACGAAACCAGCACCTTTGGTCCCTACAAAATTTTTATTGCAGAAAAACCATTGTGGCATGCAACTTTGCTTGGTTTTGGTCCCTCATGACTAACATCACTACCGCCACCACTTTACCCACCACCACCCACCCATTTTACCCGTCACCTCCACCACCGCCACCTTTACCCGTCTCCATCGACCATTGATGTTGTCTTCTCCGGCAAGACCCCGCCCCCACCACCGTTGTCGCCACCACTATTTAAGAAACTCAGATACGGAAACCAATGGCAAATCGAAGCAGATCTGATACGGGATGTGGGCGAGATCTGAAATCTTTGAAATCAAAGCAGGTGGTCGGCGTTTGGATGGCGTACGCGGCATGGTGGTCGCCGGCTGGAGATGACGGGGCTCGGCGTGGGCGGCGTGGCCGCCTGCTAGAGATGGCGACGGTGGTTGGTGTTTGGACGGCGGCGGTTTGTAATGGGTGAGTAAAGAGAAGAAGAAGAATAAGAGGGGGGGGGGGAATCTGGAAACAGGGTTTGGGTAAATCTGCAATTGAATTTGGGTGGAGGGATGAATTAGAGTGAATTACAAGTTTGGTCCTTGTAGTTTGTTTTTTGGTAAAAAGACTGATATGCCCTCATGTGCAAGGCACATGGGAGGAACTTAACAAACATAGCTAACGGTGTTAGTCATGAGGGACCAAAACCAAGCAAAATTGCATACCACAATGGTTTTTCTGCAATAAAATTTTTGTAGAGACCAAAGGTGCTGGTTTCGTTAAACCACATGGACCAAAATTGCAATTCACTCTTATTAAAATGATACTTTGATTTTCTCATGGCAAACTGCAATCACATAGGATCTAAAAATGAATTCATGCAATGTAGTGTTGTACATCTTAATTTTATTGTTTCATTTTACTTTTTTGTCTTTATTGATTATATAATATGGTTTCATGTGCTCTGAGAAGATAATAATATTTTGAGTAAATTACGGTTTTGGTCCCTATAGTTTGGTAGTTTTTATGGATTTGGTCCCTATACTACAGTAATTATGGATTTGGTCCCTGTGGTTTGCAATTTCTTTTGGATTCGGTCCCTAGTTCAAATGGTGGTTAAGCCTATTTGTTAAACTCAAGGGCATAAGGGTCATTTTCCATTTTTCTTTATTTTAATATTATTTTAGTTATAAAGTTTTGTCTTTTAGTTATTTGTCTTTTTAAACTTTTTAACAACCAATTAATTAATGACACATGCCGTTATATTAAGAAAGCCCAAGAAAATGTACAATCATCTTACTCTTCCATCCACCCATTTTTTATGGTAGCCATTAACGCAGGTTCAACTAAAATGGTGACATGGTGGTGGTGATTTTTTTGGTTTTAAACTTTTAATGACAAACAGATCTAGCCGGCGTAACTTCTGACGTGAACCCAATCTCCGAAGCATGAACCTAGAACTTTCCGGCAATATTTTTCGGGCAAGAATCCCCTCAACCCATACACACGTAAAGTACACACACTGCATATATATACACACACACACATTGCAACACACTGCAACACGCACTGCATATATATATATATAGAGTCACCTTCTTTTGTGAATCGGTTAATTTGTGTTAACTGTGTTAACCCATCATAACCACTCATCATATAAATCTACGGTCCAGATAGTTCCTATTATATAGGAATTTTGAATAATTCTTTTTTTTTAAATCCATTTAACATACATGCACAATGGCATTTTGGGAAAACACAGGTAAATAAAATACGTTCAAATTTTAACAAACGACTCAGACTCCAGCCAACACATGTGCACTCCGGCCAACACAAGAGCACTCCGGTGCAACACCAGTGCTCTCCGACTCAACACAAGTGCACTTCATTGCAACACAAGTGCACTTCATTGCAACACTTGTGCACTCCGACTCAACACCGGCGCAACACCGGTGCAACACCGTGCACTCCGGCGCAACACCGGTGCACTCCGGCGCAACACCGGTGCACTCCGGCGCAACACCGGTGCACTCCGGCACAACACCGGTGCATACGGCAGAGGAGGAAGTCAGATGAGGAAGTCGGCAGCGATGATACGGCGAAGGATCAAGGGGGCAGCGGTGCACTCAGTGGAGGAGCAAGGCGGCGGCGCACACGGCGGAGGAGCAAGGCAGCGGTGCACACGACGGAGGAGCAACGCATTGGCGGTGCAAAACGTGGAGGAGGAAAATGGTTGCAGAGGAAGTTGACGGCGGCGACGAGGGGAGGGTGGAGAAGGAAGACAATGACGACGATGGAGGCAGTGAAGGAGTAGAAACATGGTGGAGAAGAAAACTTGCTTGAGATGGAGAGGCCATGAATCCGACTAAATCTCCGGCGAATTCAAAAGATTAACTGCCAATATAGGATGAAGAAGTAAACAAAAAACGTTTCTATCAATTCCTAAAATAAAGGAAATCAAATCATTAATTGATATCTATTAAAAAAAGACAAATTTACCCTTACTCACCTTATATAAAACCAAACAAAATGGTGGCTTGTGATTGGTTGAGAGTTGGTTCACAAGGTTCACACAAAATACATGGTTCACAAAAGAAGGAATCTATATATATATATATATATATATATTCAAATGTGAACCACTTTTTGGTTGTGAACTTAAGGACAACCGAGAGCGTAACATGTGGCGGATGACTAGGCGCCACGTCAGGTCCACAGCTGGTGACTAGGCGCGATTCATGGGAAGGCATTGAATTAAAGGGGGACCACACTCAAAGTCGCCACGTGTCACGCTCTCGGTTGTCCTCACGTTCACAACCAAAAAGTGGTTCACATTTGAACTTTCCTCTATATATATATCTGTGTAAAATGTCACCGGTGACAGTGAGAGAGAACTTCCGGCCATCCCCACTCTTCGAATTCCGGCGTCTTCTACCCCTAAGTCACTCACCTCCGGCACCAACCTTACTCACTGCAAACCGCATGCACACACCCACATTGCAAAACACACACACACACACATATTTCGACGGGACTGTTTTTTTCGGCAACGGTACCGGCCTGAGCCACCATCTCCGGCACCGTACTTATACCCTGAACACAAACACCCACACACCCACTAACACATACTGCAACACATCCACACTCCGGCGAAAACTTTTTCTGGCGACATACTTCAACACCCACACAACCCACAACACACACAGACACTCACACACGCACACTCTGTCTCCGGAGAGATCTTTTTTCCGGCAACACAATGCAACACACGCACACCCACCCATATCGAAGCTCTTTGCATCTCACTGGTGACACACACAATTTTTTTCATTTTATAATCTCACCGGCGATGAACACACTCCACAGAGACATGCGACCGCCACTATTGTGGTGGGGAAGATGAACAATTTCTGTATTCAAATATAATATAGGTGTGTGTATACATAATATTAAAATTAAATAATAGTTTAATAGGTAAGGAAAAAGCCAAAACATAAAAGGACAAAAAAAAGTAATAAAAATTAGAATAAATTACACTCCTGGTCCCTGTGGTTTTGCGAAATTTTGGATTAAGTCCTAATTTGCGTTTATTACACTGGGCATCCCTGTGGTATGTAGATGTGCACGCTCCGGGTCCCTCTCTCTAACGGAATCAAAAAGATTCCGTTAACCTTGTTAAGCAAGAGGGTATTTTAGTCTTTTTGCTTCTTTTTGTCTTTTTCGCATGGACTTGGAATGTAATTTACTCCATATACATTTAATATTACACACACACACATATATATATATATCTTCACTTTTATTTATTTTAACAACTTATATTTGTTTTTTTTCTTATTAAAAAAATATATTTATTTTATTTTATTTTATTAACAATTTATTCTTATTACTTTTTTAATTATTTTGATTTTGTCATTCCTAAAATCTTATAATATATTATATATATATACTTTAAATATTATTGATATTCATATATATATATATATATAAGTGTATAATTTTCTTAATTTTTATATAAATTTAACACTGTTTATTTACCTTTTTTAGTAAAAATAAAATTTTATTTTATTAACAAATTATTATTTTTTTTATTATTTTTCCTTTTATTTTTTCTAACATTTTATAATATACAGTTTATATATATAATTATTTTAATATTATTATATACATGAATATACATATATATATATAATATAAAGTTTGTCCAATTTGTAGCTTCAAAATACGGCGATCTGAAAGAGCTTTTCTAATGACCTTTTACATAAAAAAATGAACCAAAGATATATAGTTGGATTTTGAGAATGCTTACTAGAACTCAAAACAAAATAAAATTGAAAATAGTTGTTATCTTTATATTATAATTACTATGCTTTGAATTTTGAAACTCCATCGTCGGCATCCCTTACTGTTGACCATCCTCCGGTAACTATCTACAACCACTCTCGCTCTGTCGTACACAAATATTTGATAAGAGTTAATTATTTTTTCAACCTCAAATCTGTGTTTTTATTGTTGGAGGTCTAACTCAAAATTTAAAGCCATAGTAATTATAATATAGAATAAAAACACAGATTTGAATATATTTTTTTAGTAAAATAAAATAAAATAAATATATTTTTTTTAATAAGAAGAAAAATAAATATAAGTTGTTAAAATAAATAAAAATGAATATATGTGTAATTTTAAATGTGTGGGTGTGTGTAATATTAAATGTATATGGAGTAAATTACATTCCAGGTCCCTAGGAAAAGACAAAAAAGAAGCCAAAAGACTAAAATACCCTCTTGCTTAACAAGGTTAACGGAATCTTTTTGATTTCGTTAGAGAGAGGGACCCGGAGCGTGCACTTCTACATACCACAGGGACGCTCAGTGTAATAAACGCAAATTAGGGACCTAATCCAAAATTTCGCAAAACCACAGGGACTGCAAGTGTAATTTACTATAAAAATTAATTCTAAAAAGCTTAAAAGGGTAAAAAGACAGAATTTCCCTTGAAGTTAAAAGAGGAAGTGGATGACTGTTTTAACTAGGGACCAAATCCAAAAGAAATAGCAAACTACACGGACCAAATCCATATAAACTATCAAACCACAGGGACCAAATCCGTAATTTACTCTAATATTTTCTTTTATAGATTCATTTAATAGCTAAATACATACGTACTTATTAATTTTCTCATCACACACATCGACATCATAATTAAAAAAAATTGAACGGCAGATAACTTACACACACGTTCCGAGGGTAACCGGATTCAAATGGGCACCGACTAATCCCTCACGCCCATGACCGGCCCTATTAAACCTAATTTAAATATTACATCTTTAATACATGATTCGACCTAATTCTGACACAAAAAGAGTTGTATGGGTTGCTAACAAAGAGACACCAATCAACGATGCAAATTGTTGGAAATCACTAAGCTTCTTAAACCCGGTAAGCCTTTGGTTCCTGCCCTGCTCAATAAGAATGTAAAAATCATTTCATGACTCTTGGTCATTTCCTTGTCTCTTACCGTATAAGTTTTTCGGTCTTTGCCATGTTCAATCAAGAAGGTATATGATATCGGCATGCACTTACCGATAAGTGTTTAATAAACAGACTTTTAATCCCTACCATCATTCTTATCAAGTAAAATTCTTAGAGGGAGGTTCATGCGAGAAGGTAAACATTTTGCGAGAAGGCGAGAAGTGTTTAATCATATATGATTATACACATGTGACATTGACAATACAAACATAGACGTTTAATCATATATGATTAAACACATCTAAATGGCGTGTAATCATATATAATATTACGACTTCTCATCTTCTTGCAAAATGTTTACGTTTTCGCATGAACCTCCCTCAAAATTCTTAATCCTTATCGTGTATCCAAATACTAAGCAAAAAGCTATTATTGTAAAAGTTAGAACGTTCGAGGAGCACTTATGTAATTTTGTAGAAACTAAGTCAAAACAACAAACCAACACTGTTTTTCCTCATTTCCCTTTTCTTCTCTTTCTTCCTCCACAGCCATTGATGAACTGCTCCCTTGCCTCTATTCTCCATCTTCATTCTGAATCTGGTAATCATATTTTTAATTCAATGTTAATGCTTTCCTTTTTGATTAATATGAAATCATACATCCATTTCTTCCTTTGCTATTTCATTTATGTCAATTAATGTTCTTCACTTATAGCCTCTGTTTGAATTCGATTTATAGGCATTCATTTATGTTCCTTTTTTGTGAATTAATGTTCTTCACTTGATACACACCTCATGAATGCCCCAATTAGCTTAGTTTATGCCATTTTGATACAACTTAAGTAGTTTATGTCATCAATTAGTTTTTTATTTTATTTAGAGTGAAGTTCATTTTTGGTCCCTGAGCTATATAAACTCTAACATTTTTCGTCCCTGAACTAATGAAAGGTGCATATCATCCCTGAACCATGCATTTTCGTTTTGGTTTTGGTCCCTCTCACTAACGCCCATTAAGTTTTTCTGTTAAGTCCAAATAAATGAGGGTAATATGGTCATTTTATATCTTTATTTTCTTGTTTTTCACAAAACCAATCAAAATATAAGGACCAGTTTTGTAATTATGCTACATACACTGAACCCGACGGCCACCACCACTTTCGGTGAACCCGACGGTTCTTCTTCAACTCACTGAACCACCACCACTAAACCACCACCATTTTTCCGGCGGTTCTTCTTCAACCTACCCCATTGAACCACCACCATTTTCCGGTGATTCTTTTCAACCCACCACCACCGTAACCACCAACTTCAATAGTCTCTTTCGTTGATCTGCACCAAATTTTCGGCGATTGCTGCTCAGCCCACTACCACCATTTTTCCCGGCCGTTGTTCCTCAACCCACCAACACCATTCTTCCCGATCGTTTCCCCTTAACCCACCAACACCACTCTTTTTGCTTGTTGTTACGATGAACTCCACCCCGGGTTGGTCGTGAAGTAGCTGCTGGTGGTGGGGTGATGCAGACCAGAAAGAAGGCCGAACCCCGCTGATGCCCGCTCGCGCCGCGAAGACCCTATCTCGTGCCGCGAGCCACCTCTCGACGACGTGAATCGAGACGCTGAAGACCTTCGCGCCGCGAAGCTTCTCTTCGCGCCGCGAGAAGCCCCAGCACCACCTATCCGATTTTCCTGCTTTATTTAATTATCTAGTTTCCTTTTTCTATTTTCTTAGCTTTCAAGTTATGATTAATTTAGGTAACTTTAATTTCCTTTTCCTAAACGTTTCCTAGTTTCGTTATATTTCCTAGCCTATTTAAGAACCATGTTGCTAGTTAATTTTTCATCAATTCAATTCAGTTTAATTTGAAGCTTTTGCTTGTTTATCAATTACGAATTTGTTTCGTTTCTTGACGTTTCACGCTTGTGAACGTTGTTTACTTTCCGGGTTGACGCTAGTCGATCCGTTCCACGTTTCTCACTGCGTCAGTTGGTATCAGAGCACAGTTTCCTGTCTCTTTTCCGGCTTCGTAATGGGAGATCAACCAACACTCAACCAAGCCGACATCGAGGAAATCACCGTGGCCTTTTCCACGACCCTCGATGCCGCCCTCGCTAAATCCAACAACAACCTCGCCGGGCAAATCGCCGCTGCGATGACCGCCAACACCACCGCACTCACCAACAACCTTGCCCGTCTCCTTACTGGGCGTCCTCAAAGAGACAGGAACGTCAATCCAGCACCCCGTCACCGACCAAACGTTGTTGTTCATTCCAGTTCTGGCTCCGAATCCGAGAACGACGAGGAATCCAATCCACCCCGCAACGATCCCGACTATCGGATGAAGGCCGATATACCGTACTTCTACGGCAATATGGGCGTGGAAGAATTTCTCGATTGGAAGATCGAAGTTGATCGCTTCTTTGATATAATGGAGATTCCGGAACATAAGCAGATAAAGATGGTCGCTTTTCGTCTCAAAAGCACCGCCGCCGTATGGTGGGACAAGCTAACGGTTCAGCGACAAAGGCAACGAAAAGGCCCCGTCAGATCTTGGCGACGGATGAAGCAACTAATGATGGAAAGGTTCTTACCGGATGATTATGAGCAAATTCTTTACAAGATGTACTTGGGGTGCTCGCAGGGTTCCAGATCTGTTTCCGACTACACCACAGAATTTATTCGTTTATCTGATCGGAACGAGATAGGAGAATCTGAAGGTCAACAAGTTGCCCGTTATATCAACGGATTGAGGATCTCTCTTCAAGAAAAGATCGGGCTTCAAACTGCATGGACCGTCACGGAAGCATCTAGTCTAGCAATGAAAGCCGAGTTAATGGAGAAGTCCTCCCGTGGTTCAAACTCATATCGAAATTCCCGAGAAGTCGGCGAAACCTCGGCTGTTGTGAAAGATTCCGCTAGTCCTCACGACATCAACTCTCCTCTAAAAATCCCAACCGGCAACCCAAATGGTGGATCGCAATCAAAGCCAACTCCTCAAAAGAATCCTAATCCGTACGCTAAGCCGACGGGAACCAAGTGTTATCGGTGCGGACTTCCGGGTCACAAATCCAACGAATGCCCTAACCGGAAAACCGTGGGGTTAGTTGAAGACGGAGAGAGCGAAGATAACGACTATGAAGGTGCCGAGTTTGCCGAAGAAGATCTTTCGGAAAAGATCAACATCGTTGTTCAACGGGTTTTATTAGCACCGAACGAACATGGTCAGCGCAACAATCTCTTCCGATCTCATTGTTCGGTCAACAACAAGGTATGTGATTTAATTGTGGACAATGGTAGTTGCGAAAATCTAGTGTCGCAAAAACTAGTGGATTATTTGAAGTTACCAACGGAACCGCTTGACACGCCATATTCTCTTGGTTGGGTGAAACAAGGTCCACAACTTAAAGTATCGCGTACGTGCAAAGTACCTATTTCTATCGGGAAACACTACAAAGAAGATGTACTTTGTGATGTGCTTGATATGAACACTTGTCATGTCCTTCTCGGTCGTCCCTGGCAATACGATAATGATGTTACATATAAAGGCAGGGACAATGTAATGATATTCCATTGGGGTGAACACAAGATTGCGATGACACCAGTTTCACGCTTCGAAAAGAATACCAAGAAGAAAAAAGATAGTTGTTTGATCGTTGGTATGAACTCGGGGTCGAGTTCTTTTGAAGTGGAGGAGACTGATGCAGACCAGAAAGAAGGCCGAACCCCGCTGATGCCCGCTCGCGCCGCGAAGACCCTATCTCGTGCCGCGAGCCACCTCTCGACGACGTGAATCGAGACGCTGAAGACCTTCGCGCCGCGAAGCTTCTCTTCGCGCCGCGAGAAGCCCCAGCACCACCTATCCGATTTTCCTGCTTTATTTAATTATCTAGTTTCCTTTTTCTATTTTCTTAGCTTTCAAGTTATGATTAATTTAGGTAACTTTAATTTCCTTTTCCTAAACGTTTCCTAGTTTCGTTATATTTCCTAGCCTATTTAAGAACCATGTTGCTAGTTAATTTTTCATCAATTCAATTCAGTTTAATTTGAAGCTTTTGCTTGTTTATCAATTACGAATTTGTTTCGTTTCTTGACGTTTCACGCTTGTGAACGTTGTTTACTTTCCGGGTTGACGCTAGTCGATCCGTTCCACGTTTCTCACTGCGTCATGGGGGACTGGCCGACTGGGTGGTCGTGTAGTACCGTCGGTGATGACCACACTAATGATGGGTTTTCCATCGATCTAAATGTTGAAGATGGGGTCTGAATCCAAGTATAGTGGTCAAATACCCCCAAATTTCATATTGAGATTGTCCTTGAGATACCATTAGTGAAGAAGATGAAAGCCTGATGAAACCATTTAGAAGAGATGAAATTGATGAAGTGGAGAGGATGAAGTGAAGAAGATGAAAGTCCAACAACCCCTTCCGGCGACCTCCAAAACAGGTCCTTGTAGTTTGATGAATTTTATAGGGGAGAGCTGGGTATACATGAGGAGATCAGATGGGATGACGATGGAGGTGGAGGGGGTTGATGGTGGCGCGTGAGGTGGATGATGGTGGCGTGTATGGTCTAGAGCTACCGGAGGATGTGGTCGGGAACTGGTGGGTAAGGCTGGAGGCGTGTGGGGTGTGTGTGTCTGGTGTGTATTATATATATATATATATAGGGGCGGGTTCAATTGCAAACCACTTTTTCGTTGTGAACGTGAGGACAGCCCAGAGCGCGACACGTGGCAATTGAATCGGCGGGTCAAGATTTATTCAGTCTGAATAAAGCGTTATTCAGACTGAATAAAGCGTTATTCAGACTGAATAAGCCTTGACCCGCGGATGACCCGCGGCTGACCCGCCCGCGTCCAATTGCATCAGAGTGCATGTAGTGTTATTCAGTCTGAATAACTAAGCCAAAAAATTTTCAAATTGCCACGTGGCGCGCTCTCATTGGTCCTCACGTTCACAATGAAAAGGTGGTTTGCAATTGAACTTTCACCTATATATATATATATATATGTTGTATATATTTACAAAACAAGTCCCTGTAGTTTAATTGGTTTAGTAGAAACAAGAAAATAAAGATAAACGGTAAAATGACCATATTACCCTCATTTATTTGGACTTAACAGAAAAAATTAACGGGCGTTAGTGAGAGGGACCAAAACCAAAACGAAAATGCATAGTTCAGGGATGATATGCACCTTTCGTTAGTTCAGGGACGAAAAATGTTAGAGTTTACATAGTTCAGGGACCAAAAATGAACTTCACTCTTTTATTTATTTATTCTGTTTGAGTTTAGAGCTTTGTATTCAAGCCTTTTTTCTAAGTTGAAGCTTAATTTGTTGTTTTCTGTAAAATAGATTGACTTCTTTAATTAATAAACTATTTGAGTTTGTTTTGCACTCATGCTTCATGCTTGTAATTTTTAATGTTCGATTGGTACAATGGTCATTTTCATTCTTATATATAGTTCTTTAGCTTCTAATACAAAACTACAAGCAACAATTAACAATTGAAGTTTTAGCAACTACAACATTCCTTTTCTTTATCAAAAGAACAAACTACAAAACTGATACAATAACATGTATCAATAATAATTATATCACTTCCTCTTGGTTTCAATCACTGAAACTAACATCATCAGTAACATGAATAATCAATTCGTGACACAAAAACTGGGGAAAAACAAAACAATTTGAATATTTGACATTAAAATAATGATTATTTTAAGATTTAAATCGTCATAAATCATTTATGTTTATAAACATGACAATCGTTGTTTATATGATTGATAAATCTTACTGATCACAGTTCACAGACACAGTCAAAGTCTTATACCAATATAGTAGCATTTATAATTGTCACCTTTGGATGGGAAATTTTCAGCAAGTTCAATGTGTAATTGTGTATATATAGACTAAGGGGCCGTTTACTTGAACTTACCCGATAAGTACTTACCGGGTCAATTTACCTTACGGGAAGAACATGAACTTGACTACAATCTTACCCGGTAAGAACGATAGCATGGACCGAAAGTCTTACCCGGGTAAGTGAGATCCACAACTCTTACACGGTAAGAGCTTACCGGGTAAATTGTTGCATGCGATACCGTTTTAAGAGACTAAAATGTTGTACCATATGGTAGTTGATAGTGTTCAATTTTACCGGTAAGCACTTACCGGGTAAGTGTTCAAGTAAACGGCCCCTAACATCCATTCATTAGATGTTAAATTTATCCGAGTCTCTCACCCTTAGTTCTAAAGAACACAACAATGACGCCTTATGTTTATCCCTTTCTTGTGTTATTCTCCAGTACCATATTTTGTATCCTCTTAAGGTGTGCTGCAGTAGATACAATATCTACAAATCATGCAATCAAAGATGGTGACACCATTGTTTCAGATGGTCAGATGTTTGAACTCGGCTTTTTTAGCCCTGGAAAGTCCAAGAATCGGTACGTGGGGATATGGTACAAGAAGATATCAAAGCGTACCGTTGTATGGGTTGCTAACAGAGAGAAACCAATCGACGACACAACCGGCGTTTTTGAAGTCAGTAAAGAAGGAGCCCTACAGATTCTCGGTGGTGGTAATGCTTTGATCTGGTCATCCAATACGACAGTATCTGTCAGCAGTCGTAATCTGGCGGCACAACTTCTGGACGACGGAAATCTTGTTCTGTGGGATGAACATAGCACCATAGAAAATCCGATCTGGCAAAGTTTTGATTATCCTACGGACACATTGCTACGAGGAATGAAACTCGGGATGGATTTAGTAACAGAAAAAGAGCGGCATTTGACATCTTGGAAGAGTCTTGATGATCCTTCTATACGGATTCATAAAAGCTTAGTAGACATACATGGATATCCACAGGTATTTCAGATGCAAGGTGGAGCTCTACACTCGAGGCTTGGACAATGGAACGGTGTCGGGTTTCGTGGCTTTCCCGTTGAAGCCCGAATCCAATTTACTCTTCAGAGTTTGTCGTCAACGAGAAGGAAATATATTATGGATACAAACTGATTAGTTCAGTTGTTCAGAGGGTATTTGTCTCATGGGATGGCGCCCCACTGCGGTTGAGTTGGGTCGAGCGAACCCAAGAATGGGTCGTATATGGAACTGTAATATTTGATAGATGTGGCCGTTATGGAATTTGTGGTCCTTACGGAACATGTAGCATCGATATGTATCCTCCTTGTATTTGTATGGAAGGATTTGAACCAAGACTCCCAAAAGAATGGGATGCAGCAGATTGGTCGGGAGGGTGTCAACGTAAACAGCCTCTCCGCTGTGGGAGTGGAGATGGCTTCAGGAAACTTTCAGGATTAAATTTCCCAGATTCACGAAATTCATGGTACAATGTGAGCATGACCCTTGACGAATGTGAGATGGCCTGCAGAAAGAACTGCTCTTGTACAGCTTACGCACAGTTAGACATCAGAAATGGTGGAAGCGGATGTTTGCTATGGTTTCATGAGCTGATGGACATGAGAGAGTATGATGAAAGGCAAGATCTTTACGTAAGAATGGCCACCTCTGAGTTAGCAGGTACACACATTTTTATTTACAACTGTCAAAGGTCTATACTAGTACTGGCCTAAATTACAGTATCTTATGAGTTATAGCTAACCTTTTTGGATGCTAAAACTTATAGAGGATAAGTAGGATGAATATTTGTATGGTCTTTTATAAGGAATAGGTTATGAACCCAATAATTAATAGCCGAGATGGAAATAAATTGAATTCAAATCGTCAGAAAAACATAGGTTGCAAGGAATCAACTAAATTCTTCCCTAAGAGAGACCCCTCCGATAATTGCTATTCGAGACGCTAGGATCTTCCCCTAAAAGACGCTCCTCCTATTTAAAGGCTAACCCTATGTTTGACTTGTTAATTGTAAGCATATTTCATGTGTAGAAAATCCCAGCTTCAACGAGAAGAAAGTACTCTCCATGGTGCTGGCAATCTCATCTGCTGCACTGCTTCTGTTGGCAGTAGCATGTGTTTGGAAAAAAACAAAAAAAGGACGAGGTAAGTCATTTTTTTACTTCCTGAAAAATGAAACAATAACCAGCTTCATTACAATTTACACTTTGTATGTGTTTCATTATTTGGATCATGAAGAGTATTTGAAGAGTACTTTTGATAAAAAGAATACTATTGTTCCAATAGATGATGTTGATTCATTGCCTTATTTTAGCCTACATGAAATAGTCAAGGCTACGGATAATTTCAGCATCTACAATAAGATTGGAGAAGGTGGCTTTGGTCCTGTTTATAAGGTAACTTATTGATAACTGAATAAAAAGCAAAGATGGACGAGAAGTTTAAAATAAAGTATACGGATGAGTTAGTATTGTAAACTTTAACCTTAATCTATTAGGGTGTGTTGGAAGATGGACGAGAAGTAGCTGTGAAGCGGCTCTCAGAAACATCCCAACAAGGACTTGATGAGTTCAAGAACGAAGTCATTTGCATTGCGAAACTTCAGCATCGGAATCTTGTGAAGCTTCTTGGATACTGCATTCATGGAAATGAAATGATTTTGATTTATGAATATATGGCTAACAAAAGTCTGGACTCATTTTTATTTGGTTTGACTCTCTTTAATGCCTTTACTTCTACACTTTTGGTAGTAATGCTGTTTGGCATATATATACGGATTAAATTGTTCATATTTGTGGGCAGATGAAACCCGAAGTTCAATACTTGATTGGCCTCGGCGCTTTCACATTATCAATGGTATGGCTCGAGGTATTCTTTATCTACATCAAGATTCTTGTCTTCGAATCATTCATAGAGATCTCAAGGCAGGTAATATTTTGCTGGACGCTGATATGAATCCAAAAATATCCGACTTTGGCCTTGCTCGAAAGTTTGTAGGGCAGGATGCCATGGCGAAGACGAAGAAAGTGGTTGGAACATAGTAAGAGTTCTTAAAACATGGCTCTCTCAATTATTGTTCACACTTTTTTCCCAAGAAAAGGGGAAAATATATATTAACTAGAAACTCAGAAGTAGTAATCTGCAAGTTTATTTCATTAAAATTTGCTGCAGTGGTTACATTTTTCCTGAGTATGCGGTACACGGGCATTTCTCTGTAAAGTCGGATGTATTTAGCTTTGGTGTTCTTGTGTTGGAGATAGTGAGTGGGAAGAAAAACAGAGGATTCTGTCATGATGGTCACAGTGACAACCTTCTCGGACATGTAAGTTATTCTAGTCGACTAAACCCACTATTTCCAAACGAAATTAATGTGCATTCTTTCAACTTCAACCTTTTAGCATACTTGTAAACTTGAAGTTTGATTTGTTTTAGGCATGGAGACTTTATGAAGAAGGCAAGTCTATTGAAATCATGTGTTCATCTTTACGCAACTCATGCGTTGTGTCGGAAGTACTACGAGCAATACATGTTGGGTTATTGTGTGTGCAAAATCATGCAAACGATAGGCCAACTATGTTGTCAGTGGTTTTGATGTTAGTTAGCGAGAGTGCGTTGCCTCCACCTAAACAACCTGCTTTTTTCACTGGAGAAACTGTTCGCAAACCTGATTCTGTTTCATCACAAGATGAATACATGTTAACACTATTGTATGCTAGATAGAAAGCATGTGTGTCTGCTTGATGTACGTATACCTCTTGTTGGTTCTTCGAACTTAGTTTGCAGTTTCAATATCCATTTGTGATTTGTACTCGGAAGCAGACTGCCATTGCCTTTTCTTTCTTCTGCTTTTTGGAAAATGGCTTTTGTAGTATTTGCTTGAGCCTTCTAGATGATAACCTTCATGAGACATGAGCATAAACAAAAATAATTGGAATTTAAGCGAAAGCTTGAATATCCGTCTATGTTTAATTTATCGTTGGGATTGTTTATTCGGCATAATAAACAAACAACAATTTAGTTTACTTCATACAATAAACTTAATCTATACATTGTATTTGCAACTCAAGACGATTTGATGAATTAAGTGTGTTTCTTTAAGTGTACTGCGTCTCTTATGTTTGCTAATTATAGTGATACATTCTATCTCACCACTGTTCCTAAGCTACAGTGGTGAGAAGTTGTAATATATAAATTTTTTATTTTTCTATTATATAAGTTACCATTTAGACCCTTGAAGTTATAAAGTTATTTGTTTTATACATTTTAGGCTTTTATATTTCATTTTAAATCTTTATTATGTTAACACTTATAATCGTATATTTACTAAAATATATTAAAAAAATATGATTTAATTTTAACAAGTTACACCATTATAATCGTCTATTCGATACTTTCGAAATGAGCCCAATATTGAATATACTTTTGGATTTAATTATTATTTTATATATCATATATACTACGTAAAATGTGTTTTATGTTATGTTATATGCTATAAGAAAGAAGTCAAATGATATAATACAAATATGTTTCGTAATAGAAAAGGTGTATTTTTTTGGTGTAGGCTTCTCGAAGTTCAAAAATAATCATTCTTATTTTAATCGTTATAAGTAACCAAAGATATTCATCACAACAAAAGCTAAATTAACCTCATTTCAATTTTATATTTTTTCTGATGGGATTTTTTTTTTGGTTAATAATGAATCGTCACTTGAACCATTTTTATAACCTCCACTCTCCCCGCAACGCGGGAGCAAAAAACCTAGTATACATAAAATGGCATAACTTCACACGTAAAATGGCAGCCCCTACCAAGGCATTTGGTGTCTTTTGGTGCCTCCCTTTTCAAAATATCTAATCAAAAGCGCAATCGAACAATGGGACCGGTTTTACATATTTGGTTTCTTTCGACCCTTTTTTTTGGAAAGGCTCATTTATGCTTTGTCTAGACTACATCCTTGGCAATTTTGAAATTAAGAAAGGGCATCTAAGACTAAGTCTGACCACAGAATGCTAACGTCTGGACTCGAAACTAAGTTGATGGGATATTCTTTCGACTTAAATGTTGACTTACTACATTTTGCTTGTACCAACATTTCCCGGTGATTATTAAACCTAGACCAACGAAAGGGACAACGGTCAAACTTATTTAATACCCTTTTCATTGATCTTTGTTTAGGATCATACTTTTTTCTTCCAAAGTTCCAATTATGCTCCTTATATTTTTCAACCACTCTTCGACATTTTCTTGTAGTTCATTTTAAGTCATTATCAAATTTATCAACTATTTTCAAATAGTTTATCAGTTAGCAACTAATTTATTTGGCAACAACTAGTATATAACAAATTGCAATTTGCAAGATACATATATAACAAATTGCAATTTGCAAGTGTTGTTGTAAACAATAAGTGTCACAATAAATATATCAAAACTTATGCACACGATGTCCTTATAGGTGGAGGTTCTTACGAGAAGAATAGTTATGGTGAGAAGGGTGAGAAGTCATTTGGATCGTTGATTGCTTTAAATGTCAAACCCATCCTATGAATTATGCTTTGATCCGATGCATCATGGTGCATTTTATCCTAATGTACATCTAAGGGTGAAAATTCATTCTTACCATTCTTACAATAACTCTACCTTCAATCGAACCTCAAACCTGTGTATATATGTGTGTATGTGTATTGTATGATATATTAAATAAAAGTCTTCGAAACAATTTAAATCACTTCTAAACTTTTTTTTTTGATAGAATATTAATCGATATAAAAAGATTTAATTCATTATTATTAAATAAATGATCATACTGACTTGTTCAAAATGTCGTCTTCTGAGGGTGTTTGCCATTCCATTATAAAACTCCTTTTTAACTTATTGACTTCTTCAAGAAGTCGATAAGTTAAAATCATGTTTGGCAATCTAAAAGTCCTTTTTGAAACTCCATTTTGACAAGGAAGCAAACGGGATTCTGGAAAAGTAAGAAAAACCTGACTTATCAACTTTTCAAGCACAATAAGTCAATAAGTTACCCAAACACTTTTTTCCAAACTCCTTTTCAAACCTAAAAGTCAATAAGTTCTTTTACCTAAAAGTCCTTTTTGAACTCAAAAATTTGATGCCCTGTACGGTCGCACGACCTGCACGTGCCTAAGGCCGGGCCCGACTATTCTATTACAACTTAATAACTATCATAATTAACTTGAAAGAGCTCTAATATGTGGTTTAAGTTGATAAAGGTGTAAAAGTTGTTTGAGTCATTGAGTGTGGCAGCATTCCTAGAAATCTGGCTTCTAAAAGTTCTAATGACCACATCTTTGATCTTTCTACAAAATGTTGGTCTTTACTAATTAGAAATTACTAGTAATAAAGGTCCGATTTGTTGGTATAACCCTTTTCTAACACATCACGCCATTAGTGGGATTTGAGATGAAGGAGTCAAACAAGTTCAACCAAATCGTCAAAAACAATTTTGTCATCTAACCGGCCCATACAATTTGCACGGAGTTTAAACTATGAACTATACCCTCATCATGTTTATTATGAACGTGAAGACCACTAATATTGATGATAATAGTTTGTATTTTCAGCAAAATTTATTCATTTTTTAATCGTAATAGGTTACATTTTAAGTTTAAATATATAATTGTATATAGAGGTAAAATTATATGTAAACCAACAAAAGGTTATAAACTATGTAAACCTATGAAATCCTATAAAATTCTATAAAACGTTTCTACTTTCTATATTTCATATTTTCATAATAACTGTTTTCATATATTTCAATTCATATTTCCTATGAATCCATATCGTTCCTTGATTATTTTGATCAACGACTATAATTAGGTTTATAAGTTTATACTTTTTTAGTAGTTCACAAATGAAACCGACTCTTGCATTATATATGTGTGTGTGTGTGTGTATATATATATATATATATACATACATAGAGGGATTTTCTTTTGTGAACTTTTTTTTGTTGTGAACTTGTGAACTTTCTCCAAAACGATGATTTCGTTGATTAAATAAATGAAATTGGTTCATGAAATTGTTTAATATGATGAAATTATATTATATGATTCATTTTTTGATGAAAATGTATCATATTTCGGTATTTTTTACGTAACTTTTTCATTCTTATGAAACTATTTCATATATTTTTATGAAACCTTTTGATTTCACGTAAAACCACCAAAATATGAAACAATTTGAACAAAAAATGTATCATATGATATAATATTATCATATTAAAAAACTTCAAGAACCAATTTCATCATATAATCGTCGTTTTGGAGAAAGTTCACAAGTTCACACCAAAAAAAAGTTCACAAAAGAAAATCCCTCTACATATATATATATATATAGGGGTGGTTTCATTTGCAAACCACTCTTATATTACAAACCCTACAAACCACCCCATTACCATAGATTATATAAATGAACGGCCAAGATTAAATGATGGATAAATATAGTAATTTTAGATTAATTTTAAAATTAAATTAATTAAAAAAAGACCATGAAGGGCACAATGGTAAATTTCTATATTAAGTCAAAATGGGAATGATTTGTTCAAATCCCACATACTACGGATAGCAAGAACAAAATACAGGAGGATGTAAATCCATTTTTTTGAAAAATCGTAGGCTGATTTTATCAATATGTTCACCATGATACTTTTTCCAGGAGGTCAGAGATTTTTCCAAGAGATATAAGTGTTTCATTGTGAAACTAAGAGTTTTTTAGTAGTATGAATAGTGGTTCTGTGTTGCATTGTGAACCTAAGGATGTTTCAGTAGAATGAATAATGGTTGAATAGTTGAATAGTGTTTCAGTGTTTCATCAATAACGTGATTTTGTGATTCACTGTTTAATTGTTGGAGATGAACGAATATGAGATGGGATGAACAGAAATGAAACGAGGATAAATTAGGATGAAACGAAGATGAACAGAAATGAAACGAGGATGAAGTAGGATGAAACGAAGATGAACGGATATGGGACGAAGATGAACACAGATGTACGAGAATGAAACGAGATAACATAGATGAAATCTGAGATGAATCAAATGAAATGAAGATGACGGAGATGAACAGGATGAAACGAAGATCAACGAAAATGACTAGAGACGAAATCGAAGATGATCAACGAGATGAACGGAATCAAATGGAACATAAATGACGGAGATAAATTTATTGTTATCTTGATAACGTCAACAAGGTTGATTTCATTGTGTAATAATCCTTCATCATTTCATTGATTCATCATCTAACCCTGCAAATTCTAGTTAATGCCCATGAACTTCAAAAATCAATTCCAAAACAATTAGTTGTTTTGTTTTCCTTGTTCCTGATGGTCATGGATACGACCGTCAAAGTTTGAAAACACAGGCATTTTTATGAGATTTGTTAGAAAAATAAAATATAATTGATTGATTTAATTTATTTCAACATGGCAACAATTATAAAAAATATCTCTAGTTTCCTAATTTCTATTTAAACTCGCTAGTTTCTTTAAATGAAATGAAGAAGAAACAAGGGAAAAGTCTAAAAAAACCCAACAAACTATTCCATTTTAAATGGTTAAGTCTCTAAACAATTTTTTTGAACAAAAAAACCATTAAACTTTTCCATTTTTAATGATTAAGTCATTAAACTATTCTTTTGAATGAAAAAACCATTAAACTTTTTCGTTTTGAATGATTAAGTCCTCGAACAATTTCTTTTCGATAAATAAACCATTATACTTTCAAAAATAAGTTACTTACCCCCTTTTAATAAAAATAAAAAAATTAAATGCAACCGACTATGAAGGTTTTAAAGGTAAAATATAACTATGTTAGTTTAGGTTAAACAAATATAAGTAGCAAATTTCTAAAAATTCAATGATTTATTTTGTTGAAAAAAATGTTTAGGGACTTAATCATTCAAAATAAAAAAGTTTAATGATTTTTTCATTCAAAAAAATAGTTTAGTGATTTAATCATTCAAAATGAGAAAGTTTAATGGTTTTTTTGTTCAAAAAAATTGTTTAGGGACTTAACCATTCAAAATGGAATAGTTCGTTGGGTTTTTTGGACTTTTCCCAAGAAACAAAGCAAAAAAATATAACTCTTCCAGGAAACATTCTTTAATAAACCATCCAAATCTTTTAAAAAAAATTCATTGAAAATACATCATCAGTAATTTTAAACATAGATAGATCTCCATAAATAAATTGATACTCATTAAACATACCCTCAAAAATGGGAATGGATAACTACCGTAATTAAATCCTTATATATCAAAAGGACAATCTTGCCCTTATTAATAAAAATAACAATTAAAATAAAGAAAATTTATGATTGGTTGGATTTGGTTTGTAAAGTTTGTAATATAAGAGTGGTTTGTAAATGATCAGTCCCCTATATATATATATATAGGGTTGAGTTCCGTTGTTAACCACAAATAGTGTGTTAACACATGTGCACAAGGCAATTTGGGCAATTTGAACAGAGACTAACACATGTGCACACCCACCATCATCACAACTACCACCACCACCATCACCACACCCAACACATGTACACAGCCACCACCATCACCACACCCATCACCAGGTGAACACATGTGCACAGCCACCACCATCACATCTACCACCACCACCACCACCATCACCACCCGGTGAACACATGTGCACACCCACCACCATCACAACTACCACCCACACCACCATCACCACACCCAACACATGTGCACAACCACCATTATCACAACTACCACCACCTCCATCACCACACCCACCACCCGTGAACACGTGTGCACAACCACCACCATCACCACACCCACCCCGGTGAACACATGTGCACATCCACCATCATCACCACCACACCCACCACCACCACACCCACCACCACCACACCCGCCACCACTAGTCCATCACCACCACATCCACCACTATTAGTCTACCACCACCACAACCACCAGCACTACAGCCGCCGCCACCACCACCACAGAGGGAGGGAACACGAATAGCAAAATAGATCATTAATCGAACCTTTTCCAAATCTGGGTAGGGCTTGTCGCCGGAAGGGGGGGATTGCATCAAACGGTCGTCGCCGGAGAGGGGGATTGCATCAGATGGTCGTCGCCGGAGGCGGGATTGCATCAGACGGTCCGATGTGCATCAGACGGTCGTCGCCCGAGGGGGGAATGCATCAAGCGGTCCGATCTGCATCAGACGGTCGTCGCCGGAGGAGGGATTGCATCAGGCAGTCCGATCTGCATCAGACGATCGTTGCCGGAGGGGGGATTGCATCAGACGGTCCGATCTAGACGGTGGTGGTGGAAGGCGGCAGTTGTGGTGCTGGAAGACGGAGTAGATCTGGTAGTGGTGGTGGAAGGCGGCGACCGACGGCGACCGGCGGCTGTGGTGGTGGAAGGTAGCGATCGGCGGCTGTGGTGGTTGTGGTGGTGGTGGACGGCGGCTGGGTTGGTGGTGTTGGAAGGAGGATAGTGGCGTATGAGGGGGGAGGAGAAGAGGTGGTGGTGGTGGAGATTGGGTATATCATTTCATTTCTTGATTAATTTAATAAATAAAAATCAAATTACAAAAATCAAATTGCCTTGTGCACATGTGTTAACACGGTTAACACGGTTAACACACTATTTGTGGTTAACAACGGAACTCTCCTCTATATATATATATATATATATATATATATATATATATATATATAGGGAGGTTCATTTGTAAACCACAAAAAATGTGTAAACTTTGTAAACCAATCATAGCCGTTGATCAAAAAAATCAAAGGAGGATATGGATTCATAGAAAACATGGAAATGTGAAATATATGGTAAGTCATTGATTATTGAAAGATGAAAATGTGAAATATAGAAATGTTTTTGAAAATCAAGGGTGTGGATTGGTTTACAAAGTTTACACATTTTTTGTGGTTTACAAATGAACCTCCCTCTCTCTTTCTCTCTCTCTCTCTCTCTCTATATATATATATATAAAGGTTCATGCAAGAATGACATTTTTTTAAGAGAATACGAGAATGATTTCTATCCATTATATAAATTTTTATCGATTGTCTAGATGTATTTCAAAACAATTTAAACCACTTCTAAACTTTTTTTGATGAAATATTAATTGATATACAAAAATTTAAATTGATTATTATTATATAACGGGTCGTATAGGATTGTCAAAATTTCCATTTTTTATTGTCCGAGCCCACCTATAAATTTAAAAAATTCCACTTTTCTAACGGACCAAGTATGCAATCAAAGCTTGGAAGGATATTCTGTAATTGCTGGATTCCTTAAACATGCTTTTATAAAAGGAAAATAATACTTTGATTGTCTCATGGCAAAGTGCAATTACATAGGATCTAGAAATGGATTCCTACAATTGAAATGGCTTGATTTTATTAGTTTTATAAAAATTGTACTCATGTAACATTTAGACATTTACTTGTAATTAATCTTGAATTTTAAATAATTTTTTTCTAAAACAGAGTTGAGTTTTAAATATATCGATAAAGAGTATTTGATGCATACTAATTTGTTTTGGACTTTGGGATGTGGTAACTTACCTAGAAGTGTGGCTTGAGAGTGACTACATCTCTTGATCTTTCTACAAAATCTTGGACTTTTACTAATTAGAAATTACATCAGTACCCTTTTTTTCAACAGGTCACAATGCTACTGGGGATTTGAGATGGAGCACTCAAACTATTTTTAGGTTTGTTTTAAACTTTTTTTCCAAATTTTCATTACATTAATCTATTTTTACATGTTACGATAATACATTTAACCGGTTTTAGAAACTTTTCCCAAATTTTAACATCGATTATACTATTAAAATATTTAATATATTAAATATATTATTTTTCTCTCCGAAACATTTATTTTCAATACAGTTTAGCAATCGAAGTATTAAAACAATCATTTCTCTCTCTAAATAAAGATTTAAAAAAATTAACCATAAGGTTGTGGCATACTGGTTAAGGCATACGGGGGAAGTGGTTTGTTAACCTTTCTAGCCCTGGTTCGAATCCATGCGCTTCCCGATTGTGGCCACTAGGGATTAACTTGGGACATCATGTTTTAGCTTTCGGTGAACCTTGTCGGGATTAATCGGGACAAAGCCTCGAATACCCTTCTAAAAAAAGATTTTCCTAAAACTTAATTCAATTTTGATTTATAAAAGGATGCATTAACACCCTAGAAATTATAGAAAAGGTCAATGATGTTTTCACAAGAAAGTGACTCTAATTTTCAAAGTAGTGGGGAAATTTTCAACATGTTACCGTGTCAACAAAAACATCTGACTAAAATTCATCACCATCTTCATCTTCATCTAAAATCTCTCATGCACAGTTTCACAACAATACCTCAATGGAGGCTTATCTCATCATCCTTATGTTATCCTCCATTACCATATTTATTCTTCTATCAAAATCTACAGCAGCAGCAGTAGACACAATATCTAGAAATCAAGCAATCAAAGATGGTGACACCGTTGTTTCAGATGGTCACATGTTCGAGCTCGGTTTTTTCAGCCCCGGAAAGTCTAAGAATCGGTACCTCGGGATATGGTACAACAAGATATCAACCGGTACCGTTGTATGGGTTGCTAACAGAGAGACACCGATCAACGATACATCCGGTGTTTTTAAAATCAGCAGCCAAGGAGACCTTTGGATTCTCGGTGCCGGTAATACTTTGATCTGGTCATCCAATTCGACGGTATCTGTTAGAAATCGTAATCTGAAGGCACGACTTCTGGAGAACGGAAATCTTGTTCTGTTGGATGAAACCAGCACCGAAGAAAATCCGATCTGGCAGAGTTTCGATTACCCCGGTGACACGTTGTTACCGGGAATGAAAATCGGGAAGGATTTGGTGACGGGAAGAGAGAAGTATTTAACGTCTTGGAAGAGCCATGACGATCCTTCCGTAGGTCTATATAAAAACTGGATAGACACGACCGGATATCCGCAGATATTTCAGAAGGAGGGTCGAGTTCTACACTCGAGGCTCGGACATTGGAACGGTGTCGGGTTTCACGGATTTCCTGTCGAAAACCCGAATCCGATTTATTCGGTAGAGTTTGTCGTTAACGAGAAGGAAGTATATTATAGATACACACAGAAGAGTTCGGTTGTTCCGAGGATACACATTTCACCAGAAGGCATTGCACTACAAACGAACTGGATCGAGCGGACCAAAGAATGGGCCGTGTATGGAAACATAGTAGTTGATAGTTGTGGTCGTTATGAACGTTGTGGTCCTTACGGAACGTGTAGCATACAAAACTATCCTCCCTGTAGTTGTCTGGAAGGTTTCGAACCACGACTACTGGAAGAATGGAATGCAGCAGATTGGTCGGGTGGGTGTCGACATAAACAGCCTTTGCGATGTGGGAGTGGGGACGGCTTTTGGAAAATTTCGGGAGTAAAATTTCCGGACACACGATATTCGAGATACAATGTGAGCATGAGCCTTGACGAATGCGAGATGGCGTGCACAAGGGATTGCTCTTGTACAGCTTACGCACAGTTAGACATCAGAAACGGTGGAAGTGGATGTTTGCTATGGTTTCATGAGCTGAAGGACATCAGACAGTATGATGAAAAGCAAGTACTTTACGTAAGAATGGCAGCCTCCGCAATATCAGGTACACACATTCTAATCTACAACTATTAAAGGTCCTTGAGTTGTAATCTGCAGGTTAAAATGTATTTGGGTTTGAATGCTTTACCTTACTAATTATTGTATCCTGTAACAAAAGACCTCATGGTCTCTCAATCCAGCTTCAACAAGCGGGAAATACTCATCGTGGTGCTGACAATTTCGTCGGCTGCACTGCTTCTTTCTGCAATAGCATATGCTTGTAAAAAGACAAAGAAGAGAGATGGTAAGTCATTTTTGTACTTTGTAGTATAAATTTTTGGCAAATTCAGAGGAATTGAACAATGCTGTCTTTGTAGGAAGTTGGGATGCCCTTGATAAAAAGAATAACAGTGTGCAAATTGAAGATCTTGATGCATTGCCTTTCTATAACCTGCATGAAATAGCCAAGGCTACTGATAATTTCAGCATTGACAACAAGATTGGAGAAGGTGGCTTTGGTCCTGTTTATAAGGTAATTTACTGAATAAAAAGCGAAGTGTATCAGAAGTTTAAGATAAGCGAAATGTTAGAATCATAAACTCTTGACCTTAATATTTTAGGGCGTGTTGGAAGATGGACGAGAAGTAGCTGTGAAGCGGCTCTCAGAAACATCCCAACAAGGACTTGATGAGTTCAAGAACGAAGTCATTTGTATAGCGAAACTTCAGCATCGGAATCTTGTGAAGCTTCTTGGATACTGCATTCATGGAAATGAAATGATTTTGATTTATGAATACATGGCTAACAAAAGCTTGGACTCATTTCTATTTGGTTCGACTCTCTCTAGTGCCTTACTTTCACTCTTCTAGTAGTCTTGTTGAACTTCTTAGAAAATTTGAACATAGATCGGTATAAATATGGACTAAGTTGCTGATATTGGACAGATGAAACCAGAAGTTCAATGCTTGACTGGCCTCAGCGCTTTTGCATCATCCATGGGATGGCTCGAGGTATTCTTTATCTACATCAAGATTCCCGCCTTCAAATCATCCATAGAGATCTCAAGGCTGGTAATATTTTGCTGGATGGCAATATGAATCCCAAAATATCCGACTTTGGCCTTGCTCGGAAGTTTGTAGGACAGGATGCCATGGCTAAGACGAAGAAGGTTGTTGGAACATAGTAAGAATCTCTTAAACATGGCGCACCCAATTAATCTTCACATTTCTTTCAGAAAGAAAAGGGCAAAGAAAAACAAACAAGATATTCCAAATCTGTAAGCTAATTTTGTTGAACTTTGCTGCAGTGGTTACATTTCTCCCGAATATGCAGTGCACGGGCGTTTCTCTATAAAGTCGGATGTATTTAGCTTCGGTGTTCTTGTGCTAGAGATAGTGAGCGGGAAGAAAAACAGAGGGTTCTCTCATGGAGATCACAATGACAACCTTCTTGGACATGTAAGTTATTCTGGTAGACTAAATACTACTATCTCCACAAGGAACTAAGGGGCTTACCGGGTAAGCACTTAGCGGCAACAGATTCACCTTCATTTACCTTATCAGGTAACATCCTTGGCAATGAAAATGGATTGTTGGTAATCATCATAAATCCGGTAAACGCTTATCATGTAAGAGTCGTTTCCACATTTACCTGGTAAGCTTCTCAGTCATTGCCATGCTCAATCAATAAGGTAAACGATATCGGTAACCATTTAGTAAACGGTCCCTAAGTGTAATCTTTAAACCTTTCTCTTTTAGCATCCTTATGTAATGAAGTTTGGTTTGTTTGCTTTAGGCATGGAGACTCTATAAAGAAGACAAGTCGATTGAACTTATTAGTGAATCTTTACGCGCATCATGTGTCATCTCAGAAGTAGTACGTTCAATACATGTTGCTTTATTATGTGTGCAACATCATGCAGAAGATAGGCCAACTATGTTATCCGTGGTTTTGATGTTGGTCAGTGAAGGTGTTTTGCCTCCACCCAAACAACCAGCTTTTTTCATCGAAGAAAGTTACCGAGAACATGACTCGGTTTCATCACTCGATGAATACATGATAACACTAATGTATGCTAGATAAAAAAAAGTATGTGAGATGTACAAATACCTTTTGTCAGCTGTTCCATCTGTCACCTGCTTCAGCTGTTTCAAATTTGCCTTTGAGATCCTAATCATGGGTTTCATGGTGCAGTTGATAGCTTTATTTTACTGCTCTAAAAAAACTTTGTGATAATATATATGGATCAGTGTATCTTTATGTTCATTTTCAGCCTGTTCTTGCATACATAGTAGTATGCACCATAACAGAATAAACCTTGGATCTTTCTAGTAGAGATCAAGATAAATTTCAACAAAATTTTAGTTCATATATAAAGAGAGAAGAATAAAGGTGTAAGCTGCTTGCTTTTATAGGTTCACAAGACCTAAGAGTATCTTCAACTTGCTATGCTAATTTTTTCTAAAATGAATAAAAAAAAAGTTAAAATCTCTAAAAAAAATTGCATCCAACTCCAACAGCTATTCTATTATAGCAACTCTAACATTGTTCCTATTGGTTGGAGCATTAAAATAATCATTCATCTCTCTTAAACATTTATCTTCAATTAATCCTATTGGTTGAAACATTAAAATAATCATTTCTCTCACCATTTAGAGATTTTTGCTACGTTTCTCCTCTATTTAGAGGATAGCATAGCTATTGGAGAAACAAAGATGTTAAATTCTTTTTTTTTCTATTTTAGCATAGCTATTGGAGATGCGCTAAGGTTAGCAAATTTATAAAAAGTAATAATAATAATTCAATTTCATTGGTGGGAATGAATAAAAAAAATCATCTATCTCTCATCTCATCAAGTTTTAGGGGCTGTTTGGTGCAGAGATTTGGAAGCAGAGAAATGGAAATGGATGTGAATCTCTTGTTTGGGAGAATTGGCATCATTTTGGGTGGAGAAAGATGAAATTCTCTAGGAATTCATTTTAGTGTAAAAAAGAGAAATGCAATTCTCTGCTCAAAGGAAGAGAGTTGGTGTCTGATGTTGTTCAATTTCAAACCCGACAATCACCAACTACACCTCCGACGACCACCGGCGTCGGCCACGACCGACGACAACGACGACCACCTCCGACGACCACCGGCGTTGGCCACGACCGCTGCCTACCTGTGCATCTCCGACAACGAAAGCAGCCGTCGAGAGTTGCCATCCTGTGACATGAGTCACCATTTTCCTGTTTTATTTCTTTGATGATACCAAACAAGAGATTAATTCTAATTCTTCACCTCATTTCCATTTTCAGTTCTTTTCTGTGTACAAACACAACCTTAGAATTCTTTAAACTTTGAGTTTTCTGGTGTTTTGTACAACCTGTTGGAACAAAAATAGAGAACAAAACCTTGGTTTTATCTATTTTGAAGACTATGTTGTTGGAGATGCTCTAATAAATTAAAAAAATGATGATAATTCATCATTTAACAACATCAACAAACATGCCATACTATAATTTTATGAGAGACTTTTACCTGCGAAGCATGATTTCTTCTCTTGCTTGAATCTTCGAAATCTCCACTGGATCGAGCTTGGCCATCAATGATTCAATTTCATACTTTCTATTCTACTCTCGCCATATGGGCCTCTTTCTCTAATTGGGCTTTGGCCCATCTTTCAAAACAACTAACAAGTGTCTGCAAGAATATCTTTAATGATTATATTTTAATTTTTAGAAAAAAAATTATTAAAGCTAGAATTTATAAAAAGAAATTACATTTAACATCTATTTTATTTCAGTAATTTTATCATTTACATAGTATTAAAATACTTTATATGGTTAATAAATATCTTTTCTAAACACCTAAATTTAATGTTTCTAAATCTACTTTTAATCTTAAAGTCTCGATCAAGCTATAACTAAATTTGTAAATCTACTTTTAATTGAGGCGGATAAAACACATCGTACAACACTTTGATACAATTGATTATACAAGACCATGGGACATAATAAGAATTCTATGTTGCACCACAACACTATGGGACATAATAAGAATTCTATGTTCCACGTTTGGTGCGACATGAAACAAGAACAAGAATTGGGACAAAATGAGACAAGAACAAAAATTGGGATAAATTGACAATTCCCTGTCCCACCGTTTGATATATAATTTTAGTATGATATTTGTTTTATTAGTCACCACCACTTATCGTCACCATACGACGCTACCGCCATCGGCAACCATCGTCGACCCCCATCTATGGCCGCCACCGGTACCACCACCACCACCACCGTTGATCACCTCCACCATCTCCTTTACAACAACAACCTCCTTCACCATCTCGACAACCACCGTCGACCACTATCCATTGCCACCTCGACAACCACTGCCAACCAACGTCCATCACCATCATAGCCACCACCACCACCACCACCATTGGCCTCCTACACCTCCTTCTCACCACAAGCACCAGCGACCGCAAACCATCACCATTCACCACTACTACGACTATGGGCCACTTCACCTCCACCATGACCACCACCATTCACCGCTACTACGACTGTGGGCTACTTCACCTCCACCATGACCACCACCATTCACCGCTACTACGACTGTGGGCCACTTCACCTCTACCATGACCACCACCATCGGCTACCACTACCACCGCCTATCGCTAACTCCACTAGTATCATTGATTATCACCACTCTACTATAACCACCACCACTACATTGGTCACAAATACCTTCTCTACCATTGTCGATTTTCACCACTGCTACTATCCACCATCTTCCCGTTCTCCACAACCACCACGTCTACCATAGCCAACACCACCTCCACCTCCACCATAACAACCACTATCGGTTATATCAATTTTTTTCATTCAAATTGGGTCCTATTATGTATGTATTTATTTATGAAAATTATGTACAAACGTGTAAAAATTAGATTATTTACTTTGTTTAAATTATGAGTATTTTATGATATGTAAAATCATCAAATAACTTTTGGGGGAACTTATTTAGTTTTGTCCCGTCTAGTCCTAGTCGTACCACACACGAAACAAACACTTGTTCTGTTTAGTCTTATCTCATCTAGTCCAATCTTGTCCAATCATATCTACATGCCAAACACTACATTAACATAAAAGAATATGACAAGGGATAAAAGGTAATAAAATAGAAGTGAAGGTATAATTCATGACTTCATGTAATTTAAGCAACAAAAAGAACATTTTCTAAGGAAAGTCTTTAAGCAAATACTTAATCCACAATAATCATTTTTACTATCTTATAAAGTATTTATATAAAACTTTTGAAGTTCTTCAATTTCAAAAAAACAATATTAACAACCCATTAAGTAAACATTACTGTTGCATTAAAAGTTATGCTTTGTTGACAAATTTTAAATGAATATATCTCACATAGGTAGTAATGTCCAAACTTAACCGTTCATGTCGTTAACTAGTTACTTAACCGAAAACCTTAACCGATTAAGATTGTTCCCAAAAAAATGCATAATCGCTTATAACCGCCTCGTTACCGGTTACATAACCGGCTCTTAACCGATAAACCGATTTTTTTTAAAAGTAGTTTTTTTTATAAATATTTAAGTAATGTATTTTTTTATATAATTAATTTATTAGTTTAAAGTATAATAAAAGTTATTTTTAAAGTAATTTAAGTGACCCAATTTTTTTATATAAAAGTTTATAGAATTAATCACTAATTTTATTAAAAAATAGTAAAAAAAAAAAAGATTTAACCGACCTTAACCGGTTATGTAACTAGTTATAACCGGTTAAAAATAACATTGATCAGTTTATACCACAAAACCTCCTTAACCGTAACCAGTTACAATTTAACCGGTTAAGCGGGTGTAATGTTTCTAACCGACCCGATTGGTAACCGGCCCGGGATTTGGCCACCACTACACATAGGTGAAGCAACTAAATTGCAATTAACTTCGTGTCTATAGTAAAGGGGTGTTTGGGAGTGCTTATATGCTTAATTTCGAAAAGCGTTTAACTGCATTTTCGAATAAGTAGATCCCTTTCTACTTCTTTAAAATTGTTTATCTGCGGTTTTTAACCCGTGATAAGTACTTTTACTCAAACACTTAAAACTGTTTATCTGCGTTTTCAACCCGTAATAAGCAAATAATGAGGGGAAAAAATAAGCAATCCCAAACACCCCCTAACCGTCTTATGTTTTTCGTTTAAAAACACAAAGTCAAATATATTTTAAGTGTTTAACTTTGTTCATACAATATAACATTAGATAAGCACCCGCATACCTTGTGCGCATATCATCATGAATTAAAGCCTATAACTCAAAAAAATAATTTTGTTTCATGTTCAGGCTTATCTCCATCACACGATGTCAATATTATGATTTTATGTGTTTTTAATTGCATATTGAATATATAAAATTCAAGGTCAATATAGTTAATTGTTCAAAAAAATAAAAAAGATTCGCTCAATAATAATTTCAAACCCATATGTTGAAGCTCATTTTGAAGGTTTTGATTAGATGATTATAAAGGTATAAACTGTAAAAAGATAACAAAATTATAAAATGTAATATAAGATGTATGTATAAGAGTGTAATATGATAAAAAAGGGAGGGGGGGATCTAAAATCAATTAAATAACTAATTACAAGGATATAAAATGTAATATAAAATACAAAATAATTTTTGGGCACGTTGGTTTTACGGGAATGGATTGGAATGAAATGGATTTCAGCGAGGAATTTGGATTAAGAGGGTTTTGGATTTCAAATCTTTGATAAATCTCAATTGTTTTGTAGGATTAAGTATGAGATTTGAATTTCAATCCTATGATAAATATATTCCCCCAAACAAAAACAGTTTCCATTTTCTATTCAGTTAAGCTTAATCAATTACTATTTTAATTAATTTTTCATATTTAAAACTACATTTTTTTTGGAAGGTTCATCTGGACGTCAGACTATCCTTGGCAACTTTTACCGCGAGCTAGACATGCTCCCCTGATGGGAGGTGATATTTTCACATAATAAATTGATTCATCCAAGGAAGATGAATGGTTCACTAACTTGTACATTAGCTTTAAGGGTGTTGTACATATGTGGAAGAATCAATTTATTAAGTGGAAGTATCAATTCCCATATTAATACTCAGTGACCCCTGGTTACGCACCCCTTAAAAAACATTATACCGACTTCTTATTTCTTTTTTATAGTTCATTTTGTAAAAGTTATGCATTACAATATTTTTTTAATCATACGAATAAAGTAATTTTTGGAAAATATTAAATAATATGCAATAACGAATAGTCGACTAGATATTACCTATTAGTTAGTCAAAATTCATTACTTGTAAGTTGTAAGGGTCAAGTTTCATTATTTTATATCTAATTTTTTTATAAAAATAATCACTTATGATTCTTGTTATTCAAATGTGCCCCACAAAATGAAAGGTGTTGATAAGAGGGTGCCCCATGAAATGAAAGGTGTTGATTCTTGAGTCAACGCTTTTAAAAAATCTGTCTGGATTCAAAAGCGACTTGGGATTTCATATTCCATCAATTCCAAATCCATTCTTTATCAAACACATTAATAGAATGGATTTAGAATCTAAATCCTTTCAATTTCATTCCATTTTTGTAAAACGAATATGTTCTTAGTTTTAAAGTCTTTAAACCTATATATGGTGTATAGAGATTTATACTTTTTAAAAATTCAAAAATAACCATAACTAGATCTTTTTAAAAGGAGTATAGATAGATAAGTGTATAAAAATGTAAGAGTTTTAAAAACCTTGATACAACATTGTTGAAAAATCTCATACATGATATTTTATAATATTATAAAATTAAAAAAATATTCAATAATGAGATTATATTGAAAGTACATAGTATAACTTTTGAAAAAAATTCATTTCACAATGCATTCTAGTTAAACCAATGATTATGTATTTTTGATACGGGTATAAAATAAAATAAATGAGAGTAAAAGAAATATAAAAATGCGTTCACCATTATCCCTTATTGCATGTGAACCCCATGCAAAATCACATGTGATTCGACCGCTCTCCTATCCTCTTGTTATGATATGCTCTCTTTTAATCATTTAGGGACCGTAAACTTGAACATTTACCTGGTAAGTGCTTATCGATAAAATTGAACACTATCACTAGCATATCAGACAATATTTTAGTCTCTAAAAACGGTATCGTATGCAACAAATTACCCCCTAAGCTCTTACCGGGTAAGAGTTGCAAATCTCGCTTACCGGGTAGCACTCTCAGTTCATGCTATCGCTCGTACCGAGTAAGATTCTAATCATTTCCATGTTCATCCCGTAAGGTAAATTGACCCGATAAGCACTTACCGGGTTAGCATCAAGTAAACGGCCGCGTCTCTCTCGTGTAATGTTGAATTTCAAGTTAATGCATACCCACGGCAATGGAAGAAATAAATGCCAAATTAGACAAAGTCCAAAGATTTTCGTGGATAGCAGGATAGAAAAAAGAGTGGCAAGGAATGCTTTAAGAGATGCTGAATGAAGAAGAGTTGACTAATTCACATAAGAGAGAAATATCGCAGTTTTGTCTATAATCTTGACCTCAAAACCAAATGAATGGATAAAAACCGTCTTATTGGGTTTGGGATGGCTTATACTATTTAAGCTACATAAAATGATTAAAAGAGAATAAGTCATCAAGTTCAGAATGAGTGCATTTAGTATGAATCAGACCATGATCTTACTACCTTTTGTTACCTTATTCTTTCTAATGCTAGTAAGAAGTTCTAGTTCAGTAGACACCATATCTATATCTCAAAACATTACCGATGGTGTGACCATCGTTTCAGCGAATGAAATATACGAGTTTGGTTTCTTTAGTACAATGGTTTCAAAAACTCGATATCTGGGGTATGGTTTAGGAACACAACAAATCATATAGTTATCTGGGTTGCTAACCGAGAAACTCCAATTACCGACACCTCAGGCATGGTCACGTTGGACAGCCACGGGATCCTGTCTCTTGTCGATGGTGGCAGTAAGCTCATTTGGAGGTCATCCAACTCGTCTTCTAACACAAGTATTGTCAATAAACCCGTAGTACAACTTTTGGATACGGGCAATCTCGTAATTAAAGATGGAAATGCTGTCGGTGATGAAACTTTCATTTGGCAAAGTTTCGATTACCCTGGCGATATCTTAATATCGGGAATGAAAATGGGAAAGAACCTCGTAACAGGAAGAGAGATGTACCTGACGTCATGGAAGAGTGAAGATGATCCCACGCCAGGTGAGTATTCAGTAAGGTATTCGATAGCTAAGGGCGAGTATCCGCAAGTATATATGAAGAGAAGTTCGGATATCGTTACAAGGTTTGGGCCATATAATGGCATATCATTTGCCATGCAGCCACCAGCCGAAGTCGAAATGGTTTCCAATGAGAGGGAGACGTATTTTGTCTATAATTTTAATAGCACCGGATCCTTGTTATTGTTGATAGCAATGCCTCGTGGAGAGATCGAGACGTGGCAGCTAAACTTGCGCACCCGAGAATGGTTGCAGTTGTCTTTCACCTTACCCAAGGATGATTGTGACAAATATGGACTCTGTGGTCCATATGGAAGTTGTAGTACTGAAACTTTTCCTAGCTGTGGGTGCTTGAAAGGGTTTGAAATATCGAACCCAAAAGAATGGAGTGCTCGTAATTGGACCAGTGGATGTCGACGGAGTAGAGCGTTGGATTGTGGGCCTGGAGAGGGATTTCATAAGTTTTCGGGTATGAAATTGCCAGACACGCAGAGCGGGAATGCGGTTTTTGTTGCCAACATTAGCCTCCAGGAATGTGAAGTAGCTTGCAAGAATAATTGTTTATGCACCGCCTACGCAAATCCAAACTTCACTCAAGGTGGAGTAGGATGCTTGCAATGGTTTGGTGATTTAATTGACGTACGAACGTACCAACAACACGGGCAAGATCTCTTTGTTCGACTAGCTGCCTCTGAATTTTTAGGTAAGTCAATACATTACCAAAATTTATCACACACACACACACACACACACACACACACACACACACACACATATATATATAAAGTTCGAATGAAAACTCATTTTTCATTGTAAACGTGAGGACCACTAAAATCACGCCACGTGGTAATATTCACTCTGAATATCATGCATTATTCAGAGTGAATAAAGGCGCCTAAGATTTATTCACTCTGAATAATGCATGATATTCGGAGTGAATATTTCCACGTGACGCCTAAGATTTTCTCACATGATCCTAAGTGAAGAAGTAGATTAGTAGAAGTAGAAGAGAAATCTAAGTGAAGAAGTAGAACAGATTAACAGAAAAAGTGATTAAGTGAAAAATAGAACAGAAATCGAAGTGAAGAAGTACTGAAGTAAGACAGAAATCAAATTGAAGGGATAGAAGAACAGAAATCGAATTGCATAAATAGAAAAAACAGAATCGAAGTGAAGAAATAGAGTAGAAAGTCAAAAATTAAAGAAAAAAAAAGTCAAAACCCCTAAAATTTGTGAAGCGCGCTTTTCTGGGCTTTGGGGCTTCTGCGCTTCACTGCGCTTCAATGGGCTTCATGTACATTGTACGCCTCGCTTCAATAAAAGCCCTATAAGTTGGGCTTCAGGGCTTCTGCGCCTCAGGCGCACCTGAGGCGCGCTTTTAACAACTATGATCCTAACTATAATCTTTTATTGTTGTAATTTTGCCACTGATTACTCTAAATTTGATGATGCATATATCTTTTAGACCTCCATTCTAGCTCCAACAGAAAGAAGAAACAAGTAGTTATCAGAGTTATTTTGCCAATATTAGCAGGCTTGGTTTTGTTGGGCCTGATATTGGCACTCTACATCCGGAGTAAGAAGGGATCAGATGCAGAAAGACAAGGCAAGTGAAATGGATCTAAATTTCTATTTGTACGCTATCCATATGAATTACTACCTTATGATCAAAACTTGAAAATAAGATCTTTCTCTTACCTTCATATTTTCTAGTTAGAGCAGTTAAGGTCTTTATTAAAGATCACCACAGTAGCAGCAAGGAGGAAGGCATAGAGGTGCCATTGTTTAGCTTAGCAGCAATTTCTAGGGCTACCAATAAGTTTTCTATCAACAACAAGCTGGGAGAAGGTGGATTTGGTCCGGTGTACAAGGTAATAACATTAACATCATTTAGACGTTTTTATGATTTTATCCATTAAGCAGCCGATTAAACAACTGCTGCTTCGGTTGTTGATTAGGGATGGTTTTTATTTTTTAACACCCCATCTCCCTCCTTACACATAAATAAAAGAGAAAAAGAAAGTACTATTCCTTGCCTTTTTTATTATGGTTAAACTTTTAAGAAACGAAAACGTAACATTAATTGACTTTCAGTTTATGCTTAAAACAATACCTGCTAATGGTAATATCCAGGGTGTGCTAGAGGAAGGACAGGAGATAGCTGTAAAGCGGCTCTCAAAGTCTTCCAGACAAGGGCTTGATGAATTCAAGAACGAGGTTATCTGCATTGCTAAACTTCAGCATCGGAATCTTGTGAAGCTCTTAGGATACTGCATTCAAGGCGAAGAGACAATGCTCATTTATGAATACATGTCTAACAAAAGCCTCGACCGGTTTATATTTGGTTGGGCTCTCTTTCAATTCCATATAATAAATTTAATGAACCGAAAAAAAAAATGCAAGTTAATAAACTAAGTTTGTGCATTTTATGCAGATGATTCAAGGAAGTCATTACTTGATTGGCCATGCCGTTTGAACATTATCCATGGGATTGCTGGAGGCCTTCTTTATCTGCATCAAGATTCCAGACTAAGAGTAGTCCACAGGGATTTAAAAGCAGGCAACATCTTGCTTGACAATGACATGAATCCAAAGATATCAGACTTTGGTTTGGCTAGAATGTTTGAAGGACATGAGAGTGAAGCAAATACAATGAGGGTGGTTGGAACATTGTAAGAATTCCTCAACTTTGTCTTGTTCATTATCTTTTACATTTTCCTTTTGTGTCTATTAATTTTCATGTTCCTATATTTCTACTCAGGGGCTATATATCTCCAGAGTATGCAGTAAATGGCCATTTCTCTGTAAAATCAGATATCTTCAGCTTCGGGGTTTTGGTGTTGGAGATTGTGAGTGGGAAAAAGAATAGAGGTTTCGTTCATGAAGACCACCATGATCACCTTCTTGGACATGTAAGTATGGTAAATATGATAATCTAATGATGAATTAACATTGCATAACCATGATACAATGTGGTTAGAACACTACCGGTTTACCTTCTAAATTGGCATTAATTTGTGGTTTGTTACTTGTATTCATTTAGGCATGGAGACTTTACAAAGAAGGGAAGTCTCTAGATCTTATTGACACGTCTTTAGTTAAGTCATGCTCTGGTTCTGAAGTATTGCGATCAATACACATTGCTTTATTATGTGTCCAACAACGACCAGAAGATAGACCTAACATACGGTCTGTGGTTCGCATGTTGGGCAGTGAAGGTTCGCTGCCTTCTCCTCAAGAACCTGGTTACTTTGTTCAAGGTAACAAAAGCAGCTCTACCTCAACTGTTCCTTCATCAGTTAATGCAGTAACATTAAGTCGAATAGAAGGTAGATAACAAACTTCTATCGGAAATTTATTCATCTTGGATGTCACAATCGTCCTGAAGATTTTTTAGTATTGTGTAGTTTCAATATTGTTTGGTCGAATATTGACTTACTTGTGTTTTAGGTCAACTTATATAGTTATATATACATCTACATGTATAATCATTTAATATGTATTTGATGACATTAATACTTACTAGTTACCAATTGTGAAGAAAAACTACTATGGCCCCAAAACGAATATACAATATATACATCTTTCAGTTCAAGTAAAATACTTGTTTGCTTAATGTGGTTCGAGTAATTTATCTAACGACCTTTAGTTAAATACTTGTTTGCTTAATGTGGTTCGAGTAATTTATCTAATGACCATTAGTTAAATACTTGTTTGCTTAATGTGGTTGCGAACTTAACTAATCAAACAGAAAGCACAAGGCTTTGGTTTGGAACATCGCTTGGATCGACTTCAAATACGAACTTGATAAACGCTGAACCCAATCATACTCAAGCTACTCTATCTGATTTATGACTCTTTAACTTTTATTGATATCTTACCAATGAGAAGGAGGAGTCTTCAAGGGCATTTCTTACCTCTATTTCTCTAAACTTTAGCACAGTAGCTTCGGAATCTAATGTCCCATTTTCTGATGATATTTTAAGAATTAGGCTATCAAGTCAACAGATTCCAATTAGGATTGACCAATTAGGGTATGATTTTGGTACCAACAGATTCCAATTATATGCATAATGATACCATTTGGCCAGTATATGAGTACCCTGTAGGTAACAAACAAATTTTCGGCTATATATTGAGTGTGAGTGGGTGAAATTTTACCTGCAAAATTGACTTCTTGATTGAATCTTCGAAATCTCCACTGATCGATGTTCGTCATAATTCTCAATCTCAGCTCCATAAGTTGGGTATATATAGACATGGGCTTGGGCCTCTTTCTCTACTTGGGCTTTCGCACACAACTATTTAACCCAGCTGTGGGCTAAACACCACTTTAGATAAACTTATATAGGATAGCGGGATGAGAATTAGTTTCACGTGAGATTAAATTGTTTTCGTAAGATTGATGAGATCAAGACTTCACACATGAATATTTATAAGAAAATACTACGAAAGTAAAAGAGTTCTAATATTCATAGTAAAAACATTGTCAAGGTAAAAAAGTCCAAATCTTCACAGAAAAACACTGTAAAGATAAAAAAAATTGAACATTGACTATGAAAATGTTGTGAAGGTAAAAAAAATTGAACCTTCACAGGAAAAAACGCCGTAAACGTAACATTTACAGTGTTTTCACTATGAAGGTTTGAATTTTTTTTTTAACTTCACAATGTTTTGTCGTGAAGTTTCATATGTAAAGTAGGTCTCACGGAAACAGTTTGGTTCCACATGAACCTGACCCGACTGTATGATTCGTCAAGAGATATAGTTATGTGTCTAAAATTACGGGGAGGTATTCTATATCTGATACAAATCATTTGCAATTTTTTGGGGTGAAATTTTTGATTAGCCGAACCTACTCTGATTCAATTACGTCTGCTTTTGAGGACATCAACGTGAAGTAGCATCTTTTTGGTTCACTAAACATTTGAGCCTAATGCAAGGGCCGAAGATCAGATCGGGTACATATCTTGTATTTGGACAAAGTTGTCTCCCCTTTCTACCAACTGAGTTGCAGATTGAAGATAAAATGACCATTTAATACAAAGAGTTGGGTTTGGTGAGAATTTGAAGTTAACATGAGAACCGTGAAAAGTGGTTATCAATTGTTGAATGAGAAGTGGATGTATTTTAAGATAACATACACCTCAGTACACTGGATCAATTCCCTTCTAAAAGCAATTCATAGGAACTCATGACTCATAAGATTAAAAATGATCAAGATCTATTTCTCACATGTCTTACCCAATTTTTTTTTGTTCCTTACATCCAAACCCTTTTCGGCCTTTTTTTAACTGTTTGACATCTGCTTCACTACTTCCCACGTGCACATGTGCAATAAAGATGCATTTGGTACATTAGACATGACAAAACCGCCAAGAACAAGGGTCAAGGAACACTATTTCATGTTTGGCGAGCTTTTTATGTGGAACAAATTGGAACATGTTTGACATCCCAGCCCATGTAACAAGTTGGAAGAAACACATATTTTGATTAACTTATGTTATTTACTAAATGTTAATAATAAAAAATAATATAGAAAAGATATAAAATGAAAACTAAAAACCACTTACAAGTTTTTATTTTGGTGTCATTTTAATCGTTTTAACAAAAACATTCTAATTTTATATTTTGTTATAAAAATATTTGTTTTATTACAAATCAATTATGTAATTAATCAAAATATACAAAATATATAAACAACTCATTATAGATAAGTTGGTCATTTTATATATTCTGTCACGTTCGGTTTTGTTTTACCAAACTCTGAATAATTGTTCTGTCATGTTCTATTACATCTTGTCATGTTCTATCATGTCTGTACACCAAACGCATCCAAGAAGAATCAATGTGGACTACGACAGTCATTTGGTCATCCAACTCTTCAACATCTCGCACAAATACCGTCAGCAATCCCATTGCACAGCTCTTATTCCAGCCTGTTCTTGCATTTCACATAGGTGGGAAATGAAACAGATAGTTAATTTATATATATTCCCATAGTTTCAACTTTCAAATAATACAATCAACCATGATCAACTTTGATACTCTAGAAAGGAAAAAAAACTTTTCAGACTTCTGTGTATTGAACTCAGGCCTCAACGATGTTGCTCAGATCTATGCAACCCTTTTGTTTATTTGGTGGTGAATAATTATTAACAAAATTCTCCAAAATGCGACAAAGTGTCGCTAACCAATCATAACTATAGTCAAGGGTCATAAAGTTTACATTACGACGGACAAGTTGACCATGACAAAGGACCTCGTGGCCCCTTTTTAAATCCGTCCCTGGATCTGAATAACAAGAGAACAAAGAAGAAGCAAAAACTTAATAAAGCAGAAAGCTGCTTGCTTTTATAAGCTGAACAAAGAATCTTTTATAGGCTTAGCAAAGAAACTAACTCCTAATAAGGAAAGACCAAATCAATTTCCTACATTGGAAGACTTGGTAAAAGAAGGAAAAAAAAAACTGTAAACAACTAGTACTACTAGGACTGCTGCTGGTACTACTGGATTCTTCGACATGATCAATAATAGTCATCTTGGAAAATGACCACCTTTTGACTAGAAAATTATGAAGATATATATATATATATATATAATATAATTATGCCGGCTTGGTCTTTTTATTTCAGTTTTATATGCACAACACTATTCAAAGTTCTAGGGAATTTACCTGTCAATGAGGTCTAGCATTTTAATCCATAAAAGACCAATTAAGCTGAGAGGAAAAAACAATCAGTGGATCGATAGGAATCAAGCCATAATGTTACTCCCTTCTATTACCTTCTTTCTAATGCTAACAACTTCTATTTCAGCAGACACCATAGCTGTGAATCAAAACATCACAGATGGTGAGACCATTGTTTCGGAGAACCAAAAATTCGAGATGGGTTTCTTTAGCCCAGGCAGCTCAAATAATAGATACCTAGGGATATGGTTTAAGAACACATCACCTCATACGGTTGTATGGGTCGCTAACCGGGAAGCTCCACTAGTCCACACCTTGGGTATATTCAAATTGGACAGTCAAGGGATCCTGTCTCTCGTTGATGGTGTCGGTACAATCTTTTGGTCATCCAACACATCGGTATTTGGCACAAATGTCAATCCCCTAGCACAACTCTTAAATACTGGAAATCTAGTAATTAAGGATAACAATACTGCCAGCAAGGAAAATTTCATCTGGCAAAGTTTTGATTACCCTGGAGATGCCTTTATATCAGGAATGAAATTGGGCAAGAACTTCATAACAGGTAAAGAGACATACCTGATGTCATGGAGGAGATCAGATGATCCTTCCCCAGGTGAGTATACAGTCAGGTTTTTAATGGTTCAGGGTAAATATCAGCAAGTATATATTAGGAAAAGTTCAATGATTGAAACAAGGATCGGGCCATATGAGGGCATAGCGTTTGCTGGCCAGCCAAACTTTAAGCCTAACCCAATGTTTGCATTCAAACTTGAAATGGTTGTCAATCCAAGGGAGATGTATTTTGTACATACATCCAATAGTAACGAGTTCCAGATGAGGCTGATAGCGACACCTGAAGGAAAGCTTGAGATCTGGAATCTGAATATGCACACCCAAGAATGGAGGCAGGCTCTCACCTTACCCTTGGATAATTGTGACAAGTATGGACTCTGTGACCCATATGGAAGTTGTAGTACCGTCGCTTTTCCTAACTGCGGGTGCTTGCAAGGGTTTGAACCGAAAAAACCAGAAGAACCAAGACCCAATAACTGGACAAGGGGATGTCAACGGAGTAGAGCGTTGGATTGTGGGCCCGGAGAGGGATTTCTCAAGTTTTCAAGCATGAAATTGCCAGACACGCAGAATGCCGTGTTTGATGGCAACATGAGCCTCCGGGAATGTGAGGTGGCTTGCAAGAATAATTGCTCATGCACCGCCTACGCAAATCCAAATGCCACTCCAGGTGGAGTTGGATGCTTGCTATGGCTTGGTGATTTGATTGACGTACGAGAGTACCCACAAAATGGGCAAGATCTCTATGTTAGACTGGCGGCTTCTGAATTATTAGGTAAGCCACTACGTACATTACCAAAATGATGCACTTCATGTTAATTCAGCTACCGTTTTACAATGACTATGATGTTTGTATTCATTCTGTTGATAAAAAAAATTAAAAGCTTACGGTTCGATTTCTGTTTGTGTGGGATAAGTATGGTTTTGGAGTGTTTTTCACTTTTTTGTAACAATGGCATACATATCTTTTATTGTTGTAATCCTGCTACGGATTACTATCAATTTGACGATGCATATATCTCTTAGAGTTTCATTCCAGCTTCCACAAAAAGAAAGGAGCAACTATCAGAGTTATTTTGCCAATATCAGCAGGCTTGATTCTGTTGGGCATCCTGATATTGGCACTCTACATTCGGAATAAAAAGAGGAGATCCGATGTGGAAGGAGAAGGCAAGTGTTATGACTCTAAATTGCTAGTTCTATAAGAAGCTTATGATCAAATTTTGACAATAAGATTGTTCTCTCACCCTATCTTTTAGTTAGAGCAATCAAGGTGCTTGCTAAGGATCACCACAGTAACAGCAAAAAGGGAAGTATAGAGCTGCCATTGTTTACCTTATCAAGAATTTCTAGGGCTACCAATAACTTTTCTATCGACAACAAGCTGGGAGAAGGCGGGTTTGGTCCAGTGTACAAGGTAATGCCACCAACTAGACATTTTTATCTATTAAGCACTAGTTTAAAGAAGTTATTTTGGTAATTGCTCTTTGTCAACTGGGGATGGTTCTTAACACCCCACTTTGGCAACAAAAAAAAAAGTACTATTCCTTGCCTTTTAGATTATGGTTAAACTTGTGTGAAGGGAATGGAAATGAATTATTAATTCCTAGAGAAAGGTTCAAATGAGAAACATAATTTTTTAATAGAACGTGAGAAGCAATCTCAGCCACTCATCCCGTCAATAAATAAGGCGGCTTTGACCGGTTCCCCCCCCCCCCTCTTTAACAATCTCTACCCTCCCAGAATCGCGTCAATCCTCCATGATCACGTCCACCGTAACCGAAGATGAGTGGCTGAAATTGCTCCTCCCGTTCTCTTAAATTGATATGCTTCTCGCATGAACCTTCCTCTTAATTCCTATCCAAATTACACTTCACATATATATGCATAATAATGGTAATATATATCCAGGGTGTGCTAGAGGAAGGAAAACAGATTGCTGTAAAGCGGCTCTCAAAGTCTTCTAGACAAGGACTTGTTGAATTTGAGAATGAGGTTATTTGCATTGCTAAACTCCAGCACCGGAATCTTGTGAATCTCTTAGGATATTGCATCCAAGGCAATGAGACAATTCTGATTTATGAATACATGCCTAACAAAAGCCTGGACCAGTTTATATTTGGTTGGAATCTCTTTCAATTCCATATAATAAATTTAATGAACTGAGAAACGAATACGATTCAATAAACTAAGTTAGGGTATTTTAAGCAGATGATTTAAGGAAGTCATTACTTGATTGGCCACGCCGCTTCCACATTATCCATGGGATTGTTGGAGGTCTTCTTTATCTGCATCAAGATTCCCGACTTAGAGTTGTCCACAGGGATCTAAAAGCAGGCAACATCTTGCTAGACTGTGACATGAATCCGAAGATTTCAGACTTTGGTATGGCTAGAATGTTTAAAGGACACGAGAGTGAAGCAAATACCAAGAGAGTGGTAGGAACATTGTAAGAATTTCTCAACTATGCCTTGTTCATTACTTTTGCCTTTTGTGCCTATTGATTCCCATGGTCCTTACTTCTGGCAACTCAGGGGCTACATATCTCCAGAGTATGCAGTAAATGGTCTCTTCTCGATCAAATCGGATATTTTCAGCTTTGGGGTTTTGGTGTTGGAGATTGTGAGCGGGAATAAAAATAGAGGTTTTGTTCATGAAGGCCACCATGATAACCTTCTTGGACATGTAAGTATACTGAATTTGATTATCCAATGACGAAATATAACTATGCACACCAATGATATATATAAACATATTTACATATACATAATTTTGTGTTATAGTCACAATTGTGTAGTTTCGATTCCTGAACTATAGCTTCTTCTATATATGATTTTGGAAATCCAATGTCTGCAGACATATTTCTAGTTACCTAACTTCAATGAATGTGGGCTCTTTTTTGGGGATTGAGGGTGGATAACGTGTATATACATCTGTAGTTACATTGAAGACTACAGGTTTACTTTTCTCATTTGACCTGATTTGTGGTTTATTATATTGATTTAGGCATGGAGACTTTACAAAGAAGGCAAGTCTTTGGATCTAATTGACACATCTTTAGGTAAGTCTGCGTCTGTTTCTGAAGTGTTGCGATCGATACACGTCGGTCTATTATGTGTGCAACAACGACCAGAAGATAGACCCGACACACGGTCTGTGGTTCACATGTTGCGTGGTGAAGGTTCGCTGCCTTCTCCCAAGGAACCTGGTTTCTTTATACAAGGTAACAAAAGCAGCTTCACCTCAATTGTTCCTTCACCAACGTCAGTTAATGAAGCAACATTTAGTCAAATAGATGGTAGATAACTATCTTCATCGGAAATATATTCATCTTTGCAGCCTCCTATGTCACAATTGTCATGACTTATGACGATCTTTTAGTTCTGTTTAGTTTCGAAGTTGTTTGGTGGAATATCCATTCACTTATGTTTTAGGTCAAATTTAGTTTGAATGTCCCTTCGAAGTCATGCACACTCTTTTTGATCTGGAACCTGTTTTTTTCCATGGCCCCTCTTGAAGTAGGAATTACTTATGTGTGGTTGTTGTATAATTATTGAATATGTATTAAATTGCATTAATACTTATCAATTGTTGAAGAAAATTTATTTGCCCCCCAAACAAATATACAATATATACAACCTTTTCAGGTCAAGCATTTGTTATTTCCAAATGTGGTTTGAGCCAAAGGGGGTATCTAACAACCTCCAATTGAATACTTGCTTAATTAGTATGGCTGCAAGCTTAACCAATCAATTAGAAAGACAAAAGGGGTATCTAACAACTATTGCTTGAATTCACTTCAAATACGAATTTGATGAATGATGAACCCAATCATACTCAGTGCTAGCGAGGTTACTCTATCTGGTTTACGACTCTTAGTAATACAGTAATACTGCTGAGTGCTGATAACCATGTTTCAAACAACTATTGACAGATTCAATAGCAAATGTAACTTTAAAAAGAAAAACAAATTGAAGGAAGTTATCTTTTCCTGAATCTATTGGCCATAGCTAAAATCATCAACAGTGTTTCGGACCTTTATTTATCTAAACTTCAGCTCAGTAGCTCCTCAAGCTAAGGTCCCATTTTTTGATGATATCTTAAGAATTTGGCTAAGAAGTCATACTTTCTTGTGAGCACAATTTAGTTATCTAGACAACAAACAATATGTCCGCTATATATTTTTGATACATCATCGAACATAATAACAGCTTCACAATCCCCGTTTAAATGTTATATCATCTCATGCATATATCTCCAAATTGACATGCATTGATTACTTGTACTCGAATGCACATTCTATCAACGAAATTCTCCACCAATTTACTGAAATTACTCCCTGAGTGATGATAATTCATCATTTAACAGCATGCCTTCCTTGAACTTTAACAAAACATAGCTAAGAAATCCTAGGCTTTTAACTCTGGTTCACACATATACCAAACTTATGAACAATCTGTGCTCAAATTCCTTATCCAAGGCTAAACTCTACTGGAAACCAATCATAATCACATATTATACACAAAATCATCACATTCATTGAGTTTGAATATAAACTTTTACCTGCAAACTTAACTTCTTGCTTGAATATGAAATCTACACTTGTTCAGTTCGGTCATCAAATTCTCTTCAAAACAACACGATTACTCCCGGCTTGGGGTCGATTTCTCTGAAATGGGCAAAAAAGTGTTAACAGAATATTATAAACACGGAAGACAAGAAGAAGAGAAATATACACATGCGGTGTTTGGGTCTTTGGGATGGCTTCCTTAAAATAACTCATGTTTTTTTTCGAAGTCTGTCGATTTACGTGGTATTAAAATAGAGTTTTTATTGAAAGTGTTTTAGATTATTTTACTGTTTTATTAAAATGTGAAAAATAGATAAGCTATGTTTGACAAATTAGTTGATAAACTAGTTGTTGATTGATAAGTTAGATCGTAGCTAATAAGTTAACTGAATGCACAAATTATATGTTTGACAAAAACTAGCTTATAAGTATGTAAAATAATAAAAAAAGACCGAATTTATGTTTGTGTCACCAAATTTTATTGACAAAAAGGAAGAGACCAAATCCTAAAAATGAAATTTCAGTGAGAATAAATCTGTTACAAAATTGAAAAGTAGTCCATTACATAAAAAATAGAATTATGACGGAAACGAGGGTTAATGGACAAAATTAACCCTCAGTAAACTTGAATTGACACGTTAATTAAAGGGACTATATCCGTTATAACAATGAAACCATAAAGAAATCCCTCGTTGGAATCTTTTCATCGGTTAACTTACGTAAGGCGCTGGGACCAAATTTGCATTTAACGCCCGATGGTGCTCTTGTTTGGTTCCCTACATTCAAAGCCTTCTCGGCCCTTTCTGCAACAGTTTGACATCTACTTCCCGGGTGCACATGTGCAATAAAGGAAACAATGTTGACGACGACAATAGTTTTTAGTTTTCATAGACCAAGTCTTCCTTCTTGAAAGAATGATTACAATAATACAAAAGGGACTTTAGCTTTTTGTAATCCATAAAGGGCAATAAGTTGCAAAGAATCAGTGCATTAATATGAGTGGAATAACGTTCCTCCCTTCTACTACCATTACCTTCTTCTTTCTTACCGTACTACAAACTTGTAGTTCAGTCGACACCATAGTTGTGCATCAAAGCATCACCGATGGTGACAACATTGTTTCTGATAACCAAAAATTCGAGATAGGTTTCTTTAGCCCAGGAAGTTCAAAGAAATCGATACCTGGGGATATGGCTTAAGAAACACATCACCTCATACAGTTGTATGGGTCGCTAACCGCCGCAAAACTCTGCTTACCGATAACTTGGGCATTGTGAGATTGGACAGCCAGGGGCACCTATCGCTTTTCAGCAGTCATCCAACTCTTCGGCATGCAGCACAAATATCGTCAACGATCCCGTTACACAGCTCTTGGGGATACCGGCAATCTAATCATCAAGGATGAAAATTTATATTGTCATAAATGAAAATTTCATTTGGCAAAGTTTTGATTATATTGGAGACTCCTTCATAGGCGGGAGGAAATTGGGCAAGAACCTCATAACAAGAAAAAAAGACATACCTGACATCGTGGAGGAGCGCAGATGATCCTTCTGCAGGTGAGTATACAATCAGATATATAATGGTAAAAGGTAAATATCAGCAAGTACATATTAGGAAAAGTTCCAGATTGAAACAAGGATCGGGCTGTATAATGGTATAATGTTTGCCGGCCAGCCAAACTCTAGGGATAGCCCTGTTTATAAAGACTACAAACATGAGATGGTTGTGAATGCATGGGAGATGTATTTCATGTTTAATTCTAATAGCTCCGAATTCTTGATAAAGTGACTCCAGAAGGGAAGCTTGATTTAGCTTGCAAGAATAATTGCTCATGCACCGCCTACGCAAATCCAAACATCACTCCAGGCCCTAAATGTCTTTTTTTTTGTAACAATGACATGTATGTTTTATTGGTTATTTGTTGAGAATATGTCGAACCCTCAAAGTACTCTTGAAATCCCAGAAACAGTGTTTGTCGAAGTAGAAACACAATCAATCGACAAATAATCGTCAAACAAAGGCAATGATTGCATTCAGTAATAAAGTGTTTACAGAGAATATGAAACATACGTATGAAACACAATAATTACTCTTTACCCTAATCCTAACGATACACTTCAGGCTCTGTTTGATCAACTTGAGCCTGAGTAGCAGGAGTGGTAGGAGTGGCCTCGGGTTGTTCCGTCGACTGAACATTAGAGGAGATGGCAGCAGCAGCATTTAATCTTCTTCTCTTTTCCCCCTCGTGACGATCAGGATCATCCTGATCGCCATGCCCCCGTTTGGTTCCTTGAGCTTGAGATCTACAGGTTTCCTCTAGAATGGCAATCCGCTCTTGAAGCATGCGAATTGTCTCCTGTTGGGCCTGAATAGTGGCGTGAAGAGCAGCACGTGACTCAGACGGTGGCGATGCATGTGACTGCAAACGAAGCAATGAAAGAAGGCCGGCCTCGTATTCTGTCGGTGCGGAACATTCTTCTAGAAGACGAGCAAGGAGCAAACCCTTTAGATCAGTTGTGGACATATCTGATGCCGAGGGTGGCGGTGTTGGCAGGGATACAAATGTAGGAGCTGAATCTTCTGTAACTTTCTCCTTTCCCTTCATCACTCGTTTCAGTTCCTGAATTTCTGACTGAAACTCTGCTCTTAGCTCCGATCGGACAGCCATTAGGGCACCGTCCAGTGTCTCCCTGGAAACAAATTCCGTGGGTCTAACTCCGAGCCCACTTAGGGCACTGGTTGAAGCGACAACTGTCGCGGAGACAGAGGTGCTGCCTGCGCTCATGGTTGGCATGGTATTAGCCATGGCAGGTCTTCCACCCAATCCTTGTAATCCACCGAATGGTAGAGTTACTATGGGTGTTTCGGTCGGGACACGCAGGCTACTGACGGTAGAAGTAGTCATGTATGGTGTCCTAGGAAGTATAGAAAACTCTGCAGAAGGCCCTAGACTCGATAGTGCACGAAATGAAGTCGAGAGCGGGGGAGGCAGCTCTCTTGTTTCAATACCCACTGACTCCGAGTGAGTGGTGGATAGTGTATGTGCTAAAACCCCATGTGAAAGTGAAACAACAACCTGTTGAGAGGCTGTTGAGTGGCTGGATTGGGTGTGCATTTGCGTCGTTGGGTTGACAACGGCTTGTTCAATACCCCGCCTCAACACATGAGGCAAGTCATCACTCGGTGTAGTAGCACACTCACTGTGGATTGACTTCGTCCTCCGTTCCCATACTTCAGCACCAGCTTTGACTATGAGACGAAGTCTTTGTTCCCTCTCAATTTGCCCCTCACTCACTTCTTCTACTTCCTCACCCTCATCTCCCTCCATCTCACCTTCTTCTCCTTTATCACTTTCTCTCTCTACTTCAGCATTCTCCGCATCTCCCTCGGCGCAGCCCAATGTGGTAGAAGTGGCTTCCAACCCAGAGACATATTCTTCTGCGCCGGAGGCAAAGTGTTCGATCTCGGTTGCAGACCCACCAGATGGTTCTTGTGGTTCATCTTCGGCGGCGAACTCGCTCATCGGAGATAAGTGTTGGGTTGACGGCTGGACCGGAGATGGATCACACAGTGGTGATGGAGACCTCACAGAGCGGCTAGAACTAGCAATAGCAGCCCGTGAAGCGGACGACCGGCCAGATGTAGCCCGTGAACCTGGAACTTTACCCTCTTCATTGACCCTCCCTGACTCTCTCATCACACCCCGTCCGGTAGCCCTTGCTGGCCGTGGCCGGACGCCGTCACGAGTGCGTTTCCTTGCTGGCCGTGGCCGGACGCCGTCACGAGTGCGTTTCCTTGCTGGTTTTGTGCCTCGGGCAAGTCTGGTCGGTTCTGCCTGGGGAAGCCCTCTATATGCTCTAACACTCGCAACATACGGGTTCGCTATGTCAAGTAGGGCATCTGGTATGCGCCTTGCGACGACGCCAGGAATTTCTTCTCTTTTAAATAGATAAAGCGTCCTGTGATGTGGACACGTAGGATGCGCCGACCTTCGCTTGATAGATGCATCTGCCGTCATGTGCGATCGGATGGCTAGCTGGAGAAAGCGCATGAAGGGAATGAATGTTCTTTCGGTTCCTTTTCCCTTGGCGCTTACATTCGACTCCAGTTCCCTCCAGATGATCTCGGCAAAGTCAATGTGGCGGTTGTAAGCCACCGCATGAAATAGACGAAGAAAATTACCACTGCACCGGTCGATGCCTTTGGTTTTTCCAGAGAGACATCGATGAAGGATCGAGAACAAAACATACCAAATCGGGGCGAGATTGTTCCGGTGGAACTTAGATACCGTCGGGAGCTCGCCTTCGTACCCCAACTGGCGGACCTCGTCACAGATACGGTCATCGGATGAGGACTCTGGAACTGTGTTCGGCCACCGTGAGTCGGAAGAGGTAGGTGCAACAACGTCCGTATGTCGTCTTTTGTCAGTTGGAATGTCGAGCGGTCCAGTAAGCCGACAACCATCTCGGTGTCGTTCCGGACTTCATGCCGTAAGGTGGACCACACTTGATGAAGGTAGATGAGAGGAACGTCGGTGGTAGCGGTCAAGGCATAGTAAAGTGGATGCCTTTCGAGGATCGCGAGGATAACCTGATGATTTGTGATGAAGGTCGTAATATCCAGATGGTGATTATTTGGCACCACATCTATTCTTCGTTTGGCGGGACACAATGCCTCATCCTCGGCCTCGTTGACGGGAGAGGGCGAATCATAATAAGGTGCTGCCATCGTAAGAGATGGTCCTGAAAAGAATAATTTAAAAAATCAGAACCACATGCTTTTTTCAGTACCTTTTCTGGCTTAACATAAGGTAAAATGCGGATCTAAATTCCCACGTGTGTGAGAAATAGGATTCTGCCAATCCTATACATGTGAACGACCAATAGCAGATATGAAAAATGCGGCTTACACAAAAACAAAAACGTACACTTCAGATTCGAAATGACATTTGGCCCAAAGGCTGATATTCAATCCGATTCATGTGTGAGGCAAAAGCGGATTCTGAAATCCATAGAGAGCTCTTGTTCAAGTCTGATATGATCGAAGCTTGGCTTTATTCAATATCGGATATAGAATCCAATATACGTGGGACACCCACCATAACTCCCTATCAAGCAAAACCCACAATGTATGCAGACCATGTATGAATGAGTGCGGATTGCGGATTGTGTGTGGATTCGGATTATAGCTGAACTTCATGGTCTGAACTGTCAAGAAATTTAGAGTTCAGCTCACCAAGCTTTAACATTAATGCATTACTAGGAGAAGAACACACCTCATAGTCATCGGGACTTTCAGCAGTATCATCATTGTGTTGGATCTCACTGGATGTATAAACAAAACCGTTTAGTTTTGATTCTTGTATTATAGCTACTTCCATAGTTCCATATATGATTTTGGAAATCCAAAGTCTGCAAACATATTACTAGTTATCTAATTTCAATAAACATATACATCTGTTGTTACATTGAAGACTACAAGTTTGTCTTTTTCGTTGGAATTAATTTGTGGTTTGCTACTTGTATTGATTTAGGCATGGAGACTTCACAAAGAAGGGAAATCTCTCGATCTAATTGACGCATCTTTTGGTACATCATGGTCTTATTCTGAAGTGTTGCGATTGAGGCACATTGCTTTATTATGTGTGCAACAAAGGGCAGAAGATAGACCTAACATACAGTCGGTGGTTCACATGTTGGGTAGTGAAGGTTCGTAGCCTTCTCCTAAAGAACCTGGTGTCTTTATTCAAAGTAACAGAAGCTACTCAGCATCAATTCTTCCTTCTCCATTGTCGGTTAATGGAGTAACATTAAGTCAAATAGATGGTAGATAACGACTTCCATTGGAAATTTATTCATCTTGGTAGCATCCAATGTCACATTATTACTTACTAGTTACCAATTATTGAAGAATAAATGGTAGATAACGACTTCCTTACGATTTTTATAATTATTGTAGTTTCAATGTTGTTTGGTAGAATGTGTTTTATGTTAATTTATATAATGTGTACATTGTATAACCATTAAATATGCATTGAATCACATTAATACTTACTAGTTACCAATTATTGAAGAAAAATTTCTTTTCCCCCAAACAAATACACATTATAGACAACTTTCAGTTCAAGCATTTGGCCAAATCTAGTTCGAGTCAAAGGGAGTATCTAACGATCTTTAGTTGAAAACTTGATCGCTTAATGTGGCTGCAAACCTAACCAACCAACACAAGGCTTTGGTTCAGTTCAGACTTCAGACCATCGCTTGCAACAGATTCAATAATCAAATGTAACTTTAAAAGAAAAACAAGGTGAAGGGAAGTTACGTTTTCCCGATTCTACCCTTAAAATTGGTGCCTAAGGATTAATGTAACACCCCTATCTTTAAGGGCGTTTCTTACCTTGATTCATCTAAACTTCAGCTCAGTAGCTTCTCAATCTAAGGTCCCATTTTCTGATGATATTAGTCAAAGTTTCTGACGAATTTGTACTAAAATAGTGTTGTCAAAGACAATCATACTTATAAGTGACCAATTTTAGGGTATGATTTTGTTACCAACAGGTTCCAATTATATGTATAATGACACCATTTGGCCAAGTACAACTTTGGCAACAAACAGTTTGTGGGCTATATTCTGATACATCTTGAACACATCCAGCTTAAGACTAAATTAGCTAACTTTTTCTCACAAATCTTTAATTTGCAACTTCATTGAAGCATGAAATCAGCTTTATAATCCCCGTTTAAATGTGCATATTCCCCAAATTGACATGCATCGACTACTTGTACTCAAATATGCATTCTCTACAATTCTATCAACCAAAAACACTCCATAGAATTACTGGAATTACTGATAATCATCATCATTTAACAACATGCAATACTAGAATTTTAACAAAGTGCATAACCAAGAAAACAAATCCTAGGTTTCAACTCCATTTCACTTGCATACCAAATTCCTTATGCAAGGTTAAAACTCAACTGGAAGCCAATTAAAATCACATACTTATACATAATAATACTCATCACATGTATTGAGCTTGAATGTGAAATTTTACCTGCAGAACTTGACTAATTGACTTCTTGCTTGAATCTTCGAAATCTCCACTCGGTTAATCTTGGTCATAATTCTGAATCTCATTCCCAGGCTCAGCTCCCCATAATTTGGGTATATACATGGGCTTCGGCCTCTTTCTCTACTTGGGCTTTCAACACAACTACTTAACCCAACTGTGGGCTTAAACCCACTTTAGATATTAGTCGTCCGAATAATATGGAGGTATTCTATATCTGATACAATTAATTTGCAACTTTTTGGGGGGGTAAAAATTTGATTACCGGAACCTAGCCGGATTCAATTACATCTGCTTTCGAGGACATCAATGTAAAGGAGCATTTTTTTGGTTCACTACTAAAGAGCTGAGCTTAACAAAAGGGCCCAAGATCTCTGTTCTGGTACATATCTTGTATTTGGATAAAGTTGTCTCCCTTTTTTACCAACTAAGTTACTCATTCAAGAAAAAATGAACATTTAATACAAAGGGTTGGGTTTGGTGAGAAGTTAATGTTAATGTGAGAACACAGAACCATGAGAAATGGTTATCAATCGTTGGATGAGAAGTGGATGCACATTGAGGTTGGTGATACGCCTCAAGCGGGTACCATCTAGAGGGTATGGTGGCGGGCTTTCAAACCCTCCCAACCTGCTCTCTCTCTCTCTCTCTCTCTCTCTCTCTCTCTCTCTCTCTCTCTCTCTCTCTCTCTCTCTCCTCTTCTTTCTCTTTCTCAAATATATATTAAAATAATAAAAAACTCAGAGGGTATGAAATGTTTGTGGTACTTCATTGTGGGTTCAGAGGGTAGGATGTAAAAACCTGATATGACGCTGAGGTAAAATGAAAAGTTGAAGGTATGAAAGGTTTTTGCTACGAATGGCCTAACTGCTACTATTATCATTTCACGTGATCCGCTACGAAGAAGTTGGGCTTGTTGGCTTGTTGCTATTGTTTTACTATAAAAAATTGCAAGGGCCTAGGAATGTCTAATTAAGGTTCTGTTATCAACTTAATGAAACTAGCAACTTTTTCCATTAATTGTACGTGACTATTTAGTAGTGGCTTAATAACATAAAAAGTGTCTTATTTAGTAAGTTTTTAAGGAGAGCTTTGTGCAAAAAAGCCAAGTTTTTCTCAACTATGAACAACACGTTCCTTCCATCTAAAAGAATCCTCCAAAACAAAAACATTTCCAATCTATATGAGATTATTAATTCATATGGACAGTTCCATATTGGACTTATGAAAAATCAACCAATCAGCCCACAAGGCAACCTACATCTAATATTATGTAAAATTAATCATATTTATCAAAAATTATATTAATATAGGCAGAATGTCCGCAACAGTGGGGAATTTCCTGTAATGGGTTATGGGTGAAAGCTTGACAGAACAACGTCGCGTGGATGTAGAAGGCTCACAGGCCTTAAACTTTTTTCCCGGAAATTGAGGAACACAAAAGAATTGAGCATAGTTAAACCACCGATCATATATTTGTTTCACATTGTAAAATAATACATCGTAAAGTATAAATGCATAATGTTGGCTTACAATGTTTGAAAAAGACACGAACACAAAAAAATGCATTAGAAGTAATCACATCATAGAACAATACTGAGTTTCTCACATGTATTTCATTCGACTTTATATTTGTATACATCAATTTGATAATTAAATCTGATGTAAATTAGTGCCTTAATAATATTCAACCTCGTATTTTATGATTGATATATTCAACATATCCAATCATGTCTTAAATTATTTGTTTATTCTTCGTAAGGATGACAATGAATATAATAGAGGAAATTATTTAAAAGACTTGGTGCGTCATACCAATAAAAAATAAGCAACCTGCAGTTTAGGTTTCATAATTTTTTATAGTAGATTGGTAAATGATGCTAATTTTTTTATAGGTTAAAGGTACATTTGATTATGAAAAATTGTTTTCATTTTTCTATAAAATATTTTTAGAAAATGAAGTTGAGTTTTCATTTTTAGTTTCTATAAAAATTTTAGAAAACGTGTTTGGTTGAATTGGTGGAGTTTTTATTTTCCATTTTAGAAAATTAAAAAATACCTTTAGAATATTTTAGAAAGCGACTACAATTAGTTTTCTAATTTATATAGAAGTTTAAAAAACATAAAATTTTCTTTTATTTAAAACTAGGGGCGCGTACCGCGCGTTGCGCGGTATGTAAAAATCATTCCAAGATTTTTTTTTTTAAAATACTATCATTATTTTTAATGTAAAAAATTGTGTTACAAATCTATATGTAATATTTATAATGATAAAACTTAATATTTTCTTTCGGATTTTAAAATTACTTGGGTAATTAGTTTCTCAATATTTGAGAAAAATTGTAAACATTACTCTTCTACTTTTGAGTACTTTAAAATGTTGTTGTGTATTGTTGTATATATCAATGTTATATCAACATCTGGTGAAATTGTGAAACTAATGTAGAATTAGGAAATTAATAACAAATCAATTAGAGTCTTTTTTTTCCTTGAGATGCCAAGGATACATATACTTATGATATAGAGAAATTGATGAAAACTTATTATATTCCAACGAACGAACACATACATTTATTATTAACTATAATTTTTTTTTTGAAAATATACAAATTGGAAACAATTAAAAATTCCTTGGAACTTTTAATAGGAACTTTTTGCGTAAGAGGCAACGAAAATAAATCAAAGGGTTTTCAGTTGTCAACCGAATGTTCATCCATCTCATCTAGTTCTCCGTGTAATGCAACTTTGCAAACTATCGAGCTACGCAAAGATGAATATCAAAATGTCATGTTAAGTTATACGTTCTATTAAAACTTTGGTTAAAAATGTTAAGAATTTTATATAACTACTTAATAATCCAAAATAATTTTCAAATCCCTTTTGTATAACCGCCATCAATTGCCTCTAGATCACCAAATTGTGTCAAACATTCAATAATGTCTACACATATATCTACTTTATTAGAACAACGGGGTTTAGCAAGTAATAAAATAAAATAAGAAACATAACACAATAATTCGGGAGAAGTACAACCCTATTCACATGATTAATTTCGAATTAACAACTTTATACTCTTCATTAATCATAATCAACTTAAGTTTTTCATAACATGTACTAAACCTTCATTCAATATTGAAAACAACATGAAAATAGAAAATAATCGTAGAGCTCCCATATAGAAAATTCTAATTTATAAAGGAATGGATCACATTGATCCATATTACAACACCAACATTCCATTTGATCAATGAAGACCATGTCTAAAGTGACTAATTCTCCATTATTTTAGTTCAAGGACTCCCACAACTCTTACCTTAATACTTTAACATTCATTATATTTCAACTTTACATGATTCATATGATCTTTATTGGTAATTATGCAAATTAAAAGTTCAAGAAATAAACCCCAATTTGAAATAAAATTCGTCTCAATGTCTTTGAATTTGTAATTAAGATGAAAGATAAATCGTAATTACCATTTATTTAACAAAAAATGTCTTAACATGGAGAATAAATATTTAAAATTCAAACAACCGTTTATAATTGTTGTTGTTGTTATCATTGTTATTGTTATTATTATACTTGAAATATAATGAAACACAAATTCAACATAATTAACTAAAACATTTAAAAATAGTAAAATAAATTTCTTACTAAATTTTTGGATACTGCAAGTTGTATAGGTTCCAATTGAAACTTGATCCTAAATTGGGTTCTGAATATCCAAGAGTGGTGGTACAAATAAGGATTAAAATAATTACCATGGATTTGAAGATTTTGATGGTAAAAAGGTTGTTAAAGTAGGGAAGAGATGTTAATTACTTCCTTGCATGTAATATATAAAAATAAAGGAAAAACCCCAACTTAAGTTTACTAAATTCTTGATTGAAAAGCTTAGTGGATTTTCGGTACCAAACAAATGGGCAAGACTTGTGAAGTTTGTATAAGCTTATTTCAATTTCCAAGCAGGTAAAATTGATCATAAAACCGAAATGGAAAATATAAACCATACCTGATCAATCTTCAAAAAGACACTATGCATATCACTTTCACATGAAGCCTAATCGGTAGAATCTAATCTTCAATACCCTATGAATTAACAAACAAAGACAAAGCCTTAAAATAACATGAGATGAAAATTAGTAGCCTAACAGAATACCTTACCTGATCAATTTTATAAAAAAAAAAACATTATGCAGATTACTTTCACACGAGGCCTAATTGACGGAATCCGATCTTTAGAACCATATGAATCAACAAACAAAGAAAAACCTAAAATCACATAAGATGAAAATTAGTAGCCGCATTTATTGATTTTGTATGTTTTTAAACAAATTGTCCAAAAGAGAAAAACAAATTAGAATATAGATTTATTTAAAAAAAGAGAGAGAATGTGGTAGTGAAACTTACATGGCTTCCATGAGATATTGTTTCTTCCATGGTTTTCTATGTGGATTAAGAGAAAAGAAGACATGAAATGATAAACGGTTAGGAAGGTGATGAGTTTGAACACCATTAATCTATCATTTATTTAAATAAATATAATTAATGTTGTATTTATTTAGGAAAACATATACAATAAAAATATATTGAAAATTTGAGAAAAAATGAATTGTTATGTTGTAGGTTTTCTTTCAATTAATAAATTTGAATGTGAAAGGGTAAAATAAATGTCTTTAAGAATTTAAATAATGTGGAAGTTAAGACTAATTAAATTATAAGTAAAATTACCAAATAGTCTTTCTTATAATAAAACATATAATTTACATTTAGGGGTAGAATAGTCTTTAAATATTTGATATAAAAAAACTCAAAAAAATGAGAAAATTCCAATAAGCAAATACTCAATAGATAGGTTGCCACCTCATTCTTCCAACATCCTACTACACACATAAATAATATATAGCTTATGGAGAAATCAATTAGGAAATATGAAAATTAGAATAAATATGAAAATGAAAAAAATATATAGCTTACAATATAAACAATATGAAAATGAAAATGAAAAAAACAAAGGTAACAATTTTGAAAGAAAAAGAAAAACAAAAAACTTTTATAACAATAGGAAATATACACAAAACGTATAAAAAATAATATGGATTTTTTATAGAAATAAAAAACAATAATATTAATTGATACACACATAAACAATATGTAGCTTACAAAAATCATAAAAAGTATTAGCTTACCTAGAAATCTTACGAAGAATGAGCAACAATCAAACAAACATAGGAACCAATAGCATAACATAGAACTCAATACTAAAACATAGAACTAAAAGTTGTTGACTATATTTTTGTGGGACATTAGGTTGTTATTTATAGATGAATATGTTGTAGGTTTTTTTTTTAATTAATAAATAAGAAGATGAAGAGGGTAGTATAAATGTTCTTAAAAGTTAAATAATATGAATCTTAAAGCTAATTAAATTGTTAAGTCAAATTACCAAATAGTCCTTCTTATGATAAAACATGTAATTTTCATTTAGGGGTAGAATAGTCTTTAATTTATTTAATATTTAAAAAATTCAAAAAAAGGAGAAAATTTCTTTAAGCAAATACTCAATAGATAGGGTGTCCACATCATCTTCCAACATCTTGCTTTTATATATATATAGATTAAGAAAGGTTATCCATGAATATTTATCACGAACACAAACCTTATTAACGAAAGCTTTATGGATTCATCTTTTATCTATCCCATTGAAATATGATACAGGGATGAAGGGCCTCTAGTTCTAAGTCTTTACCTTAAATTCCAAAGTGTCAAAGATCAGACTTTGGTCCTTCCAGGCCTCTAGTCTATATGATTAGAGCATTTGACCTCTTCTTCATAATGCGTCTAACTTAAAGTCTTTGAATCAGTTGTAATTGTTGTCAAACCTTATTCGTTAACAGTTGTTGCTGTCATGCGATTATGTCTTAAACATTTTAACCGCTCATAAACGTCAATCTTTCATAGAAGGACAAATTATTGTATCTAGAAAAGCGTACTTTCAATGATCCAAAGTGATTATTTGGTCCATGTTTTATCTTCCATCCATAATCCCTAACAATTCCCTAGTCTCAAAGGCATCTCCAATTATAATACTAAATCCTACACCAAAGCCATAGGAAATGATATAAAAGTGAGTCTAAACGATAAATCTACTCAAATACGTAATTCTAGATGTTACATTATATTTTAAGATTTTAGATATGTTATTTTTTACCTTTATCAATTGGTGCAACGAATAATGTTACACCGAATGTAATATAAGACATGGTGTCCCTTTTAATAATATGATGTCAAATTTGATGTTTGATATTATTTTTTTTTATAAGAGGTATCCCAGACCACATTGGGCCCAGACTAATCCTCAGCAATTTTGGGTCGAAGCCCGACTGCTAAAGCATGCAGCCCAGGGTCGAAACCCCTGTACCTCCAGAATGCGTCCCCCAGGGCTTGAACTCGGGTTCACCACTATGTAGTGCCCAAGCCTTACCACTAGGCTAACACTCCTTTGGTTTGATATAAAATTTGATGTCTCCATTAAACATAGTTTAAATGTTTATATATCTATTTTTATCTATTTTAAAATAAATAGCTATTTTATAATATTATTATATACTATAAGGTGAACAACTCTATCTATAATGCATACAATTAGCATTTAGGTAACTAAAATAATAGTAATTAGATATTTTTATCTTTTAATTATGCACAATATTAATCTGCAATAAGAAATACTCAATAGTTATATATATAGAGAGAGATTCAAATGTAAACTCTATATTTCGTGTAAACTATGTAAACCAATCCACATCATTGATTTTCAAAAACGTTTCCATATTTCACATTTTCATATTTCCATAATCATTGACTTACCATATATTTCACATTTCCATATTTTCTATGAATCCATATCCTCTGATTTTTTTGATCAAGGGCCACGATGGGTTTACATAGTTTACACGAAATATAGAGTTTACATTTGAACCTCCTTCTATATATATATATTACATATTCATATCATAATATATTTTAAATATTAAAACGATCATCAAAGAAGGGTTCCTCTTGAAGGTCTGTTTTCCTCGTATGAAAACTACATCTCACAAGAATTAATTATACTAAAACACGGAATAATTCTCAAAGTTTCATTTGTTTTACGGTTTAACCCTCAAAGTTTATTTTAAATTGAATAACCATAATGTTTAATTTAAATGATGTTTTAATCTTTAAAGTATCATTTGTTTTACGATTTAACCCTCAAAATTTATTTTTAAATGGAATAATCATAATGTTTCATTTAAATGATGTTTTAATTCTCAAAGTTTCGTTTGTTTTACGGTTTAACCCTCAAAGTTCATTTTCTAAATAGAATAACCATAGTGTTTCAATTAAATAATGTTTTAATCCTCAAAGTGGCTTATTCAGTAAGCTTCTAGTGGGAGCTTTATGCAAAAATCCAAGTTTTTCACACATGTCATTAAGCCACTACCAAACAGACATAAAAGTGGCTTATTCACAATTTATTCAGTTCTTTGAGGGGTTTTTGGTTTGTTAGGGGCTGTTTACTAATGACTTAATCAGCTTAATGGCTGAATTGGCTTATTCTCACAGACATTTCATGTTGTTTACTTATGACTTAATCATCCATTCCAGAGCTTATTCGCACAGCAGGCATGGGGTTGTTGTCCCCATTAAGCCACACTCTTGACAATAGTACCCTTCATAAAAAAAAGGCTTTTAAGAAGAAAAAAGGACAACCCTACTATTCACGCCTCTTTCTCCTTCTAACCTTCTTCCTCCCTCGCTTCAACTTTCCGGCCACCACAAATCGTCGCCGGCGACCCATCTTTCCTTCAGTCGGTGCTCTCCGGCCACCACAGCTCGTTGCTGCAGCTGCTCTCCGGCGACCTGTTGCTTCAGATGATGATGAAGAGGAGTGATCAGATTCGAGTTCTTCTTTTGAAATTTTTTTGGATCTTGCTTGGCATATTCAATTACTCATCCATATCTGTTATGGGAAATAAAGAAGATGAGTGATTTGGAAGTTAGCAACAGCAAAGCGAAGAAGAAGAAAGATGAAGTATTTGGGTTTTTTTTTGCTTCTTTTTTGGTTTTATTTTGTGGAATTCTTTTTACATTTTGTTTTAAGTATGTGGAAGATTTTTTCTACCATTTGCCATTTATTGGTATTCACATGTTTTTTCAATTAAAAATAAATTATTAAACAAAGTATAATTTATATTAGGGGTAAATCGGTCATTTTTGTTATTCAGACCGTAGATTCAGAAAAAATAGTCAACAATAACATCAATTTATCTGGACAGACAAATTTATCCATACAGACAAACAGACAAATTTATCCATACAGACAGACATACAAGATTTGGTAAAAGTGTCATATTCACTTAGAGGGTAAGGGGATATATGGTAATGACTTACAGCTTAAAAAGGCAATCAACAAGCATAGGTAAAAATTTAAGATAAAGGCTAAAGTAACTAGTCAATGAAACATAATAAACTTTGAGGGTTAAATAGTAAAACAAATGAAATCTTGAGAATTAAAATATCATTTAAATGAACCATAATGGTTATTCCATTAAAAATAAACTAGTGGCAAAATCGCACGCTGCGCGGTAATACAAAATAATTTAAAGAAATACTTGTCCAAATACAGCTAAAATGTAATTATTGGTTAATAATTTATAATATCTAAAATTAAAATTTAAAATATTTTTCATAAGTGGCACACACACACACACACACACATATATATATACTTAGGCTATGTTTGGCAAGCATAAGCTAGCTGATAAGCTAGCTTATAAGCTAGTCCATCCAAACATGTATCAGGAAGCTAGCTTATCAGCTAGCTTATAAGCTAGCTTTTTGAAACGCTACTTTGAGTAGCTTATGAGGAGCTTATTGTAGCTTTTTCCAACTATACCCTTATTAATGTTAATTATTAAATTCAAAGATACCCTTTTTGGTCATTTTACATACTCATAAGCTAGTTTTTGCCAAACATAATTTGTTCAACAGCTAGCTTATCAGCTACTAGCAAGCTTATCAATCAACAGCTAGCTTATCAGCTATCCGCTAGCTTATAAGCTACGCTTGCCAAACATAGCCTTAGTCATTTCTTGTTACAAAATGTTTGATACGCATCGTTCATAATTTTTTTGCTGTATTTTTAAAAACCAAAGGAATGTTATATTATATATATATGTATGTATATATTGATTGTATTCTAATTCAATTTACATATTTAATTTGATTTAATCTAAGTAATAATAGAGTATGTATTAATTTATATGTATTTTTTGATTGTTATAAATAATTTTTTTTTCATCTAATATATCGATTTTTTTTATTTAAGTGACATATTGCTTTCATATTTTCTTTTACACAAATTATTTTATTGATTTTATTTTTTATTATACATTATTGTAGTCATTTTATATTTTCTGTACTAATTCTAATTATACATATTATTTATTTAAGTATGTTTTTAGGCGATATTAAACATGGTAAGTGTCTCATATATTTAGAGAACTATTAATAATATTTAACTATATATTGATTATAAATGTATTTATTTTATATTAAGTATAATTTCATTTATATCTTTTTACTGATTTTCATAAGATTTATAAGGTTTAATATTTTTTTATATATTGACTTCAATTATTTATCGTATTTTTTATTTTGGAATTAAAATTTCACTTGAAAATAGGTCTGATTGATATATATCGTATTTTTTATTTTTTATGTATTATGTTTATATAAAAGTGATGAAAATAGTATTTACACAAATGAATATATATGGCATAATCTACCGTTTAGTATTTTAAACAATACATATAAAAAGTATTTTATGAACAATAGCAATTGATAATTATCATTAAAGTTATATTAAAGTATATTAATGATAAGTTATTAGATTTTTAATTAATATAAGTATTTCATTTAAGTAATGTTTTCATGATGTTAGTATCAAATATATAAATATACACATATTAATTTATTTATTGAAATAAACATATTTAATTTATCATGTAAATAACAATATACATATTAATTATTGTGATTTCTTATATATAATAAGTTCTTAAATATGTCGATTATATTTATTATCCATATGTTATGTGGATAACAATATTAGAATGACGTGAATAAAAGAAATAAGGAAATTTAGGTGCCAAAAAAGAATATGAATAATTTAATTACTATAATACTTTGTTAATAACTACATTAGAAAAGGTAAATATTTTAGAAAAAAATAAATAAGAAATATGGGATTAGAATGTTTAGAAAATGTCATCTCATTGTTGGTGTTTTTTTCTTATAAATTACAAATTGATAAACTATTGAAACATAAAAGAATAAAGAGATAATTCACAACAAAATCAAAAGTAAAAAATCACATAGATTATATTTTAGAATTTGAGGTTTGATTATTGTCAACAAAAAGAAACATTTTAAGAAACTATGAAAATATAAACAAAACAAATTGGGGGAAAAAACCTCATCTAAAACCGTCTCATAACATAAATATCAAGAAAACCAACAATGTGGAAAACACTTGTTTAATAACAATGTGTACAACATATATATTAAATGAAAAGATAAAGGAGAAAAAAATTATAATTGTGAAAGAAATTTCAAATAAAACTCGAAAATTTAGTAACAGTCACACATAATTCACAAAAGCATAATCATTATTTGAAATTTTGATAGTAAAAAAAGGTAACGATGATACTTATTATATACACGCAAAAATAACATATAACTTACATAAATCATAAAATAAATAAAAAATGTGTTACTTCACCTGAAAATTTTACGAAATTGGGTAATAATACCGGCGAAAAGAACATACATGTGGTGGATTCTACAAAAAAGACAAAATAAACAATCAAATTCAATAGAATATAACAAAGAACATACATGTTGCTATACATCATATGTTGATGGGCATTAGGTTCTATTTATAAAGGAGTTTGTTGTAGGTTTTCCATTTTAATTAATAAATGGGAATATGAAGAGAGTAAATTAATGTCTCCATTAAGTTAAATAAATTAGAAGGTAATTAAATTGTAAGTAAAATTACCAAAGAGTCCTTCTTATAATTAAACATATAATTATCATTTAAGGGTAGAATAGTCTTTAACTTATTTGATAATTAAAAAACTCAAAATAATGAGAAAATTTCTAAAGGCTAATCCTTGTCTTAGAGAATGCCACCTCATACTTGGAGGTTCTTGTTTTTATATATATAAACGATTTTGAGAGTTAAACTGTAAAACAAACGATACTTTGAAGATTAAAACATCATTTAAATAAAACATTATGGTTATTCCATTTAAAAATAAACTTTGAGAGTTAAATTGTAAAACAAACAAGACTTTAAGGATTATTCCGTGTTTTACCCTTTATTTGTTACATGTTTAGTTATTTGAGATCTTTAAAAAAAGAAAAAAGTTAAAAAAAAACCAATGGACTTTAGTGTTTGGAATAATTAAGTAGAATAAATAATAAGTCATTAGAATTTTCAAAACCTATTAAATAAATCCTTGAACTTTCTAAAATCTGTTAAATACATCTTTATGACCTATAAAATATCTAATGTGGTAAAATAATTAAAAAGGTTCGAGATACACCCAACAAATGTTCATACCTTGAACTATTTAAACCCTAAACATTTTTAACGAAAAAATTACATAAAAAACTGTTATAATATCATTGGTTCATCGATAAGTTTTTTTTTTGTAAAAAAGGAGTAATAACATTCCTCATACGTTTTTAATAAGAGATATTTTGGATTTTTTCTTCTTTTAACTAAATTTCTACAAAAATCTTTTAAATAGGGAAATGATAATACATTATAATGTTTTTTAAATTTATAGAATATCAACCGAAATACCTAAATAAGAAATGTTTTTCAATTCGATATTTTCTCTCAAAAGCAGGAAAAAAGCGCTTGTAAGTTTTTAACAAAAAATAATAATAGAGATTTTAAAATTTATTTTATTTTAACATATTTTCTATTTTCTTCAAACAGGGAAATGATAATACGACATAAATTTGAACTTTGTTGTGTATTTTGGCGCAAAATGTGGTATATTTTAGCATAACTTCTGGTATATTTTAGCGCAAATTTTGGTATATTTTGACGCAACTTTTAGTATATTTTGACCCAACTTTTGGTATACCTTGCACAACTGTGGTAATATTTTGGCACATCTTTTGGTATTTTTAGGAGCAAAATTTGGTATATTTGACACAACTTTTGGTAAAAAAAAAAATTTGAACGACAAAAGGAGGCAAAACAGGAGTTACGACAAAGCCATCACCCCCGTCAAGCGGCCAACACAGAACAAGCACCTAGCGAGGAGCAACCAAAGAAAACACATAAACAACAACAAAAACAAAAGGCACCCCTAGCGGGAAACAAAGCCGGCCCCCAGCACGTACAGAATACACATCGAAAACCTGTAACCACTTAGAAAAACGAGCAAGGATAGGAACACCACGTGATCCATTTATGCATGAAGCTGGGAAGATTCGACCTTTGCTTAATCCAAAAGAAGGACTGCGCCTGAAGGTGACTAAAAATAAGGGCCTTGTTCCGATGTGCTGAGGATTATAGAAGGTTTTACCGTTCCTGTGTTGCCGTAAGGCCCAAATGAAGGTGGAAATTACTCCCATGAACGCCTTTCCTTTATCGCCTTGCTGAAGCGAGTTGTCTGCCCAGTCCAGATAAGGAATACCCCTAGAAGCAAGAGATTCCTCAAAGCCCCACCAAACCAAGAGTTCTTTTAGGATCCTATTGGCAAGCCAACATTCTTTGAATATGTGAGTTTCGGTTTCATCGGCCGAAGTGCAGTGCAGAAGGGGCACATCATGGATATCAGTGCCACTCCTTTTTTTTGCCAGATTAGTTTTAGTAGGTAGTCTATTTTGACGAAATTTCCAAACAAGGATATTGACGGTAGAAGGAACCTAGTTGTTCCAAGTGAGAGGGATGGAGCTGCGGGACTTTAGGAAAAAAAATCATCAAATGCTTTCCTGAGGGAAGAGACCGTAAACGTACTGGTACGATCGGTGGTCCGCTTTATGGCCATTTTCTCTGGTGCTGCTCCTGGAACCAACTAGCAAGTGGAATATTGACCTTTTCAAAGTCTTTGCTGATCGTCATAATGTTATTCCAAACAGCCGGGAACCTGCCTTTTGGATGAGCCTTGTTAAGACCTCCATTAATCCCGTGCAGAGACTGAATAGCCTGTTCCAAAGCGAGTTATGCTCTGTCTTCGCCACCACCACTTAGAGAGCAAGGCGAGGTTCACGGCCTTAAGGCTTTCCACTCCTAACTTAACTTTTGGTAAATTATACACAACATTTATATACATAATTTTTGCACTAGATACAACTTTTCTATGTTTTAGATAGAGTAATGGAAAGCAAACGACTTCTAAATCTGTTATAAACATGAAAAACAGTTAAAGGGACCATATCCATTATAAAAAAACAGATGTTTTGAGGATTATAATGGATAAAAGTAACACCCACTAAACTTAAATTGACGCGTTAGTAAAAATGACCATATCCATTACAAAAATGAAACTATATCCCTTATTAAAATCTTTTCATAGTTTAATTTACGTAAGCCATTCTAGTTAAAATCTTTTCATAGGTTAATTTACATAAGCCGCAGGGACCATATTTGCATCTAACGCTCGATAATGTTCTTTTATTGTTCCTTACATTCCAATCCTTTTTCGGCCTTTTTTAATTGTTTGACATCTACTTCATTACTTTCCACGTGCACATGTGTAATACGGGCGGGTTTGATACGCAAAACAAGATGGGACATGACAGGACAAGACAAAACATAACATACTTGTCCCATGTTTGGCAGACACTTATGTAGAACAAAATAGAACAAGAGAGAAACAAGTATGTTCTCTCCTACCGTCTAGAACTAAGTAGAACAAAGTCTAATTTACCATTATACTCCTTAAATACCGATTGGTCTTCCCTTTCGGGATAATTGTCTTATAGCAAAACTTGACCAAAATTGAAAATCTGATCCAAAAACCCCAAATATACGCAACCCCACATGACCCAAACTAATCTCGTCTTTAAAATCAGACTTTTTTGACGAGTTATTGGGTTTTGATAGGGTGTCCATACCCATCACCCGAAACTAGAATAAAACTTTTTATTAATATTTTTTATAACCTTTTTTGTAATTCTTTGACGTTTGACCTTTTTTTATTAGTTTCAACGTTCAGTTTAATATTTAACGTTTGAATTTTGAATTTTTGAAGTTTGAATAAATTTTAATATTTAATGATTAAGCTTGAAAAACCAATTGTTAAGATTAAATTTTAACCATTATATTGAAAATAAGAGTAAATTTGTCATTTGATAGTTTTCTTTATTCAAACCTGGTTATTTAAGATATATGTCCATCTTCAAATTTTGTTGCATCAAATTATATTTTCTACTAATTTGGTAGGAAAATAAAAGAATAAAAACAAACATTGCTAAAACCTAAACCCGAACCCTATTAAATCTGAATCAAACTTGGCAAAAATCTAAAATCCTCATCATACAATTTTGATTTTTGAGGGCTACATTTCATACCCAAAACCTAATCGAAAATCAAACCAAGAATGTTTATTGCTACTGTTTATCTTGCAACCTATGATTTTAGAACATATACTTGGTCATAATTTTGTTGATACATAAATTGTTGCTTTCTGTTTTTTGTTAACTTTCATCATTTAGTTAAAAAACACTAAAAAGCTCCTTGAGGATAAATTGGTCATTTGATCACCTGTTACGTCTTACTAAACACTGAACATCTGTCTTATTCTGTTTATGTATGCATACCGAACGCACCCTGAAAGAAACCATGTGGACCACGACAATACTTTTTAGTTTTCATAGACCAAGTCTTCATTCTTGGAAGAATGATTACAAAAATACACAACGGAGTTTAGCTTTTTGTAATCCATAAAAGCAATAAGTTGCAAAGGATTAGCAATACAAAGAATCAGTGCATTAATATGAATCGAATAATGTTCCTCCCTTCTACTACCATTACCTTCTTCTTTCTAACCGTACTGCGAACTTGTAGTTCAGTCGACACTATAGTTGTGCATCAAAACATCACCGATGGTGACAACATTGTTTCGGATAACCAAAAATTTGAGATGGGTTTCTTTAGCCCAGGCAGTTCAAAGAATCGATACCTGGGGATATGGCTTAAGAACACATCACCTCATACAGTTGTATGGGTCGCTAACCGCGAAACTCCACTTGTCAATACCTCGGGCATGGTCACGTTGGACAGCCGGGGGAGCCTGTCGCTTTTCAACAGCGGCGGTACAGTCATTTGGTCATCCAACTCTTCGGCATCCGGCACAAATATCGTCAACAATCCCGTTGCACAGCTCTTGGATACCGGCAATCTAGTCATCAAGGACGGAAGTGAAAGTTTCATTTGGCAAAGTTTTGATTACCCTGGAGACACTTTTCTAGCAGGAATAAAATTGGGCAAGAACCTGATAACAGGAAAAGAGACGTACCTGACATCATGGAGGAGTGCAGATGATCCTTCTGCAGGTGAGTTTACAGTTGGGTATTTAATGGTAAAAGGTAAATATCAGCAAGCATATATTAGGAAAAGTTCCGTGATTGAAACAAGGATCGGGCCGTATAACGGTGTATCGTTTGCCGGCCAGCCAAAATCTACGGTCAACCCGGTTTTTAAAGACTACACACATGAGATGGTTGTGAATGCACGGGAGATGTATTTCGTGTTTAATTCTAATAGCTCCGAATTCTTGATAAAGAATATAGTGACTCCTGAAGGGAAGCTCGAGGTCTGGCATCTAAATATGCGCAACCACGAGTGGACGAATGATTTGACGTTACCAATGGATAGTTGTGACAAATATGGACTCTGTGGCCCATACGGAAGCTGTAGCACTGCAGCTCTTCCTAACTGTGGATGCTTGAAAGGGTTTGAGCTAAAAATCCCAGAAGAATCGAGTCCTTCGATTAGCGGATGTCGACGGAGTAGAGGCTTGGATTGTGGGCCCGGAGAGGGATTTCTCAAGTTTTCGAGCATGAAATTGCCGGACACGCAGAATGCTGTGTTTGATGGCAACATGGGTCTTGAGGAATGTGAGGTAGCTTGCAAGAATAATTGCTCATGCACCGCCTACGCAAATCCAAACATGGCTCCAGGTGGTGTTGGATGCTTGCTATGGATTGGCGATTTGATCGACGTTCGAGTGTACCCACATAATGGGCAAGACCTCTACGTTAGGCTGGCGGCCTCGGAGTTGTTAGGTAAGCCAATACAGTACCAAACTGATACATTTCATGTTGATTCAGCTACCATTTTTATGTTGATTATGATCTTAGTTTTCATTCTGTATTCTGTTAACAAAGTTTTAAAACTTCATGTTATGATGGTCTGTTTGGTTTGCAGGAATGGAATGGATTAGAAAGGATTTAGATTTCAAATCCATTCCAATCCCATGTTTGGTTTGTAGGATTGCCCGAATTTGAAATCTTTGGATTTTTTGAAATCTCTCAAACATAGGATTTCAAAATCGTAAGGGGTGGCTAAGATTTCAAAGAATTTCGTAGAATTTGTATATAATAATGTTTTAAAACATATTAAAAACATTTATTTTCTAATAATCAGTTAAATAAAAGATAATTTAATTAGTTTTATAATTTTTAATGATTTTTTTTATAAATAATAGAATTCAAATCATTTCAAATCCTACAAACCAAACACAGAAAATGATTCCAAATCCCTGCATGAAATCCCATCAATTCCATTACATTCTTACAAACCAAATGGACCTGAGGGATAAATTTTGTTTTACAATATGTTAAAACCATTTGTTTTCTAATAATCAATTAATATAATGCAATTTAATTATTTTTTTAATTGTTGATAATTTACTTTTATAATTTATCTATAAAGGAGGGATTTTAATCCTATTCTAATTCCTACAAACCAAACACACCAAAGATTAAAAATCCTATCAACTCCAAATTTTTCCACGAAATCCAAATCTCCCCTAAACATCTCAAGAAACCAAACAGGCCTTAAATGTTTTTTCGTAATGATGACAAGCATGATTTATTGTTGATTTGTTGTACTGCTGTTGCGGAATACTATAAATTTGACGATCCATATATCTTTTAGATCTCCATTCCAGCTTCAACAGAAAGAAACGAGTAATTTTCAAAGTTATTTTGCCAATATCAGCCGTCCTGGTTGTGTTGAGCCTAATATTGGCACTCTACATTCGGAGTAAGAAGAGAAGAGAAGATGACAAAAGAGAAGGCAAGTGAAACATAATGAATCTAAAATTGCTAGTTCTATTAGTACCTTATGATCAAAATTCAAAAAAATAAGATAGTTTTATTGCCTAAATATTTTCTAGTTATAGCAGGTAAGATCCTTATTGAAGATCACTGTAACAACAAGGATGGAAATATAGAGGTGCCATTGTTTAGCTTATCAACAATTTCTAGGGCTACCAATAACTTCTCTATTGAGAACAAGCTGGGAGAAGGCGGGTTTGGTCCAGTGTACAAGGTAATGACACCAGTTAGACATTTTAAATCCTATTTTGGTTATTCCTCATTGTCAACGGGTCATGGTTTTTAAGTTTTAACACCCGACCAGAAGAAAACAGAAGAGAAAAGAAAGCACGATTCCTTCCCTATTAGACTATATTTAACACAAATGTATGTATACTAATGGCAATATCCAGGGTGTGTTAGAGGAAGGACAAGAGATCGCTGTAAAGCGGCTGTCAAGGTCTTCTAGACAAGGACTTGATGAATTCAAGAATGAGGTTATCTGCATTGCAAAACTTCAGCACCGAAATCTTGTGAATCTCTTAGGATACTGCATTCAAGGCGATGAGACAATTCTGATCTATGAATACATGCCTAACAAAAGCCTGGACCAGTTTATATTTGGTTGGGATCTCATTCAGTTCCATATACTAAATTAGTCAATTGAAATTTAAAAAAGGAATACAATTTCATAAACCAAGTCTGAAAATTTTACGCAGATGATTTAAGGAAGTCATTACTTGATTGGCGACACCGCTTCCACATTATCCATGGGATTGCTGGAGGTCTTCTTTACCTGCATCAAGATTCCCGACTTAGAGTTGTCCATAGGGATTTAAAAGCAGGCAACATCTTGCTCGACAATGACATGAATCCAAAGATATCAGACTTCGGTTTGGCTAGAATGTTCAAAGGACATGAGAGTGAAGCAAATACAAAGAGAGTGGTGGGAACATTGTAAGAATTCCACAATTTGCCTTGTTTATTATATTTTACATTTGCCTTTTGTGTCTATTGATTTTCGTGGTCCTATTTTCTACCTAGGGGCTACATATCTCCAGAGTATGCAGTAAACGGTCTCTTCTCGGTAAAATCGGATATTTTCAGCTTTGGGGTTTTGGTGTTGGAGATTGTGAGTGGGGAAAGAAATAGAGGTTTCGTTCATGAAGACCACCATGATCACCTTCTTGGGCATGTAAGTGTGTTGAATATGATCATCCAATGATGGAATTAACTAAGCACAACCATCCTAGTGTTGACCATTTCTCATCCAAGGGTTGATAACTACTTCTCACGCAGTCACGCTTCTTAGCAAAGCTGGCACTTCTCACCGGAACCCAACCCTCTCCTTAAATACATATCTATATATAGGCTCACGAAACACCCTCTTTTATGCAATATTTGTTATGAGGAATGTTCCCTAATCTACTCTCTAAAAATAAATATACTAAATTTTGTGTTATAAATAAAACCGTTTAGTTTAGATTCTTATATTGTTGCTACTTCCATATATGATTCTGGAAATCCAAAGTCTGCAAACATATTACTAGTTATCTAACGTCAATGAACATATGCATCTGTTGTTACATTAAAGACTATAGGTTTGTGTTTTTAATTGGAATTAAATTGTGATTTTTACTTGTATAGTTGTATTCATATAGGCATGGAGACTTTACAAAGAAGGCAAGTCTCTCGATCTAATTGACGCATCTTTTGGTACGTCGTGGTCTGATTCTGAAGTATTACGTTCGATACACATTGCTTTATTATGTGTGCAACAACGAGCAGAAGATAGACCTAACATACGGTCCGTGGTTCACATGTTGGACAGTGAAGGTTCTCTGCCTCCTCCTAAAGAACCTGGTTTCTTTATCCAAGGTAACAGAAGCAACTCAGTATCAATTCTTCCTTCTCCATTGTCGGCTAATGGAGTAACATTAAGTCAAATAGATGGTAGATAACGACTTCCATCGGGAATTTATTTATCTTGGCAGCCTCCAATGTCACAATCGTCCTTACGGTTATATATTATTGCAGTTTCAACGTTGTTTGGTTAAATATTGATTCACTTGTGTTTATGTTAATCTATATAATGTGTACATTGTATAATTATTAAATATGCATTGGATCACATTAATAGTTACCAATTACCAATTATTCTAGAAAAATTTATTCCCCCCCCCCAAACAAAAACACGATATAGACAACTATCAGTTCAAGCATTTTATTTTGCCAAATGTAGCTCAAGATGAAGGGAGTATCTAACGATCTTTAGTTGAAAACTTGATTGCTTAATGTGGCTGCAAACCTAACCAATCAAACAGAAAACACAAAGCTTTGGTTCAGACCATCACTTGGATTGACTTCATATACGAATTTGATAGATAAACGCTGAACACAATCATATTCAAGTTAACCCATCTGATTTACGATTTCACCTTTATTGATATCATACCAATGAAAAGTAGCAATACTGCTAATAACCATGTTTCAAACAAATTGCAACAGATTCATTAATCAAATGTTACTTAAAAAGAAAAACCAATTGAATGAAAGTTATGTTTTCCCGATTCTACACTTAAAATTGGGCATGGCTAAAGACTAAGGCAACACCCTATCTTCAAGGGCGTTTCTTACCTCGATTCATCTAAACTTCAGCTCGGTAGCTTCTCAATCTAAGGTCCCATTTTGTGATGATATCTTAAGAATTTGGCTATGAATCACCATTAGTCAAAGTTTCTGACAAATTTGTACTAAAATAGTGTTGTCAAAGACAAACTATTCAGCACCCTCTTAGAAGTGACCAATTAGGGTATGATTTTGTTACCAACAGATTCCAGTTATATGTATAATGACACCAATTGGCCATTTTATGAGTAAACACTCTGATACATCTCGAACACATCCAGCTTAAGACTAAATTGGCTAACTTTTTCTCATAAAATCATTAATTTGAAACTTCATTGAATCATCAAATCAGCTTTATAATCCCCCATTTGAATGTTGAATCGTGCATATTCCCCAAATTGACATGCATCGACTACTTGTACTCAATATATACATTCTCTAGGATTCTATGAACAAAATTCTCCACATAATTACTGGAATTACTCTCTGAGTGATGATGATAATCATGATTTAACAACATGCCATACTGCAATTTTAACTATTCATAATCCTCCTAGGTTTCAACTCCATTTCACATGCATACCAAATTCCTAATGCAAGGCTAAAACTCAACTGGAATTCAATCAAAATCACATATTATACATTATACTCAATACATTAGTTTGAAATTTTACCTGCAAAACTTGATTTTTTGCTTCAATTTTCGAAATCTCCACTGGATTAATCTTGGTAAAAGGTCATTATTATTCTCAATTCCCAATTTCCCTCCCATAGCCATGGCCCATAGCCCATAATGATAATATAGACATGTACATGGGCTTGGGGACTCGCTCTCTAATTGGGCTTTGTTCATAACTCAACTATGGGCTAAAACCCAATTTAGATAATTTAAATATGACTCGTTAAGTCGTTATATTCGTTAAGACAAAGGGCATATAAGATGAAAAACTGAAGAGATGAGCGATCCTATGTAAAATTGTAAATCACTCTTGAGATATGTTTGGCAAACTAGCTGATAAGGTAGCTTATGAATAAGGTAGCTTATGACTGATAAGGTAGATGGTGACTGATAAGATAGTTGGTGACTGATAAGGTTGTTGTTTAATAAGTTGTGTTTGATAAAAACTAGCTGATAAAGTAGCTTATGACTGTAAAATGACAAAAAAGACATGTTTAAAAATTAATAGTATAAAACTTAGTGAGGGTATATTTGGAATTAAAAACTTAAAAGTCCCATAAGTCACCAAAAGGTTACTGAGAGTAGTTTTTCAAAAAGCTAACTTATAAGTTAACTTATAAGGTAGCTTATGGTTATCCAAACATGTATCTAACTTATAAGCTAACTTATAAGTTGACTTATAAGTGAACTTATTTTTACCAAACAATGTCTTAACTACTACTATTATCGGGAAGTTTTTGATATTTTAACCATAAGAGGTACAATCATTTGTTATAACAAATTATCTAAGGGGCTGTTTGGTTGTTGCTGAATGATTTAGTGTTGGATGATTAAGTGGTCAGAATGATTAAGAGGCTCTTACGATATGGTGCAAAATGAAATATGTTGGTTTGATAATTGTTGAGTATGAAATTAGGATTCTTAATGGTTAAGAGACTTCCAGGATACTTAATCATTCAGATGGTTTTGAAACTGTTAAGACGCAGTCCATTTTTTTGCCAGACAGGATTCACCTCTTAACTATTCAAAGGTTGCCTTTTAATGGAACTGCTAAGAGGTAAACAAACACCACCTAAGCCTTTTTTTTTTGCCTTTTTTTTTAATAACAGTTAGTAGTTAAATGGAAGGTTATAATCCGGTGAAAATAATAAAATTATATGGAATTAAATGGAGGACAAGTTTGAAAGAATCTACTTTTATTTTTAGGTAAACTCTAATTTGGTAGCTGTGGTTTACTAAAAATCTTTGAAAGAGACACATAAGTTTTGATAACTTTAAAAATCATTCAACGTGGTTCTTATTTTTCTCTAAAATAAAAGGGATCTTTTGTCGCTAGTTTCATTATTTTTTTCTATTAAGGACATGGACAGTTTTGTCCATTTAGATTTTTTTTTTAAACCGAACACAATTAACAAAATCTTTTTGAAAAGTGCCAATAAAAAATTTTGTTGGTTGAAGTCATTAAAAACCTTTCGACCGCCATCACCGTCCAGTTCCTGAAGACCGTTACCCTTTTGTGTTACAGCGACCATCCCCTTTATGTGTTTCCGGCTTATTCGGTGCACCAAACAAGTTGATTACGCCAAAAATGTTACTGACCGTGATTGGCAATCGCATGTGAACTCCATGAAAAATCAGGTATGATTTGACCATTCTCGTTTTATCTTTCATATCGTTTTCTCTCTATTGTTTTGTAACGTGGAACTTCTAGTTAACGTATACCCAAGGCAATGGAAGTAATAAATGCTAAAGCATATGTAATACTACCAAATTGGACAAAGTCCAAAGATTTTCATGGAACCTCATCACAATAGATGTTAGCAAGGATAAGGATAGGGATAGAAAAAAGAGAGGCAAGGAATGCTTAAGAGATGCTGAATGAAGGAAGATAATCAGCTGGGCCATCAATACTATTTAAGCTGCAACCTATTATTAAAAAGAATTGAGTCATCAAGTTCAGAATGAGTGCATTTAATAAGAATCAAACCATGATCTTACTACCTTCTATTACCTTCTTCTTTCTAATGGTAGTAAGAACTTGTACTTCAGTGAACACCATAGCTCTGTATCAGAACATCACAGATGATGGCGAGACGATCGTGTCTGAGAACGAAACATTCGAGATGGGTTTCTTTAGCCCAGGCAATTCGAGAAATCGGTACCTGGGGATATGGTTAAAGAACACATCACCTAAGATGGTTGTATGGGTCGCTAACAGAGAAACTCCACTTAACAACACCTCGGGCATGGTCACGTTGGACAGCCACGGGATCCTGTCTCTTGCCAACGATGGCGGTACGGTCATTTGGTCATCCAACTCGTCATCAGCGTCTGACACAAATATTGTCAATAATCCAGTGGCACAACTCTTGGATACGGGCAATCTAGCAATTAAAGATGGCGACGGAACTTTCATTTGGCAAAGTTTTGATTACCCGGGTAATACCTTAATATCAGGAATGAAAATGGGAAAGAACCTCGTAACCGGAAGAGAGATGTACCTGACGTCATGGAACAATGCAGATGATCCTTCACCAGGTGAGTATACAGTCGGGTATTTGATAGCTAAGGGCGAGTATCCTCAAGTATATATTAATAAAAGTTCTGTTACCGAAACAAGGATCGGGCCATATAATGGTATGTCATTTGCCGGCCAGCCACCAGTCGAAGTTGATATGGTCACGAATGAAAGGGAGATGTATTTTATGTATACTTCTAATAGCACTGGATTCTTGTTAATGCTGATAGCAACTCCCGATGGCAAGATTGAGACTCGGCAGCTAAGTCTGCGCACCCAAGAATGGACACAGCTTCGTTTCATCTTACCCATGGATGATTGTGACAAATATGGACTCTGTGGTCCATATGGAAGCTGTAGTATTGAAACTTCTACCTGCAGCTGCTTGAAAGGGTTTGAAGTATCAAGCCCGGAAGAATGGAGTCTTGATGATCAGACTAGTAGATGTCGACTGAGTAGACCCTTGGATTGTAGGACTGGAGACGGATTTCTCAAGTTTTCGAGCATGAAATTGCCAGATACACAAAATGCTGAGTTTGATGGCAACATGAGTGTCCTGGAATGTGAGGTAGCTTGCAACAATAATTGCTCATGTACGGCCTTCGCAAATCCAAACATCACTCAAGGTGGAGTTGGATGCTTGCAATGGTTTGGTGATTTGATTGACGTACGAACGTACCAACAATATGGGCAACATCTCTATGTTCGACTGTCTGCCTCCGATTTATCAGGTAAGTCGATTCAGCTACCATTTTAGTTGATTATGATTTTTTATTCATTCTGGTAGCAAGTATTTTAATGCCTAAGGTTTGATTTCTAGTTATGTGGGATAACTATAGTTTTACAAAATGAATGTTTTTGTAGAAATGACATACATACACACACATATACTTATACGGCTGGGAGAAAGTAAAACCTTCACATGATCGTGAAGCCTCTAAATATAACATTCAATTTTTGCACACCTCACGAAAATGTAAAATTCTCAAATGATCGTAACTATAATCTTTTATTGTTGTACTTTTGCCACTGATTACTCTAAATCTGATGATCCATATATCTTTTAGGCCTCTATTCCAGCTCCAACAGAAAGAAACAAGTAATTATCAGAGTCATTTTGCCAATATCAGCAGGCTTGGTTGTGTTGGGCCTGATATTGGCACTTTACATGCGGAGTAAGAAGGGATCAGATGCAGAAAGACAAGGCAAGTGAAATGAACCTAAACTTCTAGGTCTATTAGTATGCTATCCATTTGAATTACTACCTTATGATCAAAACATGAAAATAATATCGTTTTCTTATGTTCATATTTCCTAGTTAAAGCAGTTAAGGTCCTTATTAAAGATCACCACAGTAGCAGCAAGGAGGGAAACATAGAGCTGCCACTATTTAGCTTATCAATGATTTCTAGGGCTACCAATAAGTTTTCTATCGATAACAAGCTGGGAGAAGGTGGATTTGGTCCGGTGTACAAGGTAATAACATTATCATCAATTAGACGTTTTTATGATTTTATTCATCAAGCAGCAGATTAAACAACTCCTATTTCGGTTGTTGACTAGGAATGGTTTTTAACACACCCATCTCCCACCCTACAAAAGAAAAGGCAAAAAAGGACCATTCCTTGCCTTTTTGATTATGGTTAAAATTGTAACGGAAACGTAGCATTAACTGGTTTTCAGGGTGTGCTAGAAGAAGGACAAGAGATAGCTGTAAAGCGGCTCTCAAAGTCTTCAAGACAAGGGCTTGATGAATTCAAGAACGAGGTTATCTGCATTGCTAAACTTCAGCATCGGAATCTTGTGAAGCTCTTAGGATACTGCATTCAAGGCGAAGAGACAATGCTCATTTATGAATACATGCCTAACAAAAGCCTGGACCGGTTTATATTTGGTAGGGCTCTCTTTCAATTCCATATAACAAATTTAATGAACTAAAAAAAGAATGCAAGTTAATCGGTGCATTTTAAGCAGATGATTCAAGGAAGACATTACTTGATTGGCCATGCCGTTTGAACATTATCCATGGGATTGCTGGAGGTCTTCTTTATCTACATCAAGACTCCCGTCTTAGAGTTGTCCACAGGGATTTAAAAGCAGGCAACATCTTGCTCGATAATGATATGAATCCAAAGATATCAGACTTTGGTTTGGCTAGAATGTTTAAAGGACATGAGAGTGAAGCAAATACAATGAGAGTGGTTGGAACATTGTAAGAATTCCTCAACTTTGTCTTGTTCATTATCTTTTACATTTTCTCTTTGTGTCTATTAATTTTCATGTTCCTATATTCTACTCAGGGGCTATATATCTCCAGAGTATGCAGCAAATGGCCTTTTCTCCGTAAAATCAGATATTTTCAGCTTCGGGGTTTTGGTGTTGGAGATTGTGAGTGGGAAAAAAGTTACTGGCTTCGCTCACGAAGACCACCATGATCACCTTATTGGACATGTAAGTGTGTTAAAGATGATAATCCAATGATGAATTAACTATGCATAACCATGATAAAATGAGAATATGTGGAACCCCTAGAGTACCCCCCCAATAGAGTTATTGAGTAGAGAAGGGAGGTTCCAACATATATTGAGGACAAAGGGTCCAAGTCTAGTCGATGTTGGACTAGTGCGCCTCCTTTTCACGGGGGCTAGACGAGCACAAATTGTCCCATAGTTCAAGAGGGCCTAGACGGGCATGCAGAGTATCGACTCCTATAGTGGTAGATATTTTCTTTGATACCATGTGAGAATGTGAAACCCATAGTACATAATCTCCAAAAGAGTTGTTGAGGAGAGAAGGGAGGTTCCAACATATATAGAGAAATCGTCTAAGACTAATTAACCAATGTGGGACTTTGACAATATCTATAAATATATTTACATATACGTAATTCCCGAGGAGTCATGTATGTGTATGCATGTATGTATATTGCACACATGTTGAGAATAGTATTTGGCATATACTATGTGCAGGAACTTCTCCCCAAACACATACTTTGATGAATATATATAAATATATATATATATATATATGGTTGGGTTCACGTGTGGCCAACATGTTTTCGTGAGACCCTGAGAACAAACTTTTACACTTGAAACTTCATAGCAAATTGGTGTGAAGGTAAGAAAGTCTTCGAACCTTCACAACTAAAACATTGTGTCCCATTATTGCATCCATTTCTAATGTGCATCCATTTCTCATTCAACAGTTGATAACCACTACTAATGCTTCTCACGTTACCCTCAACTTCTCATTGGAACCCAACACTATCTATACACACACATACATAGGCTTGCGAGTGGAAGCACTCTATTATGAAACATTTGTTATAAGGAATGTTCCCTAATCTACTCTCTAACGACAAAAATAATAAGGGGGTGTTCCGTTCATTTTGAGGAATGTGAATGAAAATGGGAGTGCAATAGAATGAAATTGGTAATGAGCACCACATTAATGTTGTTTTCTTAAACTAATATATTCAATGAAAACTTGTTTTATATAATATTCTTAATACAAATGCATTTTATCCAACTTGAACATACTAACTATGCTCCATCCAACGTGAAAATAATGTTCCATTCAACATAGAGAGATGGACTAAGTGGGAATAAAATTTCCATTCCCCTAATTTGGCCAGGTATGGAAGTTAATCGATTTGGGGGTATAGGCTCATAAAATTTTGTTGTAGTTTTGAATATTGTATCCGTTTATGCTCATGGAAATCCTAAACTAGTTACCTAGCTTCAATGAACGTGAACTCTTTTTAGGGGTACATAGTATATATACATCTGTTGTTACATTGAAGAGTGAAGACTACAGGTTTACCTTTTCGTTGGCACTAATTTGTGGTTTGTTACTTGTATTCATTTAGGCATGGAGACTTTACAAAGAAGGGAAGTCTCATGATCTAATTGACACGTCCTTAGGTAAGTCATGGTCTAGTTCTGAAGTGTTGCGATCGATACACGTTGCTTTATTATGTGTGCAACAACGACCAGAAGATAGACCTAACATACGGTCTGTGGTTCAAATGTTGAGTGGTGAAGGTTCGTTGCGTTCTCCCGAAGAACCTGGTTTCTTTATTCAAGGTAACAAAAGCAGCTCCGCCTCAATTCTTCCTTCACCACCATCAGTTAATGAAGTAACATTAAGTCAAATAGACGGTAGATAACAACTTCCATCGGGAAATTATTCATCGTGAATGTCACAATCGTCCTGACGATCTTTTAGTATTGTGTAGTTTCAGTATTGATTTACTTGTGTTTTTGGTCAACTTGTAGATTGTATAATTATTCAATATGTATTTGATCACATTAATACTTACTACTCTAACTGATTTATTGATATCTTAGCAATTGAGAAGAAGTATTACCAATCAAAATCACATATTATACATAACATTCATCACATGTAATGAATTTGAGGGTGATATTTTACCTGCAAAACTCGCTTCTCGGTTGAATCTTCTAAAATCTCCACCGGATTGATCATGGTGATTATTCCCAACTCCGATAATATATTCACATACATGGGCTTGGGCCTCTTTTTCTATTTAACTATTTACCTCAACTGTGGGCTAAAACCCAGTTTAGATAAATTTGTAATATGACTCATCAAGAGCTCAAGACTCAAACATGTGTTAGAAAAAAATTAATTCTTTTTAGATGTAAAGAATCTTTAATATTTTTAAATAAAAGAATAATTAATATCTTTTATTAATTGAATAATTAATTATTTAAAAGTTTTTAAATTTTTTTGTATAAAATAACAAATTTGTAATATATATATTAATGATATAATTTTTTAAGATAAAAAAGCTATTAGGCTATATGCATATCCATAGGAGGGTTAAGCGGGTTGATGTCCAACGGGTTGAAGGGCTTTATCGGGCTATTGCTACACAGCCTGCAAGTTGGGCAGGTTGATGCCTAGCAGGCTGGAAAGCGGTGTGTCCATACCAATGTGTTTGTGTTTTTAATTTATTAAATGGAAGAGCTGAAAAAAAGTCTGATGTGGAAAGTGGGGTTGGGAGGGTTAGAGCATCTCCAACAACATCCCTATTTTAGAGAAAACTAGTGGCCCGCACCGCGCGTTGCGCGGTGTTTAAAAAATAATATAAGTATTTGTGTATTAATTATATTTAATATGTTTTATTCATTTGTCCTACATAAGTAATATAAGTATCTGTGTATTAATTATATTTAATAAGTTTTATTCATCCGTCCTATGTAAATACCGTTTAACTTATATGATACACGTTTTAGAATATTGACATTCTACCATCAATCATCCTATCATTTATGTTGTTTTGCATAATTGTAATCACATTATCTAAATAACTCAAAATCGTTTATATTATCGTTCAACATCTTTGTCCATAAATTAATTGGTGATAAACATCTTTATTCCAACAAATGCTTATCAAGTAAGAGTCATTTTCACATTTACCTGGTGTGAGACCCTAAATACATTGATAATATACTTTAGTTTTTGGGTCAATGACTTATAAGGGTAATGAACTATTCTGTTTGAGCATATTTTATCATTGGATTTTTTTTTATACTTAATGTACCATTGAACGGCATCACACGTTGCGCGATGGTGATAGATTATTTAGACAATTTTGAAGTTAAATCGGGCGGAGAATCACATATCATATAATAAGATAATAAGAATTGATGTACATTTGAGACGAAGTTGCCTCATTATTCTTGGTTGTTTCTTTTGGTATGTATAATTAAATAACAACCTATAAGTTCAACATTATCAAACTTTGTAATAGACTCGAATGATAAAAGAAATGTGTGAGGCTACTTATTATAATAATGATGTGTATGATTGGTATTTTTTTCAAACTCGTAATATATAGATTTATCCGCGACATAATATTCCTATAACATATTTATATTCACTTCGATCATATGCGAATCTGATTTAATTGTTAATGTATCCACGTTCAAGTTTTTTTTCCGATCTACTTAAGGCTATTTATTTATAGCTTAGTTTCTCGTTAAAGAATATTGAAAAGAGGTTTTAATAATATTATGCAAAATAAAAAATATTACATCAATTTTATTTACATATTTTGATTTCAATTTAAATTTAACATAAAAATGAAATTGAAATAATTACTATAGTAAGTTATTTTCGAATTTTATATACTTATTTATTCTATTTAATCTATATATATTTTTACAAATGTTAATTACTATTAAATTGATTTAACAAATCCAATAAATATTTATTCTTAATATATTTTAAATATATATTATTTTATTTAGTAGTAAGTATGTCATTTGTTCAAGAATTGACTAATATAAAATTTAATTATATTATCATTCCATATATATGTATATATACTGTCTCTATATTTATATATTAATTTTATTATTTAACTAAATGTTCATTCTTATTTTACTTATATATTGACTCTAATGTTATTTATATTTATATATTGGTGCCAATAAGATTTTAAATAATAATGGTGATTTTAATTTTATATGTTCATTCAAACTTTATATATTAATAGAAATTTTAGATACTTAGTTTTCTTTGTGAATAATACATATTAATATATATGTAGTACTAAAGAAAATGACTACAATTTGCGTGGTTGGTCATTTAAAAATATATTGTTTTCTAAATAATATATATATATAAAGAGTTATGTAAATAGTATAACTAACAATAATTATAAATGTATTATATTGACGTGATCCATCGTCATCTTCAATTATTTATTTATATTAATTATAATATTTTTATTTATTTCAATTACACATATTATTATATTATTATATTTAAGTGTCATGTAAATGAAAGTATACATGTTGATTGTTGTAATTTTTCATCCCTAATGAGTTCTTAAATATGTTGATTATATATATATATATATGTATATATATAGAGAGAGAGGAGGGAAAATCTTTTGTGAACCAAAAAAATAATATACAAACAATTTGAACCAATGCACTCCCTTGATCCTTAAATGTTATATGTATAAAAATATTATAATAATATGAAATAAAAAAAAATTTAGACGCAAACAAAGAGTATGAATAATTTTATTTAATAAAAATTTTGTTATTAACTACATTAAAAAAGAAAATATTTTAGAGAAAAGTTAAAGAATAAATTTAGGATTGAATTGCTTAGAAAAATGGTATCTCATTGTTGGATTTTTTTTTAAATTGCAAGTTAAGAAATTATAAGTACATTAAAAAATCAAAAGTGAATCCACAACAAAACAAAAAACAAAAATAAAAAATAAAAAAATACATAGATCGTACTTTGTAGTTTGGTTGTTGTCAACAAAAATAACTTTTATAAGAAAATACAAAATATAAGCAAAACGAATTAAGAAGAATGACATCACTTAAAACACCAATACAACATAAATATCAAATGCAAAGTAATAGTAATAGTAAGAAAAAAGAACATTATTCTATCGTTGCATACAAAACTATGAAAATCTTTTTATATATAAAAAACTAATGATACTCATCCCAAAAACAACATATAAATCTTATAATCATAAATTTTATAATAAAAAGTGAAACGTTACCGGAAACTTTTACGAAGGTTAAGCAATAGTAACGAAGAAAAAAAATTCTATAAAAGAGAAACAACAAAAATACATACAAACGTAATAGAATATAACATAGAACATAAAAGTTGTAGGTTAAGGGAGCATTAGGTTGTATTTATATTGTTTTGTTGTAGGTTTTTTTATTAATTAATAAATGGGAATTTGAGGAGACCAAATTGAATGTCTATAAAAAGTTAAAAAATTGGAAATTAAAACTAATTAAATTGTAAGCAAAATTACCAAAGAAACCTTTTTGTAGTAAATTACAAAATTTTAATTAAGGGGTAGAATAGTATTTAACTTATTTAATATATAAAAAACTCAAAACAATGAAAAAAATCCTATAAGCTAATACTCGATAGATAGGATATCCACATCATCCTTCCAACATCTTGCTTATACATATATATATATATATATCAAAATAAAAAAACAAAAAACTTTTATAATAACAATAAGGAATATACACAAAAACATATAAAAATAATATGGTGTTTTTTATAGAAAAAAAAACAATAATATTGATTGGCACACATAAACAATATATAATTACGAAAATCATAAAAGGTGTTAGCTTACCTAGAAATTTTACGAAGAATGAACAACAATCTTACAAACAAAGAAACCCAATAGCAAAACAAAGAACTAAAAGTTGTTAAACTACATTTTTGGTGGAATATTTGGTTTAATTTATAGATGATTATGTTGTAGGTTTTCTTTTAATTAATGAATGAGAAGGTGAAAATGGTAGAATAAATGTTTTTTGGTGGAATATTTGGTTTAATTTATTGATGATTATGTTGTAGGTTTTCTTTTAATTAATGAATGAGAAGGTGAAAAGGGTAGAATAAATCTTTTTATAAGTTAAATAATATGAAAGTTAAAGCTAATTAAATTGTTAAGTCAAATTACCAAAGAGTCCTTATTATATTAAAACATGCAATTTTCATTTAGGGGTAAAATAGTCTTTAGCTTATTTTATATTTAAAAAATTCAAAAAAAGGAGAAAATTCCTCTAAGCCAATACTCAATATATAGGATGCCACATCATTCTTCCAACATCCTACTTTTATATATATATAGATTCACTTTTTAGTCTTTAAAATGCTTCAACAACATTTCTATCTAAATCTTTGAAATAGAGATTTAAGAGAAAACCTCCGAATATGGGGAATCTCTATATCTTGGTTTGGGAGAGAGAGGAATATTTTTTTTATTTAATCCACCAATAAGAATTTTGAATTAATATATTTTTACATAGAAAAGGTTAAAAGTTTATTGGGATTACAAAAATAGTGAATATTTAAAAGATATAATTGATGTTGAAATCTTTAAAATAAAAAAGTCTAGACGAATACAATTTATTTTAGAGATTTTGATTTTTGGTTAAATATTTTAAAGTAATTATAGATAACATCTTAGAGCATCTCCAAGAGCTTTGTTAAAGTTTTTCTAAAATAGATGATAAATAGTGAAAATTTCTAAAAGTATTTTTTTTCATCTCCAACAGCATTGCTATTTTAGAGAAAGTATCGTCACATTATATTATTAAAATATTCTATAATTTATCATCCCAATGTATTTAAAAAAAAGAATTAAATATATATTGATAAAGATTCAATTTCATTGGTTGGATTGAATAAAAAATAGTTTCTCTCTCCTCGTATAGAGATTTTAGAGAAATCTCTAAATTTAGAGAAAACTCAACTTTTTCTATTTTAGCAATGCTGTTGGAGCATTTTAAAAGAAAAAAACACCAATTTTTCTAGTTTAGCAATGCTGCTTTTATGACCTCTTCAGAGGTGTTAACTTTTCACTTTATTTTGTGTGAAAGTAAAAATGGCCACTTTATCGGTGAGAGAGCTACCATCTCCTTCTTCCTCCGTTCGTGTCACGGCTGCAGGCGACAATCCGTTTTCCTGCTCAGGTATGTCAAAATAGGGTTTCAAAATCCAATTGAAGTTGTCGAAATTAGATAGCCACTTATAGCTCAAATGTAGTAAAGCTCTCTGGTTGATTAATTTTGGTACCCGCCTACTTTGTTTATTTAAACTGTTTACCTTAATCAGAATCAAGATTAAACAAAAAGTCCCAATTTCACTTGCCAATCTGCAGTGGGATGATGAGAAGAAGTTAGCTGTGATTTTGTTCCACAATATTTTACTATTTATTTTTTTCAATCTGAGTTTCAAAAGACTAACAAAGTAATAATGAACACAAAAGAAGCAAGCTTTCCGGCCGAGCAATCGCCGGAATCTCATTCTCATCATCACCACAATTTTCTTTCTGTGTTTATTTTCAATTTTCTGAGTTTGATTTTGTGTTCCATTTGTGAGTTAATTTGTTTTTGATTTTCTGAGTTTGATTGTTTTTCAAAGAAATAGGAGTAGGACCCAATCACAACTCACAAGCTAAAAAAAGAAGCAACCCCAGATGCTACTTTTTTCTAACAAGGAAGTTCTAGTTCAAGATTTCCCCCATCTCTTCATCTACTTTTACTTCTGGGTTTGTTTTCTTCTCTGTGTTTCGTATTCGATTGGCATGGGAGAATCAACTTTTTTCATGAATTCTTTACCTTTTGCTTCTGGATTGCCTAATGAGCCCAACAGTCATGTTTTTCTGCACTCACAAATTGGTTTCTGATTGTGGGATTTTGGGAGACAGTAGCAAAACACAGAGGTATTGACATATTTTGAGGGATAAAATAGTACCTTAAAAAATTCTTAGAAAACAAATGCCGCCTTAGACTCTTACGAGCAGACGCTTACGGAGGATTGGCCTTAATAAAGATAATAATTTTAGACTTGAATAGGAATAATTAGTTGGAATCATGAAGTCTTTGTTCATGAGAAGCTATATTTTAGTTTTTTGATAGACCAAGTCTTTGGTCTTAATAATTGGAAGAATGATTTAAAAAAATAGTTGGTAAGTTCAACGTTTTTAAACCATAAAAGGGCAATTAAGTTGTGATAATGCAATTCAAAGATTCAGTGCCTTAATATGAATCAAATCATGGTTTTAATCCCTCCAATTACCTTTTTCTTTCTAATTTTAGTAAGACGTTCTAGTTCACTAGACACCATATCTGTGTATCAAAATATCACAGATGGTGAGACCATTGTTTCTGAGAACCAAAGATTCGAGCTGGGTTTCTTTAGCCCAGGCACTTCAAAGAGTCGATACTTGGGGATGTGGATTAAGCACACGCCACCTCATACGGTCGTATGGGTTGCTAACCGGGAAACTCCACTTACCGATACCTTGGGCATCGTCAAATTGGACAGCCATGGAAGTCTGTCTCTTCTCAATGGAGGCGGTACAGTCATTTGGTCATCCAACTCCTCAGCATCCAGAACAAATGTCAATCCGGTAGCACAACTCTTGGATACCGGCAATCTCGTAATTAAGGATGGAGAAAACTTCATTTGGCAAAGTTTTGATTATCCTGGAGATACCTTACTACCAGGAATGAAAGTTGGAAAGAACTTCGTAACTGGAAAAGAGATATACCTGACATCATGGAGGAGTGCGGATGATCCTTCCCTAGGTGAGTATACGGTTAAGTTTTTGATGATTAAGGATAAATTTCAGCAATTATATATTAGGAAGGGTTCTGATATAGAAGCAAGGCTTGGACCGTATAATGGTGTAGAGTATGCTGGCCAGCCAAACTATACGCCTAACCCAGTGTATGCATACGAAGTTGTTATGATTGTAAACCAAAAGGAGATGTATTCCATATATACATATAATAGCACCACTTTCATATTCAGGTCAACAGCAACTCCTGGCGGCAAGTTTGAGTTATGGCATTTAAATACGCGCAACCAAGAATGGACGTTGGATCTCACCTTACCCCAGGATATTTGTGGCAACTATGGACTCTGTGGCCCATATGGAAGCTGTAGTACCCTAAGGAATCCTAACTGTGGGTGCATGAAAGGGTTTGAAGTATCAAACCCAGAAGAATGGAGTCTTGGTAATTGGACTAGTGGATGTCGACGGAGTAGGGCCTTAGATTGTGGGCCCGGGGAGGGATTTCTCAAGTTTTCGAGCATGAAATTGCCAGACACACAAGATGCTGTATATGATGGCAACATGAGCCTCCGGGAATGTGAGGTTGCTTGCACGAAAAATTGCTCATGTACTGCATACGCAAATCCAAACATCGCTCTTGATGGAGTTGGATGCTTGCTATGGTTTGGTGATTTGATTGACGTACAAGTGTACCCACAAAACGGGCAAGACCTCTATGTTAGACTGGCGGCCTCCGAATTGCCAGGTAAGCCAGTAAATTTATGCATTTTCTGTTGATTCAGCTACCATTAATTTGTGTTGATCATAAACTTTGTTTTCATAACCACAAGGGTTGTGGCATAGTGGTGAGCCTCATGGGGATGTGGTGGAATATCTCATCTTCCGAGGTTCAGTTCCTAGCGTCCACAACAATTGTGGTCACAAAGTTTATAAGGGCTGATGTCTTACCACTATAATTTGTCGGGATTATATCCTGTTAATAATATAGTAAAGCTTACAGTTCGATTTCTGTTTATGTGCGATAAGTATGGTTTACAAATTGAAGGGGAGGAGCTTCTATGTTCTTTGTAATTAATATATCTTTTCTTGTTGTATTACTAAAACGGATGATACATCTTTTAGACCTTCATTCCAGCTTCCAAGGAAAGAAACGAGTAAGTATTAGAGTTATTTTGCCTATATCAGCCGGTTTGGTTGTGTTCGGCCTCCTGATATTGGCACTCTACATTCGGAGAAAGAAGAGGAGATCGGGTAGGGAAAGAGAAGGCAAGTGAAATTGATCTAATCTGGTAGTTTTTAATTACATCTTATGATTAAAACTTAATAATAAGAGCAATACCTGATATTGGCACTCTACATTCATATTTTCTAGGAAGTATAGAGGTGCCGTTGTTTAGCTTATCAACAATTTCTAGGGCTACCAATAACTTCTCTATCGACAACAAACTGGGAGAAGGCGGGTTTGGTCCGGTGTACAAGGTAATCACCTCAATTATCTAGCCTTTAAGATTATGGTTAATCTTCTGTGAAAGGAACAACAACAATTAGATAATTGCCTCTGAATTTACATTTAACACAAACATACGCACTACCAATGGTAATATCTATTCAGGGTGTGTTAGGGGAAGGACAAGAGATTGCTGTAAAGCGGCTCTCAAAGTCTTCTAGACAAGGAATTGATGAATTCGAGAACGAGGTTATCTGCATTGCTAAACTTCAACATCGGAATCTTGTGAATCTCTTAGGTTACTGCATTCAACACAACGAGACAATGTTGATTTATGAATACATGGCTAACAAAAGCTTGGACCAGTTTATATTTGGTTGGAATATTCTCATTCAATTCCGTATAATAAACTTATAGAATTGAAAAAGACATAATTTTTAAATATACTAAGTTTATGCATTCTAAGCAGATGATTTAAAGAAGTCATTACTTGATTGGCCCCTCCGTTTCCACATTATCAATGGGATTGCCCAAGGTCTTCTCTATCTGCATCAAGATTCCCGACATAGAGTTGTTCATAGGGATTTAAAAGCAGGCAACATCTTGCTCGACAATGACATGAATCCAAAAATATCAGATTTTGGTTTGGCTAGAATATTTAAAGGGCACGAGAGTGAAGCAAATACGAAGAGAGTGGTCGGAACATTGTAAGAATTCTTCAATTTTGCCATTTGTGTTTATTGAATTACATGGTCCTGACTTGTAGCTACACAGGGGCTACATATCTCCAGAGTATGCAATGAATGGTCTCTTCTCAGTAAAATCAGATATCTTCAGCTTTGGGGTTTTGGTGTTGGAGATTGTGAATGGGAACAAAAATACAAGTTTCGTTCATAAAGACCACGAGGATAACCTTATCGGACATGTAAGTGCTGTTGAATAAGATAATCCGGTGATGAAATTAACTATGTACAACCATGACATTTCATAAAGTATATGTACATATATGTGTGTGTGTGTAATTAATTAATTAACTAGGAGTCATGTATGTGTATGGGTTTAGCTTTGTTGTGGGAGCCAATATGTGGTTATTAATTACTTGTGTTGATTTAGGCATGGAGACTTTACAAAGAAGGCAAGTCCCTCGATCTGATTGACACATCTTTGGGTAATTCATGGTCTATGTCTGAAGTATTGCGATCAATACATATTGGTTTGTTATGTGTGCAACAACGAGCAGAAGATAGACCTAATACGCGGTCTTTGGTTCGCATGTTGGGTGGGGAGGGTACACTATCTTCTCCGAAGCAACCTGGGTTCTTCATTCAAGGGAGTGAAAGGGATTCCATGATAAATATTTCTTTGCCATCTTCTATCAATAAAGTAACATTAAGTGAAATAAACGTAGGTAGATAATGACTTTTATCGTGAATTTCTTCATCTTGGCAGCCTCCACATTCTTTTAGTATTTTGTAGTTTCAAAGTTGTTTGGTAGAATTAACCGTTGATTCACCTGGGGTTTTAGGTCAATTTATATATGTGTTCCTTGTATGATTATTCAATATGTATGGGACCACATTGTACTAATAATTGATCTAAAAGATTAAATAAGAAATTTGATATAATTGATGGTAATTTGAAGAACCTAGTTTGTAAAAAATCGATATTTCATTCAGTTTGGTTAGTCCCTCATGAAATTGGGGAGGAGGGGGTTGAATGTCGGGGAAAGACCCAAGTGGTGCATGTGGTGGCCCAAGCCTGAGTTCAAATACCATTTGTGTCATCTTCTTAGTTTGTAGTTTTTAATTTTAAATTTCTTATGCTTCTTAAACAAATTTGCAATAAAAGACTTGAATAGAGGACCTTACTTATGAAAAATAATGAACTAATCAATAAATCAATGATGATGTGAAAAATATCCGTATATTTTGTTTTTATAGTCAAATGGTGCCGTCACTTAAAAAAGTTTTCATGTCTGTCATTGACGAAGGTTATGGCGGCTAAAGGCAGTAGTGTTGGTGCTGAAGGTAGAGGTGGTTGTAGTGGAGGAGATAGCTACTTCGATATATGATCTTGGAAATCCTAAGTCTGCAAACATATTGGTAGTTATCTAGCTTCAATGAACGTGAACTCTTTTTAGGAATAGAATGTGGATAATGTGTACATACATCTGTTGTTACATTGAAGACTACAGGGTTTACCTTCTTTATTGGAATTAATTTGTGATTTTGTTACTTGTATTCATTTAGGCATGGAGACTTTACAAAGAAGGAAAGTCTCTCAATCTAGTTGATGCATCTTTAGGTAAGTCCAGGTCTAGTTCTTAAGTAGTGTTGCGATCGATGCATATTGCTTTATTATGTGTGCAACAACGAGCAGAAGATAGACCTAATATTTGGTTTATGGTTCGCATGTTGGGCGATGAAGGTTCGTTGCCTTCTCCCAAAGAACCTGGTTTCTTTGTTCAAGGTAACAAAAGCAGCTCTGCCTCAATTCTTCCTTCATGACCGTTAGACGTTAGTGAAATGGAGTAACATTAAGTCGAATAGACGGTGGATAACAATTTCCACCGGGAAGTTATTCATCTTGGATGTCACAATTGTCCTTACGATTTTTAGTATTGTGTACTTTAATATTGTTATTGTTTGGTAGAATATTGATTCGCTTGTGTTTGAGTGTGAAATTTTACCTGCAAAACTCGACTTCTTGCTTGAATCTTTGAAATCTCCACTGGATTGATATTTGGTCATTATTCTCCCATAATAATATAGGTAGAGATGGCCAAAAATCGGTCCCGGGCCGGTTATAACCGGTTAAGGATCGGTTCCGTTAATAACAGTAGTCGGCCATAACCGGTTAAGGCGTAACCGGTTACGGTTAAGGGGTCCGGGGTCTTAACTGTTTAAGCTTAACAATTAACCGGTTAACCTCGACCGGTTATAACCGGTTACGTAACCGGTTAAGAATCAGTTAAGGCTATTTTTTATTTTTTTTTATTTTTAAACTTTATAAATTATTTAAATATTATAAATTTAAAATAGAGGAGAGTTGAGAGAGTAAAACTTGCGAAAATAATAAAAGTCGAAACTCCAGAACACGAAATCACAAATTATATAGAGAATTTTGCGTTTTTTGTAAGTTGGTAACTTGATATTTAACCCAAACACCACACAACTTATTTATAGGGTATATGGGGGTAAAAAGGTCAAAAAAATGTTAAAAAATAAAGCCAAATGGCTCCTAACGACTATAATAACGTATATAAAACCGCTATTTTTTTTGGAATTAATCGGTCCTGGTTATAATCGGTTACGGTTCGGTTATGTAACCGGCTCCAGTCCGGTTATAACCGGTTAGGGGGAAAATGCCAAAAACCTTAACTGATCAGATTAACCGGTCTCTTAACCGGTTATGAATCGGTTCGGTTATAATCGGTTGACGACCGGTTCGGTTATCGGTTAACCGACCGGGCCCGTTATAACCAGTTGGGTTTGGCCATCTCTAAATATAGGCATATAGATGAGCTTGGGCCTTGTTCTCTACTTGGGAGAAAGCCCAATATCCCATAACTATTTAACTCATTCAAGAAATTTTTTTCCGTAGCACCATACTTTGTCTTTATATTTTTTTTACCAATCTTTAATACTGTTCGATGTGTTTTTTTATTAAATTACACAGTCTCGGAAACCTTTAAAGTTTTTTTTTGCTGGATTTTAAGGGGTTTCTAATTTTTTAACCAGTTTCAAGGTTTTTTTTTTTTTTTTTATTTCAAGAGTGTTTTTTTTTTTTTAATTTTTTTTATGGTTGATTACAAGGAAGAGTTGCACCTTCTAAAATAATATGGTTGCACCTTGTAAAACGATATAGTTTTTTTTTTTTTTTTTTTGATAAGGTTCACCTAGGCTTTGTCCATACTATATCGTTGGTAGCTAAAACATGCTGCCCTAGGATTAATACTCAGTGGCCCTTGGTTGTTCACCCCCGGATTCGAACTTGGGTTGGTTGTTACACCTTCCACAAGCCTTAACCGGTAGGCTACCCCATTGACAAAAACTTATTTTTTTTATCTTATCGGGGGAGGAACAACACGATGGCACGTACCACCGTCGGCATCACTATGGGTCCGCCCATGCCTTAGAAGCTGGCTTGTATTGGATTCCACTATTATGTTTTGGCAAAAAAGGTGATTAGTGATATTCCACCACCACTGTCAATAAATAAAAATTCCGACAAAGGTGAAAATTTCCATTGCAAGTTTGCAACCTTCTCTTCAAACAAAGCTAAACCTAACGATCGCTGTTAACACCAATCCGTCAATACACCAATTTGCACAAATATGCTTACAGATTTCACACAACTTCAAGAAATTTTTGCATGCTATGTATGTAGCTCTCTCTCTCTCTCTCTCTCTCTCTATATATATATATATATATATATTGGGGTGGATTCAAATGTGAACCACTTTTTGGTTGTGAACGTGAGGACAGCCGAGAGCGCGACACGTGGCGGATGACTAGGCGCCACATCAGGTCACACGGCGGATGACTAGGCGTGATTCATGGGAGGGCATTGAATCAAGGGGGGGGGGGGGCACACTCAAAGCCGCCATTATTGATTAGTCTCTGCCTCGTGTCGCTCTCTCGGCTGTCCTCACGTTCATAACAAAAAAGTTGTTCACATTTGAACTTTCCTCTCTCTCTATATATATTTATTAATATATAGATATTAGATATATACACATATATTTATGCGTGTGTCTTATGTGTATTTACTATTTATGTATCGAGATGCATGGATGGCAGCTAATTGTATTATATCTTACGATTAAGTTGTTTGATGAAATCCCGCAACATGACGATTTACTATTTACTAGTAAACTAGTTAACCTGGATTGGTACGCTTCTCATCGGTAACCACTAGATTTTGTGTTCCTAACTAAGTTGGACAAATTGTCAAAAAAAGTTTGTGAAGCGGAAATTTCCCAGTGTCATATTTGTCGTGTAATTTGTGTTTCTGGTTAATGTATCCCCCAATGGGCTATGGTAATGGAAGGAATAAACGCTAAAGTATAATATGTTAACAAATTTAGACGAAGTCAAACATGGAATAAGCATCAGAGACTAGCTACTTGCATAAACAAAGAACTTCATTTCAGACTGCATGCACTTGGAGGTTTCCTTTTCTTTTTCAATATTTCTCATGTTTTTGTGGTTGTTTTTCATCGCGTGATTGAGAAGGTTTACTTTTAGCCAAAATGACAAACTTTTTGGTTTATAGCTCAAGATAAAGCTAAAACCATAATTAAATAATTCACCTCTGATATTGATGTATGAATGTGTATTTGCCATATGTAGAAATAAGGGGTGTAAATGAGACGAGACAACTTGCGAGCTACTCGAGATCGACTATGTCAAAACTCGACTTGAATAGGCTTGACTCGAACTCGAATTCGACATACTAACGAGTCGAGTCGAGCTATCTGATACTCGGCTCGATAAGATCGTGAGATACTCGAATTGATTTATATATATATATATATATATATATATATAGAGAGAGAGAGAGAGAGAGAGGAAAGTTCAAATGTAAACCTATCTTTCATTGTAAACGTGAGGACCACCAAAATCGCGCCACGTGACAATATTCACTCTGAATATGATGCATTTTTTAAAGTGAATAAGCTTAAGCGCCTGTACTCACTCTGAATAATGGACGATATTCAGAGTGAATATTGCCAAGTGGCGCGATTTTAGTAGTCCTCCCATTCGCAACCAAACTTGAGTTCACATTCGAACCTAACTATATATATATATATATATAGAGAGAGAGAGAGAGAGAGAGAAAGGTTCATGCGAGAAACATAACTTTTTAAGAAAACGCGAGGACGATTCTCAACCACTGATCCGGTCAATAAAGGCGGTTTTGACCGGGTCACCCTCCTTTAATCATCTCCACCCTCCATGAATCGCGTCAATCCTCCGTGATCGCGCCCACCGTAACATAAAATGTGTGGCTGAAAACCGTCCTCGCGTTTTCTTAAATTGACATCGTTCTCGTATGAACCCATCTCTTTATATATATATTTATTTGATATTATTAGTTATTATATTCATTAATTATAAAATTTTTTTAATTTAATTTGAAATTGAAATGAAAATTTGAAAGTTCATGTGTGCCTGTGTAAAAGTAAAAGGGAAGACTTTTTAAATTTTAGAAAAGATTAATCATTTTTATTTTTTATTAACTAACTTGACAGTTGACAGACATAAACCCTATTTTCTAATATATGTGTCGTTTCTTCTTCCTCTTTCTTCGAGCAGAGGTATCCAACACAGCTCTGGTCTATCCTCTTTTCACCGCCGACAATTCAGTGTCGACGACGCCATGCCAGCGACCCTCTACTCGAATAAGCTCGACTCGAACTTGGTCAAAACTCGAATCGAATTGGCTCGACTCAAACTCGAACTCGACATACTAACGAGTCGAATCGAGCTACCTGATATACTCGGCTCGACTCGTCTCGTTTACATACCTACGTAGAAAAGGGTTAGGACTTATGATAGACACCTTTATCCCTTGGTATGTGTAAAAAGCCTAAAACTATAATTAAATTATTCAAGTCATCTATGTGCTAAAACTATAATTAACTAATTAATTAGTGCAGTTACATTCTTTGTAAAAGGATTTACTTTGCACGTTATTGAAAAAGCTTTTAGTTACTTACTTACCTAATTTATCCTTCCACTATTTTCTACCTTTATTTGCTGAAACATAATTTTTTGCTTCTGCTGAAATATAGTGAACAATATCTATGACTCATATAGGGTTAATTGTTTACTATATGCTTCCTCAATAAACACTTATCCGGTAAATCTTACTCGCTAAAAGTGATGATAAGTGAGAATAATGATTTTTACATGGTAAAAGTTTATCAGGTAAATTGTTGCATACAATACCTTTTTATGGACTACAAGTTTACTGGTTAAAATCTGCAGCTGTAGCCTAGATGGCTGACACTCTTTCCTACATCATCTGACATTTAACCACAAGGCTGTGGCGTACTGGTTAAGGCTTGTGGGGGAAGTGGCTAGTTAACCCTTCTACCACAGGTTCGAACTCAGGACAGCATGCTTTAGCTGTTTGTGAACCTTGCCGGGATTAGTCGGGGCAAAGCCTCGGATACCCTTCAAAAAAAAAAGTTTACCGGTTAAAGTAAATTATAGTGGCAGACTCTTATGAGTAATAGCTTATTGGGCAATTTTTTTAACTATCCATAGAGATGACATACATCACATCACTTTACATGTAGTAATCCTGAATATTCCATGTGAGAACATATATACAAAGATGACGACGTGGATATTTAGTATTGACATTAATAAAGATAATAATTTTAGACTTACTTGAAAAGGGATGATTAGTTGGACTCACAAAGTCTTCCGTCATAATAAACCATATTTTACTTTTAGTAGACCGAGTCTTTGGTCTTAGGAGATTGATTAAAAGGAAATAGTCTATCTAGCTTGTTCAGTTTTTTTAATCCATAAAAGGGCAATTAAGTTGTGAGATCATGCAATTCAAACATTCAGTGCTTTGATATGAACCAAACCATGATCTTACTCCCTTCTATTCCCTTTTTCTTTCTAATGTTAATAAGAAGTTCTAGTTCAACAGACACCATAGTTATGCATCAGAACATCACAGATGGTGAGACCGTTGTTTCCGAGAACCAAAGATTCGAGCTGGGTCTCTTTAGCCCAGGCACTTCGAAAAATCGATACCTTGGGATATGGCTTAAGAATACATCGCGTCATACAGCTGTATGGGTCGCTAACCGGGAAACTCCACTTATCAATACCTCCGGCATTGTGAAATTGGACAACCAAGGGAGTCTGTCTCTATTCAATGGAGGTGGTACAGTCATTTGGTCCACCAACTCCTCGACATCCAGCACAAATGTCATCAATCCGATAGCACAACTCTTGGATAATGGCAATCTAGTAATTAAGGATGGAGATACTTTCATTTGGCAAAGTTTCGATTATCCTGGAGATACGTTGCTATCAGGGATGAAAATGGGCAAGAACCTCATAACAGGAAGAGAGGCATACCTGACATCATGGAGGAGTGCAGATGATCCTTCCCTAGGTGAGTATACGCTCAGGTATTTGATGGTTAATGGTAAAGTACAACTATATATTTGGAAGGGTTCCGTAATTGAAGCAAGGCTTGGGCCATATAATGGCGTAGAGTTTTCTGGCCAGCCAAACTATAAGCCTAACCCAGTGTATCAATACAAAATCGATATGGTTGTAAATCGCAGGGAGATGTATGGCATGTTTACATACAATAGCACCATATTCTTATGCACGTCCATAGTAACTCCTGGCGGCAAGTATGAGTTCTGGCATCTAAATATGCGCAACAAGGAATGGACGTTGGATCTCACCTTACCCCAGGATAGTTGCGACAAATATGGACTCTGTGGCCCATATGGAAGTTGTAGTACCCTACGGAATCCTAACTGTGGGTGCCTGAAAGGTTTTGAAGTATCAAACCCAGCAGAATGGAGTCTTGGTGATTGGACTAGTGGATGTCGACGGAGTAGGGCCTTAGATTGTGGGTCCGAGGAGGGATTTCTCAAGTTTTCGAGCATGAAATTGCCAGACACACAAAATGCCGTGTTTGATGGCAACATGAGCCTCTGGGAATGTGAGGTTGCTTGCAAGAATAATTGCTCATGTACCGCGTACGCAAATCCAAACAGCGCTCAAAACGCTGGAGTTGGATGCTTGCTATGGTTTGGTGATTTGATCGACATACAAGTGTACCCACAAAATGGGCAAGACCTCTATGTTAGACTGGCCGCCTCCGAATTATCAGGTAAAGTGATGCATTTCCGGTTGATTTAGCTACAATTAAGTTATGTTGATCATAAAGTTTGTTTTCATTATGTGAATAATATACTAAAGCTTACATTAATTTGTGTTCATGCCGGATAAGTATGGTTTACAAATTAATGTAACATATATCTTTTCTTGTTGTACCGACTCCTACCGGCCATGTATTACTAAAACTTATAATACATCTTTTAGACCTTCATTCCAGCTTCCAAGGAAAGAAACGAGCAAGTATCAGAGTTATTTTGCCTATATCAGCAGGTTTGGTTGTGTTGGGCCTCCTGATATTGGCACTCTACATTCAGAGAAAGAAGAGAAGATGGGACATGGAAAGAGAAGGCAAGTGAAATTGATTTAATCTAGTAGTTCTATTAGCACCTTATTGATTAAAACTTAATAATAAGAGCAATACCTGATATTGGCACTCTACATTCATATTTTCTAGGAAGTATAGAGATGCCATTATTTAGCTTCTCAAGAATTTCTAGGGCTACTAATAACTTCTCTATCGACAACAAACTGGGAGAAGGCGGGTTTGGTCCGGTGTACAAGGTAATCACATCAATTAACTTGCCTTTTACATTATGGTTAAACTTTTGTGAAAGGAACAACAACAATTTATTTATTGCCTTTGAATTTACATTTAACACAAATGAGTGTATACTAATGGTAATTAATATCTATTCAGGGTGTGTTAGAGCAAGGACAAGAGATTGCTGTAAAGCGGCTCTCAAAGTCTTCTAGCCAAGGACTTGATGAATTTGAGAACGAGGTTATATGCATTGCTAAACTTCAACATCGGAATCTTGTGAGTCTCTTAGGATACTGCATTCAAAGGGACGAGACAATGTTGATTTATGAATACACACTACAAGAAAAATGGGATTTAGTGAGGAAAAGTTTTAGTGAGGACAAACTTTCCTCACAATAAGTCACTAAAAGACAAAAAAAACTAGTCTTGCGGGTAGAATATTTTGACTTAGCCTATTGTGAGGACATGTCCTTTATCTACGTATTTTCATTTTAACTTTCGATTTTTCTTTCCCCACAAAAATTACAACAGTTACCTTTATTGACTTTTTTTCTTTGACTTATATTACTAGAGGACACGTCCTCACCATAGGTTATCACCAAAACTATTTCTCTTGACTTTTTTCCTTTGACCAAATTCACATTAAAAAAAATATAGGTTTTCAAAATTTTAATTTCTTATATAAATAAAATAACCTATTCAAAAGATTAATAAAATGAGGAGTAAGTTTAGGAAAGGACATGTCCTCACCCTATATTTTTTTCATTTCCCCCCAACCCCTAACTCAAATTCCCACCAAATAAAATACATATTTTGAAATTTTGATTTTCCCACTAATACCTAATTAAATGGCGGGTTACTTGTGGTGAGGACACGTCCTTACTATAGGGTTTTATCTTTTGTTTTTATTTTATTTTACTTTTTTAGTTCCATAAATTAATTTATATTAAATATTGATTAGTTATTAGATTTTGTATATGTTTATTTTATATGTTATTTTATACTAAATATGCATTAATAAAAAAATAAAATAATCTTTTTATTAGTTTTAAATTATGTTTATAATTAGGATTGGAATTTGCTCAATACATTACGTTAGTATTTATCGTTGTTAATCATGAACTTTTTTTTAAATTAAGGTTTTGATTTCAATGTAAAAGAAGTCATACGTATTTGTAACGGTTGATTGTAAGTCATCATTAGCCGGGATAAATGATATGTGGTTGTAACAGTTGATTGTTGGTCAACACTTGTAGTAGAAAGTCATAAGTGTTCGTAATGGTCGGTTTTGTACGCTGTATAATTTGTGTATTAAAACCGATTAAGTTAGTATGATCAAGTTTATCAAGAGTCTCAAAAATCTCGTTATGTTGATATATTATTCACTATCCATCTTTCATAAACATCTTATGCATGTAGGTTAACTCCTAATCTATATAGGCCTAGCTAACATAGTTCAATTATGCTAGGCCTTATTCGATGTTATTTGGAGTTAGTCGATGTTATAGCTCATTAAGAGTCATAAGAACTTCTTATACTGTAATACATTTCACTATCGATCATTCACATCCAATGCATGCAGGTCAATTCATTATAATATATATACGTATGTAGACAACCCAAATGCCTAACAACACAGATCACCAAGGGCACTAAAAGCCTGTGAAGGCCTAATACACACCATTAAGTTGTAATCAGATCTACAAAGGTGGTGGCGTACTGACAAAAGACCTAGCGGATGTGGTGGAATATCCCATCCACTCGTGTTCGAGCCCAGGCGTGCACATCTTTTAGTTGGGTTTATTGGGCCTAATTTGGTCCAATCATGCTTTATTGGACTTTAGTTGGGTTTATTGGGCTCTAGATGGCTTATTGGGCCTAATTCGGTCCAAGCAGGCTTTATTGGGATTTAGTTAGGTTTATTGGGCCTATTTCGGTCGAAACATGCTTTATTGGGCTCTAGGTAGGCTTATTGGGCATCATTCGGTCCAAGTATGCTTTATTGGGCTCTAGGTGGGCTTCTTGGGCCTAATTCGGTCCAAGCAGGCTTTATTGGGATTTAGTTAGGTTTATTGGGCCTATTTCGGTCGAAACATGCTTTATTGGGCTCTAGGTAGGCTTATTGGGCATAATTCGGTCCAAGTATGCTTTATTGGGCTCTAGGTGGGCTTATTGGGCCTAATTCGGTCCAAGTATGCTTTATTGGGCTCTAGGTGGGATTATTGGGCCTAATTCGGTCCAAGCAGGCTTTATTGGGATTTAGTTGGGCTTATTGGGCCTAATTCGGTCCAAGCAGGCTTATTGGGATTTAGTTGGGTTTATTGGGCCTAATTCGGTCCAAGTGGGCCTTATTGGGCCTAATTCGATCCAAGGGGGCCTTATTGGGTTTATTGAGCTTTCTTTGATATATTTGTGTTGCAATAGAGTAGGTTTGTAAATTAATCGAACAAACATCTACGTAGCAAACCCCAATGGTCCAAGCATGTTAGTGTTCGTTTTTTAAGTTTAAAAGAACACGGATGCTTAACCGAACAAAATATCATGTAACAATAGAGCACCTTTGGAGAGCACCTTTGCACACAAATGCTTAACTTGTCTTCCTGCCAAACAAATTCACAAACGGCTAATTAACGAAGGTTCTTTTAATTTACACGCCTACAATTAGAGCACCTTTGGAGAGGACATGTCTTCACTATAATCTTTACACCATGTAACAATAGGTGTTTGAGTTTTAATTTCCCACTTAAAAAATTAAGTTACCTACCAAAAATAAATAAAATTACGGTTTACATATAGAAAGGACATGTCCTCACTATAGGTTTTTTAAGCTTGCTATTGTGGGAGACGAAAAAATGATAAACATTCAGTGAGGATATGTCCTCACTAAAGAGACGCAAAGACACAAAAAAATTGATGGAAACAGGAGCTTTTGAAGCTCTTTTTGAACAATTTTTAAAAGATGAGGGTGTCGGGTGAAAAATCCTATTATATGAAGAAAACCCCTAATTTAGTCCTATTCCTCTCTCAATCGTTTCCAAAACCCTCGATTGGCTTCATCTGAAACGTCTCCATATCACTCTCCCACCAACGATTTCACTCGCCTCTTCCCCCGTCGGCGCTGCTGCTGTCGATTTCTCTTCTCTCCGGCCGGCGCTGCTGCTGCTGTCGACCTCCGGCCGGCGCTACTCCTCTCGAAGTTTGGCTGCAGACTCTCGACTTCTCTTATCTCTGTAAGTTCTACCCATATTTTTTAAGTAGCAATGTTTGGTATAAAATGTTTGGTTTTGGCCATGCTTTTGGATTTCCTAGTGGTTAGCTTAGTAGTGTTGTTGTTACTTGGGTGTTGTCTCTGCTTTGGTTTGGTATAAAATGATTTCCTAATGGTTTGGTTTGGTATAGAAGAAACTAGATATGATTTGTATGATTAAGTAAAACTAGATATGCTCTTGTGATATGCTTGTTCATTTAGCACACAAACTCTTTTGAGTTATGTTTTAAATATGATTTGTTAGTGATAAATTGTTTACTTTTTGGATTGTTTTGATAATTAATCGTTGTAAACACAGTTATGACGATTGATAAGGGTTGGACTTTATTACACAAAAATTCTATTGAATTTTGGAATGGTCTACAAACATTTCTTTCGAGGTGTAAGGACCACTTGAACTTTGAAAGTAAATGTCGTTGCCCATGTCGTAAATGTAACAACGTTGTGTTTGGTACAATTGGCTCACTTGAACGTCACATACATTCAAACGGGTTTAGTAGGGCTTATACGACATGGGTTTATCACGGTGAACCATTAGTTTCGATAACCGCACCTTGCTCACCTCAAACGGCAAATGAGATGCGTGATGCCCTCAACGACGTTCTTCAAGAGAATATTGGCAATGATCAGGACGCAAATACCAATGAGACTAATAATGAGCCAGTTGAAGGAGTGAATGCTACGGATCTTGATGACTTATTTACGTTGGCCAACACCGAGCTATACCCCGGTTGTGACTGGATGTCTTCGTTAGACTTCTTGGCGAAGATTTCACACATGAAGACCATGAATCATTGGACTGATACTTCATTTGACCAATTGCTAGAACTTTTCAAATTCACGTTGCCAAAAGACAATAAAGTCCCCAAGTCACATTATGAAACTAAAAAGTTGATGAAAAAAGTCGGGTTAGGATATGAATCTATCCACGCTTGTAAAAATGATTGTTGTTTGTTTTGGAAGGAGAACAAAGACATGCAAAGTTGTCCAATATGTCATGAGAGTAGATGGAAAGACAAAGATACCAAAGGATTGAAAGTTGCTAACAAGGTGTTGCGTTACTTTCCTTTGACTTCTAGACTAAAACGCATGTACAGTTGCAGACACACTGCAGAGTCTATGACTTGGCATGCTACTGGAAAGTGTATGGAGGATGGTAGGATGCGTCACCCAGTTGATGGTACATCATGGAAAGAATTTGATCAAAGGTATCCAGATTTCGCAAGAGAAACTAGAAACGTCACACTGGGTTGGCTGCTGATGGTTTCAATCCATATGGAAACATGAGTTTGTCTTACAGCATGTGGCCGGTGATATTGACAACATACAATATGCCCCCATGGTTATGTATGAAAGAGTCTTCGTTGATGTTGACGTTGTTAATTCCCGGCCCCAAATCACCTGGGAAGGACATTGATGTTTATTTCAGGCCGTTGGTTGATGAATTGATGTTTATTTTAGGCCGGTGATATTGACAACATTCTTTACTTGTATTAATTTAACTTTTTTCTTTGAATTTGTAGGCTCAAAAAAAACTTGTGGTGTGACCACAAATGCCAAGCTCCGTAAGATGTGGGAAGCGAACAATTTTAAGAAATTGCCTATCATCTTTGACTTGGATGACCAAGAGACAAGTCGTCCCGTTGATACTTATGCTAAAGATTTCAAAAACTTGCTTGGGGTAACTGTGAGGAAAGACGTGCCTTACACTTATGATTCTTGGGAGGAGGTCCCTGCAAAGTTTAAGACCGCCATATGGCCCCAAATCGAGGTTGCGATTGTCTTATATACTTAAATTGTAAAAAAAATACTACATTGCTTATTATTTCTTATAAATTGTAGATGTACTTTGACATGGGACCGTACTTGGATGGTGACAAAACAGTGGCTACAAAAGTTGTGACGGGGGTGTCGACGTTATGTGCCAAAATTTATTCAAACAGCAAGAATAAATTTAAGGAACGCTATTTTACCAAGAGAGGGGGGCTTGAATGTGTGGAAGCACTTCGCCAACAACCACCACCGAACATGACTAGTGAAAAATGGAATCTCCTTCTTGATTATTACACAAAAGAAAAAACCGTTCATAGATTGAAGGTGAATTCGGCTAATAAAGCCAAGCAACCATACCCAAGTTACCAAGGTAGCAAGTCGTTTGCTGAGATGCGATTTGAACGGGTAAGTCGTTTCTATATCTAAATCAAGGGGTTGTTTTAATAAGGGCTGCTTATGGGGCTGTTTCGTAGGGTTGTTTTTTATGCATTTTTATGAGTTTGTTTCTTGTTTGCTTATGAAAGACAATATATGTTTAAGGGGCTGCTTTAAGACTGTGTTTTCAGCGTTTTTAAGGGGGTGTTTTAAGGGGTTGTTCTTGTTTAGTTTATGAAATATGATATAATGTTTAAGGGGCTGTTTTATTTGAGCTTTTTTATAAGTTTTTGCTGTGTTTTTAAGCATGATGTGTATTTTTATGACTCATCACTATGAGTTTTATGAGTTTGTGATACAAGGCTTCATATAAGTGTTTTTTCACTATATTAGTGTTATATATATGTATGTTAATCGATGTTTATTTTAATTTGTTTTATAGCGCAAAGTTGAGGGTGCATTTCCAAGCCTTATTGACAGTTTTCGTCAATATCATACACGAAATGGGAACTTTCCCGTTGGTAGTCTTGCTCAAAGTCAATACGTAAGTAATTTCTTTTACTTAATGTATAGAATTACATAAAACATACTCATATCAATTATTTTTGCTTTGTAACTAAATAGGAACAAATGATGGTATTAAAAGCGGCCCAAGTTGATCTTCCCAACCCTTTGACCGAGGACCAAATCATGGATCAAGTGTTGGGAACGCGTCGTGGGCACAAGCGAGGACGCGGGCAAACTCTACGTCGTGCCGATTCTGCATCAATTGTATTAGCCGAGCGACCTAGGCCAACTGAAGAACGTTTTTACACGCAAGCCGAGGTTGATGCGATGATGGCCAAGTCAAATGCGCAATCGGAGGCTAAATTCAGGGCTCTCATACGCTGTTTGAAAGATAACAACATTGTAATTGAGAGCGACGAAGAGGACGAGATTGAGAACGAGAACGAGAGCGAGAACGAGAGCGAGGGTTGAAGAGGCGTTTCTAGTATAGTGATGATCTTTTGGTGACTCTAGGATGTGATCTTTTGGTGACTCTAGGATGTTGTTGAAACTAAATATTGCTACTTTAACACTTTTTTTGGTGACTTTTGGTTATATATATTGATGATCTTTTGGTTATATTGATGATTTATGGGAATTCTGGAACTGTGAAAAACAGGTAAATATAGCCCAGAAAATGGGCTGGAAATACCAAAAACAGCAGGGTGCTGTTAAAATTAAAATTAGGATATTGTGAGGACTTGTCCTCACTATAGGTAAATACACTTTTGTTCATTAAAAATTTATATAGTGAAGACATGTCCTCACTATAGGTAAATATATTCTTTTTAATTTAAAAATATCTGGAGACGAGATTTCCTCACAAAAGCAAATTAAATTATTCTCACCATAGGTATTTTAATTACCATAATTAGGTAATTATTTCAATTAGACATAATTATATTAAATTAGCTATGGTGAGGACATATGCTCACTATAGGTGATTAAATTCTAATTATTATAATTGGTTATAGCGAGGACATGTCCTTCCGATAAAGAATAGTAATTTCATTTCCATTTAATTTATAGCAGATGAATGTCCTCACCGTAGAAGCCAAATGGTCCTCACTAGTTACTTTTAGAGTCGGGCGTGTAGTGAGGAACCTAAGGTGAGTACATGTCCTCACTATAGGGATTTAGTGAGGACATTTTGACATTTGGTGAGGACTTTTGCTTCTCACTAAAGCCCATTTTTCTTGTAGTGACATGCCTAACAAAAGCTTGGACCAGTTTATATTTGGTTGGAATATTCTCATTCAATTCCGTATAATAAGTTATTTATTTAATTGAAAAGGAGCACAATAATTAAATACACTAACTTTATGCATTATTCTAAGCAGATGATTTAAAGAGGTCATTACTTGATTGGCCCCGCCGCTTCCACATTATCCATGGGATTGCCCAAGGTCTTCTTTATCTGCATCAAGATTCCAGACTTAGAGTTGTTCATAGGGATTTAAAAGCAGGTAACATCTTGCTTGATTGTGACATGAATCCAAAAATATCAGATTTTGGTTTGGCTAGAATGTTTAAAGGGCACGAGAGTGAAGCAAAAACGAAGAGAGTGGTGGGAACATTGTAAGAATTCCTCAATTTTGTCATTTGTATATATTGAATTACATGGTCCTAACTTTATGTAACTACGTAGGGGATACATATCTCCAGAGTATGCAGTGAATGGTCTCTTCTCAGTAAAATCAGATATCTTCAGCTTTGGGGTTTTGGTGTTGGAGATTGTAAGCGGGAACAAAAATACAACTTTCGTTCATGAAAACCACCAGGATAACCTTCTTGGACATGTAAGTGTTGTTGAATATGATCATCCAGTGATGAAATTAACTATGCACAACCATGACATTTCATAAAGTATATGTACATATATGTAATTAACTATAGTGTATGTGTATGAGTTTAGCTTTGCTGTGGGAACTAATTTGTGGTTATTAATTAATTACTTGTGTTGATTTAGGCATGGAGACTTTACAAAGAAGGCAAGTCTCTCGATCTAATTGACGCATCTTTGGGTAATTCATGGTCTATGTCCGAAGTGTTACGATCAATACATGTTGGTTTGTTATGTGTGCAACAACGAGCAGAAGATAGACCTAACACACGGTCTGTGGTTCGCATGTTGGGCGGGGAAGGTACACTACCTTCTCCCAAGCAACCTGGGTTCTTTATCCAAGGGAGTGAAAGGGACTCTATGACAAATATTCCTTTACGGACATCTATCAACGGAGTAACATTAAGTGAAATAAACATAGGTAGATAATGATTTCTTTTGGGAATTTCTTCATCTTGGCAGCCTTCATATTTTTTAGTGTTCATTGATTCACTTTTTTTAGGTCATTTTATATATGTGTTCATTGTATGATTATTCAATATGTATCGGATCACATTGTACTAATAACTGATGGAAAAGAGTTTTGATAAGAAATTTGATGTAACTGATGGTAATTCAAAAAACCTAGTTTGTATTTCATTCAGCTTGGTTAGTCCTAATGAAATGGAGGAGGCAGGGCACGAACGTCATACCCTTGTGGTGCATGTGGTGGCCTGAGCGACCACTTTGTTCCTCCATGGCAGTGTCAAAAATTATAGGGACATGAAAAGTGTTATAGCATCAATTTGTTATGTGTCACCGCATGTATTTTGACACTACAATGAATACACAAGTTTTCCTTGGTGGAGTTGGTTCGCATTTTGCAAGGTTATTTTTTTCCCGACCCAAACCCGAGTTCGATTACCGTTTGTGTCATCTTCTTAGTTTGTAGTTCTAGACTTAGAGCATCCACAATCATAAACCTGTCTAAAGGTTTATAGTTTTGCCACATCAGTTTTTCTCCCTCTGCCACATCAGTTTTCTGTTTCCTACACATTTTATAAACCTTTCATTCCCAATCATGAACCGGTACATAGTTTATAACTTTATATAAAAATTATAATAGTTAAAACTTATTTTTTATAAACCTTTCATTTTATAAAATTTATAATTGAAAGACAATAATTAAAATATAACTTTAACTAATAAAAGACTTAAAATTACAATAAAAAAGTTATAATAAAAAAAAGTAACAATAACTATTTATTTTATTAAATTATTTGTTACTTAAATAATTCAAATTAATTCAATGCAAGTTGCGCCGAGTAATGTTTGGTTTTTCCCTTTTTTTTTTGTAATCTTCTGCCTTGGTATTTTGGTAATGGCATTTCCATTGTTGTTTTTTAAAAAGTCAATAAAAGTAAAACAAAGTAAATAAATTAAGTAAATGAATAAATTAATTGCAAGAGCCCCACCAAAGAGCAGCATCAACCGCTCCATCTGCATGGAGCGGTTTGCCAGCTCATCTACCTCTCAATGGCATACAATTTTTAATAAACTGGTATATAGGATGTCACGGGGTTTATAAACCCACCATTGGGGATGCTCTTAGGCCATCCGCAGCCGTACAGGTCATACCACCTGTAAAGGCTGCCATCTCAGCGCCACAGTTTCACCATCACCTTACCACTACCTTACCATTTCATCCACAGCCGTACAGGTCATACACCTGTATTATTTAAATAATAAAATATATGTATATATATATGCTCTGTATGTATATATATGTGCGTTTGTTTAGGATTTGTTGTGACCTGTGAGTACTCACCGTTGGGTGAGCTTGCAGCTCCCTTGCAGGTCACCCTCGGCGGTGTTACCGCCTGCAAGGGGGACGGTGCAGGAAGGATGCAGGAGGGTTGCGGATGGCCTTAGGATCAGGTGAGACTAAGCTATTACCGTGAGACCGCGTGAGACCAATACCTAACGTATGAAACTTCACAAAAAAACACCGTGAATGTACATAAAACTCGAATACGCAGACCTAAAAATCACTTTCGATGCAAAAAAATATCGAAAAAAAACTAAAAAACAAAACCTTCGCAGCTCAAGTTATGTGAAGGTTACATATATATAATGCGAACCTTCACAAAGAAAAATGCTGTGAAGGTTTCGTTTTTTAACCTTTTTTTTGGAAAAAAAAAATTCGATAGTGCTTTTTAGTATGTTTTAACGATGAATGTTCAATTTTTTTTTACCTTCACAAATGTTTTGATGTGAAGTTTCAAGTAAAATATGTTGGTTTTACCGGTCTCACGGAAAAGGCTTGGTCTCACCAGAACTTAACCCTGTATTTCTAAATTTTAGATTTATTATGTTTCTCGAGCAATTTGCAATAATAACTTAGTTATTATTTATCTGTTTTATTTCATTATTTTTAATTTTGTCACCTTATTAGTTATTATTGTACTTTAATACATTATTAGTTTTCTTATTTTTTTTAGAAACTAATAGTTATAATATTTTCATAAAACTTATTTTTGTATATATACTTCATTAAAATTTCTATTTAAAAATTAAACTAACAACTAGATGAAAATGAAAATAATACAAAAAGTATTTCATCTAAATATAAAGAAGATATACAAAAATAAGTTTTAATAGAGTATTATAACAATTATTTTTTAAAAATTGAAGAAAAATTAGTGATGCACTAAAATGCAATAATAAGTTGACGAGAATTAAAAATAATAATAAAATAAAACTAATAAACAATAATTAAAATAAATATATTTGAAAATATCAAAGTAAAAACATATATTACATAATTAATTAGTTTATAATATATTTTAAGAATAATTATGGAAATCTAATTGGACTAATATACCCCTACCATCAATAGATAAAATTAATAATGGGGGACCATTTTCAAAGCAAAACATAAACTATAAGGACCATATCTAGAGTTATTAAACCATAGGTCCCATTTTCAAATATTTAGTAAACCACAAGGGCCAAAATTAAAGTTTACTCAAATAAAATTAAACCATTTACCACATATAACACTTTATCGTTGTTGGTCCCAAGTAGGTGACCTTCGAGCTAGGACAGTGTTTGGGATTATAGAAGGGGGGGGGGTTGAATATAATCACACAATTTTTCACTTTTAAATTCTTGTTATATTAACAATATGAATTTACAGATTGTTGCGGAAATAGAAAAGACAAATAGTCTAAACTAAACAATCTAAGTTCTTTCACTATGCACTAAGTGAGAAGATGTAAGAAAGAAGATAGAGGGTAATAAGAAAGAAAGGACTTGAGTATTTTTGGATGCAGAAGAGGTATGGAGAAAATCTTCTCCACGTCCAATTTATACTCCATGCATTAAATGCATGCAGACCTACTTTTGTGACGTGTCACGCTGTAGTTGGTCTGTTGTACTATTTACTATAAACAAATACTTTTTGCATGGTGTGCAAAAGGAGTATGTTTACAAACAGTTGCCTTGAGGTCTGATAAGTACGGAGGGAACAGTAAAGAGACTGTCCTTATGTACTTTTGTGTCAGTAAAGGCGGATAATCCTTTTGTGCATTAGATTAAGACACTTTTCTAATCCTTCAGGAGCAGGATACTGATCAGTGACTAGGGTCCTGATACTGATGAAGTTCAGGGTCACTTGTATCCTGTTGAGTCTTCAGGATGTCATACGATATTGAGCAGCCTGCTATCACTGAATTCCGTCTTCAGATCACGAGCATGCTGTTCCTGTCATCAGCTATTTCTTCGACGTCGCTGATGGTTCTTTGTGTATGATCTTAATGTCTTCAGGAGGTCTTCACTTCAGTGGATAGGATCAGTCGACTGCAGAACAGACTCGTTCGTCTCCTGATCCTGATCCTGATTACTATAAAAATAAGTTACAGCATAAGTAACATGGAATAACACTGAACAGACTCAGTGATAATTCCTCAAGCTATAACGGAAGTAAAAACCTATTCACTAAGTAAAGATTCAGGATCATTATCATTTCATCAGGTCTTAGGAGAGCTGGATCAACAATCTCCCCCTAAATGATAATGATAAGACAACAGAGAAATTGTCTAAGTCTAGAAAAAAAAATTTCTAAGTCTAGATAAAACAGTAGGAAATAGAACTCATAAAGGTACATGTCCCATTTACTGTTTTGAGGGATCTTTTTCAGTACTATGATGGAATAAAGTACAATGCACTGAATTGCATTTTCATTAATCTCAATCAGGTTACAAGAGTAAAGAAAATACAAGAGTACATAATTGAAGTACTGAAAGTAAAATTTACAAAACTATTCTAACTATCAGAGTCTTCGCTAAATTCTTCAGTCTTGACTACGATTGGAACAGGAGTGTTGCTGAAGGCGAGTCGATGATCGAGTATGGCTCTGACAGTGCGAATAATCTCTTTATTATCTTGGTTTTTCTTGTCTCTTTGAGCAGTGAAGAGAACAGAAACCAAGTGTTCATATGGTGCTTTGTGTAGCTCGTTGAAACGCTGAAAGCGTAGGATCTTTGAGTTGTCGCTTACACAAATACCATGAACAGGTTCTCTGATGACTTGTCCTTCAGAGAGAGAGACTCCGAAAGGGAGTGAAAGATCAAGCATCGAGAGATCCAGAGGCTTGACAACCATCCTGGGCATGCAGGGAGTTGGCCTTCTTGTTGAGGTGCCTGCAGATCTTCGAATAGGTTGCTGAGGTAGGACTGAAGAGTAGTGGAGCAGGTCATCAGGTATTTCCGTTGTCCTTCTGATGCGTGCAATAAGTCCTTCGATGACTTCTTCTACTTCAGCCCGATAGTTCTTGTTGGCTTTGGGAAGTAGGGATCTGATTTCGTTCCACTCTGACAAGTTGTAACGATCTAACTTGTTCAGAGTGTGTTGCACGTCCTTGACTCCTGAGCGTTTGACGGTGATCCATGTTTTTGCTCTTTTGCCGCGAGTTCGGCTGAGATGGATTCCAGAGATAGCAGCACCATGTTTTCTTAGGTGTAGACGATCTCTGCACCAGTCAAGCTCAGCGTTTACTTCTTCAGTCTGTTCCTTTGTATTTTTGTTGAAGACCTTCAGAGCAGCCTTCTGTGCAAGAATAGGATCTGCACTTATTTCAGCATCTTCATCCACAAAATCTGATGCAAGCCTTCGGGCGGCTTGAGCAGAGAGGAAGGCTTCCTTCTGCTTTTTATTGTGCTCCTCCTGAGCCTGTACAGCAGCGTTGTATTCTTCTTGTGATAGATAGGCGAACTCGGAGTCACAAGAGGTACGAAGAGGAATTTTTACTCTTGTACTCTCGAGTCGCTCTATCACGGCGTCTAAACGCCCATCCCTGTTGACAATAGCAGAGTTGTCAGGGTAATTCTCACCTTCAGATCTAGGAGAGTTAGAGGGAGGAGATCTGGGAGAAGAGGCAGGGGTAGAGAAGTCATCAGAGATGAATTCATCATCTGATGAGAGGCAAATGGTTTCAGGAGGGGCTCGGATTTCAGGGGTTCTAGAAGAGGATGCTTCAGGGTTAAAGCGGGTTGGTCTATAAGGAATGGTTTCAGTGTTCAGGGGTGTTACTCTGAAAGTCATTCTGCTTAATTCAGCTCTTGTCTGTTCTGATGGACTATTCTCCATGAGGCGAATAATCTCACCAGTGACAGAGCCAAAGTTCACATCCTGAAAGTCAGAGTTTTCTTGGTTTTCAGGCTCAGAGGTTTGTTTAGGAGAAGAATGGGGTGTTGGTTCAGGGGTAGGTTGTTTTGGTGGTTGGTAGACAACCATTTGAAGGTTGTTTATTAGAGAGTCATCAGAGGAGGTGTCGAGGGTTATGGTTTCAGGTGCAGGTTTAGGTTTAAGGAGAGAAGAGATTGGTTGGTTATCAGAGGATGAGGGAGAGGATGGTAATAGTAACGTACCAGGTGCACCGAGGTTCTCCCCCTGAGATTGTGCAGGCCCTGGAGTGGGCGTTGGGGTTGCAGCCTTCTCGACGAAGATATCGTCGTCTTCATCATAATCTTCATCTTCTTCATCTTCCTCGTTCATTCCCCCTTGTTCGTTGGTTCTCCAGTTGGTGGAGGGGGAATAAACGGACTGGTCTCTAGGCTGTCTCTCCCCCTCAACAGGTGCCTGGACTAAGGCGGCTGTTGATAAGTTCCTCTGGAGGAGAGAGGTCATGTCGCTAAGGACTTTGCGCGAGATGAAGGAAGAGGAGATCAGGGAATGCAAAACATCCCTGTCTGCAGTGGTGAATGATGGAGGCGGTGCAGGAGCAGAGGTGAGGGCGTTGACAGCAGTGGTGAGGCCAGTCACCTGCTCCTGGAGGGCGCGGAGGCCTGCTTCCTGAGCATCCAACCTCTGAACCACTGTTGATTGGAAAGTGGTGAGAGAGTTGGTGCTGTTGTTGATGGTGGTGGAGAGTGCAGGCAGAGCAGAGGCCTTCAGGTCATCAATAGATGCCTGAAGGTTGTTGGAGGAGGTGGCCACTTGTGAGACCTTGTCATGGATGTTATCCAGACAAGGAATCGTAAGGGTAACAGCCGTAGGCGGCGGAGTGGCTGCGACGGCGGCGGCAGTGGCAGTGGCGGCGGCGGCTTCAGGGGTACTGGCAGCGGCCTTTGCAGCGGCAAGCTCCAGTTCCAACGCCTGGAGGCGTGTCTGGTGCTCGTCCTCCTTCTGTTGGAGAGCTGTGCGTGCCTCCTGCAATTGTCGTTCAGCGGACTGCCGACGTAGCTCAGCTGCATTCAGCTGACGATCGGCGTCCGTGAAGACAAAGTCATTGAAGGGGTCATATTGATGAAGTTGGGGATGCCCTTCAGTGGCTGCTCCTAAAGAACCTGTAGACAGAGTAGCTAAGTGAGTACTAGAAGACTCATTAGCTTTCATAAAAGAAGAGACAGTAATATTTTGCTTAAAAGTATTACCTGAGGCTAGGAGGGTATCAGAGCGATTACCCCCCATGTTCTCTGAGTGTTCGAGGTGAACAACCTCAGGTTCTTGTTGTACAGGAGCAGAGATGGAAGCATCTGCAGGTGAAGAAGTTTTAGATAAAGGAGATGGTTTATTAAAGAGTTGAGGCAGGGTAATATAGTATTTCTTACCAGCCGCCTGTTTCTTTTTCTTCTGCGCCTTCGACTTGGCGCGTTTTGGAGGAGGTGGAGGAGTGGCAGAAGAAGGTTGGGGGCGCTTCTGGAGCGCAGATGAAGTGTTTGCAGCTGGGGAAGTCAGTATGGGGTTAGCTACTGACATAGCATGCAGAGAAATAGAAGAATGGGGTTTGGAAGAGAAGAGAGAGTACATACCTTCAGTGGGAGAGGTGGAGTGCTCTTCATCCTCCTGAACTGGTTCAGGAACTACCAGAACAGTGGAGAGAGGGACGTCGTCAGGTTTTGGAGCAACCTGATCCAGGAACTTAGGCCCGAGGGCGTAGTTGTTGGAGTTCCCGATTTTGGGGTAGTTTGGCCCCATATGCAGTTCCAGGACTGCCGAGAAGAATCTGGTGAAGGCGACGTTGACGACCCGGTTCGTGTTCCTGACCTTCTTGACCATGTCCTCCCATATGCAGCGAGCATAGTCAAACTCGCGATTTTTGATCGCTGAGAAGACCATGTGCTGAATCACGGTGGGGAACTGCTCCGTGCTTCCTGTCTTGCCAGATAAGCACAGGCCAAACGTATTCCATATATAATAGAATGTAGCGTTCAGGCCTGTCTTATGGACAGTCGCAGCAGTCTTGGGAAGCATGACGCCATCCTTCACATGCCATCTGTAGCCAATGGCGTCCAAGAACTCGATGATTTCGTCGGAGGTAGGAGCAGGAGGGAAGCGTTTCTTCTTTGGGAAGTTCAGTACGTTCCTCAGAGTTCCGAAGCCAAAGGAAATGATATTTTCCTTGATCTGGAACTTGATGACCTCCCTTAGGACACCTTTGGAGTTCCTTTCCTTAGCAACAGTGGCAGTAGACCATAGTTGTTGCAACATCGGTTTGTTCGGCTTCGGGTCTATTGTAAAAGCCGTCTTCAGGGGGCTGCTTAGGAGGAAGTTCTTAGCAGGCAGCAGATATTCTTTGCCTTCTGGAATGTCAAACAGGCCAACGACGTTGTTCTGCTTGAACTGTACGTCGTGCTGCGGAATTACGATCGGCAGGCTTTCAGTAGCGGTTTGCAAAGGTGTAGCTTCGGAAGAGAGTTGGGCGTCCAAGGAGGAAGTAGTAGCAGCCATCCTGTTAAACACAAAAATAACATATGTGGATGATTAAAGATCCAAAATATGCATTTTTCTTCATTTTCAATGAACACAGAATATGTTCATAAAAATGGTGAAATCCTTTATACTTGGAATGGATTAGATACCAAAATTCACAAAAGGAATGTGTTTTGGTATTAAAAAGAAACTTTTATTTTGATGAGAAGATATCAAAATAAGAGTTTATGATTTTTCTTAAAAGAAATAAGAGAATCATATAAAATGTTTTAACAAAAATCTCAGAAGATTTTGGGAAAAACTAAGATCAAACGAAGTGATCTTAGGGTTTTTTGGAAGAACGTATACCAGAATAAGTTGTTTATTTGAAAAAAAAGAGCCAACTTACAATGTGGAAAGAACAAAGAAAAAGAGACACTTACGATGATCTTGTGTAAAGGAAAGTGATGAGTGTTCTTAGTGTTCTTGAGAGAAAACTTGTTCTTGTTTTTGCTTGCTAGATTGCTTAGAGAGAATTTGTGAGCGTAAAGAGTGTGAAGGATTACGAGTGAGGTTTTTATACCTCGTGGTAGGAGAGAGAAAATGGATGAGAGAGAAAAGAGCGGCTAAATTCAAACGTAATGATGAATAAAGGAGGTTCTACGCGCGTTCACGCGCCTGACACACGTAGTGGGGAACAGGAAACGTCCCATTACGTGTCAGTGCAGATGAAAAGTTTGTTTTATTTGAAAAGATAAAAACCGCCTTTTCAGGGGATGATTCCATTTTGGTGAAAGAAATGTTTTATAGGAATCAGAGTACTTATCAGATAAGTACTGTTTTGGGAAAATCCTCTTATCACATTTAATGCGATAAGGTTTCAGGAGCAGAGGGAAGAAATACTTACCTGAGAATCATCAGTATTCGGATATTGAACAAAGATTTTGTAAGTACTGAATAGAGTCATCCTCTGATGAGAGTTAGTTCAGGAGTTGTTAAAGAAAGAGTCCTGAGAATGATTATTCTATAGGATTTAACAACTGTTTGTCCTGATAAACTTCAATCATCAGGATTTAACATCCCAAGTTCACTGATGAGCATATTAAAACGCGTCACATCCAGTGGTTTGGTAAAGAGGTCAGCAAGCTGATATTCAGTAGGGACAAAATGGAGTTCAATATCACCATTCATCACATGATCCCTGATGAAGTGATATCTCACTTCAATGTGCTTTGTCTTGGAGTGTAAGACAGGATTATTGGCGATGGCTATTGCTGAGGTATTGTCACAGTAGATAGGAATTTTAGAAAGTTGTCTGTCATAGTCCTGAAGTTGATTTCTCAGCCACAGGACTTGAGCACAACAGATTCCTGCTGCAACATATTCAGCTTCAGCAGTTGATGTGGACACAGAGTTCTGCTTTTTGCTAGTCCAACTCACCAACTTGCCACCTAGCAGGTGACAACCACCAGTGGTGCTTTTCCTGTCAATCTTACATCCTGCAAAGTCACTATCAGAATAAGCTGTTAGATCGAACCCTGAGTCCTTGGAGTACCAAAGACCCAGATTAGGAGTTCCCTTCAGATATCTGAAGATCCGCTTTACAGCGGTCAGATGGGATTCTTTGGGTTCAGCCTGATAACGAGCACAGAGACATGTGGAATACATGATATCAGGGCGGCTAGCTGTGAGATACAGCAGAGAACCGATCATTCCTCTGTAGAGAGTCACATCGACCGATTTCCCTTTGGAATCCTTGTCAAGTGTCAGAGGAGGAGCCATTGGAGTCTTCATCGGTGTACAAGATGTGAGATCAAATTTCTTCAGCATCTCATGTACATATTTACCTTGATTGATGAAAATTCCCTTTTCAGATTGCTTGATCTGAAGTCCTAAAAAGAATGTTAGTTCGCCCATCATAGACATTTTATATTCAGATTTCATGAGCAACTCAAACTTTTCGCAGAGTTTGGGATTTGTGGATCCAAAGATAATGTCATCGACATATATCTGGACAAGAAGGATATGCTTAGGATATTTCTTTAGAAATAAAGTGCTATCAATCTTTCCACGAACAAAACCTTTAGAGAGAAGAAAGGTTGAGAGGGTATCATACCAGGCACGAGGAGCCTGTTTTAACCCATAGAGAGCCTTGTTTAACTTGTAGACGTGATCAGGGAACTTAGGATCTACAAAACCAGGAGGCTGAGCCACATAGACTTCTTCATTAAGTTTTCCATTCAGAAAGGCATTTTTAATGTCCATCTGATAAACCTTGAAGTTCATATGTGCTGCAAAAGCTAGGAAGAGTCGAATTGCTTCGAGCCTAGCAACAGGAGCAAAGGTTTCATCGTAATCAATGCCTTCTTCCTGCCTGTATCCCTGAGCCACAAGGCGAGCCTTGTTTCGAATAATCGTACCAATCTCATCAAGTTTATTTCGAAAAATCCACTTGGAACCAATGATAGTACGTTTTTGAGGCCTAGGGACGAGAAGCCAGACATTGTTTCTGATGAACTCTGCTAGCTCTTCCTGCATGGCTGAGACCCAGGCAGGATCACGCAAAGCATCATCTATTTCTTTAGGTTCATTTTCAGAGATAAAATTTACATAAAGACAGACGTTACCAGATTGGCGTCGAGTTTTAATGCCAGAGGAGGGATTACCAAGAACTTGATCAATGGGATGATCCTTGGTCCATCGAAGAGCAGGTGGCTGATACACCTGTCCTGAAGTGGAAGCTTCATTTATTGATGGATCAGGGAGTAGATTTGTAGGAGTAGGCTCACTAACAGTGGTTTGAGAAAAGTCTTCACTGTTAGTGGGTTGATCAGGTTCAGAAGGTGTGATTTGGGTAATTGGAGTGGCATTAATCAGAGGTGGAGTAGATATTTCAGTGGATGGTATAGGAGGATCTTCTTCAAAACCGTCAAGGAGGTTTTGAGGAGTTGGATCAACAATGGGAGGTTCAGGGACTTGAAAGAAAGAGTCAGCCCATTGATTTATTTCAGAATTTTCATGAGGGTGAGGGAAGGTAGGACCCGATTCATCAAACTTGACATGAATTGTTTCCTCTATAGCTTGTCTTCGTTTGTTGAACACACGGTAGGTTTTAGAAATGGATGAGTATCCAAGGAAAATTCCATCATCAGACTTGGAATCGAACTTTCCAAGGTTATCTTTGTTGTTCAGGATGTAGCAGACACAACCAAAGATATGGAGATGTTCGATAGAGGGTTTCCTGTTACGAAAGAGTTCGTAAGGGGTTCTTCTGAAGCGCTTTACTATCAGGGATCGGTTCTGGGTATAGCATGCTGTGTTAACAGCTTCTGCCCAGAATTGAGTGGCAAGGTTGGCTTCACTCAACATTGATCGTGCAGCTTCAATCAGGGTTCTGTTTCGTCTTTCAGCAACACCATTTTGCTGAGGAGTTCTCACAGATGAGAAGTTCTGAGAGATACCTTTCTGATCGAAGAAGGTTTCCAGGGTACTGTTTTTGAATTCAGTTCCGTGGTCACTCCTGATTGATCGAACAGTAAGGTTGTTGAGTCTTTCCATCTTCCTGACGAACAGGATGATTTCTTCAGGAGCATCACTCTTGGCACGAAGAAAGAATACCCAAGTGTATCTGGAATATTCATCAACAATTACCAGAGTGTATTTCTTTCCAGCAATGGATTGGACGTTGACTGGTCCAAAGAGATCCATGTGGAGAAGTTGTAGAGGAGAGCTGATGGAGGAAATTTGCTTGGACTTGAAACTAGCCCTGGTCTGTTTTCCTTTTTCACATGCTGAACAAAGAGACACCTTTGTGTAGCGAAAGTCAGGAAGACCAATGACCAGGTTGTCAATGCAGAGTTGATTCAGCGTCTTGAAGTTGAGATGAGATAGACGCTTGTGCCATAGCCAATTTGTATCAGTGGAAGCACGGGATACAAAACAGAAGTTGTCAGTGGAGGTGTTCATGTTGATGATGTAGATGTCTGCTCGTCTAACACCAGTGAGAATGACTTCCTTTCTTCTGTTCTTGACTTTGCACTTTTTCTTAGAGAAAGAAACTTTGTGATTCTTATCACACAGTTGACTGATGCTCAGAAGATTATGCATCAGGCCTTCAACATAAGCAACTCTTTTGAAAGTAGTTACTCCGTTGGTCAGTGTGCCATACCCTCGGGTTTGGCCTTTACCGTTTCCGCCAAAGGTCACATCAGGACCTCTTTCTTCACGGTAGTTAGAGAGGACAGATTTAGAACCAGTCATATGTCGAGAGCATCCACTGTCCAGGTACCAGATGCCCTTATCCTGTAAAAATTAGAGTTTAAGTTTTTCTTGGTACCCATAGAACTATGGATCCAGAATTATCAGTAGGACTGGTGGAGTCAGTGGCAGCCTTAACTGATTTATCAGTTCTTGAGGCTGGAGTCTTGACTGAAGGAACAGTCTTGACAACCTTTTTCCTTTGACTGATTTCTCAGTCTTGGGAACCTTCTTTACCTTAGCTGATTTTTCAGCTTTGGTAGCATCAGGACACTTACTCGCAATATGGTCATTTAATCCACAGTGATAACATTTGCGATATTGAAAGCGTTTAGTGTGGTCCAGAAAGTTTTTGAACTTTAGGTGAGCAGGACCAGCACCAAGTATGCCTTTAGCATTGGACATTGGAGGAATTGGTTTCTTCTCCTGAGTCTTTTGCTTCAGGTCAATCTTCAGTCTGGGAGCAGGATTTTGAGAGAAAGATTTTGATCCTGAGACTGAAGGACCACCACCCAGAACTTTGTTCTTGGGTTTAGGACTCTTGGTCTTTGAAGGTGTTACAGTCTTAGATTTTTCCTTGACTGTGTTCTTTTTGCTCTTAGGAGCACCTTCAGAGTGTGTGTTAGAAGAAGAAGGGATATTTTCAGAAGCATTAGGAATGGGAATAGAAGAGACAAATTTTCCAAATTTGAGCATGGAACTTTCATACTTAGTTTCTTCATACGTATATCTATGAGTGAATCCAAGACCTCTTTTGCTTTTGTCAGATCTCCCTGAAGCTAATATTTCATCAACGTTTTCAGAGGCGTCACTCCATCCTTTGATGGTGACTTTTTCAGCATTTAATTGAGCAAGGGCTTTTTCTTTGGCAGCAAGAGCCATTTCTCTTTCAATACAGAGAGTTTTATTTACAGTGACCTGGTCCTTATAATTTTCTTCCAAAATGGTAAGTTGTTTTATTTTTTCTTGACATTCTTTGAGTTGTCCTCTAAGATCAATATTCATTTTTTCAGCAGAGGTTTTACCATTAAGGGCTTTGTAAAGATCGAGAGTGACCAGGTCCAACTGAGTTAAGCTTTCAAGAGGGATGAGAGGAATAGGTACCTGACTGGAAGAATCAGTCGCAGAGGTGGAAGCTTCAGGAGTTGTGGAAGAAGAAGCTTCAGGAGCCTGAGTAGGAGTTTCTTCAGGGACCTCTTCTATCTTAGCCATGAGGGCTAAGGTAGGTTCCTCAATAATGGCCATCAGTGCCACTTGAGTGTCTTCCTCATCAGATGAGTCATCAGAGGAGACATCATCCCAGTCGCAGTCTTCTGCGATTAAACCTTTGCCTTTGCGCTGAGTTTTCATCTTTTTGTATTTTTCTTTCAGGCGCTGGTACTTGGGATTCTTGGAAGAAGATTTAGCAGAGGAGGGAGCAAACTGACTTTTCCTGTACCTGCAATCATTAGCAAAGTGTCCTTTGCCCTGACAGTTGTAGCAGATAGCAGTAGCCTTATCAACAGGGTCTGATTTAGGCTTGTCAGTAATAGTAAGATGTTTCTTTTTGTGGAAGTTTCCCTTTTTGGCAAACTTCTTGAAAGATCTGGTTAAAAGAGCAAGAGATTCATTGAATTCAGGATCTTCTGACATGTCAGAGTCAGAAGATTCTAATTCAGTAATAGTTACTGAAGAAGAAGTGGCAACAGTAGGAACTGAGTCAGAGACCAATGCAACAGAGTTGCTTTTGGTGTCTTTAGAGTCTCTTATGAGATTCTTTTTCAGTTTCTTCTGTTGTTCTCGGTTGAGAAGAATACCGTACAACTCACTTAGTGTGAGTGTCTTTATGTCCTTTGACATAGTTAAGTAGGAGGTGTAAATTTCCCAATGTTCAGGAAGAGCTTCCATGAACTTGGTAACCACCTCAGAGTTAGAGTAGGTAGTACCGATAGTCTTCAGATCAATCAGAAGACAGTTGAATCTCTGATGTAGCTGGGAGAGAGTTTCATCCTTTTGATGAATAAAGCTTTCATACTGTCGAACCAAGAAAATCTTTCTTGATTCCATGAGGACAGCAGTGCCCTCGTATTGAACACACAGAGTATCCCATATCTCCTTAGCAGAGCGAAGGTGGCAGACAGAATGGAATACATCGTCAGGAAGTGACATGGCAATGAGAGACCTAGCCTTAGTGTCAATGTTGACCAGGCGTCTGTCTTCATCATTCCAGTCAGTTACGGGCTTCACCAGCTGCCTTTCAGGTACAGCTGGTTGGCCAGCAGCAGCAGGAATGGGGTGGACGGTTTGTGTAGGCACATGTGGTCCATTTTCCAGAAAGTATGGAATCTGGGGATCAGAACCAGAGAGAAAGAGTTCCATCCTGGTTTTCCAAAGAGAGAAGTTATCTTTGTTAAACCTAGGAGGCTTTCCAGCAGAGCCGGTATCAAAGTAGTTACCCTTAGCTTGAAGAGCCATGGAATAGAAAGGAGGATCACAAGATTTTTCTAAGAAGAAAATGAGAGCTTGTATCTGCTCTGATACCACTTGTTGGTCCCAAGTAGGTGACCTTCAAGCTAGGACAGTGTTTGGGATTATAGAAGGGGGGGGGGGGGTTGAATATAATCACACAATTTTTCACTTTTAAATTCTTGTTATATTAACAATATGAATTTACAGATTGTTGCGGAAATAGAAAAGACAAATAGTCTAAACTAAACAATCTAAGTTCTTTCACTATGCACTAAGTGAGAAGATGTAAGAGAGAAGATAGAGGGTAATAAGAAAGAAAGGACTTGAGTATTTTTGGATGCAGAAGAGGTATGGAGAAAATCTTCTCCACGTCCAATTTATACTCCATGCATTAAATGCATGCAGACCTACTTTTGTGACGTGTCACGCTGTAGTTGGTCTGTTGTACTATTTACTATAAACAAATACTTTTTGCATGGTGTGCAAAAGGAGTATGTTTACAAACAGTTGCCTTGAGGTCTGATAAGTACGGAGGGAACAGTAAAGAGACTGTCCTTATGTACTTTTGTGTCAGTAAAGGCGGATAATCCTTTTGTGCATTAGATTAAGACACTTTTCTAATCCTTCAGGAGCAGGATATTGATCAGTGACTAGGGTCCTGATACTGATGAAGTTCAGGGTCACTTGTATCCTGTTGAGTCTTCAGGATGTCATACGATATTGAGCAGCCTGCTATCACTGAATTCCGTCTTCAGATCACGAGCATGCTGTTCCTGTCATCAGCTATTTCTTCGACGTCGCTGATGGTTCTTTGTGTATGATCTTAATGTCTTCAGGAGGTCTTCACTTCAGTGGATAGGATCAGTCGACTGCAGAACAGACTCGTTCGTCTCCTGATCCTGATCCTGATTACTATAAAAATAAGTTACAGCATAAGTAACATGGAATAACACTGAACAGACTCAGTGATAATTCCTCAAGCTATAACGGAAGTAAAAACCTATTCACTAAGTAAAGATTCAGGATCATTATCATTTCATCAGGTCTTAGGAGAGCTGGATCAACAACCGTCTTCAACAATTCACCCCTCCCGGCCACCATATGTTTACCACGACATCCCTCCGTCGATTTCCACCACTGCGATCACCTGTTGGTTCCGGCGACCATACACCTATGTATCCGGCAACCCAAATATCGGCATAACGCCGCAACCCCCCCCCCCTTGTGTTTACTGACGGTGAGGGAGAAATGAGAATACAATCTACAAAACAAGACATTTGAAATTGGAGGTGATATGAGAATCCATCTACATATGGATTATATATCACATATTTGGAGGGAAGAAATCACCATCACCCTTCACCTTCCTTGCTGTTAAAAAAAATCCCTTCTTTACCTTCCCCTCCTTCCTTCTCATTGTCCATCGATCTCAACTACCGCGATTTCCACCACCGAGATGGAATCTCCCAAACTCAACTTGCAGATTGATATGGTGATTCCCGTCCACCGCCTGTTATTTGTCCCTGTTCGCCACCGAGATAGGTCTGGTCGTTCGGTTGCTTCTGGGTTTGAACACAGCCAAACCCACCAGTCTATCGGTCCTCGTCAGAGTTACGAAGAAGAAGTTTGATCGGAAACTCAGCCAAACCCACCAGTCTACGGTACGTTGCGAACCCATATATGAAATCAACCAGAAAATTAACAAATCATTCATCGAATCCATATCCACAGGAAGGAGAGGAAGGAAAGAAATATTAACAGTATTTGATGCAATTTCAACTCTAATTCATCTCCATATAGAGATGCATTCTCCAATTTCAACTACAATTCGTGGGTGCCGGAAACAGCAAGCCATAGAGGGGAAGAGATTTATACCTAGGTTTTGTTACCTTGTTTGAGTCACCGGAAATGCAGAAGGAAGACGATCGAGAATACATGAGTGGGGTTGCCGGGAACTGAAAGGCCGATGGCTGTGGCAATGGTGGAAACTGGAAATCAGTGGTCACAATCGGTGATGGAAATCGTCAGATGTTGGTTGTGCAAATGCCGTGAACGAATTAGGGACCATTTTCAAAGGAAAAGAAGAACCACAAGGATATTTTTTAGACTTAATAAAGTTCAGGTCCCACTTTCAAAGTTTTACTAAACCACAAGGACCAAAATTAGAGTTTACTCTAAAAACTATAATAATAATGGTTAGAGTAAACTCTAATTTTGGTCCTTGTGGTTTGATATAACTTTGAAAATGGGACCTGAGGTTTAATAAGTCTGGAAGTTATCCTTGTAGTTTTCATTTTACTTTGAAAATGGTACCCAATCACCAACCTTGTTAAAAAAATTCGTTAAAGGAAGGGCATTTATGTCTTTTTATATATTTTTTCTCATTTTTTTCTTTTATATATATTGTTGTACTATATTTATATATATATACGAACCAAGTCTTTCATCTCAACTCCGACCATTCTTACTGACGGCCACCGATCACTCCAAAATCTGTCTTGTTCCTCATAACTCCAACGAGGACGGTCGAAGCTTATATATGTTGCTTTGGTAGATACTTGATTTTTCCCCCGCGGCAGGGCACTGTAAGTTATCGGAGAGTGATATGGAGGTAGGCTTATATATGTGTACATTATTTTTAATAAAAAGAACAAAGTGACAAAAATGTATTAGAACGGTAAAATCAAAGAAATTCGTGAAGAGACCAAAATACCCCTCGTTTTAACAGACATAATTGATGTAGTTAATGGTCAAGGACCATTTTCAAAGCAAATTACAAACCATAAGGATTATTTATAGACTTATAAAAGCATAAGCCCCATTTTCAAAGCTTTCATTAAACCACAAGGACCAAAATTAGAGTTCACAAAGCTTTCATTAAACCACAAGAAAATGTTCACAACGTGTTCACAAACTAATTTTAAAAAGGTATTCACAATGTATTGCACAAACTATCATAAAAATCTTTTAAAAAAATGTTTACAATATGTTCAAAAACTATAATAATAATGTTAAGAAAATGATTATAATGTGTTCATTTATTGTATATATTTAATTATGTGTTTACGAATTTTGTAAACTGGAGAAAGAAAATAGAAGAGAGAAGATAAGAGAGATGAGGAAAAAAATGAAGTTAGAATAGGGATAAACTTAATATTTTATAATGAACTTCTTTCAACTAACTATTTGTGCTTAATTTAGATGTCATGTTACAAATTATACGAATCTCAAAACAAGGCCACCTCCGTACTTGATAAACACCTATTTTGGGGGTCTTCCCGAAGATATTTATTATAGGGTGATAAAGTACGTTTCTCAACATTTGCGTGATGGCAATCGAAGGTGGCTCATCTTGTTGATAACTAAGGGTTCGTTTACTAAACACTTACTGATAAGAGACAAAGGAAAAACCAAGAGTCTTACTGTAAGTGTGGGAAACGACTCTTACACAGTAAGCATTTATCGGGTTTAAGATGCATACCAACATACATGATCGGAAATTACACCCTCCTAGACACTTGTACGCACATGGCTATACATGTTATAATAGTTGTGCAGAGTTGGGTACACACAAGAATAATGACCAGACAATGAAACACAAGAACGGTCAATTGCCATATATCTTACACTATTTGTGCGTAAAATCACATGTGATTATGCACGACCTGACTTAGGTCGTGGGCCAAGTCTCTCACGCACCCATGTGTTGACCATGATTGGCAACCGCATGCAAATTCAATAAAAAATCAGGTATGATTTGACCATTCTCCTCGTTTTATCTTTGACAACGTTTTCGTTTAATCTTCTCTGTATTGTTTTGTAATGTGGAACTTCCAGTTAACGTATACCCAAGGCAGGAAGTAACAAACGCTAAAGTACATGTAATACCAAATTGGAAAAAGTCCAAAGATTTTTGTGGAACCTCATCACAATATATAGGGATAGAAAAAAGAGAGGTGAGGAATGCTTAGAGATGCATGAAATGAAGACTTTTGACTTATTCACATAAAGGAATAAAAGGGAGAGAATATCACACTTTTTTGTCTTATAATATTGACCTTGCTACATAAAAACAAATGAAGAATCAAAACTTGCCTAGCCATCCCTTTCACAAGATGCTGGTTCATTCAGTTGAATCAGCTGGGCCCTCAGTACTATTTAAGCTACCAAAAACTATTAAAAAAGCTAAGTCATTGAGTTCAGAATCAGTGCATTTAATATGAACCAAACCAAAATCTTACTACCTTCTATTACCTTCTTTCTAATGGTAGTAAGAACTTGTTGGGAATTTTGGCTAGAATTAAAAAAAAAAAAGTCTTGGAAGTTTGTCCCACATCGGTGGAACAATGAAAGGTGGAAGGGACTTCAAGCCTATAAAAGGAGGTCCAAGGCTTTGGTTTCAAAGCATCCCAATAAAATACACTTTAAGTATTTTATTCTTTCTTTCTTGTTCTCTTGTTATAGAGTGTAGAAAGTTGTGAGTTAAATCTTTGAGAGTGTGGGTGTTATTGGGTGTGGCTTGAGAGTTTAGAGCTGTGTGATTGTAACAATTTTTCACATAGTGGATTTTCTCTCTGGAGGCCCGTGGTTTTTCTCCGGTTTTGGAGTTTCCACGTTGTAACACCCAATCCCAATTTAAATTTTCAAATAAAACTTTTGAAATAAAAACTCTTGCATAAAATAATAAATAGTAATTATTCTAAAAACCCAAGTCAACCATATCAATATCCCAAAATAAAGTCAATCCCATAGTTAAGTAAAGTCAATGATAACACTAAACGGTCGGATCGGAACGCCTTCAGCCGGGAACCCTCAAGCCGGAGCCTTGCCCTTATCGACACCCGAACTCGTACCTAAAAATATTAAAACACGAGGGGTAAGCTCAACCGCTTAGTGAGTTAAGTTACATACAATAAATTACAATTAAATGCACATACACGTCAACCACATTATCAGCTTAACGGTTTCCCGTTTACCGGACCATCCCGCAATCCGGTCATCCGCGGTTTCCCGCCCTTCGGGTCATCACGCAACCCAATTATCACCACGTAATATCAACATCAAGCATATCCACATAAAATCATAAATTATTGCAGATAACCCACTCACCTCAATATACCACGGATGAAATCACAACCGAAAAGTCAACTCAAAACTTTCCCGCAACTCTGAAAACCAATATATATATACACTAGTTTAGATTCTACCCACAACGCGAACCAACCCTACGGGGTTATTTGTGACCTAAAAATACAACACTCTTGCGGCGCGAGGCCGTCCCAAGCAAATATCGATTCTAACGACATCGACGGCGACCGTGGATAACCACTATCACCGCCGGCCGGATTATTAAACCACCGCAGCCGCCGCGACTAGCGGGCGACTACGGATCGCGACCCGAACCACGGCGGCAGCAGCGTACACCGCCACCACCACCGCTGACCCGCTCCCCGGCAGCAGCGGCGGCGTAAGGCCACCACCACCGCCGGCCCCGTTCGCTAATCACGGCAGCGACGGCAGCGGCTTATGTACCGCCACCACCGTCGAAACACATACACACACACGGCAGCCGCAGCAGCAACGGCGCAAGGCCACCGCCACCGCGGGTCGCCGGAAATCAACAACAACAACAATAGCAACCACGGCGGCTGCGTTTGGGTGAACCGCCACCACCGTGGCTCGATAAAAGCGCAGCAGTGGGGTGGTGTCGCTGCCATCCCCGATCATAACCATAACGACAGCAGCGGCAGCGGGTGTCGCCACCACCGCCGCCGGAGGACGAACGCAACAGCAGCGGTATTACACCCTCGCCGGGCCACCGCCGCTGAGAACAACCGCAACCATCACCGTCATGAACCACGACGGCAGCAGCGGCCGTAGACCACCACCACCGCCGCGCATTCAACGATGTATGGCAGCGGCGGCGTGTATAGCCACCGCCGCCCGGCCGCCTATCGATCCCGGGGGTCGGTCCTCGTACGACAGCCCACCGCCACCAGCCAAAACCGGCGACGGCGGCAACCCAAGATGCGGCGCAAAGAGTACCGGGGGGGGGGTTTACCTTACGACGGCGACGACGACTCCGGCGATTCTCCCGACCTCTCCTCTCTCCGGCTTTCTCTCTCGACAAGAAGCACAATGAGACGAGGGTTACGCTCCTAGGGTTTTTATCTAGACTAACGGGCCTCTCCTTTCTTTCTTGTACCTCAAGCAAACCCCTAACCCTAACCCTAATTTTATAACAATAATAACTTTAATAATAATATTAATAATAATAATAATAATTATAATGAAATAATAATAACAGTAAAACGGGATGTGACAACTCTCCCCCACTTACAAGGATTTCGTCCTCGAAATCAGTTTGAGAACAACTCTGGGTAGTGCTCTCGCATTTCTGCCTCTGGTTCCCAGGTCCATTCGGAACCCTTCCGATGCTGCCACTGCACCTTCACGATTCCGATCTCCCTGCGTCGCAACCTCTTCACCTTCCGGTCTATCACTGCTACCGGCCTCTCGACGTAATTCAGGCTCTCGTCCACCTGAATATCGTCTAAAGGAATATGAGCCGTCTCGTCGGCGAGGCACTTACGCAACTGCGAAACGTGAAAAGTGCTGTGGATCTGGCCTAGTACCGCAGGCAGCTCCAAACGATAAGCCACCTTCCCAACACGTGCAAGAACCGTGAACGGTCCGATGTAACGAGGCCCCAGCTTGCCTCTCTTTCGGAACCGAATCACTCCCTTCCAAGGGGAAACCTTGAGTAGAACTCGGTCTCCCACCTGGAACTCCAAGTCCGACCTGCGACGATCAGCGTAGCTCTTCTGTCGACTCTGAGCCGTCCGTAACCGCTCCCGGATCCTCTGAATATCCTCCGTAGTCCTCTGGACCACCTCAGTGCTACCAAGAACACGCTGTCCTACCTCGCCCCAACAGATAGGAGTACGACATCTCCTTCCGTAAAGCATCTCAAACGGCGGCATCCCAATGCTCGAATGGTAACTGTTGTTATACGAGAACTCTGCCAGGGGCAGGTACGTATCCCAACTGCCACCAAAGTCCAAAACGCAAGCTCGCAGCATGTCCTCTAAAGTCTGGATCGTCCGCTCACTCTGACCGTCTGTCTGAGGGTGGTACGCGGTGCTAAAATGCAGTCTGGTACCCAATTCCGAATGAAATCTCTCCCAAAACCGAGAAGTGAAACGTACGTCCCGGTCCGAGATAATCGACACTGGCACCCCGTGCCTCGACACCACCTCATCCACGTAGATCTTCGCCAGTTGCTCTGCAGTCGAACTTTCCCGGATAGGAAGAAAGATGGCGCTCTTGGTCAAACGATCAACTATGACCCAAATCGCGTCAAACTTCCGAGGGGTTTTCGGAAGCTTGGTGATCAGATCCATAGTGAGGTTTTCCCACTTCCACTCGGGAATCTCAAGAGGTTGCATCTTGCCGTGAGGCTTCTGATGCTCGGCTTTGACCTTTAGACAGGTCAAACATGACTCCACGTACCGAGCCACGTCTCTCTTCATCCCTGGCCACCAATAATCCGTCCGCAGATCCCGATACATCTTAGTAGCTCCAGGATGAATTGAGAATCTCGACTTATGGGCTTCTTCAAGCAAGGTCTGTCGCGCCGTGCCCGCCCGAGGAACCCATACCCTACCGTACCTAGTCAGCAACCCTCGACCATCTCTGACCAACGCGGCCATCTGTCCCCGAATCCGTTCCCCGTTCTGGTTCTCCTCCCGACTCGCCTCCTCTTGTGCCCGCAGAACCAGGTCCACAAAGGAGGTAGTCACCGCCATCTTCAGATGTGAGATACGAAGCGGCGCGTGCTCCGTCTTCCTGCTCAAAGCGTCAGCAACCACATTGGCCTTGCCTGGATGATAGAGAATCTCGCAATCGTAGTCCTTGACTACATCAAGCCACCTCCGCTGTCGCATATTCAGATTCGGCTGCTCCAGGAAATACCTCAAGCTCCGGTGGTCTGAGAAAATGGTGCACTTCACCCCATACAGGTAGTGCCTCCACAATTTGAGAGCAAAAACAACCGCCGCAAGCTCGAGATCATGCGTGGGGTAATTAGCCTCGTGAGGCTTCAGCTGCCTCGAAGCGTAGGCTATCACCCGCCCCCTTTGCATCAGAACACAACCCAGGCCCAGCCGAGATGCGTCGCAATAAACTGCCATGTCTTCCACCCCCTCCGGCAAGGTTAGAACCGGAGCCTCACACAGCTTCTGTCTCAACGTGTCGAAAGCCTTCTGCTACTCAGAACCCCAAACGTACGGCTCACTCTTCTTTGTCAAACGCGTCAAAGGTACCGCAATCTTAGAGAAATCCTGGATGAACCGTCGGTAGTAGCCGGCTAAACCCAGGAAACTCCGGATCTCGGTAGGTGCCTTCGGAATTTCCCAATTCATAACTGCTTCGATTTTTGCTGGGTCCACCTTGATGCCTTCCCGGTTAATGATGTGGCCCAAGAACTGAACCTCCTCCAACCAGAAAGCGCATTTCGAGAATTTGGCGTAGAGACGCTCCCTCCTCAACACCTCAAGCACTTCTCGCAGATGCATCACATGCTCCTCCTTCGTCTTCGAGTAGATTAGAATGTCGTCGATGAAAACGATCACGGACCGATCAAGCATCGGGCGGCACACCCGGTTCATGAGGTCCATGAAAGCTGCTGGAGCGTTGGTAAGCCCGAACGGCATTACCAAAAACTCGAAGTGGCCGTAACGGGTGCGGAAAGCGGTCTTGTGGACATCCGCTTCCTTCACTTTCAGCTGGTGATACCCCGACCGAAGATCGATCTTAGAAAACCACGAAGCTCCTTGAAGTTGATCAAACAGGTCATCAATCCTAGGTAGTGGATACCTATTCTTGATGGTCACCTTGTTGAGTCCACGGTAATCGATGCACATACGATGACTCCCGTCCTTCTTTTTCACAAACAGAATCGGTGCACCCCACGGTGAGCTGCTCGGGCGGATGAACCCCTTCCCCGAGAGCTCCTGCAACTGCTCCGATAACTCCTGAAGCTCCGGCGGAGCCAGACGATAAGGAGCTCGCGCAATCGGAGCTGCTCCTGGTACCAAGTCGATGCCGAACTCGACCTGCCTATCAGGTGGAAGGCCAGGCAGATCCTCTGGAAACACGTCTGGAAACTCGCTGACCACTGGCACCTCCGCTACCGACAGCTTCTTCTCCTTCGCCTGACCCGCCATAGCATAAACTAAAAACCCCGTACACCCCCGCTGGATGTATCTCCGAGCTTTCGCGATAGAACAGAAGGATGTAGATACCCTTCTTCCCTTGCCGTACACCACCAAGTCTCCCCCACTTGGGTTATGGATGCGTACAAACTGCCCCGCAACATCCGTGGTCGCCCGATTTGGAAACATCCAGTCGATTCCGACAACTACGTCCACTCCGTTCATGGGAATGGGGATGAGATTGATGCTGAAACGAACTCCAAAGATATCAATGCTGCACCCCCGGTATACATGCTCGACCACTTGCACTTCCTCCGCCGCTACGTCGATTGCCTGAGGACTATCCAGATTACCGAGCTCGATCTGGAAGTCCTTACAGAACCTACGCGACACATAGGACCACGTGGCCCCCGTGTCGAAAAGTACTAAAGCCGGTTTCGAGTTGACAGGAAATATGCCTAAAATTCACATTTAACGGCAGATACACTATTCTTATCACTAACACATAAAATATGCTACTAACAATAATCGCATAAAATATAATAAGGAAAACCTGTAATCACGTCAGGCGCCGTCTGCGCTTCCTCGGCAGTCATCTGAAAGGCTCGCCCACGGGTGGTAGCTCCACTCTTCCCCTGGGTAGTGCCGTCGGTGATCCTAAGCGTCGCTGGTGCAGGGGCCAGGGCTGGCGTCTTCTTCAGCTGAGGGCAATCGGGCTTGATATGCCCCGGCTGATAGCAGTGAAAGCAAAGCCTAGCAGTCTCCTTGCAGTCCTTGCTGAGGTGGCCCGTCTTGCCACACTTGTAACACGATAACTCCCGCGGTCTGCACTCTCCCCGGTGGTAACGCCCACACTTTTGGCAGCTCGGGGTCCCGCTCCTGGTATCAGTCCTAGCTCCCTTGAACTTCTTTGCTGGTCCCGACTGGTCTTCTGCCTTTCTCTTTCCTTGTTGCAGTTCCTCCAAGACTAGTTCCTGAGACCTCGCTACCTCCTGCATGTCACTGAGGGTCTTACACCTCCCCGTGGCCACCGCCTTTTTGAGTTCCGGCTTCAGCATTCCCAAGTAACGAGCCATCTTCAGCGACTCGTCGTTCGCGTACCCCGGTACAAATAGCAGCTTCTCCAGAAACTGCGCAGTAATCTCATTCACCGACTCCGTCGTCTGAGTCAGTTTCAAGAATTCCGATGCTATCCGCTCCTTTTCGATGCGAGGTGCAAACTCCTCGTCGGACAAGGCCCGGAAGTCCCCCCAGGTCAGCGCAGTGATCTGTGCCTCCGTGTATTTCTTGAGCGTCAGCTCCCACCAATCCTTTGCAGCTCCACGAAGAAGGTTCACAGCAAAAAGAACCTTCGAACCATCAGGGCACCCACAAGTGCGAAAGGCTCCCTCGACCGCCGAGTACCAGCGGTAGCAAGCCACGGGATCCTTCTTCCCGTCAAATAATGGCGGTTGGCACGCCATGAAGTCCTTAAAGGTGATCCCACGAGGCTGGGATTGACTCGAGCTCCCAGTACCTAAGCTACGGGCCGTGAGGGCCACGTCAATGCGCTGGTCCATGGTTTGGATCAGCTCGTCTCTCATCTGGTTAAACAGCCCCGGCAGCATCTGCTGCAGGGTCTCAGTGATTTGGGCAGCAATGTGGTCGGACTGTCCGGCCTCATCATCAGTATGGCTCCTAGTTTGCACCATTCTGAAGGTTCAAGAAACATCTTAGTTCACAGCTATCGAAGTGTCACTAAGCACTATTACGGTACTCACACATAACCCTACTATTAGTGATCATGCTAACCCTAAGGCTAGTTGTTATCGCGCATGCTAAAACAGACCGTCCCACACATATATATATACGTTACACATAGCATGCTATCACCCTAACCGTAATCAATAAGTTTTAAGTCTCCAGAACTTAATCAAATCCAACACTACACAGGCGTTTATAGTAACACTATTATTGGCGCCGTATTACTATAACCAACCATGCATGGTAGCCAGATCAAGACCACCGAGCAACAATCAGACAAGAATATGCTCGACGACCCATCCCCGACGTACCAAGGTGTTTACGTTTGGTCTTGATACCGTCCTAATTAGACCTAATCCCACTGACTAACAGTCACATAAAATCATAGAATACAGCTCAGCTTCATCCCCATCAAGCCACATGCAATTTTATAATTTAGCATGCGATTACAAGTAATTAATACTACACAAGCACATATAACGATTTAACAACTAAGGTACTTAAAGCTTACCTCCGCCTTGACGGTTCCGCTGGCCGTTCCGATCTCATCCAATTACTTTCAACCGCCTGGTTTAAGTCCAACCACACACACACCCACGAGTGCGTGTGCTGATTCTCTTAAACCTAGGCTCTGATACCAAGTTGTAACACCCAATCCCAATTTAAATTTTCAAATAAAACTTTTGAAATAAAAACTCTTGCATAAAATAATAAATAGTAATTATTCTAAAAACCCAAGTCAACCATATCAATATCCCAAAATAAAGTCAATCCCATAGTTAAGTAAAGTCAATGATAACACTAAACGGTCGGATCGGAACGCCTTCAGCCGGGAACCCTCAAGCCGGAGCCTTGCCCTTATCGACACCCGAACTCGTACCTAAAAATATTAAAACACGAGGGGTAAGCTCAACCGCTTAGTGAGTTAAGTTACATACAATAAATTACAATTAAATGCACATACACGTCAACCACATTATCAGCTTAACGGTTTCCCGTTTACCGGACCATCCCGCAATCCGGTCATCCGCGGTTTCCCGCCCTTCGGGTCATCACGCAACCCAATTATCACCACGTAATATCAACATCAAGCATATCCACATAAAATCATAAATTATTGCAGATAACCCACTCACCTCAATATACCACGGATGAAATCACAACCGAAAAGTCAACTCAAAACTTTCCCGCAACTCTGAAAACCAATATATATATACACTAGTTTAGATTCTACCCACAACGCGAACCAACCCTACGGGGTTATTTGTGACCTAAAAATACAACACTCTTGCGGCGCGAGGCCGTCCCAAGCAAATATCGATTCTAACGACATCGACGGCGACCGTGGATAACCACTATCACCGCCGGCCGGATTATTAAACCACCGCAGCCGCCGCGACTAGCGGGCGACTACGGATCGCGACCCGAACCACGGCGGCAGCAGCGTACACCGCCACCACCACCGCTGACCCGCTCCCCGGCAGCAGCGGCGGCGTAAGGCCACCACCACCGCCGGCCCCGTTCGCTAATCACGGCAGCGACGGCAGCGGCTTATGTACCGCCACCACCGTCGAAACACATACACACACACGGCAGCCGCAGCAGCAACGGCGCAAGGCCACCGCCACCGCGGGTCGCCGGAAATCAACAACAACAACAATAGCAACCACGGCGGCTGCGTTTGGGTGAACCGCCACCACCGTGGCTCGATAAAAGCGCAGCAGTGGGGTGGTGTCGCTGCCATCCCCGATCATAACCATAACGACAGCAGCGGCAGCGGTGTCGCCACCACCGCCGCCGGAGGACGAACGCAACAGCAGCGGTATTACACCCTCGCCGGGCCACCGCCGCTGAGAACAACCGCAACCATCACCGTCATGAACCACGACGGCAGCAGCGGCCGTAGACCACCACCACCGCCGCGCATTCAACGATGTATGGCAGCGGCGGCGTGTATAGCCACCGCCGCCCGGCCGCCTATCGATCCCGGGGGTCGGTCCTCGTACGACAGCCCACCGCCACCAGCCAAAACCGGCGACGGCGGCAACCCAAGATGCGGCGCAAAGAGTACCGGGGGGGGGGGGGGGTTTTACCTTACGACGGCGACGACGACTCCGGCGATTCTCCCGACCTCTCCTCTCTCCGGCTTTCTCTCTCGACAAGAAGCACAATGAGACGAGGGTTACGCTCCTAGGGTTTTTATCTAGACTAACGGGCCTCTCCTTTCTTTCTTGTACCTCAAGCAAACCCCTAACCCTAACCCTAATTTTATAACAATAATAACTTTAATAATAATATTAATAATAATAATAATAATTATAATGAAATAATAATAACAGTAAAACGGGATGTGACACACGTAAGTTCTTGTCTTCTTCTTTTTGTCTTTTATTTTTCTCTATATTTGTTCATTGCCTTGGTTGTTGGGTAAATATTGAGGCCAATTTCCCAACAAATGGTATCAGAGCTCCGGGTTGGAGGAGGTCTCGGTTAGAGAGTTCTTAGTATGCTCTGTGGTTGCAGCTTTGTCTGAGCTTCCACATCAGAAAAGAATTAATCTCTTGGTCGTATTGGAGGAGGTCTCGGGTTAGAGGATTCTTAGTATGCTCTGTGGTCGCAGCTTTGTCTGAGCTTCCACATCAGAAAAGAAATTTTCTTGGTTAGTTGTATACGGTAGAATTGTGTGTGGTAAGAGTACGTGCAGAATTTCTGGGTGTGCTACTCAGGCTAAAGACACTGTTCTAGTGCAATGAGGTTCGATGTAGAGAAATTTGATGGAAGGATCAATTTTGGCTTGTGGCAAGTTCAAGTCAAGGATGTATTGATTCAATCCGGGTTGCATAAGGCATTGAAGGGAAAACCAGTTTCCAGCGGTGAATCAAGCAGTACCAGTAAAGGCGAGGAAGAATGGGAAGATCTGGATTTGAGAGCGGCAAGTACTATTCGTCTGTGTCTAGCTAAGAATGTTCTTGCAAACGTGTACGGGATATCAACGGCTAAGGAGCTTTGGGAGAAGCTTGAGCAGTTGTACGAGGGCAAAGGCATCTCAAATCGGTTGTATCTCAAGGAACAGTTTCATACTCTACGTATGGATGGAGGTACAAAAATTTCAGATCATCTCAGTGTTCTTAATAATGTCGTTTCAGAACTGGAGGCCATCGGAGTTAAGGTAGAAGATAAAGATAAAGCGTTGAGGCTTATATTATCTTTGCCATCTTCCTATGAGCACATGAAACCTATTCTGATGTATGGGAAAGAGACCCTGAAGTTTGCAGATGTTACTAGCAAACTCCTATCTGAGGAGAAAAGATTGGAAGGTAGCAACATGACTTCATCAGAAGGTACGGTTTTGGTGGCTAAGCACGGGAAGAAGAAGAACTCCGGGAAGGTCACATGCTGGAAGTGCAGAGAGTCTGGGCATGTCAAGAGCAATTGTCCAGGTGGAGTCGGCTCGGCGAAAGGCTCCAAATCAGATGCTGACAATGTCTCCATTCTCATGGGGGACGATAAGTTCTGTTAAGAAATGGGAGAAAACATCCACATGGTTTGCCCGCTTTACCATGGAAAAGGGATGTGTTCATGTTAGCGGTTCCACGTTTTTACACATATGCATTGGTTTGGCAAGGATGCAGGGTGTGGTGGAGATTATGTCGATGGCTGATGAACTTCCAGGTAAACCAAACGAGGAAGTTGCACCATAAATATTTTCAGCAAGTTTTTCGACATGTGCCGAGGTAAAATTCTTAGAATTGATTATTCTAAGTGGTGATACTCTTTTATGGTGGAGTATGATAGTTCTCTGTTTTGAGAATTATGATTGTCGGTTCAGACAATGGTTGCCGGTGTTGCAGCGAAGATTTTCTTTTATTTAGCCAAGGTGGAGTATGTTGGGAATTTCGGCTAGAATAAAAAAAAAGTCTTGGAAGTTTGTCCCACATCGGTGGAACAATGAAAGGTGGAAGGGACTTCAAGCCTATAAAAGGAGGTCCAAGGCTTTGGTTTCAAAGCATCCCAATAAAATACACTTTAAGTATTTTATTCTTTCTTTCTTGTTCTCTTGTTATAGAGTGTAGAAAGTTGTGAGTTAAATCTTTGAGAGTGTGGGTGTTATTGGGTGAGGCTTGAGAGTTTAGAGCTGTGTGATTGTAACAATTTTTCACATAGTGGATTTTCTCTCCGGAGGCCCGTGGTTTTTCTCCGGTTTTGGAGTTTCCCCGTAAGTTCTTGTCTTCTTCTTTTTGTCTTTTATTTTTCTCTATATTTGTTCATTGCCTTGGGTTGTTGGGTAAATATTGAGGCCAATTTCCCAACACAGCAGACACCATATCTATATATCAAAACATTACAGATGGTGAGACCATTGTTTCAGCGAGCGAAATATACGAGATGGGTTTCTTTAGCCCAGGCAGTTCAAGAAATCGATACCTGGGGATATGGTTTAAAAGCACATCACCTCATACGGTTGTTTGGGTTGCTAACCGAGAAACTCCACTTACCAACACCTCGGGCATGGTCACGTTGGACAGCCACGGGATCCTGTCTCTTGTCGATGGTGGTGGTACGGTCATTTGGTCATCCAACTCGTCAACATCTGACATGAACATTGTCAATAATCCTGTAGCACAACTCTTGGATACGGGCAATCTGGTAATTACTGATGGAAATGCTGTTGGCGATAAAACTTTCATTAGGCAAAGTTTTGATTACCTTGGTAATACCTTAATGTCAGGAATGAAAATGGGAAAGAACCTCGTAACCGGAAGAGAGATGTACCTGACGTCATGGACGAGTGCGGATGATCCTTCACCAGGTCAGTATACAGTCAGGTATTTGATAGCTTGGGGCGAGTATCCACAAGTATATATTAAGAGAAGTTCTGTTGCCGAAACAAGGATCGGGCCATATAATGGTATGTCATTTGCTGGCCAGCCACAAGCCGAAGTTGATATGGTTTCCAATGAGAGCGAGATGTATTTTCTCTATACTATTGATAGCACTGGATTCTTGTTAATGTTGGTAGCAACTCCCGATGGCAAGATCGAGACCCGACAGCTAAATACGCGCACCCGAGAATGGACGCCAGTTCATTTCACCTTGCCCCTGGATGATTGTGACAAATATGGACTCTGCGGTCCATATGGAAGCTGTAGTACCGAAACTTCTCCTAGGTGTGGGTGCTTAAAAGGGTTTCAAGTATCAAACCCGGAAGAATGGAGGGTTGGTAATCGGACTCGTGGATGTCAATGGAGTAGAGCGTTGGATTGTGGGCCTGGAGAGGGATTTCTCAAGTTTTCGGGTATGAAATTGCCAGACACACAGAGCGGGAATGTGATTTTTGTTGGCAACATTAGCCTCCAGGAATGTGAAGTAGCTTGCAAGAATAATTGTTTATGCACCGCCTACGCAAATCCAAACATCACTCCAGGTGGTGTTGGATGCTTGCAATGGTTTGGTGATTTGATTGACGTACGAATGTACCAACAAAATGGGCAAGATCTCTTTGTTCGACTGGCTGCCTCCGAATTATTAGGTAAGTCGCTACATTACCAAAATAATAACAATGACATACACACACAGGGAGATTCAGGCGAAAATCCCCAACAAATGAAAATTTGAGGAACATCTTAATTACTAATCATTCATCTGTACCATATGTACACTGTACAGGTAACTGAGAATCTTTCTCCATTCAATGCACATATGCATGCTAAAAATTTTACTTTTAAATTACTTGTATTCACATGTGCATACCATAAAGATAAATGGTTACTAGGATGTTTCTTAGGTTTTCAATTTTTTGTAGAAAACTCCCTTTCTTCTTAAGAAGGGGAGAAAGGTAAACCTTCACTTAAGATAAAGTAAAATTACCATGAAGCCTCTAAATATAACCTTGCATCCTCTGAAGGCATGTGGAGATTACCAACTTCACAGAATATAACATTCACAAAATACAAGAGTACCTTCACTTTAATGTAAATTTCTCACATGATCCTAACTATTATCTGTTATTGTTGTACTACTGACCACTGACTAGTGACTACTATAAATATGATGATGCATATATCTTTTAGACCTCCGTTCGAGCTCCAACAAATCGAAACAAGTAATAATCAGCGTTATTTTGCCAATATCAGCAAGCTTGGTTGTGTTGGGCCTGATATTGGCACTATACATCCGGAGTAAGAAGAGATCAGATGCAGAAAGACTAGGCAAGTGAAATGGATTTAAACTTCTAGGTCTATTAGTATGCTATCCATATGAATTACTACCTTATAATCAAAATTTGAAAATAAGATCGTTCGCTTTACCTCCATATTTTCTAGTTAGAGCAGTTAAGGTCCTTATTAAAGATCACCACAGTAGCAGTAATGAGGGAAACATAGAGCTGCCACTGTTTAGCTTATCAACAATTTTTAGGGCTACCGATAAGTTTTCTACCGACAACAAGCTGGGAGAAGGTGGATTTGGTCCGGTGAACAAGGTAATAACATCAATTAGACGTTTTTATAATTTTATCCATCAAGCAGCAGATTAAACAACTCCTGTTTCGGTTGTCGACTGGGATGGTTTTTAACACTCCATCCCCAACCCTGCAAACAAAATAAAAGAGAAAAAGGAAGTATCGTTCCTTGCCTTTTTTATTATGGTTAAAATTGTATGAAACAGTAGCGTAACATTAACTGGCTTTCAGTTTATGCTTAAAACAATATGTGCTAATAACAGTGAAATTTATTCAGGGTGTGCTAGAGGAAGGACTAGAGATTGCTGTAAAGCGGCTCTCAAAGTCCTCAAGACAAGGACTTGACGAATTCAAGAACGAATTTATCTGCATTGCTAAACTTCAGCATCGGAATCTTGTGAAGCTCTTAGGATATTGCATTCAAGGCGAAGAGACAATGCTCATCTATGAATACATGCCTAACAAAAGCCTAGACTTGTTTATATTCGGTTGGAATCTCTTTCAATTCCATACAAAACATTTAATGAAATGAAAAACGAATACAAGTTAATAAACTACGTTTGTGCATTTTAAGCAGATGATATAAGGAAGTCATTACTTGATTGGCCACGCCGTTTCAACATTATCCAAGGGATTGCTGGAGGTCTTCTTTATCTACATCAAGATTCCCGACTTAGAGTTGTCCATAGGGATTTAAAAGCAAGCAACATCTTGCTTGATCATGACATGAATCCAAAGATATCAGACTTTGGTTTGGCTAGAATGTTTAGAGGACACGAGAGTGAAGCAAACACGAACAGAGTGGTCGGAACATTGTAAGAACTCCTCGACTTTGTCTTGGTCATTATCTTTTATATTTGCCTTTTGTGTCTATTGATTTTCATGGTCTTATATTCTACTCAGGGGCTATATATCTCCAGAGTATGCAGTAAATGGTCTCTTCTCAGTAAAATCAGATATTTTCAGCTTTGGAGTTTTGGTGTTGGAAATTGTGAGTGGAGAAAAGAATAGAGGTTTTGTTCATGAAGACCACCATGATCACCTTCTTGGACATGTAAGTGTGTTAAATATGGTAATCCAACGATGAATTAACCATGCACAACCTTGATACTGAAAGAATATGTGGAACCCCCATAGTATTCTCCAATAGAGTTATTGAGGAGAGAATGGAGGTTCCACCGTATATTAAGGACAAATGGTCCAAATCTAGATGAGTAGCATATAGGGCTTAAGAGTACTAGTGAAGAAAAAAGGCTTTCAAAAAAGAAATGGAAAGCTTTCAGTCATTCTTTTAAGTTATTTAGCCTCGGTACTGAGGGTACGCCTCTCTGCGGCCTCACGCCTCAACACCTCAATCACCGCCTCAGACAACCAAGGCGTACGACCCGTCTAGGGATAGAGAGTCGCCGCCTTGGGTGCGATTTTGGACAGCCTCGCATTGAGGTGCGCCTCGAGGCGTACGCCTCACGCTTTTCAAAACCATGGTCGGAAACACACTTTTATGCAGCATTTGTTATAAGGATGTTCCCTAATCTACTCTCCAAAGACAAGAATACTAAATTTTCTGTTGTAATCAAAACTCTATAGTTTTGAATCTTGTATTATATCTACTTCCATTTATGATCTTGGAAATCCCAAGTCTGCAAACATATTAGTAGTTATAGCTTCGACGGAAGTGAACTCTTAATTTTTTGGGGATACAGGACGGATAATGTGTATATGCATCTGTTGTTACATTGAAGACTACAAGTTTGCCTATTTCGTTGACATTGATTTGTGGTTTGTTACTTGTATTCATTTAGGCATGGAGACTTTACAAAGAAGGGAAGTCTCTCGATCTAATTGACACATCTTTAGGTAAGTCGTGGTTTGGTTCTGAAATGTTGAAATCAATACACATTGCTTTATTATGTGTGCAACAACGAGCAGAAGATAGACCTAACATACGGTCTGTGGTTCGCATGTTGGGCGGTCAAGTGCTGGCTTCTCCCAAAGAACCTGGTTTCTTTGTTCAAGGTAACAGAAGCAGCTCAGTCTCAATTCTTCCTTCACGGTCGTCGGTTAATGGAGTAACATTAAGTCAAATAGAGGGAAGATAACAACTTTCATCGGGAATTTATTCATCTTGGATGTCATGATCGTCCTAACGATTATTTAGCATTGTGTAGTTTCAATATAAAAATTCTTTGTCCCCCAAACAAATATACAAGGGCGTTTCTTACCTAGATTCATCTAAACTTCAGCTCAGTAGCTTCTCAATCTAAGGTCCCAAATTCAGATGATATATTAAGAATTAGGCTATGAATCATTAGTCATAGTTTCTGATGATATCAATTTTGTACTAAAAGAGTATCGGTACAGCCAAAAAAATGGTTGCCAAAGGTATGATTTTGTTACCAACAGATCCCAATTATAATGATACCATTTGGCCATTGTATGAGTACAATTTTGACAACAAACAGTTTGTCTGCTATATTTTGACAATTGGGTAACATTTTGTCACAAATGTTTGAGATGCAACTTGACCTAATAAGCATCAAATCAGCTTTATTATCCCCATTTAAATGTGCATTCTCTATCAACAAAACTCTCCAATGAATTACTGGAATTACAGGTAATCATCATCTAAAAACATGCCATGCTATAATTTTATCAAAGCATAACCAAGAAATCCTAGGTTTCAACTACATTTAATTATACGCACCCCAAATTCCTTCAGCAAGGCTAAAAGTCACCAATCAAAATCACATATTATATAATACTCATCAAATGTAAATACATATAATTATATATATAGGGGTGGGTTCAAATGTGAACCACTTTTTGATTGTGAACGTGAGGACAGCCGAGAGCGCGACATGTGGCGGATGACTAGGCGCCGCGTCAGGTCCACGGCGGGTGACTAGGTGCGATTCATGGGAGGGCATTGAATTGGGGGCGGAAGGGGGGGGGGGGGACCACACTCAAAACCGACACGTGTCGCGCTCTCGGCTGTTCTCACGTGCATAACCAAAAAGTTCACATTTGAACTTTCCTCTATATATAAAATGTTATATATAATTTAAAAAAAAATAGACAGCTAAAAAAACGATTTAAAACCCTTATTTTAACCGGTAAAAGACCGGTCATCCCAAATAATATAAATTGATTACAAAACCAGTTTTTTATAAAACCGGACCGGTTCAAATCCAAACCGGTTATAAAATAACCGGTTCAGTTTTTATTTTCGGTTTTCCCATTATTCGGTTTTTTGGTGCACCTCTTTTGAGTCTGAGATTTTACGTGGAAAACTCGAATTCTTTGCTTGAACTGAATCTTCGCAATCTCCACTGGATTGATCTTTGCCATAATATATTATAGGCATATATGGGCTTGGGGCCTCGTTCTCTACTTGGGCGTTGCCCATAACTATTTAACTCAACACCCAATTTAGATAAATTTACAATATGACTCATCTTTAACTTATCAAAATATAAAATAAGAATTTTTATGGATCTCATTGATTTGTTTAGCATCAATAATTATTTCAAAGTTGATAAAATATATTAAAATTAGAAAAATATCACCTCTCACAATTTTTATGCTAAGATCCAAGGTTCTTATCAAGAACCTAAAAGCATTTACAGTGGTGGAACCTTCAAGAACCTTATTTACCATTTTTTTCTGTCACGTTATTGTTATCTCAATAAACTAAGAACCTTCTTAAATCTCTATAATAAAGATTCTTACCATATTATAATTTTTATTTATGTAAATTATTATATAACAGAAAAGAAAACTATTACACAAACATGATCAGTTCTTGTTCAAGCACCTGGGTCCAATAAGAACATGTGATTAGGCAAGAACATCTGTCTTACAGTAGAGGTTCTTGTAAAAATCCCATAAAGAAACTCAGGAAGAATCTTCATCATGGATGCTCTAAAAAAATTGAGGTTCTTATAGAATATCTCTCCAGAATAATGATTTTCATAAGTCTGCCTTTTGATTACGAATACCTTACACCGGATATCAAAATTCAAATGGACGAAATAATTGAATAGTTTCCAAAAAAATATATAGTGTGCAAATAATACATAATTCAATATAAATAATTAACTATTCCATAAAAATATTTTTTAAATAGAACATTAAAAAAAGTTATAGAAGGATCAACTTAGTATTATCAATGTTTAGTTATTATTAGTCATTAGGACATTATTTTGAAATAAACATGTATTTGGGGGTCTTTCGAAAATGGTTAAATGTGGTGAACAAGCCCATTTCTCAACTTCTTGCAGTGGCAGTTCAAATTGGCTCGACTAGTAGTAGTCTCTTCGGATGATTAACAAATCAATCATCATGAAATTGTCTAAAAACATAAATCCCAACTATTGTGACAAAATATTCAATGTAACTTATGTTTAGTACTAAAAAAATCCCAATAAACTAATTAACATCACCACTACTTCATCAAGACACCGATTTGCTTCTAAGTTGTTTGATGAAATATTTTTTTGGAAAAAGTTCATTTAGGTTTTGCCTAGACTACATCATTGACAATTTTGTAATTAGAATAGGGTCGTGTAAGATTAAAGTCTAGCCACGGGATCAGGGGCGTAGCCAGAATTTTTGTTTAGAGGGGGCTCAAAAATAAAAAAGTTTACTTGATCATTGAAGTTATTAAAACAAGATGTTAATATGAAATATGCGATCAATATTTGTTCTTTTTAGTCTCATAGATTTTGAGAAGAAAATTGATTTACAATGTTTGTAGATATACAAAAAAATATGAATATTATAACTTTTGTTTGAAAAAAGCTAGAAGAAGGATAAATATATTGCATTATAGTGTTAATAGAAGGTAAAAACATACTTTTATCATTACATAAGTCATTACTTTTACTAATTTGTTAGCAAATCATAAATGAAGTAGATATAAAGATATTTTTACTATATTATATTATATATAAAAATGAAAAGTGAAAATCATAATTAAGAAAACTAAAAATAACATTAATAAGTTTAATTGTCAAAAACCATTATTCATAAACTTTTGGTGTGTCAAATATATGAGTATTTATTTAGTTTATCATGATTTTAATGTAATAATCGTTTTATAAAATGTTAAATAGATTAGAAAACTATAAAAAATTATTATTAATATATAAACAATAATTATTAGATATTTATATGTTAGTATTTTAAATATTAATAAAATTTAACAATTAAAAGTAATGTTTGAAAAGTTGACAGTAGAATTTTAATAAAAAATAAAATAAATAGAAGTTGTTATTAATGATAGAGACAATAAAAAAAATATTAGATATGGATAAAGTTTAAGAAATAAAACTAAAAATTGAATAAATGTTAGAAGTAAAAGAAAGGAGGTAGAGGTAAAAGGACGTAACTTAATTAAAAAAAAATCTCAGATAAGGGATTCGAACCAAGGTCTTTTGGTTATAAAGATGAGCGCCTACCACTAGGCTACAAGTGCAAATGCAAAATATTTCTATCATCTACTTTATAACGTAAAATGTTAGGGGGGGCTGAGCACCAGCCAGCCCCCCTACTAGCTCCGCCCCTGCACGGGATGCTAGTATATGGACTTAAACCAGAGGTAGATGAAATATTTCATCACATCATTTTAGGCTTTTTATCGATAAGTCACCACTCTTATTGTTTGATGAAATATTGCAATGTAAGAGTTTTACTTAGCTTGTTAACCTTCTAGATTCATAAGTTTCCCATTGGTAAACCAAGAGAATATGTGATTCCAAATTGGACGAATTGTCAAAAACATTTGTGGAGCATGGATTTGGAATGTGGGGGAAGGGATTCTCCATATATGGCAATATACATTAACAATTATGTTATAAGTTTCTAAAACGAAATACTTAAAAAATACCATAAAAGTTACATTTAATTCTAACCATTATTCTATTTCACCAATTTCATTGTCATTTGCATTATAATCTAAATTCATTATACATTTACAAAAGTATATGTATAAATAGTTATAAGACATTCAACCTTATTGTCACAAAATCAAAAAGATATATCTCTTTTGTCAGCATAAAGTTTTAGCGATTTTTTAAAGTTGCAGAAGATAATTGTCTATCTATTTTTGCACACATCTTAGAGTGATTGTTAAAACCAAAAAAAAAACTTCATATATAAATCTTTAATATATTTATTCTAGTATAACGTGTTAGAGATGCTCTAATGTGAAATTTCTTGTTAACCTATAAATAACCTATTCCTATGAAAATAGAGGAAATAAAAGCAAAAGTATGTGTTACTGAATTGGACTAAGTCTAAAGATCTTCGTGGAATTGGTATAAGTATCGTAAAGATTACTTGAAATATATAGACAAACAACTTTGTTTCAAACATTACTTAGAAATTTCTTGTTCTTTATGGTTTTCTTGTGTGTTTGTAACTAAAGTTTCTTAGATGAAATTAGACAAGACCACAAATTCATTTAATATAAAGCTATAACATAAAGCCAAATGGGTTCATTGAACGTTTAATGGAAGTTAAGACTATATTCTCTAAAATATATATATAAAAAATAGAGATTTTGTGGATTTTAGAAATCTTTTTTCTTTAATAATAGAAATCTTATTCCGAATAGATGTAAAAGAAAATATAAAAATCTTTAAATTTGGACAATAAGAAAGAACTATTATTTAATATACTTTTTTATCGGTACAAAACTTTATACATAAATATTAAAATTAGAAAAATAATATTTTATTAGATTAAATATATTTTAATAATATATTATTGGTGTATTTAACTTGTTGAAGTTTGATGTAGTATGGTTTTAGAAAATTTGAAATTTCATTGTCCATTTTATATTCAAAGATCTATTGGAGATGTTTAACTTGTGATCAAAATTGCTCAATTTGTTCCACTCACTTACAACCACATGTTGAATCACGATAACAGTCCATGGACGTTGAGCATCTCAAATAGATAAAAGGGTAAAAGTCTAAAAGATAAAAGATTTTTAGTCTAAAATAACTCTAAAAAATTATTACCATTTAAAATAACCAATAGCAAGTCTTGAAAATAAGAATTTTGAGAGAACTTAAATATTTTAATATTAGAATTGATGTATAATTCTTTAAAATAGGGAAGCTCTTGGACATGGAAGCAATATTTTTTAGAAATTGACTTTTAGTTCTTCATTTTAAAGAAATTTTAGAAAAGCTTTTAGAGATATGCAAAGTGAAGACCGTCTATAAGTGAGAAAGATAATATATATCTATTTGTCTATAATCTTGACTTTACTCCATAAGAACAAAATGATCTTTGTTTTTGTTAATTGTAGTATTGATATATGAAAAGAAAATCTATTAAACAGTAATTTTGACTCATTTAGTCATCTTAGAAAAATGATCACTTTAGCGTGTTAATGTTTCCATAGGATGCATTGTTTGTCATACATGATAATGTTTTGTTTGTGACTTACTGTTCAATAACCTAGGACCTATATATCAACAATTTGATGATTTAACCACAAGGGTGGTGGTCTAATAATAAAGGCTTGGTCTCCAATGATGAAAATACCTGGAGGTCCCAAGTTCAAATCATAGGAGCCACAAACTTCCCTCTTGTGACCATAGAGGTCCACCTGCAATGACTACAGACTATTTGTAAAGGGGATTTTGGCCAGAATGCCCCAAGGGGCACCCCCCATTTGCTTTTTTGCCCATTCTCTCTCTTCTCTCTCTCTCTCTCTCTCTTCTCTCTCTCTCTCTCTCTCTCTCTTCTCTCTCTCTCTTGCAGCATATACCCCCACAATGCATCTTAGGTGCGTTATAACGCACCTGCAGCTAAAAGACAAAAAAAAAAACGAGCCTTTGACGAGTAAAAGTCAACAAAACGGTGCGTTATGGCGCATCTTTAACGGCGGAGGCCAAAGGTGCGTTATAACGCACCCATAACGGTGCGTTATGGCGCGTCTTTAACGGCATCAGCTACTTTGACCGTCTTCTAACCGTTTGACCGACGGCTGATGCCGTTAAAGATGCGCCATAACGCACCGTTATGGGTGCGTTATAACGCACCTTTGGCCTCCGCCGTTACCGAGACGGTCAAACGGTGCCATGCCGTTAAAGATGCGCCATAACGCACCTTTTTGTTGACTTTTACTCGTCAAAGGCTCGTTTTTTTTTTGTCTTTTAGCTGCAGGTGCGTTATAACGCACCTATAAATGCATTATGGGGGTATATGCTGCAAAGAGATAGAGAGAATGGGTAAAAAAACAAATGGGGGGATTTGTAAAGTAAGTAGTCGTCCTAAAATTAGTCGGCTCGCAAAACGTGTTGGACACCCAGGTAAAAAAAACATGTTGATTTTAGTGTTGACAGTTATATATGGTGTAAATATATTTATAACTTAAGATTGATTAAAATGATATGTAACACCCTAAAAATCAGGGCGAACAAAAACTTTTTAATTTCACAAAAGATGGTATACAATGTACGCCAAGGCGTGAGCTCATCCCAAAACAGGAGTATAAGTAATGTACAATTAATTACAATGTTTGTAATCGAAGGAGAAATACAATAACCAAACTAGTCTAGTCCTGTCTAAGAAGAAGACTACAAAAGGGTTATCGTTCTACGGTAAGTCTCGCGGTCATAGTAGACCGGTATCTCCAATGTTTCCCCCAAGCTCACTCTACGTCCGAGGCCTACTTGGGGACAATGTCCCGAGTACCTGAGAGACACATCGACACCAAGCAAGTGTTAGGCTAAAGGAGCCTAGTGAGTTGTGCAAATAATATCGTACATGAAAAATATAATAATACATGCGAGATATACAGGATATGCTAGCAATACAAAGTAGCATGTTAAACCGGTTTATTATTATCTTCGGAAACAATGGGCGCGACCCATTTCCACCAACCAATGTCCCGACATTATCTGATTCCAAACACCTCGATGCCCCGGATTTAGCATGGCGACATCATCAGAGGCCCGCGCACTTCGGAGCCACCCGAAGGCCGGCGACATAGGTACAAACCCGCGACTGTTTGGTGTGGACACATTGCGTTAGTTCGTCCAGGTTATTATCATTAGGATCGTGAGACGGAATTTAGCATCGCGTCACGTCCATATCATCTCCACACAAGACCTAGATACTGAATTTAGCATAGCATCTAGTCCATATCAATTACACATAAACCTAGACACTGAATTTAGCATAGCGTCATTTATAGAGGTATACATCGGGATCTCAAGCCCTTTATATCATTCCGGGTATGCCCCATTTCGGGTATCAACCCCATTCTCACATAATCCCAAATCATGTATCTTGTCGTGCATTTAGTATAATTACATTTATCATACAACCCGTAGATTTAATACATACGACATAGCATACGATAATCTCATCTTATACAAAGAGTCACACCATCCAAGGCATTCATATTTGCATAGCATTTCATACATACCACGAGCATCCTCAACTACACATGAGAAGTAATCTATACCAAGTTCACATATATCCACATAATCAAGTAAGGAATAGACTCCATCAAAATGATGTGCTCTCAGTTTTAACAAAATAGTTTTAGCAACTCACCTTAGGGTTTTGTGATAAAAACCCCCAAATCCCAAGATTAGGTCAAATACGAGCACAAACCTAAATCAAGTAAATCGAACCCTAGATTAGTTCATAACCTTTATTGTACACATAGATCCAACCTACAAGGGTTTATTTGAAGCTTACCAAGTGAGATCCAAGCTAAAACCCTAAGTCTTGAACTTCCCTCTTTCCGAGCAACAATGGTGGAGAAGGGTGTGTGGAGAAGATGAAGTAGGTGAGGTGTGGTTCCCCAATCGAGCTAGCTCCAAGTGTAGATCCAACCTCAAGATCTTGAAGAGCTTTGAAAATGGAGAATGTAGGAAGAAAAATCGTCAAAATCGGACAAGGGATGAAGGAGTTATGATAAAATGAAGATTGGAGGGTTTAAAACCCGTTTTTTCAGCTTCACCAGCTGCCTAGCGATCGCTAGCTGTGAGGGCTAGCGATCGCTAGCTCTCTTTTCTCCCCGTCGCTAGTCTGATCGCGAGCTACATCAGCGGATGGGTGTTTTGTGCCTAGCGATCGCTAGGGTCATGGCTAGCGATCGCTAGCATCTGATCAGTTTTGGGTTCTGTTTTGTTTCGGCCATAACTTCTTCGTTTTAGCTCCGTTTTCGATTCCGAAAGAACCGTTGGACTCGTAATTGAATTTCCTAACATAATAGACCATAAAATGCATGATTTGATCTACAATTCTAATTTCCATATTTATCAAAGAGTCGTTATTACACCGAAATTTCGGGTGTTACATGATAAGACATACAAAGTGACTAGGATGTGTAGAGTGCACATAAATGTAACATTTTGAACCTTCAGAGTGATGAGCACTGTAAATGTAACATTTATAGTGTTTTCACTATGAAAGTTTGATTCTTCTTACCATCATAGTGTTTTGCTTTAAAGTTTCATGTGCAAGGTCTTCTTCTGACCGGTCTCAAGAAAACTTTATATATATCGGGTCAGATCGGTTACCCGTAGATAAGTATACTTTAAAACCGAAACCAACCTGTAAATACCCAGTTTTTCTGTTTTTTCAGATTCCCGATCAAACGGTTCGAAACTACAGTTTGACGGTTTGGATAAGTTTTTCAAAAGTAACGACGAAAGGGTGAATTTGCATAAACAGAGGTACCAAAAATGTAATTTTTTACTCTTATCATGGCCGGGTAAACCAGTCAAGTGACAGTCCAAACTGGCTCCACTCGCCGACAACGAGATCGATCTCCGTCATAATTTCCTCCACCATCGTCCATAAATGAACATTCCGACCAAGCTCAAAATTTCCATTGAAACCTTCTTTTTTAAGAAAGCTAAAGCTAATAGAGTCACCACCAGTCCCTTAATACTCCAATTTGCACAAATATGCTCAGAAATTTCACACAAAATTTTGCATGCTATGTATGTAGTTCTATCTCTCTCCGTGTACGTCGTGTTAATTTTATGCATATTTAATTCATACATCGACATGCATGGATGGCAGATTCGTATTATATCTATGATTGCCTATAAGCCGTTTGATGAAATGCCGCAGTTAACCTAGATTGGACAAATATTTGTCATGTAACTTGGGGTTTCTAGTTAACGTATCCCTATGGCAATGGAAGAAATCAACGCTTACCTAGTGGTAAGGCTTGGGCACTACATAGTTGTGAACCCGAGTTTGAGCCTGGGGGACGCATTCTGGAGGTACGGGGGCTTCGACTCGGGCTGCATGCTTTAGCAGTCGGGCTTCGGCCCAAAATTGCTGAGGATTAGTCTGGGTTCAATGTGGTCTGGGATACCTCTTCCCAAAAAAAAAATAATTAGAAGAAGTCAAAAGATTTTCATGGAACCTCAGAGGGGTTAGGTCTTGGTCTAAGAATTCATTTCAGATTGCATGTACTTGGAGATTTCCTTTTCTTTTTCAATGTTTCTCATGTTTTTGTGGTTGTTTTTCACCGCGTGTTTGAGAAGGTTTACTTGACCCAGATAAGTATTAAGTTCGATCCGTGAAATTAGGCAATATGCCATGCTTATTTAGTTTATATGTAGCTCACTAAAAAGCTAAATGGGTTCTTAATGTAATTAGTCTTTGGAGTTTAATAAATGACAAGAAACTTCTCCTTCCAATACGTTTACGCTGAACATTTAGTAGAAGCTAAATGTGGTCAAAGTTGCTTATATAGTTCTACACACCTACAACCCAGTTTGATTAATGAGAAGTAGAAAATCGAGCCAGTATCGAACCTTTTAGAAGCGAGATGGCGCTCTGCTGAAGTTAGCAGGATAGGAAAAAGAGACATGGTTAGGGATGCGTGAATGAAGACTTGTCCAATTCACAAAAGTGAGAAGAAGAGGACATTGATGTAGGCACCTTTGTCTATAATCTTGACTTTACTACACAAATGAAAAAAAAGAAAACACTGTTAACTCTGATATTGATTTATGAATGTATATTTGCCATACATAGAAAAGGGTTATGACTTATGAATTATGAATTATAATAGACACTTTTATCCCTTAGTATGTGCTAAAACAATAATTAAATAATTCACCTTATGTATGTGCTAAAACTATAATTAACTAATTAGTTAATTCACTCACATTCTTTGTAAAATGTTTTACTTTGCATGTTACTAGTAGAGCCTTTATTACTTTGTTCTTGTACAATTTTCTATCTTTATTTGTTGAAACGTAATTTTTGCCTCTAATGAAATATATTGAACAGTATCTATGACTCATTTAGTCATCTTGGAACAATGATCAACTGTAGACTAGAAAATTAAATCTACGGTTAGGGGAGAATAATGAAGTCATTCTCAAACTCGGTCTAGATTATGAGAAAATGTGGTTTAGACTTGATGATTCAATTTTGATGGTTTGGTCTCTTTTCTTTTGTCCATTTTCAATACTAGTTGCAAAACTGATGTTTGAAAAATTGAAGTGAATTATCAAAATTATTCAAAAAAAGTTCCAACTAAAATCAAAATGAAAGCTGCATTATAGTCTTTTAATATCATTTCTATCATCTGTTAGAAATATACGATTTGTAGTGGGATTACAGCTTCTTTCATTCCATAGGCAACTACTATTTCCGATGGTCAATTAGAAATGACACTGTACCAAATGATTACACCGAAGCCTATCATAGTATCCCTCAGTAATAAGGTGGAAACATAACTAACTGTGGGTGGATGAAATCCAAACATATAAATACATGTGATAATTGCTTTGAATATGTTGGCCATTTTTTTGGTTCTCAAAAAGCTAATGGGAGGGGATAAAGATCACCTGTGCTAATGGGAGGTATGGTCAGTGGTTGGAATAATATTCGCCTGTGCTGTCAAAATTGATCAACCTGCCGAATTGCTCTCCAATTGCTTGGCAGAAGTCTTATATTGTGTTTGAGATAGCCTCTCTATCCCTTTCACATGACCGTGATTTGTTGTTATCAATCAGCTAGGTCCTCAGGCTATTTGAGCTACAGAAAATGCTCCTTGTTTTTTCTTTTTCTTTAAGCGAAATTCATGTCAAATACAGTGCATTGTTGGTTACTTGGTTATGTATGTCAGATTAAATAGGATCACTTAAGGACTTCATGGATTATAGTGAGGTCAGGTTTTTTTTAACAATAGGCAAGATTACTCCTATATCACCCAAGGTCATAAGTTTGAGTCACAAAAGCAGACTCCTTGCTAAATGCACGGAGACTTGTCTTTCCAACCCTCTCTAATTCTGAGGAGCCTTGATGCATTAATGTTCGGTTGCATTAATGGGTAATAGCATTGGCCTTAAAAAAGATGATAATTGTAGACTTACCTGGAAAAGGATGATTAGTTGGAGTCATGAAGTCTTCGTTTGTCGGTAACTATTATTTTATTTTTGATAGACCGAGTCTTTGGTCTTGGGAGAATGATTTTAGAAAATAGTCATGATGTTGATCAACTTTTTTAATCCATAAAAAGGGCAATTAAATGTGAGATCATGCAATTCAAAGAATCAGTGCATTTAGTATGAATCAAACCAGAATCTCAATTCTTTCTATTCCCTTCTTCTTTCTACTGCTAAGAACTTCTAGTTCAGTAGATACCATATCTGTGTTTCAAAACATCACAGATGGTGAGACCATTGTTTCTGAGAACGACAAGTTCGAGCTGGGTTTCTTTAGTCCAGGCAGTTCAAAAAATCGATACCTGGGGATATGGTTTAAGCATACATCACCTCATACAGTTGTATGGATCGCTAACCGAGAAACTCCACTCAACAATACCTCGGGCATGGTCAAGCTAGACAGCCACGGGATCCTGTCTCTTTTCAATGGTGGCGGTTTGGTCATTTGGTCATCCAACTCCTCTGCATCCGGCACAACTGCCAATCCCACAGCACAACTCTTTGATACCGGCAATCTAGTAATTAAGGACGGAAGTACTGTAAGCAAGGAAAATTTGCTTTGGCAAAGTTTCGATTACCCCGGAGATACTTTCATATCAGGAATGAAATTGGGTAAGAACCTTGTTACAGGAAGAGAGATATACCTGACATCCTGGAGGAGTGCAGATGATCCTTCCCCAGGTGAGTATACACTCGGTTTTTTAATGGTTAAGGATAAATATCCACAAATATATATTAGGAAAAGTTCTGTTATAGAAACAAGGATCGGGCCATATAACGGCATAGAGTTTGCTGGCCAGCCAAACTATAAGCCTAACCCAGTTTACGTATACAAAGTTGATATGGTTGTCAATGAGAAGGAGATGTATTTCTTGTACACATATAATAGCACCACATTCTCGATAAGGTTCATAGCAACTCCTAGTGGCAAGGCTGAGATCTGGCATCTAAATATGCGCAACCAACAATGGATGCAGGATCTCACCTTACCCCTTGATAATTGTGACAACTATGGACTCTGTGGCCCATATGGAAGCTGTAGTACAGTGACTTTTCCTAACTGTGGGTGCTTGAAAGGGTTTGAACTGAAAAACCCAGAAGAACTGAGTCCTGATAATTGGACTAGTGGATGTCGACGGAGTAGAGCCTTGGATTGTGGGCCCGGAGAGGGATTTCTCAAGTTTTCAAGCATGAAATTGCCAGACACACAGAAAGCCGTGTTTGAGGGCGACATGAGCCTCCAGGAATGTGAGGTGGCTTGCAAGAATAATTGCTCATGCACCGCCTACGCAAATCCAAACATCACAGCAGGCGGAGTTGGATGCTTGCTATGGTTTGATGAGTTGATTGACGTACGCGTGTACCCACAAAACGGGCAAGACCTCTATGTTAGACTGGCGGCCTCCGAATTATCACGTAAGCCAAATTGATGCATTTCATGTACATTCAACCACCATATTACATTGATCATGATTTTTGTTTTCATCCTGTTAATATAAATTGTTAAAAGCTTTAATCTAATTTTTTATGCAGGATAAGTATGCTTTTACATGCTGAAGAACATGAGCTTTTATGTTTTTTGTAACAATACTAAAAATTTGACATTGTTTTGTTGTTTGTTTGAACTTTGTAACATATCTAAGATCTCCATTCTAGCTTCCACGGAAAGAAACAAGTAATTATTAGAGTTACTTTGTCAACATCAGCGGGGTTGGCTGTGTTGAGCCTGATTTTGGCAATCTACACTCGCATCAAAAAGAGGAAATCAGATGCAGAAAGACCAGGCAAGTGAAATATTAGTATGCTATCCATATGAATTAATACCTTATGATCATGAAATTTTGAAAATAGATCTAAATTGCTGCTCTCAACTTCATATTTTCCAGTTACGATCCTTGATAAAGATCATGGTAGCAGCAAGAAGCAAAGTATAGATTTGCCATTGTTCAGCTTATCAACAATTTCTAGGGCTACCAATAACTTTTCTATCAACAACAAGCTGGGAGAAGGCGGGTTTGGTCCAGTGTACAAGGTAATCACGTCAATCAGGTGCTCTTATTCAATTAGCAACAGATTGAACAACTCATATTTTCTTCTTTGTCAACCAAGGATCGGTTTTAACCCCCAACCCCACAGCAAGAAAAGGGAATTACCACTCTTTTCCTCCTAATTCATGGCTAAACTTTTGTGAAAGGGAACATAAACTAAATATTAATTGATTTCGAGTTTATGTTTAACACAATTGTATGTACTACAAATGATATTTATCCAGGGTGTGTTAGAGGAAGGACAAGAGATTGCTGTAAAGCGGCTCTCAAAGTCTTCTAGACAAGGACTTGATGAATTCGAGAATGAGGTTATCTGCATTGCTAAACTTCAGCATCGGAATCTTGTGAAGCTCTTAGGATACTGCATTCAAGGCGACGAGACAATGCTGATTTACGAATACATGCCTAACAAAAGCCTGGACTGGTTTATATTTGGTTGGGATCTCTTTTGTTCTATATGATAAATATATTTGATTGAAAAGCAGCAATACAATTTTATTCACTAAGTATTTGCATTTTGAGCAGACGATTTAAGGAAGTCATTACTTGATTGGCCACAGCGCCTCCGCATTATTAATGGGATTGCCCGAGGACTTCTTTATCTGCATCAAGATTCCCGACTTAGAGTTGTCCATAGGGATTTAAAAGCAGGCAACATCTTGCTCGATTGTGACATGAATCCAAAGATATCAGACTTCGGTTTGGCTAGAATGTTTAGAGAACATGATAAGAGTGAAGCAAATACGAAGAGAGTGGTGGGAACGCTGTAAGAATCCCTGAACTTTGCATCGTTTCTTAGTTTTTATATTTTTTCCTTTTTATCTATTGATTTGCATGGTCTTAACTTCTGCGTAGGGGCTATATATCTCCAGAGTATGCAGTGAACGGCCTCTTCTCGGTAAAATCGGATATTTTCAGCTTTGGGGTTTTGGTATTGGAGATTGTGAGTGGGAAAAAGAATAGAGGTTTCTTTCATGAAGATCACCATGATAACCTTCTTGGACATGTAAGTGTGTTGAATATTAAATCAACGATGGAAACAAGTATTCAGCCCTGATACATATACATGTACATACATGCATACCTACATATATACATATACACGTACATACTTGCATACCTACATATATACATATACATACAGAGGTGGGTTCATACGAGAACGATGTCAATTTAAGAAAACGCGAGGACGATTCTCAACCACACATTTTCGGTTACGGTGGACGCGATCACGAAGGATTGACGCGATTCATGGTGGGTAGAGATGATTAAAGGAGGGTGACCCGGTCAAAGCTGCCTTTGTTGACCGGATGAGTGGTTGAGAATCGTCCTCGCGTTTTCTTAAAAAGTTATGTTTCTCGCATGAACCTTTCTCTATACATACATGCATACCTAATTAGCCCCCACTATATGCTGTTGGGTATTGGTTAAGTTACCCCTAGGACTGCCTAATCCTTGATGAAGAATACAACAGAGTCTTTCATATCCATGATCTTGTTGCTAGGGTATGCAAGGAAGGAAGGAATCTAGTATGTTTATTGAAATGACTTGGCTGCTCTTTATAGCAAGAAATGGCAGTTAATGACAGTTTCATGAAGCTGTCATTTGCGATTATCCAGAAATTTTGTATTGTTCAAAATCTGGAGAAAATAAAAATAAAAATAAAAAACAGTGGTGTTGGTCTTAATTTATAAAGTTGTATATTAAAAAATCCGGACGCACCATATACCTAGTGCTAAATTGCTAATCTTTTGACATTTATATATTTGTAGGTAGGGTTAGGTTCATTTGTGACTGGCCTGTTTTCAATTAGTGCTAGTCCAATTAGTCTGCATAAAGTTATAAATATTCCAACCTTCTATGTGGTAAGACTGGTAGAGTGGTAGTCCTTAACCTCTTTTGAAAACTCGGCCCAATGTATTCCTTTTAAAACTCGGCCCACCAAGGCACTAACCCTTTACCTGTTTTGTTTGTTTTTAGTTTTTCATTGTATTTGTTTTTAGTTTATTTGTTATTTGTTATTTATTATTACTTTACTGCTTAATTGTTATTTGAATCTTTATAACTTGTTTGTTGTTTAATAGCATAGTTAATATTTATGCTAAATTGTTGATTGTTAAATAGGAATATTGGATTTAGGTGAAGTATGATGTGAGAAGTTGAGAAGTCGAGGTTAACGTGAGAAGTGGATTTGAATTGTTGATCATATTTAATCTCATGCCCCCTAGATACGCTTTTTAGAAGGGAATTCATCTACTGCATTTTATCTCGGTGCATCTCATTTTAATGTGCATGATCCATTCTCATCCAACAGTTGACAACCACTTCTCGCGCTTCTCATGCTAACCTCAACTTCTCACTGGAACTCTACCTATTGGATTTATATGTATTTGCAGGGGTTTACGTTAATATGGTGAATGATAGTTTATAGATATGTAACTTGTTTTATTCTTCAGCTAAAAAAATAGGAAAGCAAGAAGGTGAAAGCATATATATCAACATCCCGACCCAATAGTGGTGATATTCTATAAACTAGCCCTACTCACTCAATTCCTATGAAAATAATTCTAGAGATCTATCATCTATCCAAAATAAAAAGAATTTCAGAGCATCACCCTAATCAAATTAATGAGATAAGACAAAATTATTTTATTAGAATCCAACCTAGGTAACCAAAATATCTGGTTCCGCCACTGTTCGGGACAACAGAAAGGAATAAGTATTCTCTTATTTTAAAACTAATCAACAATACATGCAATGTATAGGTATGCATGTTTGCATTTATATATGTATATGACATAAAATATATACATGCGTAAATCTGCAAATTGGCTGCATATATGTGTATGGGTTTATCTTTCTAGTGGGAACTAATTTGTGGTTGTTATTTGGATTCATTTAGGCATGGAGGCTTTACAAAGAAGGAAAATCTCTTGATCTAATTGACTCCTGTTTAGGTAAGTCATGGTCTGTTACTGAAGTGTTGCGGTCGATACACATTGGTCTACTGTGTGTACAACAACGAGCAGAAGATAGACCTAACACACCGGCTGTGGTTGCCATGTTGGGTGGTGAACGTTCCCTACCTTCTCCTAAACAGCCTGGCTTCTTTATTCAAGGGTCCGAAAACGATTCGACCACAAATATCCCTTTACCATCATCCCTTAACGGAGTAACGATAACTGAAATAGATGGTAGATAGCAAGACAGACTGAATCTTATTAATGTCTTTGGGGCCTATGCCTGCAGTCTACACCAAGTGGGTTATAATTAATGTGTATACTTTAATTTTGTTGAGGGTTTGCTAGTGTAAACTTAAAAGCAACATTTGAAATCTGAGTGTGTTATAATGCACCTATAGTATGACAACATATAGAAATTAGTATGTTTGTTCCAAAATAATTTATAAATCAGTTTGAAATTTATAGTTGTTTGTTGTAACGAATAGAAGGTACAACATTTGACACCCCTGTTAGGTTATTTTCCTTGCCCAAGAGCAAGGAAGGACAAAAACGACCGTGAACTGTGAGATTCAACTAGAAAATAGAACCAGGCGCAAGTATACACCTTGAACTACTGTCGTTCCGTAACAAGTAATAATGGTAAGTAAATACCAGATATCGATCCTCAGGGAAGGTTTTGTGCAAAAGTCTTTTTAGCAGAAAGTCTAGTTCGTAAAAGATGATTTCAGATGGCGAATTCGAGGATTTTGACCGATGCTGTTTAAGCAAATGGGTGAATGATTGGTTGTAAAATCTATCAGAGAAAGAAGCACAGGGTGCAAGGGTCTGATGAGACACAGGTGATCTAGAAATAATCCTATGCTTACTGAAGGTCCAACTACTGGTTTGACCGACCTCCTAAGAGTACACACAGGTCAACGTGCATTCAGAGGTGATATATTAGTCACGAATCCTAGCACAACACAGTGTTACCAATCTCACTAGATGAGTATAGCACAGTTAAGTACTAAAGCTACTTTTAGCCTTCTCACGTCTATTCCAGATGTTTAACATAAATCCTAACTCTGAAAGCTAGTGCACTTTCATGTACTAAGTTGGTCGTCAATCAACTAGGTACAATCTTCAATGAAATGTCAAATACCTGCAATAAACAGTTAGATTACAACAGTAAAGCACAGGATATACTTTCACACCGATAATGGTCTCAACATTTCCTCACACCCCAAGCTAAGGCAATTAGCCCATCATGGCTCGGATTCTTCTCGCGAAAGATGTGGGTACTGGAATCTTAAATGGCAGTTAAAATGAAAGCAGTAATGAAAGCTGTAAGTGCTGGAATGTAAACACTGGATTATGACCAGTAGAGTTGCTGTAAATTAAATTGCGAGTATTTAAATTGCTGGAATAAAATAAGCTGGTAGTTATTACACAATACGTTCTCTTCAATGAGAGAAACAGAGTGTAGATAACCCCGAGAAAATGAAAGCAGGTAAATTGCTGTAATGTAAATAACTGGAAAATAAATACTGGATGTTGACCAGTAAGAGAGCAGGAAAGTAAATACTGGAAGAATGACCAGTAATACTGCGATAAAGTAAATAACTGAGGTAATAATTGCAGCAATAATAAGTACTGGAGAATTGACCAGTGAAATATTTGAAAGCAAGGTAAAGAACTTGATAATTATCGCACAATACGTTCTCTTCGATGAGAGAAACAGAGTGGAAATAATTATGAGTTAGCAATTATATAAATAACAGTAGTAAACAGATTTATAACAGTTCAAGAAAATAGCTTTGCTTGGAAGAAAAATGATACTTTGCTGATTATCACACAATACGTTCTTCACTATTAGAAATAAATCTAATCTGGAGGAAACAGGGTGCAAGTAATCTCAATATAACAGTAAATATCAGTATGAAAATGGCTCACAATTTAGTAACTTGGAATGAAAGCTACTTAAGATGAAAAGTTTTTCAAAAAGTACTAAAAAGTACTTAAAGGTACCAAAAAGTACAAAAGTGGTACAAAAGCTAGATTTGGTAACTTGCAACGGAAGCTTTCAAATTTGTTACTTGCAGTGCAAGTTTCGAGATAAACACTTGTGAAATAGGAACTTAGTAACCAAACGATGATTAAAGTAAGCTTGTTTGAAAAGACGAAAGACTTTCAAATTTACGAAAGATGAAAGACTTTCAAATTTGACGTAACCGAAAATCTTGATGATTAAATTCGAGAACCGTTTTGAACAAAGATGAAATATCGTGAGTGAGAAAAATCAAACTTTGAGAATTCGTAAGACTTTTAAAAACACGTACAATGGTGAAATAACGTGATATGAAGAAGTAACTTGAAAACTTGAACACTAGATGTTACTAAAATACTTCGGAAATGGTATTAATACTAGCAACGTAACTAAAACAAGTGAACCAATGCTTAGTAACCGAGATGATTCTAAGCACCACTTAACTTGCCAAAAGATACTTACAACTATGGAACACTAAACAAGAGGAAGTAGTAAAAGTTGGTGAATACAAACTACATTTATCCTACTATTTATAATAACTAGTGACTTAGGGACTAAGTTTGTGATTTACACATGATGTCATCAAAAGAGAAATGGGCCTTGGCCCTCAAAACGTGGCTGCTGCCTCCATCAGCCCAAAACAGTCCCTAGAAGCCCGGCCCAAATGAGTAGGAGTCCAAAAATCCGCTGTCAACAATACTGCGCACTGCTACAGCACTCCTATAGCATCCTGTAGTACTGGGCCATTTTCTGCAAAAACTGTAATTAAGCTACATAAGTACTAAAATTTAATCAAATTAAGCATATTTAACTATAAACTAGTTAGGATACTACTATATACTAATCTTGCATGAAATGGGACTAAAGTGACACAACGGGCTACCAAAACGGTGAAAAAGTGCACTAAAAGACTCAAAATAGGGGTTAGTAAATAACACCTATCACCCCCTGATCTTGATTTATGAAATTTATAAATACTGAGTTTGAAATTTATATATACTTCTGGGTTAAAGTAAAAAAAAAGGTTTTAAATTTAATGTGTACAAAGTCTAATTCAAGTGTTATTCTAAATGGATCCCACCTATTTTGTTATTTGAACTCATATATCAATTTTAATACATCGTATCATATCAAAGCTTGTCTAATCCAGTGGTAAAGTAACATTCTATGGGATTAATGGATAGTTGATAGTATCACTGAGTACCTGGGTTTGAACCCCGTGGTGCGCAAGTGGCGATGTCCAGACTACGGGCCTGCCATATAGTGGTACCCTTAATTGGGCTTAGTCGGGTGCCCAAATGGATCCCGCATGCCGTGAGCGAATCCCCAAAAACGTATGTGTTAATTTATCGTTTAAAAAAACAATATTTTAATACTATTACATTATAAAATAGAGCGATTTTCATCCTAGTCGTATGAATCATATTATAAAATAGAGCGATTTTCATCCTAGTCGTATGCAAATCTTTGTGGCTTCTAGATATTATTTACTTGCGTAGAACATGTGGTACTAACTATTTTTCTATTTTACAATATGGCCTCAGTCAAAGAACCAATTGTTTATTATTTTTGTTAATTCTAAGGGTAAAAGTGGTCATTTCATCATTTCTTTTATTTCAATATTCTTTCTTCACTTTTTTCTTTATCCTTCTAACCATCAATTAAGTGATCATAAGTGGTGTAGCATTTAAAAATGGAGCTGATCCTTAGATAACAACTTTTGATCATTTATTTACAACAATTGCATATCAATAGATAATTATACCTTAAAGTAGAAGGGGTTAATTGAAAAGCTCACTTAAAAAAAGGAAGGGTATAATTGTCTATTGATATGAAATTATTGTAAATGGTAAAAAGTAATTGTGAAATGATCAACTTCCATTTAAAAACGAAAACAGAAAATAGAAAACTCTCCACTTTTCTATTGTTTTTCAGCAGCGTGAAGCTTCTCCCAACTAGGACGGGTAATGTGTAGGGCCGAGTTAGAGCATCTCTAAGAGTTGTGCTATAATGTTTCTAAAATAAAGTATTAAAAGTTAAATCGTAAACAAAATTTGCATCTAATTCCAATAGCTACTCTATTTTAGCAATTCTACAACTAATTATATTATTAAAATATTTAATATCTTTAATAAAATATTACTTCTTTCTCTTAAATACTAATTTAAATGTCTCCTATTGGTAAGAAAAAAATTAAATATTATTTTCCTCTCTTACTTTTAGACTTTTAAGATTTCTCTAAATATACAAATTTCTATTTTCTTTCTTTTCTTTTTTCTATTTTAACATACATTATAGCATAATTGGATCAAAACTCTAACTAAAATATCTAAAATCTCTATTTTAGATATTTCTCAATTTTCTGTTTTTTTTTGTAAATTTTCCTTTAAACTTAGACCACATATTTATGTAGGTTATCTACATGGCTATTGGCTACATGTATGTGTATGGGTTTATCTTTCTGGTAGGAACTAATTGTCGCTGTTACTTGGATTCATTTAGGAATGGAAGTTATCACATTTGACACCCCCTAATTTAATTCACATGTTGGTTAGAGTAAAATAGGTATATCCTACAGTTTGGTCTCCCTCCTTTCAGTTTTATTTGCACAATCACATTTTGGTCTTTTTGATTTTGATTTGGCTTTTAGCTTTTTACTCTTAAAGCATCTCTAAGAGTTTTAAAATAGAGATAATAAGATTTTTGTTTTCTAAATTGCTCCAACAGCTTCTCCATATGATTCTTTAAAATAGTGAAAATTTGAAAAATCTTCAAGTTTAGAGAATTCTCTAAAACTTGATGTGTGGAGAGAGAAATTACTTTTTTATTCATTTCTATCATTTGCGGTTAAATCATTATTATTTTATTTAAATTCTTTATAAAAAATCTATTGGAATGATAAATTTATAGAATATTTTAATAATATAATAAAAGTTGAAATTTCTAAAATAGAGAATCTGTTGGAGCTAATATATAAATCCTTTTATAGATTTTAACTTTTAAATCCCTATTTTAGAGAAATTATAGAGAAACTGTTGGAGATGCTCTTAATTACTGTACATTTTAACTTAAATACTTTTTAACTTATTGACTTATTTACTGATCCAAACATTTTCTTAAAAAATCTTTTACTACTGCTATAAATCAATAAACACTATTTACGCCTTGAAGTTAAAAACTTAAGGAAAGAAAATGAGAGGAGAGGAAAAAAAAGGGAAGGTGAACTCTAAAATCCAAATTATCTCACTTTTTTATGGATAACTTTTAAAACAGAAAAGGGTAAATTATCACTCCAAATTCATTTAAATCATTTTCTCTCGTTCCATCAAAAACACACTTTATTGAATTTCCTCATATATCCTTTCATTTTCTCTTAAAGATAAGGGAAAAGTTCAAAAAAAAAAAACAACAACAAATTATTTAATTTTAAATGATTAAATTCTTAAACAATTTTTTTAAACAAAAAATAATTAAACTTTTGAATAATTAAGAATTTTTTAAACAAAAAATCATTAAACTTTTAAATAATTAAGTCAATAAACTATTATTTTGAAACAACAAACCATTAAACTTTTTCATTTTGAAATGATTAAGTCCCTAAACATTTTTTCCAACAAAATAAATCATTGAATTTTTAGGAATTTGCTACTTATATTTGTTTAATCTAAACTAACATTGTTATACTTTACCTTTAAATTCTTCATAGTCGGTTAAATTTAAATTTTTTATTTTTATTAAAAGGGGGTAAGTAATCCAATTTTGAAAGTTTAATGATTTATTTATTGAAAAGAAATTGTTCGAGTACTTAATCATTCAAAACGAAAAAGTTTAATGATTTTTCATTCAAAAGAATGGTTTAGTAACTTAATCATAGAAAATGAGAAAATTGAATGGTTTTTTTGTTTAAAAAATTGTTTTGAAACTTAACCATTCAAAATAGAGTAGTTCGTTCGGGCTTTTTAAACTTTTCCCTAAAGAAAACGCAAGAACAAAACGTTAAAGTTTAAAAAGGACTCCCAAACACCCTCATAAACACCCTCTTAACCCCCCAAACCAACCCCAAAAAAAAGAGCCCACAACAGGGAGAAGACATCTGTGAAAAACCCACAAAGCGGAGAAGAACTCATCGAAGGGAGCAGCTCCGGTGAATGCCAACGATGGTGACATTGTTTTCGGGTAGATTTCTTCGTAAATTGAGGGGAGAAGAAACATTTGTAAATAAGAGATGACGCTAGGAGAAGAAGTTTAACCGGCAATGGCGACCAAAGAAGTAGTGGCGACCGGAGAGAAGAGCTCGTGTAAAAGGAGCAGATTGTGGACTCAACGGTAGGGTTTTCCTTATGTTTATATCTTTTGTTTTAAATGGTAGTTGTTAAACAAGGGGTAATTGGGGAATTATGGATGACTGAGTGTAAAGGACTTGGATTCTCTAGCTGAGGGAATCAGCCATCAGCTGACTGAATAAGCTCTTATTGAATAAGCCATATCCATTATTCACCCCATTAAGCGGCTACTGAACATCCCTTATTAATCAAAATCAACCCAAGATCCGAAATAACTCAAACATGTTTATAATGCGGAAACGAGAAACTCCAACTTTAAATGGCGTTGTAACAAATGATTAAAACGTGTCTTGTGTGAATAAGAAAATCATTGTACATTGTAGAAAGAAATCTTGTCCTTTTTTTCTTTCCTCCAATAAAAGTACTCACATAATATTCGGTTTGTCCCCAAAACCTATGTTTCCTTCCATTCTATCTTTTTCTTCTTTGTGAATTTATACAACAAAATTATGCAACTTTGTGTTCTTTAGGGTGCGTTTATGATGCGGTAATTATCGTATATAAAAAGCGTAACAAGTTTTAACCTTTAATGTCTAGCCATCGTCTTACCACATATACAGGCAAGCGTACCTGATCGTGAGTAATATAGTGTAGGAAAGTCCAGGTATCGTATCTACCACTGGGAACGGTCAAGTTATCGTAGACTAAAGTCTGAATCGGTTTAATTAATCTAGAAGGGGGGTTTTGTATGAAAAAGGTTTAAATACTTAAAAAGATAATTAATTAAGTAAAAACTAAGAAAGCAATTAAAATATTGTTTTAAGATTATAATAGGGAAAAACAGCAGTACTTATCATGGTGAAGTGAATCCCCAATACGGATGATATGAATAGGTCGAAGGTTTGGTTGTTTTGACTATTGTAGGAATTTAAGTCGGGGACACCCTAACATGTGCATATTATGGTTATGAACTAGGATACGGTCCTCCTAATTCCAATCCTAAATCGTTTGGTCCACAATCTAGAATCGGTAAACCCTTCCCAATCAATATCCCAATGGCTCTTTTACTATCGGTCACTATTGGTCAAAGTAACCCCTTAACACAACTTTATGGTTCGAGTCAAGCTAAGGTAGGTTGATTATCCTTTCGGAGTCTATCTGCTTTGGTCTAACAAATACACCCAACCAAGTGAATTCAAATCGCCACAACAACATCAATCAGAAAAGAACCATAAAAGACATTCAATTAATCAAAACAAACCAGTAAACATTAATCACAAAGTATCATCCATAAAGGTTCATCGACCATGACAAGCACTACTAATAAACTACTCACTCATAATCAAAACAAAAACACAAACAAGAGTAGACATCGACATGATACCGACAATACAACGATAGATGATCGGAGATCGACTTCCGCAGCGTATCGGCACCTTTCGTACTCTCACTCTCGTTCCTCTGTACTTCCCTCGTGTGTATCGGACATGTTTAGAACTGAAGGAGGAGGCTGATATTTAAAGGAAAACGTCCAGGCTCCATCTGGCGATCGCCAAATGGCTGATTTGGCGACGCCAAGCACTTAAATCAACCCTAATCTTCAATCAAGTCGAACTTGGCGGTGCCAGGTTGAGGACTTCGCGATCGCCAAGTAGCTACTGTGTTGACTTTGTGCATTTTTCACGTTTTCTTGCCTTTTTTCGTACTTTTCCGTTCCACGGCCTCCAAATCCTCTACAAACAATAATAAGCTCTTTTAGTGCATGAAATGATCATAAATGGGTGAGAAATGGGGTAAAATCATACGATTACGCGCAACCAAAACATGTATAATTTTGGTGTTATCAAAATCCCCACACTTAAGCTTTGATTGTCCTCAATCAAAAGACTGAAAGATAAGAAAGATAACTCCAAAATTATCTCCACCCAAGATCATCAAAGAAAACAAAGCATACTCACATATTCGAACACACAAACAAGACTCATTAAGCAATCGGATACCAAGGCCAACCTTTTACCCTCACATAATATGCATAACAATATAAAGTGTATCTCTCGGGGGTAAAAGTGTATATGTAAGTGATCACACCAATACTCGACTAATTCCCGCATGCATAAACTTGTCACCAAATCTAATCTCCACCACTGAAAAGTTATCAACCGTCAAGAGGACTTTAGGGTTGTAATGTTAGGCTAAGGGTTAAGGGTAGGATAAAGGATATATAAGTGACTAAGGGTTTTGCAACAAAAACTTGAAAACTCAATCAGTAATGATCCAAACAGTGAAGCAATCTAACTTTCAAACAGTGAGACTTTTGGGATGAGTATTTTCTCTTTTCTTTTCTTTTAGAATTGGCCTAAGCCTATGGCTTATTTGGGGCACAAATTCTTTTTTTTCAGCTCTCATTCTTTTTCTTTTTTTGTATTCTCGACTCTTTTGATATTTCTTTTCTTTTCTCAGAGTCTCAAATATTTTCTTTTTTTCTCTCCTATTTTTTCAGAGCAGCAACTATGTTGCTTTTGGGCTCTTTTTAAATCTCAATCCCATAAAAACTGTCAGATACGAAAAACTGGATCAAAACATCTCAAGATTCAAATTTGAGTCACGGCCAAGAGATAGATAAACAATTAGGCTCAAGGATAAAGTGTATAGTGGGTAAAGAAATGAAAAGGCTAAGGCTCAAAATGGTTTCAAGGGATAAAGTGTTAAAAGGTGAACACTTTTCAATCAAAGGCTAGGCAAATCAGATAACCTTATGATGAGGTTATCTGACGAAGGCTAAAGGGTTAGAAACGAAGGCCTCTATCAGTGCAATGGTGATAAATACTTCTCTTATGTGGTCTCGACAAGCATTCAAATGACAAGATCTACCTTGGGTCAAAGTCGGTATTCCTCACAAAATAAACAGATATAACAATTAAGGCTCAATCTCTCAACGGAATTGGGTGAGGCACTCATGGTAATCAGTATTCCAAGGCATCCTTTTACTCAACTAATCCTATTCCGTGTTCTCTTATGCAAGCAACTTAGTCTCAAAAAACAATCTCAGATTTCGAAAAAAATTGGGGTCAAATCTCAAAGCTTTCAAAAGTTTGAAAAACGACAATCCATAAGCAAAAAAGTGAACCCATTTAAACAGATAAGTCTACATAACCCCCTCCCCATACTTAAAATTTGCAGTGTCCTCAATGCAACAATTAACACAATTAAGGAGTAATTGGGAAAAAGAGAAACTTCCCGGGTTTTGTAACGAAATTTGTTCTGATCTGAGAGTGGTGCATAAAATTCGTGCTCGATCATAAATCGCCATATCTACCAAAAAGAAAAAGAAAAGTAAAAACGAACATATGAAAATAAACCAAATCAAACTACTTAAAATCCTAAGAAAACCAAGCAAAATAAAAATTGTTCAAACAACCACGCAGTTCAAAAAAATAAAATTGTATCAAACAACCATATCGAATAACGGAGATAAAAGAGAGAGATCAATAAGGGCCACGAGGTTGGTTTTGCCAATCCTCGTAAGTCGGGTAACCGGGCGGAGCATCCTCGGAGTATGGCCAAAAAGGTGATGGAGCAAAAGCGGTATTCGGTTGAATACCGAAGTGGGAGGCCATCCGGTTCATCACTCCACTTTGCCAGTTGGCTTGGTGAAGAGCCTCCACGGTGTTGTACTCCATATGCTGTTGATGCCGGCCATGAGAAAGTGACATCTCCGAGAGTTGGTTACTCAAGTCTTGGTAATACGCCGTCCAATTCGCCGGTTGTTGACCTGCACTCGCCCCACTCGTTCCACTTGTTCCGCCAATCTCGTGCGTGCTCCTCGGTGCTTGACTCGGTTGACTTCTCGGCTGACTCCTATAGGCTTGAGGATTACGGATCCATGCATTGTAGTCTCGTCCAATCATATGCTCAACTCTCGCCACGCCCATACCTCGGAGTTGGTCCATGTCGATCAACCCCATCTCCCCGAGGTTCGTCATGGAAGCGATCGCGGCGTCGGTTAGGATACCGAAATGTTTGGCCAAGAGCGTCACGTACTGGCCTCCAACGATGCGACTACCCTCTCGATAACCACTCGCCTTGGCGAGTTGAGCGGCGATGAGATACGGAGCATTCGGATATTTATCATCCGTAGAGAGTTGCTCAAGAAGCCACAAATCCTGTACGGTCACTTTCTCCTCACTCGAAGAACGAGCGTTCACCGCTTGAATGAGCATGCGGTGTAGAAGTCTATCCGACGAAGCAAGAAAACCTTTCACCTTGAGGTTGCCATGATAATCACCATCACCCAAAATCGACCAAGCCAAACTCGGATCAAAATCATCGGGTCTCTTCGCGGTCGCCCACATGTACTCCTCGAATCCGGGAGCATCAACGTCCAATTGGGTATATATCCCCAAGGCAAGAGCAAAGTCGACCAAAGAAAGAGATCTCTAAACGCCACCAAGTCGGAAAGTCATACACGATTGATGAAATTCCCCAAGAGACTTGATTGCATCGAAACGAAACGTGGCCACAAACTCCACAATAAGTTCCCGGTAGAGGGTCTCTCGGCAATATCGAAAACTCGCTCCCATGCATGGCAAATATAGTACTCATTGCCATCCTCGTCGTATGCGTGCTTTTCAAGAATTGCTTTGATGTCGTTCTCGACACCCATCGATCTAAGAAGATCCCAATCGACTCTCTTCGGCATGAGAATTTGGCGGGGGAGAAGTCGGTTAACAATGTCCCGATACTCCTCCTTCTTTCGAGCATTCAAAGTCGGGTCGTTCGTAAACGAAGTGAAAACATGACTTCCATCCGGTGCATGGAAGTTGGCTACGGCGGTCGTAGACGAGCGGATTCTTTGTCTCTACAAAACCGAAATACCATTGTCTTAGAAAAATTTTAATCCATAAACGCAAGACACGGTTTATTCACATTCGAAATTCCATCGAGACAAAACCTATACTACTAACAAGTTCAAGCATCACATATATGCATGACAAAACAAGAACAATGGGGATGTGAAACATCCCCACACTTGAACTTTTAGTTCAATTCACAATTTCAAACCAATCTAGCTAATCAAGAAGGAATGGGGGATTTTGGTGTTCTCAAAATCCCCACACTTATCATTTAACCACAATCACTAGATTTATCAATCAACTAGCATGCTAGAAACAAGATTTCAATCACAAAGTAGGGCATGCATTCATCTATAAATCAATGGTGGATCAAGAGTAATGTTAATTCCATTCAAGCAAACAAACACCATTGATACCCAAAACAAGATCTCCAATCACCAAATCGAGCAATCCTTACGAAATTAAAGTTAGGAAACGTACCTTGTCCATGTTGAAAGATGAAATTGAAGCTCAAGAAGGTTGAATTTCGCAAGAACGTGAGAGGGTTTGGCGGCGCCTAAGAGGAATTAGGTTTGTGTGTTTGTGAAAAGTGGGAAAAAGAAGGTTTAAAAACCGTCTGTCCCGACTTCGCGTCGCGAAACCTTGGGTTTCGCGTCGCCAAACAGACTAAATTCAGAAAACCCTGATTTTTAAAAGTTTCGCGTCGCCAAACGGCCCTCTTCGCGTTGCCAAGTTCGAAATTTTTTACCCGATCCGTGGCTTACCCACTTCGCGTCGCCAGATTTGGAATCTGGCAATCGCCAAATGCCTACTGTTTCCAACTTTTGAAAATTTGCATCAAATTCCGATTTCGCTCGAATCTGGTTTCTATCTCCTCCGTATGGTTACCTAAGCAATATCAAATGAAAACATTAATAAAAACACACACGAAAATCATTAAAAACGAAAGAAAATCAAAAAGCTCGGGTTGCCTCCCGAGAAGCGCTTCATTTTTGGACGGGTCTAGAGCTCGACCCCACTTTCGGCTCATTTCTTGGCACGTCGGGATGACGAGCCCCTCTTCTTCCTGTGATCTTTCTTGGAGGATCCCGGTTCCTTGGTTGATTGCTCCTTTTTGCGCATCGGGTTTGAATAGTCCTCCGTTTTCTTTCCAAGCTCATGCGGGAGTAGCGGACGGTTCGTGCTTTTGGTGTAGGCCAGAGAAGGATCGTCATAAGGTTCATCAAGGTGTCTAACCGGCTCTCCGTTAGGATCAAAGTAAATCCGATTGTCTCCATAGCCTAAGCTCGTGACTTGATTGCGCATATTGGTATTCACTTGAGCGGTGTGCAAGAAAGATCTCCCGAGGATTATCGGGATCTCCGTGTTTTGTGGAAGGTTAGCTATGACGAAGTCCGTATAGTACACAAATTTGCCAATACGAATCGGGACTCCTTCCGCTATTCCTAACGGTGTTGTCATGTAACCGTTCACTCCCCAGTATTGATAATTCGTTGGCACGATCCTCTTGACTCCCATTTTCCTGCAATAGCCAACAGGCATCATATTAAGAGCGGCACCTGAATCAACCAAAGCAAGACCACTAAATTTATGACAAGAAATAGGTAAGTTGTAACTCCCTGGATCATGCTTGATTGGCGCGATGTAGATGAGATCATCATCCGGTGCTTTCTCCTTTTCTTTCTCCTTCTCTTTGCCTTTATCTTCTTTCTTCGGGATCACGAACTCCGCGTATCCGCCTTGCTTTCCATCTTCCTCATCATCATCCTCACTTGAAGCTTCGGGTACTGTTTAGGTGAAATTTTATCATCGAACGATCGAACGATTGGAATCGTAAGATATCTTCCAGGATGATATTCCTGTATTAAGATAAGGTCCTGAAATGAAGATATGGATACCCTCGAACATAGATAAGTTATTATCGAACGATATATGACAAATTATACGATGTTACTAACGAGCAATATACCTGTAAAGTTCATCTTTATTGCAGGATAAGATCGATCATCATATCCAACAATTGTCCACCTTTGAGGAAATCTGAAATTGAGTACTATGCTATGAGGAGTTCATCATTACAATGAGCATTGAAGTATATCGTACGATATATATATATATATATAATCGTACGATTGGTCTCATCGATCAAGCATCAACCGTTATGTGACCGTTTGAACAGAGATATGCCCTCATTAAAGACTCGGACGTTATGATCGAGAATTCAGCTTCAGTTATGACCGTTGCATTTATAGCTTAATTATGAGATAACGGTTACGATCCAAGCAGCTATAAAAGAGATTCGAGATGCTAAACTCAAGACAACTGATTCTAAGAGAAAAATAGCAATATCAACATTATTCTCTGTATTCATATTCGATAGCATTCTTTTCTTTATTGTAATCGTACGATACAACTGTAACATCGAGGATATCACCCCTTATTGGTGATTATAGTGCAACGTCGACTATCCTATTTAGTCGGTCGCAGGTTTTTTCCTCGATTCTGAGGTTTTTCCTGCGTCATCAATCTTTTGTCCAATTACTTTCATTTATCGCGCGTTTTATCGAACAAGAGTTCTTTCTTTTGACGATTTTGCCTCACGACATCTTACGATAATAACTTGAGTAAATTTTTACACAAACAGGTACCTTGAGTCGTAGGTGTTCGAAAGACACGGTGAACCCATCCGAATCGTAATCCGTGGCATAATCGGGCTCACTTTCACTCTCGGTTTCCACGTACTTCTTTGTGTAGATGTCCGTCCACTTCTTCTTTGACGGCTCTCCGGTTATCATGAGCATTGGCTTCACATTCTCCACTTTCGGGTTGACTTGTGTTTGCGTTGGCAATTCTCCTTGCGTTCTTTCATTCAGCATCTGCGAAACACGTCCAACCTGCAATTCCAAATTCTGGATGGTACTTTGGTGATTACGTAGGTATGAACCTACTTCATCGTTTAGCTTCTTTTGCGCATCTATGAATTGGATAATCCGATCTTCGATAGAGATACGTGGCTCTCCATCCGGTCTTTGGTTCTGTTGAGTTGGTGCAAAGAAACCGGGAGGTCTAGGGATGAAATTACGGTTGTTGTTCCACCTCCCTTGGTAATCACCTCGGTTGATATAGTTCACCTCCTCGGGTGTCATCATCGGTTTGTTCGGGCAATCTTTCGTCAAATGTGGTCCATTGCACTCCTCGCATCCAACCTGCAAAGCATGAACAGATTTAATAAGTTCCTCGATTTTGCGTTCAAACCTTACCTGTTGGTTTTTCATAGCGGCTAATTCATCGGATGGATCGAAGTCGGTTGAGATCTTTCCGGCCATCCTCGGAATTTGCAATCGCTTGTCCGTCCTCCAATCTATGTTATGTATAAGCATGTCCTCGAGGAATTTGTAACCTTCCGTGGGCGTTTTGTACATGAAGACACCACCTGCAGATGAATCCAAAGTAGCTCGTGAGGAGTAAGCAAGTCCACTATAGAAAGTTTGAACCTGTTCACTCTTATTCAACTCGTGACTCGGGCACGAGTTTAGGAGGTGCTTAAAACGTTCCCATGCTTCGGATATGGTTTCCCCGTCTTGTTGTTGGAAGGATCGGATCTCGGCTCTCAATTTGTCGATCTTGGATGGTGGAAAGAATCGGGAAAGGAACTTTGAACGAAGTCCTTCCCATGTAGTGATTGAGCTCGGCTCTAAGGATCGCAACTAAGCCCTAGCTTCTCCGACAAGCGTTAGAGGAAAGACCCGAAGACGAATTGCATCATCCCGGTCTGCCTCTGTTTTGAATAGATCACAAATGTCCACGAAGTTCTCCATGTGAACGATAGGATTGCTATCGTTTTTCCCGTCGAAGGTAAGGTCCTTGATCATGTGTAGGAGCTTCCCCGGGATTTTCTTGTTCAGGTTTGGCTTCGTGATCGGATTGTTGGGTACAGTTGGAGCGGCTCTCCTGGCGGTCCACATCGGTGCCTCGTCTCCCATCTCAAAAATCAAAGCTCTCGGGCGAACTTTGTTTGCTTTTGACTTCTTTTTGTTTCTTTTTCTGAACTCTCTCTCCGGCTCCTCAAATGGCTCTAATAAGTCTGCCGTGACTGAAATCACAACAAACGGTTGCGGGCAACTTGCGGGAAACAAAGAGATAAAATAACAATAAAGATAAAATTAATTAATTAAACTAAAAAGCGAAAAACTTGCAAGGGAAAGAATCCCTCACAAGGATCGATTAACCAAACTAATTAGACTAAAATCTAACAACTACCGTTCCCCGGCAACGGCGCCAAAAACTTGATGCGGTAATTATCATATATAAAAAGCGTAACAAGTTTTAACCTCTAATGCCTAGCCACCGTCTTACCACATATACAGGCAAGCGTACCTGATCGTGAGTAATATAGTGTAGGAAAGTCCAGGTATCGTATCTACCACTGGGAACGGTCAAGTTATCGTAGACTAAAGTCTGAATCGGTTTAATTAATCTAGAAGGGGGGTTTTGTATGAAAAAGGTTTAAATACTTAAAAAGATAATTAATTAAGTAAAAACTAAGAAAGCAATTAAAATATTGTTTTAAGATTATAATAGGGAAAAACAGCAGTACTTATCATGGTGAAGTGAATCCCCAATACGGATGATATGAATAGGTCGAAGGTTTGGTTGTTTTGACTATTGTAGGAATTTAAGTCGGGGACACCCTAACATGTGCATATTATGGTTATGAACTAGGATACGGTCCTAATTCCAATCCTAAATCGTTTGGTCCACAATCTAGAATCGGTAAACCCTTCCCAATCAATATCGCAATGGCTCTTTTACTATCGGTCACTATTGGTCAAAGTAACCCCTTAACACAACTTTATGGTCCGAGTCAAGCTAAGGTAGGTTGATTATCCTTTCGGAGTCTATCTGCTTTGGTCTAACAAATACACCCAACCAAGTGAATTCAAATCGCCACAACAACATCAATCAGAAAAGAACCATAAAAGACATTCAATTAATCAAAACAAACCAGTAAACATTAATCACAAAGTATCATCCATAAAGGTTCATCGACCATGACAAACACTACTAATAAACTACTCACTCATAATGAAAACAAAAACACAAACAAGAGTAGACATCGACATGATACCGACAATACAACGATAGATGATCGGAGATCGACTTCCGCAGCGTATCGGCACCTTTCGTACTCTCACTCTCGTTCCTCTATACTTCCCTCGTGTGTATCGGACATGTTTAGAACTGAAGGAGGAGGCTGATATTTAAAGGAAAACGTCCAGGCTCCATCTGGCGATCGCCATACGGCTGATTTGGCGACGCCAAGCACTTAAATCAACCCTAATCTTCAATCAAGTCGAACTTGGCGGCGCCAGGTTGAGGACTTCGCGATCGCCAAGTAGCTACTGTGTTGACTTTGTGCATTTTTCACGTTTTCTCGCATTTTTTCGTACTTTTCCGTTCCACGGCCTCCAAATCCTCTACAAACAATAATAAGCTCTTTTAGTGCATGAAATGATCATAAATGGGTGAGAAATGGGGTAAAGTCATACGATTACGCGCAACCAAAACATGTATAATTTTGGTGTTATCAGTTTACTTGTGGAAAACTGTTTTCATTTTCATAGAAAACGTTTTCAGAAAATGGAGTTAGGTTTTCATTTTCATAGAAAATTTTAGAAAACTCGTTTACTTGGAATGATGGAGTTTTCATTTTCCATTTTTAGAAAATTGGAAAACTCGTTTAGTTGTGCATTTTTCATTTACTTTTCATTTTCCATTTTTTCAATTATTGCAATGGCGGCGGTGACGGTGGTCACAACGGCGGAGGCGGTGGTGGTGGCCTCTACGGCGACGGTGGTGGCGGCGGTGGCCTGGGCGGCGTTGGCGATGTCGGTGGCCTTGGTCGCCTCGACGGCGGTGGTGGTGGCCTCGGCGGCGACGACGGTGGCCTCGGGGACGACGACGGTGGCCTCGACGGTGATGACGACAGTGGTGGTGGAGACGATGGAGCGGTGGTGGGGCGGTGGGCCGGTGGTGGCAGCGGCGGTGGGTTGGCGGTGGCGCGTTGGCGGCAGCGGTGGCGGCGATGGTGGTCGCGGCGACGAGAAGGGGACGGCGGTAGTGCGACGACGATGGTGGCGGCGGCAGCGACGGTGATGGCGGCGGGCGGCGGTGACGATGGCCGTCGCCGGCGGTGGCAACGGACGCGACGATGGCGACGATGGTGGGGGTGGCCGGTGACAAGAAGGGGACGGCAATTGAAAATGAAAATGAAAAATGAAAATGAGAATTGGAAAACTATAACAAGTAGTTTTCTAATTCAAGTGTAAATCTTGAAAATGAAAATTTTGTTTTCTTGGAAAAAATTTCTAAATTGAATCAAGTAAACAAGTTTTCTAAGTTTTCAACTTTAGTGGAAAATTTTTCTAGGAAACAGGAAATTTTTTCTAAAGTAAACGCACCCTTAACCATCTTGGATAAATCATCATATTAGCGTGTTAATGTTTTTATGTGCATTTTTATCATATATGAAAATGATATGTTTGACTTAGTACTATTTAATAACCTCCAAGATGATTTTAATGTTATTAGTTATATGGTGTAAATATAATTTTAGATTTAAGATTGATTAAAATGATAAGACAAATAAAGTGATCGATTAAAGAGGTGCACATTGTAGAGTATACCTATCAACTCAACACCCTTTTCTTATTTATTTTAAAGATTTCGACTTTTTTAGAATTTGAGTAGAACTTGATTTTCTTGAACTGTTCTTTGTTCGATACGGTTTTTTATTTTCAAAAATTTGAAGATTTTTTTAATTCGAATATGGAAAATTGTTTTGTTTACCCTAGTAAATTTTGTGCGTCAATATCTATCTATCTATCTATGTATATATATAGGGGAAGGTTCAAACGAGAAACATGTTAATTTAAGAAAAAGTGAGGAGCAATCTCAGTGACTCATCTCATGGGTGGACGTGATCACAGAGGATTGATGTGGTTCATGGGAGGGTAGAGATTATTAAAGGGGGGAACGGTCAAAGCCGCCTTTATTGACCAGATGAGTGACTGAGATTCGTCCTCATGTTCAGAATGTAAAAATGGTTCACATTTTTTCATTCCTCTCTCTCTCTCACTCACTCTCTCTCTCTCTCTCTCTCTCTCAGTCTCTCTATATATATATATATATATGAAAGTTCAATTGCAAACCACCTTTTCATTGTGAACGTGAGGACAAACGAGAGCGCGACACGTGGCAATTTGAAAAAATTTCGACTTAGTTATTCAGACTGAATAAAGCGTTATTCAGACTGAATAACACTAACATGCACTCTGATGCAATTGGACGCGGGCGGGTCAGCCGCGGGTCATCTGCGGGTCAAGCGTTATTCAGTATGAATAACACTAACATGCAGTTTTATTCAGACTGAATATGACTTGACCCGCCGTTTCAGATTGCCACGTGTCGCGCTCTGGGCTGTCCTCACGTTCACAACGAAAGGGTGGTTTGTATTTGAACCCACCCCTATATATATATATATATCTTTGTAGGCATCTTTGTCTATAATCTTGACTTTACTAAGTAAAAACAAAATGAATTTAGTTTTGTTAATTATAGTATTGATTCATTAATGGAAAATCTATTAAACAGTAATTTTGACTCATTTTCGTCATCTTGAAAAAATGATTCCTTTGGCACGTTAATGTTTTTATAGGATGCACTATTTATCATATATCAGATAGTGATGTGTTTGTGACTCATCATCAAATAAGCTAGAACCTGAATATCATGTTGATAATTTTAGTGTCATCAATTATATGGTGTAAAATTTACTTAAGATCGATAAATTGATAAGACTAACAAAGTGATTAGGAGGTGTAGAGTGCACACTAGAGGTGGGCAAAAATCGGGCCGGGCCGGGCTTTGACCGGGCTATGAAAAGACCGGGCTTTTCGGGCTTTTGTTTGATCGGGCTTTGACCGGGCTCGGGCCGGGCCGGCTTTGACCGGGCTTTGAAAAGACCGGGCTTTTTCGGGCCTTTGTTTGACTGGGCTTTTTCGGGGCTTTTTCCTACTTAAAAAACACTAAATTATTCTATAATTTCAATAATAATGATAATATACGATATAAACTAGATTTATTTTATAATTCTAAAGTCTAAACTATATAAAACAAATCAAAAAATACATTTATTATATAAAACAAGTAATTATAGTAATTTATTATATAAAACTAAACTATATAAAACAAATATACTATAATACATTTATTATAATTATATAAAACAAATAATTATAGTAATTTATTATATAAAACTAAACTATATAATTACGAAACTGCCATTGAACCGGGCCGGGCCGGGCCTTGGTCGAGCCGGGCCGGGCCAAGCTTTTCATCGGGCCGGGCCCGGGCTTTTTTTGGGCTCGGGCCGGGCCAGACTTTTTGCCCATCTCTAGTGCACAAAAGTGATCGGTTAAGGTGGTCACGCTCCCTCGCGAGGTCCTAGGGGTAACGCCACTCGCGATGGTCCTAGTAACAGAACATCGAGCAAGGTCGAGGGGGAGTGTTTCCGAGGTTTACGAATCACAAGAAGAGTCTTACTTAGGAAATTTTAGTTTTAGGATTATTTGGACGAGTATCATAAAGGAAAGCTTCTTGAAATCATTCTCGAACTTGAATTTGCTATGTTTTTTTATTACCTGAAAACGAGGCATTAGATAAATTTTGAGATAGGGAGATCCACATACCTACAATAATCACAAAAGAACCAACACAACAACAATGGAAATAAGCATCAAAAAATTCGAAAACCTCTAAAACCATACAACTTATGAATCTATCCGCCAAAGGCCCCATGGAGTTCTACGAAATCCTAGATGAAGGTGAAGATAAGGATGGCAGAAACAAGAGTAATCACAATACATGTAACAACAACAACAACAACAATAGTAATAGTCCATTGCATTGTGCCGCAATTGGGAGTTGGAAAGTTTGGAATTCATCCAAATTGAAAAGGGGGTTTTCGTCGATGTCGACGAAACAAATAAGATTAAATTGGACCTCGGAGATGGATGACAGCGATGAGAAATTTGAAGACGAAGTTGATGACGACAATGATGACGGATATCGAGATTTCGATCGTGAAGGCTCCACCAATTTGAAAAGAAGTATGTGAGATTTGTAAAAATGACGTAAATGCCCTTCTGGGTTTCAAATTAGGTGTGATTTATAAATATTACCTAAAATGTCACCATGTGTTAATGGTCTTTGATTAAAACTATTTAATGGTTGAGATTAGTCCCATAGTTCCACCACATTGTGAGGCTTGGTAAAAATGCAAACTACCCCAAAATTTTTAAATTTGGGTAGTAAGGTATTGTGTGAACGCTTTTGCTAGGGGTGTTCACGGTTCGGTTCAACTCAGTTAGTAGGAAAAATGTGAACCTAACCGCATGCGGTGGATAGCTACTTGAACCGCAAGTTCAACCGAACTGAACTGGATCGAACCGAAATTAGTCGATTACCCACTATCCGGTTCACAGTCATCCAAGTAAAAAATATCTATTATTTGTTTGACGACCATTTATAAATTAAACTGTTAATATTAAATATTTTAATATTATTATATACGCTGTATATATCAGATCAGATCGGTTACCACCGAATACCTATAGTTTAATACCGAAATCCATTCGTGAATACCTACCTGGTTTTTCGGTTCCGAATCAAACGATTCAGCTCGGTTTTTCAAAAATTTTTTAACACCCCTAGTTTTTACTTTTTACAGTTGGAGGGTTGGATAAACACTCCGAAGTTTTTCACTTTTTCATAAGTACTAATGGTGTAATTTGAAAAGAAAAAAAGCGTATTTTTCAATAGATTTTTAGCTAACAGATTAATTAGTTAACTAATATGATATGGTATATAGAATGAATATTAAAAGAGGAAAATGATGTAAATTGAAAACATTAAAGTCTTTAAAGGCTGAAATTGTAACTTAATCATTAATTTACTGAAAATGTGGAGTTCTATCTATAAAATTTTCACACAGAACCCTGTAAAGTTTTAATTTCATGGTTTCACCCTAAAATAATTTATGGTTTCACTCCAAAAAAATTATGGTTGCACATGTTAAAACCTTAAGAAATTATACTTAATCCCTAAAGAGTGGATCCGCCCCTGGATATGGTAGATTCTTATTAATATCTTATGATTGCCTCTAAGATGTTCGATGAATGCCGCAATGAGACGGTTTACTAGTGTCTAGATTCTTAAGCCTTTCATCGGTAATTTGTGTTCTTTAGTTGGACCAATGGAAGAAATAACCACTAAATTACGCCAGTAGTGTCATATTTGTCATGTAATTTGGGGTTTTTAGTTAACGTATGTCTCCCCAACCCCTTTAATTCTGAGGAGCCTTGATGCATTAATGTTCAGTTGCATTAATGGGTAATGGTAATGGACTTAATAAATTAAGATGATAATTTTAGACTTACCTGGAAATTAAAGGATGATTAGTTGGAGACTTGGAGTCATGAAGTCTTCGTTCGTATCGTAGGTAACTATTATTCTATTTTTGATAGACCGAGTCTTTGGTCTTGGGAGAATGATTAAAAATGTAGCCATGATGTTGATAAACTTTTTTAATCCATAAAAAGGGTAATTAGTTGTGAGATCAGGAAATTCAAAGAACCAGTGCATTTAATATGAATGAAACCAGAATCTCAATTCTTTCTATTCCCTTCTTCTTTCTAATAGTAGTAAGAAGTTCTAGTTCAATAGATACCATATCTGTGTTCCAAAACATCACAGATGGTGAGACCATCGTTTCCGAGAACGACAAGTTCGAGCTGGGTTTCTTTAGTCCAGGCAGTTCAAAAAATCGATACCTGGGGATATGGTTCAAGCGTACATCACCTCATACAGCTGTATGGGTCGCTAACCGGGAAACTCCACTTATCAATACCTTGGGCATTGTCAAATTGGACCGCGATGGGATCCTGTCTCTTTTGAATGGTGGCGGTGTGGTCATTTGGTCATCCAACTCCTCTGCATCCGGCACAACTGTCAATCTCGCAGCACAACTCTTAGATACCGGCAATCTAGTAATTAAGGATGGAAATAGGGAAAATTTGGTTTGGCAAAGTTTCGATTACCCCGGAGATACTTTCATACCAGGAATGAAATTGGGTAAGAACCTTATTACAGGAAGAGAGATGTACCTGACATCCTGGAGGAGTGCAGATGATCCTTCCCCAGGTGAGTATACAATCAAGTATGTAATGGTTAAGGGTAAATATCCACAAATATATATTAGAAAAAGTTCTGTTATTGAAACAAGGATGGGGCCTTATAACGGCCTAGAGTTTGCTGGCCAGCCCAATTATACGCCTAACCCAATTTACGTATACAAGGAGTATATGGTTTTGAATGAGAAGGAGATGTATCTCATGTATACATTTAATAGCACCACATTATTGTTAAGGTTCATAGCAACTCCTGGTGGCAAGGCTGAGATCTGGCATCTAAATATGGGCAAACAAGAATGGATGCCGGATATCAGCTTACCCCTTGATAATTGTGACAAGTATGGATTCTGTGGCCCATATGGAAGCTGTAGTACAAAGACATTTCCTATCTGTGGGTGCTTGAAAGGGTTTGAAATGAAAAACCCAGAAGAATCTGGTCCTGATAATTGGACTAGCGGATGTCGACGAAGTAGAACCTTGGATTGTGGGCACGGGGACGGATTTTTCAAGTTTTCGAGCATGAAATTTCCAGACACGCAGAATGCCGTGTTTGATGGCAACATGAGCCTCCAGGAATGTGAGGTGGCTTGCAAGAATAATTGCTCATGCACCGCCTACGCAAATCCAAACATCACACCAGGTGGACTTGGCTGCTTGCTATGGTCTGGTGAGTTGATTGACATTCGAGTGTACCCACAAAATGGGCAAGACCTCTATGTTAGACTGGCGGCTTCCGAATTATCACGTAAGCCAAATTGATGCATTTCATGTTGATTCAACCACCATATTACATTGATCATGATTTTTGTTTTCATCCTGTTAATAAAAAAAATTTAAAAGCTTTAATCTAATTTTTTATGAAGGATAAGTATGCTTTAACACGCTGAAGAACTCGAGCTTATACGTTTTTTGTAACTACAATACTAAAAATTTGACATTGTTTTGTTTGTTTGAACTTTGTAACATATCTAAGATCTCCATTCTAGCTTCCACGGAAAGAAACTAGTAATTATTAGAGTTGCTTTGTCAACATCAGCGGGGTTGGCTGTGTTGGGCTTGATTTTGGCAATCTACACTCGCATTAAAAAGAGGAAATCAGATGCAGAAAGACCAGGCAAGTGAAATATTAGTATGCTATCCATATGAATTAATACCTTTTTTTTGGAAGAGGTATCTCAGACCACATTGGGCCCAGACTAATCCTCGGCAATTTTGGGCCGAAGCCCGACTAATCAAATTTTGAAAATAGATCTAAATTGATGTTCTCAACTTCATATCTTCCAGTTAAGATCCTTGATAAAGATCACCATGGTAGCAGCAAGAAGCAAAGTGTAGACTTGCCATTGTTCAGCTTATCAACAATTTCTAGGGCAACCAATAACTTTTCTATCAACAACAAGCTGGGAGAAGGCGGGTTTGGTCCAGTGTACAAGGTAATCACGTCAATTAGGCGCTCTTATCCAATAAGCAACACATTAAACAACTCATATATATTTTTTCTTTGTCAACCACGGAGAACCCCCAACCCCCCTGCGAGAAAAGGGAATTACCGCTCTTTTCCTCCTAATTCATGGCTAAACTTTTATGAAAGGGAACATAAACTATATATTAATTGATTTTAAGTTTATTTTAACACAATTGTATGTATTACAAATGATATTTATCCAGGGTGTGTTAGAGGAAGGAAAAGAGATTGCTGTAAAGCGGCTCTCAAAGTCCTCTAGACAAGGACTTGATGAATTCGAGAATGAGGTTATCTGCATTGCAAAACTTCAGCATCGGAATCTTGTGAAGCTCTTAGGATACTGCGTTCAAGGCGACGAGACAATGCTGATTTATGAATACATGCCTAACAAAAGCCTGGACTGGTTCATATTTGGTTGGGATCACTTTTGTTCTATATGATAAATATATTTAATTGAAAAGCATTACAATTTTATAAACTAAGTGTTTGCATTTTGAGCAGACGATTTAAGGAAGTCATTACTTGATTGGCCACAACGCCTCCGCATTATTAATGGGATTGCCCGAGGACTTCTTTATCTGCATCAAGATTCCCGACTTAGAGTAGTCCATAGGGATTTAAAAGCAGGCAACATCTTGCTTGACAATGACATGAATCCAAAGATATCAGACTTTGGTTTGGCTAGAATGTTTAGAGAACATGATAAGAGTGAAGCAAATACGAAGAGAGTGGTGGGAACGTTGTAAGAATCCCTGAACTTTGCATTGTTCTTTAGTTTTTATATTTTTTCCTTTTTTGTCTATTGATTTGCATGGTCCTAACTTCTGCGTAGGGGCTATATATCTCCAGAGTATGCAGTGAACGGTCTCTTCTCAGTAAAATCGGATATTTTCAGCTTTGGGGTTTTAGTATTGGAGATTGTGAGTGGGAAGAAGAATAGAGGTTTCTTTAATGAAGATCACCATGATAGCCTTCTTGGACATGTAAGTGTGTTGAATATGATCATCCAAAACGCCTGTGTGTGTATATGTATGGCTCTCTATCATAGGGTTAGGTTCAAATGTGAACTCAATTTTGGTTGTGAACGTGAGCACCACTAAAATTGCGCCACGTGACAATATTCACTCTGAATATCATGCATTATTCAGAGTGAATAAAGCTTAGGCGCCTTTATCCACTCTGAATAATGCATGATATTCATAGTGAATAGCCTCAATTTTAGTGGTCCTCACGTTTACATTGAAAAATAAGTTTCATTTGAACTTTCCTCTACCTAAATATATCTACATATGTCGGAAACAATGGTTACGAATCATGTGATAAAAACAGATTAGGACGTGATTAGCAATCACCATCCTTAGGATATAATTAACCCCATTATATGCTGTTGGGTATTGGTTAAGTTACCCCTAGGACTGCGTAATCCTTGATGAAGAATACAACAGAGTCTAACTTGTTTAATGACAGTTTCATGAAGCTGTCGTTTGCTATTATCCAGAAACCAGAAATTTTGTATTGTCCAAAATCTGGAGGAATAAAATAAATAAAGAACTGGACTGTTTGACTTAATTTATATGTTGTATATTAAAAAGCACAAACTGCTAATCTTTTGACATTTATATATTTGTAGGTAGGGTTAACTTGTTCTAATGAGGCCCATGAGACCACATTTTTTACACCTGAAACTTCATGGCAAAACAGTGCGAAGGTAAAAAAAAATCTGAACTTTCACAGAAAAAAACACTATGAAAGTTACCTTCACAATGTTTGCTGTAAAGGTTCAAGTTTAAAAATGTGATCTCACGGGTCTTATGGAAACAACTTGTGCTATGTTTGGCAAGCGTAGCTTATAAGCTAGTTGGTAGCTGATAAGCTAGCGGATAGCTGATAAGCTAGCTGTTGATTGATAAGCTTGCTAGTAGCTGATAAGCTAGCTGTTGAACAAATTATGTTTGGCAAAAACTAGCTTATGAGTATGTAAAATGACCAAAAAGGGTATATTTGAATTTAATAATTAATATTAATAAGGGTATAATTGGAAAAAGCTACAATAAGCTCCTCATAAGCTACTCAAAGTAGCGTTTCAAAAAGCTAGCTTATAAGCTAGCTGATAAGCTAGCTTCCTGGTACATGTTTGGATGGACTAGCTTATAAGCTAGCGTATCAGCTAGCTTATAAGCTAGCTTATGCTTGCCAAACAAAGCCTTGGTCTCACATAATTCCAAATCTTTATAAGTATATATGTAGCCCAAGAATAGTATTTTACGGATGCTGAATCACATGCCCATAATCATGCACATGCATTAGATAGAAGGAAATCAATTGCTTATAGTTAGGCATGATTATCTTGTATTATTTGTTGGTTATTATGTTGTAATCCTTTGTTTTGAGAATGAATAGAATAATCAAGGATTTTCAGTTTTTTTACTCTGTTAATTGTTAAATAGCAATATAGCATAGTCAAGCCCAAAAATTACTAGCCCAATGTGCAAAGAGCTAGTCCAACCTTCTATGTGGGTGTGGGAGTCCCTAACCTCTTTTGAAAACTCGGCCCAATGTATTCCTTTGAAACTCGGTCCACTAACCCTTTACCTCTTCTGTTTGATTTTAGTTCTTCATCGTATTTGTTTTTAGTTTATTTATTACTTAGCTACTTAATTGTTATTTGAATCTTTATACATATTATTTGTTGTTTAATAAAAAATGCTTTTTAGAAGTGAATTGTCCCAGTGCATGTCATCCTAATGTGCATCCATTGTCATCCAAGAGTTGTTAACCACTTCTCACACTTCTCATGTTAATATCAACTTTTCATCGGAACTCAACCCATCAGATTTATATGTGTTTGCGGGGATTTATGTTAATGGGTTGGGTTCTAGTGAGAAGTGTTATATTTGATGAGAAGTGGTTGGATGAGAAATGAACGCACGTTAGGATGAGATGCATCGAGATAAGATGCACCGGATCAATTCTCTTCTAAAGTGCAATTCATGGGAGGGCATGAGATTAAAAGTGATCAATGGTCTAGATCCATTTCTCATGCTTCTCACCGTTCACTCAACTTCTCACACGATCCTACGCCTTATGTTAATATGGTAAATGACAGCTTATTGATATGTAACTTGTTTTACTCTTTCACTTAAGAAGGTGAAAGTATATATCCAAACCCCAGTAACCAAAATATCTGGTTCCGCCACTATGCGGGATAACTATTCTATTATTTGAAGACTATTCAACAATACAAACAACGTATAGGCATGCATGCTTGCATTTATATATGTGTATGACAATATATATAGGCTTAATTCTGCATGGCTATTGGCTGCATGTATGTGTAATGAGTTTATCTTTCTGGTGGGAACTAATTTGTGGTTGTTACTTGGATTCATTCAGGCATGGAGGCTTTATAAAGAAGGGAAATCTCTTGATGTAACTGACACGTGCTTAGGTAAGTCATGGTCCATTACTGAAGTGTTGCGATCGATACACATTGGTCTATTGTGTGTACAACAACGAGCAGAAGATAGACCTAACACACCGGCGGTGGTTGCCATGTTGGGTGGTGAACGTTCTTTACCTTCTCCTAAACAGCCTGGCTTCTTTATTCAAGGGTCTGAAAACGGTTCGACCACAAATATCCCTTTACCACCATCTCTTAACGGAGTAACGATAAGTGATATAGATGGTAGATAGCAAGACAGAAGTGAACTTTATTAATGTCTTTGCGGCCTCTGCGTGCAGTCTACAGTCTACACCAAGTGGTTATAATTAATGTGCATATATTTCATATGTTCGTTGATAATTAGCAAAGGAAATGTGGATTCCGTCACTAGTTATTGATGAAATTTCTTGTTTTCTTATTTTTTCATGTTTACAGATTATATGTACATATGTGTGTATACATATACAACCGTAATTTACAATCTTATGAAATGTTACAACCGTACAACTTTATCTAAAACCATTACTTTAGTCCATTTACGATGATTGATTACTCGATTCATCAATAATTGTCGATTTCATGCAATAATCTTATGCATGTAATACAAACTATTTGATTAAATACATACGTTAATATGGAATCCACATAGATGTGCATGAATTATCATTTTCACGCGATACATCACATAAACCTTATATGCATCGACATCTGTTGCAGAAACTAATACATTTAGAGAACCCATGAGAATCTATAAGAATGGGCTAAATGAATGGTTTAAATTACATCAAGTAAATACATCTATGGAATCCACATAGATGTGCATGATACGAGTAAATTACTTAAATTGACCAAAGGGTGGATTTGTGTAAATACAGGCACAAAAAATGTAATTTACTCTTATCATGGGTAAACCAATCTAGTTTTCAATTATTGCGTGGTGCCAGTCGAAACTGGCTCCACTCACAGACAACGAATAATTCCCTACCTTCTCCTAAACAACCTGGCTTCTTTATTCAAGGTTCCAAAAACGACTCCACCACAAATATCCCTTTACCATCATCTCTTAACGGAGTAACCATAAGTGAAATAGATGGTAGATAGAAATATGAAAATCAATGTGTTTGTTCCTAAATGATTTATAAAGTCAATTGTTGTGAAATTTATACATGTTAGTTTCGACGAATGGGAGTTACAGCATTGGACACCCCCTAATTTTATTCACATGCGGATTTGGTCCCTGTGGCTTGGTGTGTTTTATGAATTTCTTTCCTAGACTTCACTAATTATAGATTTGGTTCCTGTAGTTTGCAATTTCTGTTATATATAGTCCTTCAGCCTAACGGCCGTCTGTTAAGCTCAAGGGCACAAGTCTTTTTCCATTTTCCAAAACATTTTTCATTAATTTGACACCCCATACCGCCCTATTGCGGATGGTCTACTAAATTGTATTATCGCCATTATTATAGCAGTCACCCTTTGAAAACTTTTTGTTTATTATGTTTCCAAGATCCTTCATGAAATTCATCTATTTGATTTTGTTTTTGAATTCAAGGACAATTTTAACTTAATGGGTTCTTGATTTCAATTTTCAAGCTCTAAATGGAATACCATATTTGTTTTCAGAACACCATGTAAACATCTTTCGGGTTCCTCTGTTTTTAAACTTTTGGGAGCATGTTATTGAATTCTGAAATACTTTTGAACATAATGTTAATTATTTCTTTGTGATTAGGCTGCTAATTAAAGGGGCAAGAATTTTTGCATCTTCAAGGCTCATTGGATTTGATCTCAATCCTAAAATATGAGTTGTGAATAAAAAACCTAGCAGATTGATGGGTTTTATATATTCTTTCTTTTCAATAGCAAAGAAATTTGAGGTGATAATTTTTAAGCCTAAAAGTTACAAGAAGCTGGTACAAGTAGTGATAATTTCTAGGAAATTCTTGCCTTTGATATGACAAATAAATGAAATTCTATTGGTTTAGGATTTTTATATTGTTTTTGTTGATTTGATTTTATTTGTCATCAATATTGTTTCTTAGAGCTAAAATATGGACGTAATTTATATATAGCAAAGGGAGGTTCATGTGAGAAAGTAAACATTTTGTGAAAACGAGAAGTCGTAATATCATATATGATTACACGACGTTTGGATGTGTTTAACCATTTTGGGAGAATTGCATCTATATCTTTACAAGCTTACAAAACTACATATATATCCTTGTAAACTTTTAAACTACACTTATATCCTTCTAAAACTTAAGTAATTACACCTATATCCTTATTCCTACTTTTTGTATGTTAAACAATTTTAAAATCATTAATAATTATCCTCGATACTATAAATTAAATATTAAATCCCCAATTTACCCTTTCCCTCTTTTCTATTTTCTAAATTATAATCAAAATCAAATTCTCAGTTTTGCTGTTCTTCTTCTTCTCCTCCTTCTTTAATGGGCGCTTCATCTTCCTGCTATCAATCTTCTTCTTGCTATTCAATAATTAGGTACGGTAATTGAAATTCCGTAATCGAAATTCATGACCTGCCATACATCTTCATGCCATGATTCTGCGATTCAAGAATCATGTGCCTTTCATCTTCCTGCCATGATTCTGTAATCGAATGAGAAGCAGGTGGTTTTAACCGCTTAGTCACACTATCATAGAAGATCTGATCCGTGGTTGTGGCGAGAACAACTTAATGAAGCTTAATCTGAACTATCCCATCAATCTGGATGAATGAACCAGCAATCGAAAAAGATGAAATTGATTTAGCAATAGAAAAAGATGAAGTTAGTAAGCTTCGATAGGAAGAACATTTGGTCCTTTTCAGCAGTTGCTGAGGGATGTTTCGGGTCCTCTTGGTCATCAACAGCAGTCATCGATGCTGTCACCGTCTTCATTCTTGGCTTCTCCGGTGTCAAATTCGGAGGCAGCCACCCTTTCGTCCCCGGAAGGGTCTCTAAAGCCAAGTACGTTGCCGGTTGATAAAGGACCAATTGCTGGTAGCTTTGTGGATTCTGAGGGTAACGTACACTTGCACGCTGAGGAGTCGAGTGTTGCTCATAAGCCAGTGTCTTTTGCTGATCTTTTGAAGAAAAGCGCAAACCTCGCGAGCGGTAAAGGTAAACTTAAGTACTATCCTCCGGTCGTAACTGAGCTTGGCACTAGACGTGCGTTTATACCTGATGAATTGATTCAAAAACAAGCCAGTGAATGGGCTCTTACTCTTGCTGGCTATTTTATTGGTAAAAGGCCTGCTTTTCCTTTCGTTCAGTATCATGCTAGACGAATGTGGAAGCAATTTGGTCTGTCTGAGGTTATCTTAAATGACCAAGCCTATTTCTTCTTCAAGTTTAATTCTGAACAAGGATTGAACTTTGTTTTGGAAAATGGTCCTTGGCTATTTAATGGTATGCCTATTTTCATCCAACAATGGCAGCCTGGGCTTTGTTTTGACAAGCCTGAACCTAAAAAGGTTCCTTTGTGGGTTAATATTTTTGGTCTGCCATTGGATTGTGTGGGATTTTGAAATAATTAGCTACATTGCTAGTGTGGTAGGAGAACCAATTTCTGTGGATAGATATACAGAAGAGATGTGTGAAACCAAAGCTGGCAGAGCTAATTTTGCCAGAGTGTTGGTGAATGCCTCTGCTGATTATGAGTTGCCTACGGAAATTGATGCTATTATCTTGGGTAAACTAAGGAAATTTAGAACTGAATTTCTTTGGAAACCCAAGAGATGTAGCTTTTGCAAGGTGTTTGGTCATGACTTAACCTCTTGTTCTTTACGGCCACGTACGGTTGAGGAGTTAAATATAGATAAACCTGTGCCTTCTAATGTTGGTGAACCTTCTAAGGCTAAGGTTATTGATGATGGGTTTATATTTCCCAAACGGAAAAATAAAATTAAGCCGAAAATTGCCCCTCTGAAAGTTGGAGGTCAAAACCCGAAGGTTGTTTTTAATACTGGTGTTAAGATCAACCAAAGGTTTGTTCCTAAAACAACTATTCCTTCTATTGATACGATTGATAAGGGTAAGACTATTATTGGTGATGATAAACCCCTCCTAAGGTGGTAAAAACTGAAAAGATGACAACAAGGATGGAGGATAACACTAATTCCAAAGTTCAGAACTTGAATACTGAAAGGAGTCCTATTAAGGTTTCCAATCAGTTTACTGTTTTGGAAGAGCATCCTAAGTGGACCGCGGATAAAAAGGAAGTAGACTGCTATGTTGAAAAACGTGGGGTGGGACTTGAGCCGGTAATCATTAATTCTTGGTCACGGCAGAAACTGGAATACTTCATTGATAGGTGGGAAAGAGTTTTCGGGAAGGAGCTTGATGGCAAACTTCGTGGCTTTACACTCCCGGATAGGATTGATGTGGGGGATGATGATGATGACGATACGTCTGATGATGATGTTTTATCTGACCATGATTTTGTCACGGACACTAGACCAAAGAAAGTTTCATGGTCTGACAGGCAGGTGATTACGAAGATGGAGCAGGACACGCAGTGATGTTTCGTTAGAGAGAGATCTTAGTGTTGTCTTTCTTCAGGTTCTTGGGATTGGGTTTCTCTGTTGTTAGTATCTTTTGATGCTTTTGGCGTGCGGCTTTGTGTCCCTTGTTTGTGGGATACTTAGCTTGCTTTTTGTATTTGTACTTTTTATTTTTTATAAAATTGCCAGGATTTTCCTTTCAAAAAAAAAAAAAAAGAAGAAGAACAGTAGGCGCCTATTAGAGAAGAAGTCCATCTTCTGTTGATCGATTTTGACATAGAAGAAGAATAAGAAGAATGGGCACTCGAACATTTGGAACTCGCATCCAAAACTATACAGACCTGGTTCTTGTACCTGGTTAGATTCATCATCTTCCTTTTCTTGTAATTTTTGCTCAATTAATTTTTGATTTGATTTGATGTATTACTCTGTATCTCGTATTGCTTATAATTTTGGATGTGGAATGAGTCTTGTATGATATAGTATATCATTAGATGAAGATAGGATTTGATTATGACCCGATCGGTAGCTTGTTAGTTGCATTAGAGATGGTGAAATTGAAGCAAATGAATCGTGTGTTTGCTAATAAATTGGTCAACTGCGATTAGTTTATTTCTGACAAGGGTTTAGAATTTAGAAAATAGAAAAGAGGGTAAGGATATTTATTAATGATTTTAAAATAATTTAAAATTATAAAAATAGGTATAAGGATATAGATGTAATTACCTAAGTTTTACAAGGATATAGGTATAGTTTAAAAGTTTGCAAGGATATATATGTAGTTTTGTAAGTTTGTAAGGATATAGATGCAATTCTCCCTATAATAATCGATTCGAGAGAATCTAAAACTTGAATATATAAATAAAAATAATTAATTTTCATTGAAGTGATTTATTAAAGTATTTTGTTCGTAATAAATGAGTCGTTCATTTATATGCCCTTTAGGTCCTTTTCCTAGTGGTTTATAGGAAACCTTGCCACATATTTTTGTCCATTTTAAAGCCCTAACAACTTATATTTAACAAATTGGAAAAACTAATTAAGAAGGGGCTTTCTTTAGGATCGTATAATGACGAAAAAAAATTACTTGGGTCAAATTAATAGGAAGCTACCATCAATAGTCCCGACAGAGGAGGCATCAAGTTAGGAAGTATTGTTGCCGCTAATATTGCTCTTATTTTCAAATTGTGGAAATTTCACTCTGACCCAAACTCTAGCAGGTCAAAAGATTATGAAAGTTATCCGTGGATAGAATGCTGGTCTCAACTACAACTGCGAGATTCACAGTAATCATGCACTACAAGGACGAACCCTATCAACTATAGACATATCTGTCGCTAATCTATAAGACGAGTCTCGAAGACGTCATTACTTGGAGAACCTCTCCTTTAGAATCTTTTTTATCGTAACCTATTTTTCTCCCTTTTGCTAGCTTTTGGCTAGCTTTTAATGCATTACCATTTCTTTTTCCTTTTTTAGTGTCTCGTATATATTTAGATCTTGTATTGTTGGATATTAAATTAAATCTTAGACTTTATGATGTGACTTGTGAGTAACATAACACCTTGGGGTGGAAAAGTAGGATGTTATACTTGAGGAGTGACCAATGGTATTGCAATACAAGAGGTATATATGTATACGCTTGTTAAATAAATGAAATCCACATGATAAGTTCGATACTGATGTGTGGCAGGGATAAGTACTCCAACAGCATCTTCAATCATATTATTCCTTAAGTAAACGCGTTGATTGTTGGACCCGGCCAAGTTGGCTTAATTTTGCTAGTAAACGCCTCTTAATTTGTTGTTTATAAGTCTTCCATGTATCATTCCATGTTGAAAAAAAAAAACAATGTCATCATCATCCATTGGATGTCAACTATAATATCAATATCATTTGGGATTACCCAACGAAGTGCAAAGCTAGCAAACACAAATATGCAACCCACTAACACGTATAATTGAATTATTTTTTGTTTTTCATTGACTTAAAATTTGGTTAGCCTTTAGAAGTTTCCCGTTATTATTCCAAATTGTGGAAATACTCAGACAAGTTAACATCTAAGTCAAGTCACTTACTCTAGCTAAGTGTTAAATTTGACCCAAAAGAATGATATTTAAATGAAAAAAAATCTAAAGAGCCAATTTTGTAAGCAAATGCAAAGATTCTTTTTTCCCACTAAATATCTAGGACTATAATTCTAAAAAATATAAAAAGACCTTAACTATTTTTTGGGGGTTTTACTTTTTTAATGGAAATTTAGCATGAGAGATACTAGCTACTAATTAATATATAATTTCTGAAATTTCAAGTTACTAACTAATTATATATTCTTAACGCATTATTTGATAAAAATAAGCTAGCTTATAAGTTAGTATATGTTTGAATCTAACTTTTTGAAAAGCTAAAAAGAGTAGCATATGACGCAGTAGGATACGTGGACTAGGATCGACAAACGTCAACCCGAAAATTAGGCAACGTTCACAAGCGTGAAACGAAAGCAAAGAAATCGTAAACACGATAATAAATCAAACTTTGATTGAATTATGATTGAGTGAATGAAAATTGACAAGCTAATGGTTCTTTAAATAGGCTAGAAAACTAATCGGAAAAAGGAAACGTTTAGAGAAAAGGAAATAAAACTAGCCTAAAATAATCTAACTTGAGGGAAAAGAAAAACTAAGAAAAGGAAACAAATTAATTAAGGAAATAAGTGAAATATCGATTCTGGCAGAGCTGATGGTCTTCGCGGCGCGAGGAAATGCTTCGCGGCGCGAGCAAGTTACGTAACTCGGAAAAAGACGTCGAAATCACGATCTCAGGGCCTCGCGGCGCGAGCAGCCTTCTGTGTTGTCCGGTCGCGTTGTTCCTCGATTTGTCGGGCTAGACGATCTGTATCAGTCTCCTCCACCTCTGAAGAACTCGACCCCGAGTTCTCTTCCAAAGGAAGATCATCCTCATAGTAATCATACAGATCGGCGACATTGAACGTATTGGAGATGTGAAGCGAATCGGGGAGAGCAACAACATAAGCGTTATCATTTATTTTCTTCGTGACTTTAAACGGACCATACTTCTTTTGTTGTAGCTTCCCGTACCTACCAACTGGAAAACGCTCTTTCCGGAGAAAAACCATCACATCATCCCCTACGTGAAAAACTTTCTTGCGACGCCGTTGATCCGCAGCTTCTTCGTTATTCGCACCAACTTGTTCCAAACGAGCTTTGACGTCTTCTTTTACGGCTTGAACATCCTTGGCCAAATTCTCCGCTGCAATACTTGCTCCCGGAAGATGTGGAAGTTTGACCAAATCAACAACATGCTTGGGAATCGTCGTGTAAACAAGCGAAAAAGGTGAACAACCGGTCGCCGAATGAGTTGCACTATTGTAGGCGAATTCGATCTGGGGCAAAGCAAGATCCCACTGTTTCGGCTTATCGCTACAAACGCTTCTAAGCATGTTTCCCAACGTGCGATTGGTTACCTCGGTTTGACCATCGGATTGCGGATGTGCCGTGCTACTTTTGTTGAGCGAGGTACCAAACAATCTCCAAAGAGTGATCCAAAAGTGACTAAGAAACTTCGAGTCACGATCGGAAGTAATAGTCCTGGGAACTCCATGAAGACGCACAATCTCCTTGAAAAACAACTTGGCGATATTACTTGCATCGGCGGTCTTTTTGCAAGCAATGAAATGTGTCATTTTCGAGAAACGATCTACAACGACGAAAATAGAATCAACGCCTCGTTGTGTACGGGGTAATCCAAGGACAAAATCCATGGATAAATCTTGCCATATATCGTCCGGAACCGGTAGCGGCAAGTAAAGGCCGGTGTTTTGACTTTGACCCTTAGCGACTTGGCACGTATAACATTTGCGAACAATGGCGCCAACATCGTGCCTCAAACGGGGCCAATAATATCGCTCGATAACACTAGCGACGGTTTTGTCTCGGCCAAGATGTCCACCTAAGCTTCCTCCATGTAGATCTCGTATCAACTTCTCACGAAGAGAGGAATTAGGGATGCACAATTGATTACCTTTGAAAAGATAACCGTCATGGACATAAAAATCATCCATCGGTGTTCCGCCTTTGCACTTGGACCAAACATCCTTGAAATCGTTATCTTCCTCGTATTGATCTCTAAGAACTTCAAACCCGGTAATTTCTTGGGCAAGAGTAATCATCAAGGTGGCACGTCGACTCAAAGCATCGGCTACGCGATTGAGAACCCCGGATTTGTGCTTGATCACGAAAGGAAACTTTTGCAAGTAACTAACCCATCGAGCATGCATCTTATTCACCGATTTTTGGCTATTAATGAACTTTAAAGCTTGATGATCGGTAAATAAGACAAACTCCTTTTGCACAAGATAATGCTCTCATTGCTTTAATGCGCGGAAAATGGCATAAAACTCTTGATCATACGTACTCCACTTTTGGCGAGCTTCACTCAATTTTTCGCTAAAGAAAGCAACCGGTCGCTTTTCTTGCGAAAGAACCGCGCCTACCCCAATCCCGCTTGCATCGCATTCAACTTCAAACACTTTATCGAAATCGGGTAAGGCAAGGACCGGAGTGGTGCTTAGTTTTTCCTTAATTAAGGCAAAGCTACGATCTTGATCGGGACCCCATTGGAATTTATTTTTCTTGAGGCATTCCGTGATGGGAGCGGTAATGGTGCTAAAATTCCGTACGAACCTCCGATAAAAAGTGGCCAAACCGTGAAAGCTACGAACATCGGTGACGGTTTTAGGAGTGGGCCATTCGCAAATTGCACGTACCTTTTCTTCATCGACTTCGATACCGGCTTCTCCGACAATAAAACCAAAAAATAGAAGTTTTGGGGTGCAAAAGGCACACTTTTTGAGGTTAACATAAAGCTTGCTTTCTTGGAGCACGGTTAAAACTTGCCGTAAGTGCGTGAGATGATCGTCTTTTCCTCGGCTATAAATAAGAATATCGTCGAAATAAACGACGACACAAGATCCGATAAAGGGACGTAGAACTTGATTCATCGTGCGTATGAAAGTACTTGGAGCGTTGGATGTCCCAAAAGACATGACGAGCCATTCATATAACCCGAAAGGGGTTTTGAACGCCGTTTTCCATTCATCACCTGGGCGGATTCGAATTTGATGATAACCGCTTCGAAGATAGATTTTAGTGAATATCTTGGCACCGGATAGCGAGTCAAGCAAGTCTTCCAAACGAGGAATGGGAAAACGGTACTTGATCGTAATTTTGTTGATGGCACGACTATCAATGCACATCCGCCATTGATTCCCCTTTTTGGGCACGAGCTCATGGGAGGTAGCTCGGGTGGTAGATCATCCGCGGTCAAGTCTTTGAAATCTCGGAGTATCTCTTCCACTTCCTCCGGAATCTCGGAAACGGTTCTCTCGACATGCATTAATCCTTTCACGACAATTGGCCAAAAGACTTGAGATTCCTTGTATGCGTCCTCCATGTCTTGTTCGTTTGATGTTACCACCAAAAAACTTTTACTTTTATTTTCCGGGATTTTGTCGAATCGGGCAACGGGTGCTATGGCAATCTTTCGATCGCCCCATCGGAACAACATTACATTGTCTCTTCCCTTGTAAGTGACGTTATTGTCGTATTGCCACGGTTGTCCAAGCAAGATGTGGCACGCATCCATCTCCAAGACATCACAAAGCACATCTTCTTTATAATACTTGCCGATGGAAAGAGGAACTTTGCAAACTTGGGTCACTCGTGCTTGCGGTCCTTTCTTGACCCATCCAAGCGCGTATGGTGATTCGTGCGGTTGTGTTGGTAGACCCAAGTGATCTACAAGCTTTTGGGACACCAAATTTTCACAACTCTCGTTGTCTATGATCAAGTTGCAAATCTTTTTGTTGATCGAGCAATATGATCGAAAGAGGTTTTTTCGTTGACCGTCCTCTTTCGGGGCGAGAAGAACTCGTTGGAGCACAATGTTGACTTTCTCTTCCTCAAAATCTTCTTCCGCAAAGTCGGCGCCTTCATACTCTTCATCTTCGTGGTTGTATTCTTCTTCTTCCAAAAGCCCGGCGGTTCTCTGGTTGGGACATTCGTTCGACTTATGACCCGGTAAGCCACAACGGTAGCACTTAGGAGCCGAAGGTTTTGCGTAGGGATTTGCGGGTTTTGGTGCGGGTGGTTTGGTGGTGGTTGTGGTTCGAGGGGATCGGAGTCTTTATCGGGTTTAGGATTCAGGCGAGTGATTATGCTCTTTCCTTTATCGGGATTTGAACTAGAAGCTTCGGTGGGGGTTTGGGTGGTGTAACGGCGGTACGAAGATCGGGTGGATTTTTCTATCAACTCGGCTTTCATAGCCAAATTGGAGGCTTCGGAAACGGTCCACGCAGTTTGGAGTCCGATCTTCTCTTGAATGGAAGGCTTCAAACCGTTGATGTAGCGCGCAACTCTTTGACCCTCCGTTTCGCCTATTTCGTTTCGATCGGAATAGCGGATAAATTCCGTTGTGTATTCGGACACGGATCGGGAACCTTGGGCACATTCCAAATACATCCGGTAGAGGATTTGCTCGTAATCCCCCGGTAGAAAGCGATCCGACATTAATTGCTTCATTCGTCTCCATGAACGAACCGGGCCCTTTCGTTGTCGTTGTCGTTGGGTGGTTAGGCGGTCCCACCAAACGGCGACGGTGCTTTTCAAGCGGAAAGCAACCATCTTGACTTGCTTGTGGTCCGGAACTCCCATGATCTCGAAGAAACGATCAACCTCGATTTGCCAGTCGAAAAATTCTTCGACGCCGATGTTCCCGTGGAAGAAAGGGATATCGGCCTTCATGCGGTAGTCTGGGTCGTTGTGGGGTGGTTGCTCCTCCTCTTCTTCGGGTTCTGATTCGGAACTCGAGTGAACGCTAGGGGTTCGTTGGCGATGGGGTGATGGTTGACGACGGGGTGATGGTCGACGACGGGGTGATGGTCGACGACGGGGTGATGGTCGTCGACGGGGTGATGGTCGACGACGGGGTGATGGTCGACGATCGGGGTGCCTAACTCGTTCCGAATGCTCGTTGATGAGAGTGTTGAGTTGGGTGATTTGATTGGCAATACAGTCGTTGGAGGTGGTGAGACGATCGGCGAGGCGGTCGGTGGTGGCGGCGAGAGCCGTGGTGAAAACCGCGGTTATGGCCTCGATGTCGGCGGCATTAAGTCGGGGTTGGTCTCCCATCACGAGGTTGGAAAGAGACAGGCAAACTGTGCTCTGATACCAACTGACGCAGTAGGATACGTGGACTAGGATCGACAAGCGTCAACCCGAAAATTAGGCAACGTTCACAAGCGTGAAACGAAAACAAAGAAATCGTAAACACGATAATAAATCAAACGTTAATTGAATTATGATTTAGTGAATGAAAGTTGACAAGCTAATGGTTCTTTAAATAGGCTAGAAAACTAATCGGAAAAAGGAAACGTTTAGAGAAAAGGAAATAAAACTAGCCTAAAATAATCTAACTTGAGGGAAAAGAAAAACTAAGAAAAGGAAACAAATTAATTAAGGAAATAAGTGAAAAATCGATTCTGGCAGAGCTGATGGTCTTCGCGGCGCGAGAAAATGCTTCGCGGCGCGAGCAAGTTACGTAACTCGGAAAAAGACGTCGAAATCACGATCTCAGGGCCTCGCGGCGCGAGCAGGAAGGCTCGCGGCGCGAGCAGCCTTCTGTGTTGTCTGGTCGTGTTGTTCCTCGATTTGTCGGGCTAGACGATCTGTATCAGCATCTACTAACGTACGAGACTTTTTGCTTTCTTTTTATTCCAAGTGTACCCTTGCTACGTTTTACACTACTAATATTTAAATATGTCTTTTTTTATCATTTCACACTCATATTCCACCTTATTAGCTAGTTTTTGCCAAATTAAACATATCATATTTATTAGCTAGTTTATTAGTCATCAACTACCTTATATGTTATTTTACTAAGCATAGCCTAAAACTCTACATATTATAAAAATAACTAATGGTCGACTAAAAGGTACAACTTGATTATCAAGTAATCAAGCCTTACTTTTACCTAAAAAGTAATAGATAATCAAGTTTAAAAGTCCAGTTAGTATAAACGCATGTGTTGCATCGTTATTTTTATCCTAAAAAAATGTTTCATCACTAATCCTAAATAAATTAGTTACGTTTTAGTTTTTAAATCTAAGATATTTAAATTACAAAAGAAAGTTGACTTAAACAAATTACACCAAGACCCTTTGAAACCATATCTATATGTTAAGTCACTTAATAGTATGTCAAAATTGTGATTTTTTACTATTATGTGTATAGTACTTTTAAACTTATTGTGTGTAATTTTATTAATGTATGGAACTCTTAAAACTACCATATCATGCATGTATCATGTTACCTGCTAAGTAGGTAATCTGTAATTTTATTATTTTTGATTAAATTTTTAATAATTTAAAGAGCTAATTACTTATTTGGCCTAAGGTATGTTGAATATTACAAATTTAGTCCTTAAACTACATTTATTACAAACCCATATTACATTAGCCAATCCATATTCAAAACCTAAAACCTAGACTTGAATCAAAAACCCTTAACCGACCATGGGGAAGAACCAAATCAGAACGAAGGAGAAACCATCGCATCATCGGAAACTCGAAGCAACAACAGAAAAATAACAAATAATGTTCCTCGTCGACGTCGACCTCTTCCGACGTGTTTCGATCCCCCTCCGGCATGCTGCCCCTCCGACGTCGATCTCCCCGACAAGTTTCTCTGTCCATACTAGTTCCCCTATCGATTTCTTCTTCTCTCTCTCTCCGTCTCTCTCTCTCTCTCTCATAAATGCATTAGTTCACCAGCGAGTTTCTCCATCATTACAAGTTCACACCCATCAATCTGAATCTCGAATCTCGTCTCCTTATCTCTCTCAAATCTGTTTCACTTATGCTTGGGTTTTCGATTTCTGTCAAACATATAGGTTTTGGTGTACTTAACCCTAATTTCTATTTAGATAAAAAACTAAGATTTTTATTTTAATGAGAAGCTCCATTAATTTTGTAACATCAGTTACAATAAAAATTTAAATTCCACCCGATAATTAATTCCAATAATTAATCTCATAGGTGTTGTTGTGTGAGAAATTGAGTTTAATGTGAGAAATTGATCTAAATCGATGATATTTTTAATCTTATGTCCTCTCATCAATTGCACTTTAAAAGGGAAATTGATCTGATGCATCGTCATACATCTCATCCTAATGTGCATTCATTTCTCATCCAACAGTTAATAGTTACTTTTCATGCTTCTTACATTAAACTTAACTTCTCATCAAAACTCAACTATATACCAAAATAAATATAAATTTTGCATCTAATTACGTATTATCGTTGCATGGTCTTACACAATATTAGGAGAAAAGGACATTAAAGAAATAATAAAAGATTAATTTAAAATTGACAATACTATATTTTATAAAACTAAAATGTTTAAATCATTTTTAGAAATTTTAAACATTTTACTTTTATAAAATATACAATTGCTTTCAGTTTAAATTAATATATTGTTATTTCCTAAATGTTATTGTCCAAGACCAGGCGAGTAGTCGAGGATAATATGCAATTAGATGGAAGCTTTATATCTGTTCTATTATTTTTATTTAGGAGTATATGTTATATTAAGGTGTGGTTCTTGTAAGAAGTTAAGGTTAACATGAGAAACATAAAAAATAATTATCAATTGTTGGATGAAAAATGAATCGATCAAAATTGAAAAGTTACGGTTTAAAAAATCTTTATATAAAATAATAAAAATCTGATCTCATTGATAGAATGGAAAATCATCATTTTTCACTTTAAAAATCAAATTTTAAATGATTATTTAAAGTTGAAACGTTTCTATATTTTCTCTATTTTAAAAAAATTAAAAATGTTCGAGATGCTGTAAATTATTTAAAGTTAGAAACCTCCAATAGTTTATTTATTATAAAAAAAAGGTGAGATTGTTGACTTAACTATTTTTCTTTTTCTTAGACCAAGTCGTAGTCCTTGACAGAATGATTACATAAATATCTAATTGAGCTTAGCTTTTCTAATCCATAAAGGGCAACACATTGCAAAGATTAGTGCATTATCAAACCATAATGTTGCTCCCTTCTATTGCTTCCTTCTTTCTAATATTGGTAGTAAGAACTTGTAGTTCATTAGACACCATAACTCCATATCAAAACATCACAGATGGTGAAACCATTGTTTCGGAGAACCAAAAATTTGAGCTAGGTTTCTTTAGCCAAGGCACTTCAAAAAATCGATACTTGGGGATATGGTTTAAGAACACATTACCATATCCTAAAGTTTTATGGGTTGCTAACCGCGAAACCCCACTTACCAACACCTCAGGCATCGCCATTTTCGACAGGCGTGGGATCCTCTCTATATTCAATGGCCGCGGTACACTCATTTGGTCATCTAACTCCTCCACATCCGTCACAAATGTAAGTCCTGTAGCACAACTCCTGGATACTGGCAATCTAGTAATACATAAGGAAGGAAATACTATTTGGCAAACTTTTGATTACCCTGGAGATACTTTCATATCAGGAATGAAATTGGGCAAGAACCTCATAACAGGAAGAGAGATATACCTTACATCCTGGAGGAGTGTAGATGATCCTTCCCCAGGTGAGTATACAACCGGGTATTTAATGGTTAAGGGTAAGTATCAGCAAGCATATGTTAGGAATAATTCTGTTATCAAAACTAGGATAGGGCCGTATAATGGCATAGAGTTTGCTGGCCAGCCAAACTATAAGCCTAATCCAGTTTATTCATACAAATTTGATATGATTGTCAATGAGAAGGAGATGTTTTTCACGTATGCATTTAATAGCACCACATTCTTGTCTACTTTCATAGCGAATCCTGTAGGAAAGCTTGAGATCTTGCATCTAAATTTGCACAACCGAATATGGATGAGGGATCACACCTTATCTCTAGATAACTGCGACAACTATGGATACTGTGGCCCATATGGAAGTTGTAGTAGCGTAACCTATCCTAACTGTGGGTGCTTGAAAGGGTTTGAACTGAAAAACCCTGAACAACTGAGTCCTGAAAATTGGACTAGTGGGTGTCGACGAAGTAGAGCCTTGGATTGTGGGCCTGGAGAGGGATTTCTCAAGTTTTCAAGCATGAAATTGCCAGACACACAAAATGCTGAGTTTGATGACAATATGAGTCTCCAAGAATGTGAGGTAGCTTGCAACAATAATTGCTCATGCATTGCCTACGCAAATCCAAACATTGCTCCCGGTGGAGTTGGATGCTTGCTATGGTTTGGTGATTTGATTGACGTACAAGTGTACCCACTAAACGAGCAAGATCTCTATGTTAGACTGGCGGCCTCCGAATTATTAGGTAAGCCAATACATTGATGCATTTCATATATGTTGATTAATTTCTGCTACCATTTTATGTTGATTATGATCTTTTGATTTTTATTTATGTGGTATGATAATGATTTACATTACAAACGAAAGAACTCCTATTGTAGGAGTCAAACGTTGTCAAGACTTAGAACAATTTCTCGTCCATATATATATATATATATAGGGTTAGGTTCTTTTGTATACCCAATATTAAATATTAACTTTATTGAGCAATCACCATCATTAATCTTTTAAATGGATGGTTGGAATCACTCACCGAATTAATTTCATTTATTGATCACCGTATTTGAATTTATGCATGCATGTTCGTTCTAAAAGTATACATGTTCATATATACAAGTGTTTATGTGTGCAAGTTCATCCAAATATATATACATATTCATACAAGTTCATACAAAATGAATGCATGTTCAATCTATGTCAATCCCATTTCAAACATGTTCTTACACGTTCAATCCTTGTATAAAAATGGTCATACATGTTCATAAAATTTAAAAACAAAATTCATACATGTTCATTTGATATTATTGAATAACTCAAAAATCATATTTCCATTCGGTTCTATGAAATAAAAGAGAGACCAAATAGAGAATTACATTCTTACCCTCATGAAAATATCAACATCATCTAATAGGATTCTACATATTCTCACATGCATGCTTTTTATGAAACGACATTGGCATATAATTGTTGTGTTTTTTTGTCTTGCCACAAATTATCATATCTGACAATGCATCTCTTAGACCTCCATTCCAGTTCCCCTAGAAAGACCCATAGAGTGAAACAAGCAACATTGATCAGAGTTATCTTGCCAATATCAACAGGCTTGGTTGTTTTGGGCCTCCTAGTATTGGTACTCCACATTCAAAGTAAGAAGAAGAGATCAGATGCGAAAAGAAAAGGCAAGTGAAATGGATTGAGATTTTTTTATTATATTATCATATACCTTATATATACGATCAAATTTTGAAAATAGGATACTTCTCCCACCTTCATATTTTCTAGGTAGAGTACTAAAGGTGGCTATAAAAGATCACAAAAGTAGCAACAAGAAGGGAAGTATAGAGCTGCCATTGTTTAGCTTACCAACAATTTCTAGGGCTACCAACAACTTTTCTATGCACAACAAGCTAGGCGAAGGAGGGTTTGGTCCAGTTTACAAGGTATAATGACATCAACTATATATTTTGCCTTTCAGATTATGCTTAAACTTGTGTAAAAGAACATAAACGAACAATGAATTTCCTTTCAATTTTCATATAACACAAACGTCTGTATTGATGGTAATATCTACAGGGTGTGCTAGAGGAAGGACAAGAGATTGCTGTAAAGCGACTCTCAAAGTCTTCTAGACAAGGACTTGATGAATTCGAGAATGAGGCTATTTGCATTGCTAAACTTCAGCATCGGAATCTTGTGAGTCTCTTAGGATACTGCATTCAAGGGGATGAGAGAATGTTGATTTATGAATACATGCCTAACAAAATCTTGGACCAGTTTATATTTGGTTAGAATATTCTCATTCAATTCCATATAATAAATTTACTATATTGAAAAAGAACATAATAATGTGATAAAATATGTTTTTGCATTAATGCAGATGATTTAAGGAAGTCATCACTTGATTGGCCATGCCGCTTCCACATTGTCCAAGGGATTGCCCAAGGTCTTCTTTATCTGCATCAAGATTCTCGACTTAGAGTTGTTCATAGGGATTTAAAAGCCGGAAATATTTTGCTCGATTGTGATATGAATCCAAAGATATCAGACTTTGGTTTGGCTAGAATGTTTAAAGAACACGAGAGTGAAGCAAATACGAAGAGAGTGGTGGGAACATTGTAAGAATTCCTCAACTTTGCCTTGTTCGTCATGTTTTTCATTTACCATTTGTGTCTATTGAATTATATGGTCCTAATTAGTTGCTACTCAGGGGCTACATATCTCCAGAGTATGCAGTGAATGGTCTCTTCTCAGTAAAATCAGATATTTTCAGCTTTGGGGTTTTGGTGTTGGAAATTGTGAGTGGAAAAAAGAATAGAGGTTTTTGTTCATGAAGACCACCATGATAACCTTCTTGGACATGTAAGTATGTTAAATATGATGATGAAAATAACTGTACACAACCACGAAATATGTTAATAATTTTACATATTCATGTATGTATGTTGCACATGCATGTTTTTTAGTTATATACTATCCGTATACAAAAAAGCTTACACACACCGGCCTTACCTTTGGTTGAACCTTTGACGTACAATAAAGTTAGATTAATGGGTAACGCTAAGTTAATGACTCTTGACATTGCACTCGCATGTTGAAATTAGGATTTGGGAGTATTTATTAACATTTGTTTCATAGAAGGCTTCCTAACCTACTCTCTTGCAGCATATTCCCAGTTAACCACAGTGAATGTGAACTGTTTTGGGGGATTGAGGGTGGTTAATGTGTGTATACATACATACATACATACATACATACATACATACATACATACATACATACATACATACATACATACATACATACATATTATATATAGGGGAAGGTTCAAAGGAGAAGATGTCAATTTAAGAAAAAGTGGGAAGCAATCTCAGCCATTCATCTCGCGGTTACGGTGGACGTGATCACGAAGGATTGACGCGATTCATGGGAGGGTGGAGATTATTAAAGGGGGGAACCGGTCAAAGCCGCCTTTGTTGACCGAGATGAGTGATTGAGATTGCTCCTCGTGTTTTCTTAAAAAGTTATATTTTTCGTATGAACATCCCTCTATGTATATATATACATTTGTACTTAAACATTGAAGACCACAAATATACCTTTTTTATTAACTGGATTTAACTTTTGGCGGTTACTTGTACATTTAGGCATGGAGACTTTACAAAGAAGGAAAGTCTCTCAATCTAATTGACGCATCTTTAGGTAAGTCTTGGTCTGTTTCTGAAGTGCTACGATCGATACATGTTAGTCTATTATGTGTGCAACAACGGGCGGAAGATAGACCTAACACACGGTCTGTGGTTCGCATGTTGGGTGGTGAAGGTCCGTTACCTTCTCCCAAACAACCTGGATTTTTTATTCAGGGAAGTGAAGACAACTCCAACACAAAAAGTTCGTTACCATCATCTCTTAACGAGGTAACAATAAGTGTAATACATGGTAGATAACAACTTTTATCATGAATTTATTCGTCTATGCAACCTACTCATGTTTTTTAGTATTATGTAGTTTAAGAGGTTGGTAGAACGTACATTTTGGTTTAGGTCTTGTACATGTGTTGTATGAATTATGATTTCAACATGTTTTGGATCACATTCTACTTATCAATTGGTGTAAAGAAAAAATTCTTTTAGCCTCAAACAAATATATAGACAGAGGAAAGAGAGAGAGGAAAATTTAAATGAAAACTTTGAATATTGTAACGTGACGCGATTTTAGTGGTACTCATGTTTACAATCAGAATTATAATGAAAATCATATTCTAGATGAGATATGAATCCTCAAGTAGAGTCAGAAATTAAAATCATTAATTTATTATTTATATCATCTTAAGTAGGACGTTACCAAAAAAAATAATTTTAAAATTAATCCGTTGACAAAAGTAATAAATTAACATTGTATTAATTGATAAATTTTTATAGTGCAATACTCCAAAAAAATAGTTTTAAAAATAAATTCTTATAATAAAAAATATACAATCTGTAACAAAAAAAAAAGTTACATGAAAATAACAACTACATTTATAAAAGTAAATTGTTGTTTACTCTCATTTTCTTTATTCACTTTCACTTCTTATATTGATTTTGTATTTTCTTTCAACGGGCCTACTCGAGTTGGGCCTGAATTTGCTGCCTACTCGGCTCATCAATTCATTTTAATCGGCCCATCTGATTATTTAATAACTTTAATGAAACTTTCCCTACATAAGTTGGAAATCTTCATAGGAAAAAAAAAGAGTAAACTACAATTTAATTTGGGTCTTGTTATATTACAATTTTTGGCCCCTCCCTTTAACTCCGTTATATTACAATTTTTGTCATGCTATCCATTTTCTGTCTTTTACCTAATCAAAAACCATAGGGATAAAAATCACACAAACCGATTTTGATTTGATAAAAGACATAAAATCGATAAGCGATCTATCAAAATGCCTCTCAACGAAGTTTTTTTAATGGTTATTAAAGGAAATAAGTGAATCCTTAATCTTGTAATTTTAAAATTACGAAAACAAAAAGTATTATTTTTGACAAACCACAAGGACCAATTTTGTATTTTACTCTAAAAACAATTTCTCGATCAAGGTACGGTCTACATACATCCAAACCCTTCCGAATTGCGTTTGTTTGGCTTAAATCTAATAATATAGAACCTGACTAGGATTAAAGAAATTAAAATTAATAGTTGAAAGTTAAACTTTCAAAGTTTTAGGTTTCGACTATGTTTGTAGATATTTTTTTTATTTCAGTGGAAAATTTAATGTTCTGTAAGTGGTAATGTTCTTAGCCGCTTGTCCGCTTATGTTATAGTTTGATAATAAATGCAACATCCTTAATAGAAAAATAGGCTAACACTTTATTAAATTTTAATTCGGTTTAAAATCATGATAAATAATCAACATACACTAAAACTTACTAGATTTTAAACTTATTATTTTTAATTTATACATAATCAAAAATCTCATAGATAGTGACAATTGAATTAAAAATCACAAATTGAACTTATGAGTCATGGTTACATAAAAAGTGATTAATTAGGCCATGCAGATGAATTAGAAAGTGACGTAGCACCATAAATTGGAAAATGACTTCAATGGATATGTAGATTCTTGGCATCGTGGGCCTCACTTTTAAATATATAAATTATCTTATATAATTAAGAGAAAAACTTTATAACTTGTTAAATTATTTATATATGATTATAATAAAATACTGTTTTAATTATATATATAGAGAGAGAAAAATAAGGTTCATCCGAGAAACATAACTTTTTAAGAAAACGCGAGGACGATTTTAAACCACTCATCCGGTCAATAAAGGCGGATTTGACCTGGTCATCCTCCTTTAATCACATCCACCGTAACCGAAAATGTGTGGCTGAGAATCGTCCTCGTGTTTTCTTAAATTGACATCGTTCTCGTATGAATCCAACTCTCTCTCTCTCTCTCTCTATATATATATATATATATATATATATAGAAGGATGTTCATTTGTAAACCTTAAATATCTTGTAAACCGTGTAAACCAATCCACACCATTGATTTTCAAAAACGTTTTCATATTTCACATCTCCATATTTCCATAATCATTGACTTACCATATATTTCACATTTCCATATTTTCTATGAATCCATATCCTCCTTTGATTTTTATAATCAAGGGCCATGATGGGTTCACAAAGTTTACAAGATATTTGAGGTTTACAAATGAACCTCCCTCTAATCTTAGCCACACATCTATCAAGATTAAGTTTTAATGATTTTTAATTTCCTTTTTCTTTATTTTCATTTTTAAGGGTTTTTTCGTCATTTCCAAATTCTGGTTATTTTTAATGGAAAAAGGAAATTCAATGTTTTCCTAATAATTCGTGAATGAAGGGTGGAGTTACCATAATTATAGGTTACTTATTATTGGCACTTATCCAATTATGATCATGAGAATATATTTTCCAAAGAATCTGAAATCTAGACGCAAGGTGCTTGCATAGCACAAGAAGGTTTCCATATGGAATTCATTTTCAGTGAATCTAGGTCACATGCATAGAAATATTGAGTTACAACTTTTTTAATGGGTTGAAACCTATGTTTTTTTTATATCCATATTGTGCATCTGTATCCTTTAGACATTCATGGTGTTGCTTACCTGGATACCGGTCCGCCATGGTTTATGGGTTTCATTGTATGAATATGGGTATCGATCGATTTCGAATCATGGTTTCTGGGTTATATTAAATGAATCTGGATATCGATCGATTTGGAATCATGGTTTTAAGTTTCATTATATGAATCTGGGTACTGATTTCTGGATTCCATCAAATGAATATACGATTAATGTCCGAAACTATTATGATGAATATACAATGAATAATCAATGAAGGCGATGCATATCCGATGAATATCCAATGAACATACGATGAATATACGGTGAATATACGATGAATATCCGGTGAATGTACGATGAATATCCAATGAAGACGATGAATATCCGATGAACATACGATGAAGATCCGAATTATTACCATGAATATACGATGAATATTCGATGAAGGCAATGCATATCCAATGAACATACGATGCATATCCGAAATTATTACCATGAGTATACGATGAATATCCGATGAAGGCGATGCAATATCCGATGAAGATACGATGCAGTTAGGATGAAGACGATGAAGATAAGATGAATCTACGATGCAGTTACGATGAAGATACGATGAAGCTACGATGCAGTTACAATGAAGCTACAATTCGTCCCATGAAATTTAGTAATCAATAGTATATGTTATTCACTTGGTGAAACAATTATGTAGGTTCCAAATCAACACACACACAATGATTGAACACACAATTTAATTCTCTCAATAGTTGATTAAGTAAGTGGAAAGATCAATCAATCAACTACAAATGAAGTAAAGACAAGTATTTATACTACTCTAGAAAGGCTTAAAAGGCTTTTAAATGGATGGGCCCTAAACAATGGGCCTAATCTACAATTTACATAAATGGAAAGTAACTTTAAGGAAATTACAAATTGACACAACTAACAAATATTTCTAACAATTTCCCCCTTGTGTCAATTTCTTCGCTTCCGACGATGATGGCTCGATGACTTCCTTCTTGAAGCATGTAGTCTCACTGCTCTTCTTCGATGGTCCCTCATCACTCCGAGGTGGTGGTGGTGGTGGTCTCTCTTGATGTCTCTCGGTCGGTTGTTCTTCGATCATCTTCAACCCATAGTAAGCGGTTAATGTCGGGGAGATGTTCGATCATCCTCAACCCATATTAAGGTCGTCATAGAACGTTGCTCAGATAGGCATTACGCAAGACAAGTACTTGTACAACGGACAACGATCAATGTTGGGGAGAAGTTTGTGACTGGAAACGATGTTCGAGTCAACACACTTGGAGATTTCCAAGGTGTAGTAGAAGGCGTGCGCAGGAGAGGTGATCTGTGAGGTCAAGGTATGTCGAACAATGTTGGAGGAGACTGGAAACTGCAAGTACTCATCATCATCATCATCATCTGAGGAGATATCATCAAGATTGATAATCTCCTTGAGCTCATCATCAGTAGCGGGGACGCATGCGATAGGAATCGACGCATCTCATCAACGTCAACCGTTGAGTTCCAACCAGGCTATGAGTGGTGATCATCGACACCGATATGAGTGTCGGGCGTGGCGCCGGAAGATGTTCCTGTTGGAACTATGGAGTCGAGCCAAGCCTTCTTTCAGATTTCCCTCTTACGGCGATCAGGGTCATCTTGGTCGTCGTGTCATCTCTTTGGTGGCTCGGCCGCTGCTCGGTAGGGGGTCGCAAGGACTCTATTTATGTCTGAAAGAGAGTCCTCGGCCTCCGCAATCTCTGATCTCACCTCCGTCTTGAGATCATCAAACTTCGCTTCGAGCCACTGGATGGAAGGGCCTACCACATGAGAGGGTGCGGTAGCCAGCTCGGGACGGTGCTCGGGAAGGTCTGGATATGATGACCGCTGAAAGTACCCAAGAATGTTGACTTCATCCTCAAGGAGATTCCCTTTTGGATAGCAACTTCACTGATAAAGAATCCCTCAACTCGTTAGTCGGGTAGTTGGGTGCAGTCGCTGCTGGAGGTGGTAAATGTTGGGTTTTTGTGGGTTCCTTCGGGTCAAACTGACACGAGGACTATCATGGATCACAAAACCTCACTGGTTTGATAAATCCTATAGATCTGATAACCAAACTGGTAAAAGACCTATCTGATCAAAGACACACTGATTTGATCTTATGCGGAAGCGTTTAAGCTAAAACCTCTAGATTAGCTTATGGATCTTAATCGTTTATTTTAATTAATTCTAACAGTTATAGTGATTTACCTGGATTGCTTGAGAATTGATCCACCAATGAACGACCCACGAATTGTTCCTCTAGCAGAACTGAATGAAAACCCGAAGACTTGAAAAACCCAGCTGGTATCCAAGAGAGAGGGGGCGGCACCGGTGGGAGAGAGAGAGGGAACTGGAAATTGATTATTGAATTAGATGGATTGAAAATCGTAATTTTTCCTTAAACCCATAAGCCTTTTTTATATGGAGGAAAAATACAGTTTGTACAAGATTCAGTTTCCTTATTGTAATTATCTCATTCTTTTTCTTTTTTTTTCTGGAAAAGAATTTGCTTATAATAATTACCTATATATATATATTTATCTTATATATATAATTTTATTAATTAACTATTATATATTTATTTTATCAAATAAATATACAATATACTCAATTAATTAATAACCCTCCAACTTTGGAATTTCTGACTGAAATTACCCAACTGATTTATAATTGACTATTATAAATCCTAACTCTCCATTTCTGGGTTTCATATAACTTATTCGATTTATAGGTCCTCACAGGTGTGACCCTCAAGTGTCTTGCAACATCGGATGTGTGATCACTTGGTTTGTCAACTCTGCACATAATTACTAACAGTAAAGTATATGGAGGTGGTGATGTACAAAATCCTCATGGACAGCCTTTAAGGCGCCGTCCATCATTTCCCTGACAACGGATGTCGGGTAACTAACTCCGGGCTCACATAGAGTACCCGTTTGCACAACCGCTGAATCAACGGTGTGGCCTACGTTCATGGCTGGCGTGATAGTGACCATGGTAGGACTTCCCGTCGGTCATCGTGAAACGCCCGTCATGGACGCCACTCTCGAGGTTCCGATCACATCACTCAGAATCGTGGGATGGAGCAGAGACTGCGTCACAAAGACTAGCAATATGTGTACCTAGATGTGTATAGGGCTCTAGACTTTGGTGCACATGAAGGAAGTGTGGGGATCGGGGCAGGGATCATCCTGTTTCAATATCATCACCCTCCAAGTGAGGGCTTGATAGCCGATGTGCTATATCCCCGTGGAATGTAACATCCACCTTTTGAGAGATGAATGAGTGGCTAGATGGGGCGTGCAGTTGCACCTCTGGGTGGGAGGTGTCTTCTTCAATACCCGTACTCAACACATGTGTACGGGTAGCGGATGTGGCTGCCCGGCGTCTACCTAAGGAGAAGGAAGGACCGGTTAAAACCTTTGGTCCTATCTCACACTCATCATCTCTTTTACTTCCCTCGCTCTGCTCACTTTCTTCAACTGTAAGGTCTCCCTCAAACCTTATGTCGTCCTTACCCTCAGATGGGTGGTCATCACCGGAGTCATCGAATCATAGTCCACCAAAGGGAAAAGTGAAGGGCTTTGATGACTGTCATAAACATGTAGAGTACTAGCTCCGGAGCGATCATCATCACCGCCTAATCTACCCCCGTCATATCCCCCCAACTCCTCATCCTCAAACCCTTGGTCACCACCCCCAGGTGAATGACCTCGCTCGATACCCTCACTCACTCTCCTAGAGGATACCTCTGGGGTGCCAGTCTCCGGCTCTAGAGATGCTGGTAGAGGTGATACACCTAAGTATGCTCTCACAATCGGTGAATGATGATCGGCAGGGTTAAGTGATGCAAGAGGCACCCTCATTGGTTTATCATGAAGCTTTGGGGTTGCCATAAGGTGTTTGGGGTATCGCATACATCATGCATGTAGGGTGTGATGGGTATGGCATGAGGAGTGATGGGTATAGCATGAGTACCAGTGTAGGAGGTACATCATACATGTAGGGAGGGAAAGATTCACCGCGCCTTAGGATATGTATACATGTAGGAGGTACGTCATACATGTCATGGTTCCCCCTTGAAAAATGCGTAGCGATGCATTGTTCCCCTCGAAACATGCGTAGGAGGTGATGATGTTGGTGTTGGTTTTTTTTTTTTTTTGGAAGTTGGTGTTGATGTAGATGTAGGAGTAGATGTGGGTGTAGGTGTGGTGTAGATGGAGGGGTGTGGGTGTAGGTGTAGGGGTTGGTGTATATGGAGGGGTGTGGAGATGTGGGTGTAGGTGGAGGGGTGTGGGTGTAGGTGTAGGGGTTGGTGTAGATGGAGGGTGTGGAGATGTGAGTGTAGGTGGAGTGGTGTGGGTATAGGTGTAGGGGTTAGTGTAGATGGAGGAGTGTGGAGATGTAGGTGTAGGGGTTGGTGTAGATGGAGGAGTAGGTGTAGGTGAAGGTGTGGGTGTAGGTGTAGGTGATGGTGATGGTTTTTATTTTATTTTATTTTTTCTTTTTTTTCTTTTTTTTCTTCTTTTTTCTACTTTTTTTTTTTCTTTTTTCCGTTTTTTTTTTCGTTTTTTTTCGTTTTTTTCGTTTGGGAATGTCGGGTCCGCCATGTTACCTGAAAAGTAACACATAGTTAGTGCATAGATGGTGTAGGCAAAACTTATTTTGAAGACCCTCACAGCATTGACCTGCATTCCTTTGTACCAAGACCAGGGTGTTGGTATAAGGGAATGCAACTCATTGGGTGAGGGACTTAAATTCGATATAAGTAACATGAAGTCTTACCAACCCAGAGATGTCATCCATGAAGTAAGTTGATATGCAAAGATGTGGTGTATAGTGATTGTGTTGATGTAGGTGATGAAGTGGGTGAAGATGTATAACATGTGGGGAATTATCAGTAACGAAATCGGATATCTCTGAAAGGCGTGTAACACTTTCAGATCGAATCAATTCGGTGGTTCTTCCGAATTATTCAATCGGATACAATCCAGAGATCAAGAAAGTTTGTATGTTGTATTTGAGAGAACTTTGAACCAGACAGAGTGCAAAATTATGACCAAAACCGTATATATCCGGGAAACTGCCAAAACGGCAGTTTATATGGTTAGGAACCGCCAAAGAAAGATTGTTTCGGGTCGGGTTTCAAACGGGTCAAATTAAATCACCAAAACAAAAGCGCTTTTTAAGGGCCGAAGTTAATATGCTTTTAACATCGAAGGCATATTAACTTAACATGCTTTTACATTTCAGTTATGAGTTAATATGCTTTCAACGTCTGAAGCATCTTAACTTAACATGCTTTTAACCAAGGTTAATATGCTTTCGACGTCTGAAGCATATTAAATTAACATGCGTACCACACACCGAACAACACTCACCCGAGCTCAAGGGAGAAGGATCATCCCAAGCTCGAGGGTGAGGTATCACACAAAATGTAAACACACAATTATCAACATGCAAGTAATCAATCACACACAAAACAACACACACATAACCTACATAGATGAATAGACACTTCAAACGGCACACAAAACAGAATGTGAAAACCACAAGATTGTGGAGCAGTTACTGGACAAGCTTCGCGGCGCGAGGGTTGGTGCTCGTGGCGCGAAGGTGAAGTGCGAGGAGGACAGCAGCGCGGTGCAGAGCAGATGCAATGCGAGACACGGCGCGCGGCGCAAGGGCCTTCGCGGCACGAGAAGTATGCTCGCGGCGCGAGGTGTGCAGGGCGCGGCGCGTGACGAGGCGTGGAGTAGAGGTGAGACGCGCGGCGCAAGCAGGTGCGGCGCAGAGGACCTTCGCGGCGCGAAGGGTCATGCTCGCGGCGCGAAGTAGGAGCAGAGTGCGGCGCGTGACGCGGTACGAAAAAATGGTGCAGCGCAAGAGCCTTCGCGGCGCGAAGGGCGAACAGAGGGGTGGAGCAGCTTTTGAAAAACACACGGTTTTGATTGACACATTGCGAGGGCCGAAATGATTCAAACCATTCGGGCTGAACGGATCAACCACAAGGTCCGAATGGCTTAACCACGAGGGATGAACGGTTCAAACACAAGGGCCAACCGGTTCGAGCCACGAGGGTCGAATATTTCAACCGAACACAAGTTAATATCGCAACCTTTAACCTCCCCAAACAAAAACTTTGACTAAAGAACCGTTGAGATAACCCAAAAACTCAAAATTTATAAAACTTGACACATTTTTGGATCAAATCAAATAAGACAAAACTTCTTTGGGAAGAACTCTTATGAGTTCCTCAAGAACATAACAATGGAGTTTTTGGAGAAAACTTCAAAACACTACCAAAACTCACAAGATTTATATCAATGAAAAGCTCCAACTCTGATTTATACAAATAATAAAGACATTAAGATTCAAAAAACAACACAAGAACTCAAAATCCAAAGATTTGAGTTTTGGGTTTTTGAAAAACCCTAGAAATTGTTCAAGTGGGTTTTCAAGAACAAACACAAATCCACACAAGAGATACATATTTAGAAAGCTCAAAGCAAGATGAACAAGTTTAATAAAAGCATTTAGATCAAAAAACCAACCCAAGAACTCAAAATCCAAGGATTTGAGTTTTGGGGTTTTTGATAAACCCTTGAAATCAAAAATGGGTTTCCAAATCCAATCACCATTAATCAACAATGATATGCAATAATATGAGTAAGGTTGAAGAGGAAAACATTTATTACCTTGAAATCAAACTAAAGAGAAGAAGAAATCTTAAAGAAATGAAGAGTTGAAGAATTTTGGGATGAAAGAAAAAAATTTGGGGAAAAACTTGGAGAGTAAGGTAAATGAGGAAGAAGAAGAAGTGGGTGGAAGAAAAGGACAAAAAAAGGCTGATTTTCGGATTTTTTTTTTCGGATTTTTTTTAAAGAAGGAGGGCTTACCTTGGCGATGGTATGATGACATCTTACCCGGTGTTCCCCCTCGGAGCATGTAGTGGGAGACATCGTTCGCCCTAGATACACGCACCGGCGGGTGATGTCCCCTCTTGATACATGCACCACAGGGTGACATGCACCACAGGGTGACATGCACCACTGGGTGATGTTCCTCCTTACGACATGCATGGGTGGGTGACGTTCCCCCTTGATTTATTACCACTTATAAACACAACTTCTCACCAAGTACAACTTTTGAAGGGAGTGAGAAGGTCCCTTCGCCCGGTCATGTGTTTGGGACAACCTCAACCATAACTACACATGACCGGCCTGCAAAATCAAGTGCAAATATTTTTAGGTACCCATTTGGGAATGGGTCCTTTCGGGTTAGTACCAGCAGGTTTAGAGTTATGTTTCTTAGCATGATGAGTGTGATAATGATAAGCATGATTGTAGAATCCATAAAAGTTAGGAGCACAATATCGATCATTCACAAAGGCATTCGCACAAAAGCCAAAATGAAAACAATTTCGACACCGATAATCACTCCGATATCCATAAGCAACATGTTCACAGTCATGAAAGTTAAAAAGAACATGAGGTACATGACTGTGAGTTCTATGAAGGTTATCGTTGGAAAATTTGTTTTTCGCAAATTTGGGCTTATGTGTACGTGACTTTGGATGACTGCCTTTTGTAGTTCCATTCTCCTTTGAGTTACGCCTACCCTGTCTCACATTTTGATTTGTCTCATTTGAAGAAGTGTGATTGGCATGAGAGTGATTATTTGAAGATTTGTTTTTCGGGTGGAAGTTGTGTGACTGTTCTTTAGGTTTGGACGACTTCTTGTTTTTTACGAGAGCGTCGACGTTTATTAGGAGCAGTCACATTAGGACGAGATGTACTCGCAACTTCAGACTCAGGGGTAACTACAGTAGCCTTCCCTTTGTCTTTCCGAGTGAGTTTGACAGGAGTACTAGTTCCAGGTTCAGAGGTACTGTTTGATCTACCACCCTCACCATCCATGTTGGAACAATCATCTGATACAATCTCAGAGATTTGTATCGTTGATTTTGGTGCTATGTTAGTTAGAGTGTCCATGTATGAGATAGTTGTGCAAATTGGAGACCTTAGTACAATTGATTTTGAGTTTTGTAAATTTGTGCTTGAAGGTCTGAAATCGGGTGCCTCAACATTCCACGCATGGTGATGATGAGGTGTATTACCATAAGTTCCACATGAGGATTGATTGTCTCTTGGTGGACTCTTGGATTGGAGGGCAGTTTCAAGTTCATTGATTTTACTCAAGAACAAGTCCTTCTCCCTAAGGCTCATGCGCCTCTCATCCTCGAGTTCCTCCTCAAGCTTGGCAATCCTTTGCTCATAAAACGTGTTGTTGTCTTTGTAAATCTTTTCGAGAATTGGAACTTCCTGGTTCATCTCAGCTTCAGTGTAGCTAGGCGTGTAATCCTTGGACATAGGGATCTGACGCGTTGCATAACTGTTGTTGAGAGGAGTATAGTTAAAGGGAATTGAGTGTTTGTTTTTTCTATCTTTTTCTTTCTTCTCAATTTCCTTCAATTGCTCAGGATCATCAGACTCTTTCATAAAGACAATCTTATATCCACGACCCATGTACCTCATGTCATACATGGTAGGGGTCTTGGATATGGCACACTTAAGATAGCAAGGACTTTTATATCCTATGCCTTCTTTGGGGTTGTAATAATTGAATTCCTTTGGCTGGTTCATGTGGATGGTTTGATCGGTTTGACCTCTTTTCAGAAACTTATCCTCCATGTCTTTGATTTTCGCAAACAAGTTAGTTCTTTGAGCAAAAATGAATTCATACTTCTTTACATTTTCACTGCTCACTCTTTCAGCCTCATGTAGTCTCTTTTGTAAATCAATGATGTTAGCATTTAAGCTTGTGACTTTCTCTTCAAGAGTTTTGTTAGCAAGGGTGAGCATGTTAACTTTGTCTTTTGAGTAGGCCAATTCAATGTTGAATTTCACGACTAAGGCATGTTCACTAGCTAATTTGGATTCTGCTATGGTGGTTAAGTTGTTTGCTTGTTTAATTTTCTTATCATACTCAGAAACTTTAAGAGCTAGACATTTTACTTGATTTTCAAGTTCAGTGTACGGGTCAGGAAGTATCTGAGAAGAAGATGACCCAGAATGGTTTGAGTCAAGGTCGTTGTAATCACGATCTCCGTCTTCTGAGTACATTTCCTCCTCATCATGATTTGCCATCAGGCATAGTTGATCTTCTCTTCCTTCATCACTTGTTAGATCCTTAGTAAGCATACACATGGTATCTCCCTCCTCGTCATCACTTGACATTCTGAGCCAAGCTTCATCATCAACAAGAAGTGTTGTTCCCTCATCTTGCATCTTGAAGCATATTTTCTTTGGTTCTTTGCTCTTGTCATAAGGCTTGGTGTTATCCTCGGGCATTTGGTAGTCAGCTCTACCACCCTGTTCAACACTTTTCAGCTCAGGTTGTCTTTCATGCTTCCTTCCACTTGAGTACCGATGGTTGTTAGAAGACATGAGCTTTCTTGTATTTCTCTTGGACATAGACTTGGTGATCAACGCCAGGGCCTTCTTTATGGCATTCATCTCTTCATCAGATTCTTCTTCATGTACATGGAGAATCGATGGCCGGGTATCGGACCCTATGGCAAGCGCGTCACGTGTGTTCATCATGTTGTTGATTGTGGATCCTAAACCACAAGTATGATCCAAGTGTGATGACACCGCAGGTGTGGTGTTATGACAGATGACACCACAGGTGAAGTGTTGAGGCAGATGACACCACAGGTGTAGTGTTGAGGCAGATGACACCACAGGTGAGGTGTTCTATCAAATGACACCAATGGTGTGGTGTAGTATCAAATGACACCACAGGTGTGGTGTAGTGTCAAATGTAGAGAATATGCGGGTATGGTGTCAAGACGCGTATGGTGTCACTACGCGTATGGTGTCACTACGCGTATTGTGTCAAGACTCGTATGGTGACCTCACAATGGATCAAGAGGAGTGGTAGGCTCTGATACCAATTGTAGGTTCCAAATCAACACACACAATGATTGAACACACAATTTAATTCTCTCAATAGTTGATTAAGTAAGTGGAAAGATCAATCAATCAACTACAAATGAAGTAAAGACAACTATTTATACTACTCTAGAAAGGCTTAAAAAGGCTTTTAAATGGATGGGCCCTAAACAATGGGCCTAATCCACAATTTACATAAATGGAAAGTAACTTTAAGGAAATTACAAATTGACACAACTAACAAATATTTCTAACAAATTATAATTAAATGAATTGATTCATCGAGAATTCATGTTCCATGAATGTGATTTCGTCTTCCTCGGATGGCATGATATGAATACTATAAATTCGATTTCGTCTTCCTCAGATGGAATGATATGAATAAGGGTATTTAATTGGAAAATTGATAAACTATTTGAAGAAGCGGGCTTGAAATTTGGGATATGATTGGAAGGAATATTTGTTTCCTTTTTATTCGCTTGGAATTAAATATATTTTTTCCCAAATTACCCTTCTGATTCATTATTTTGGTTTACAATTTAATTAATTATTATTTTTGGTAAATCAATTAGGTTGTTTATATCACAGCCGTTCATTTATTGTAAGATTGGAATCAATGGTGATCTAGTGGGGTGCATAGAGTGTAACCTTATGATGGGGTGCATAATAAAAGCCCCCTATATATATATATATAGGGGTGGGTTCAAATACAAACCACTTTTTGGTTGTGAACGTGAGGACAACCTAGAGTGCGTCGCGTGTCAATCTGAATTTTCTGCGACTAACCTAAATAAAGCCCAATAAAATTAAAAAATCTCCAATAAAATTGAATAAACTTACAAAACCTAAAACATCTGTTAAAACCATCATATCTATATCTATATCTATACTCCTTTATAAAAATTCTATTACAGTTAGACAGTTACCTCTTGAATTTTTAAGACAATAGCATAGCGTACAACTCCTAAAGCATCAAACTGAAACTTAACTGTCCGCCTTCTCCTCCACGTCGCTGGCAAACTCCCCCTCCCCTTCTCCACGATCTCTCAAATTTCTCCAGTAAACCTCTCTCCATCCCCTTTGTGCAAGCAAGCAAACCCTAGCTTTTTTAATGGGAAGAAAATCATGCTCAAGGTTGAATCAACGATAAAATTTCCTCTCTCCCTCGATTGTTTCCCTTACGATCTTCCATCTTCCTACTTTCATTGTCCTCTGCTCCATGGATGGAGGAGAATGAAACGAATAATAACAGTTTGAGGTAATTATTTCTTTTAAAAAACTCTATTTTCCTTGATTAAATTGGCAGCGTTGAGGCTATAATAATGGTAACTACAAACAGGAAACACAATGTTTCCTTGATTAAATTGGATCAATCGAGATTCTTGTTCTTTCTGTTGCTCAAAATAATGATTTTGTTATTGTTGTCCTTCCTGCGAATATATGTTCTAAGCAAGATATGTTAATGGGTTATGGATTGTAACACGATTGTTGCTTGATTCCAGAATATCCATTTTATCTGGAAGTGGAGGGTGGGCTTTTTGAATTTGTTCAACAGAGACTTAAAGAAAATGGGCATGTGGTGATAGTGTTAGCAGAAAGCACAGGTCAGGACCTTCTTTCTGGAAGTGAAAATCCAACTAAGAAGAAAGATGCATCTGGAAATAAGTTTCTTGGTTTATGGTTGACTCAGAAAATTAAGGTATAACAAAAGATGACCATCTTTCTTTGTTTTGATGTCTTTCATTCCTAGGAATCTGTAATTTCAATGTACACACACACACACACACACATATATATATATATATATATAGAGGAAAGTTCAAATGTAAACCACATTTTGGTTGCGAACGTGAGGACAATCGAGAGCGCGACACGTGGCGGATGACTAGGCGCCACGTCGGCTTTGAGTGTGGTCCCCCCCTTTAAATCAATGCCCTCCCCATGAATTGCGCCTAATCATCCGCCGTGGATTTGACGTGGCGCCTAGTCATCCGCCACGTGTCGCGCTCTCGGTTGTCCTCACGTTCACAACCAAAAAGTGGTTCACATTTGAACCCACCCCTATATATATATATGTATGTATTTATATGTACATTTACATCCTTACACATGCAACTAATCAAGCCAATTATCACAAGTGTGTATTTTATTTTATCAATTCTTACTTCATTCAGTCTTGTAAGCTTGACTAAACTAATAACTTTCCATTTTGATGCACAAATTGCACTGGATTTGACAAAAGAGGAAGAGCAACAACTTAGAAATTTGGAAGACGGGTATAGGTAGCAACAACATCGTTTGCTCACATGCTTAGCTTTTGAAGGTTGCTTAGGTCGTTGATGTTGTAAATCACTCAATTTATTTGTTAGCATCCTCACTCCCATTTGGTGAAGTAGACTTTTTTGCATCATATGATGAAGTTTTATTTGTTAGCATCCTCACTCCCATTAGATTGGAACATAACTTCTATAAGTCCCCATTATGTTCCTCATTTTACTATCCTTTTTAGTTCTCATAGGAGGATGGATATAGGACTCATTTGAACTGGTGTATTTTCTTTCATTTATTTCCTTAATACTAATATAGTAAGAATAAATTGTAAATTTTGACAGCAGACATTTCTTTATAAGAAAGAAATGGAAAGAGAATTAATAAATCATATAATTTAGGATTTTGATCTAGCCATGGAATGTTTTAGTGTTCTTAGCCATAGCTAAATATTTGACCTGTCTCGTTTTAACATACTGAACTTATTTTGGACAGACGACGTTGACAATTTTGTTTTCCACGTCATTACGTTTAATTTATGCTTTCATGTCCCATGAGAATGATTTATATTAATGTTTCCATATACAAAAATTTCTAAAATTCCATTGTGTTGCATGTGCAGGACCATCTTACAACAGTGAAGGGAATGGTTGTAAACCTGAAAATCTGAAATATATAGGTACTTTCTGGAATTGAATACGACTGCTATTTACTTCATCGCACACGGGTTTATTATTTCATTTTCTTATTTAATTTGGTTCATCTTATTTTGAAGCAGGTCATGCATGACAGAAATCAATGTCTTTTTGCAAATTTATGCTCTTCTCTAACCATTTTAGTCCACACACACAACCTTATTCATACACGACTTAATGAAAAAACAACCAACCAGTCCCTTGGCTTCATAAAGAATAATATGTAGACTGTAAATAGCTATAGACCTGAACATTGTCCCGATCAAGATTCTATGTTCAGATTGAGAACAAATTGCCATAACTTAGATTGAGTGACCATTAAGTTTGTGCTATTTTTATAATTGAAAAAACAACCAAACACCCTCTTTGCTTCAAGCTTTTAGCTTTACACTCAAAGTTAAAGCATCAAACATGAATGCAAGTAAAATACATAATAAAAATAACTACATTTTAATTACACTTGGGGCCTGTTTGTTAGCAGCTTAATGAGCTTAATGGGACTCATAGATTATTTGGTCAGCTATACATGACCGACCGTTTTGTGGTGGCTTAGCAATATAGAAAGTGGCTTATTTAGTAAGCTTTTGGTAGGGAGCTTTATGCAGAAAGTCAAGTTTTGTCCACACCTGTATCTCCAAATCTTAAAACACGCTCCTTCCATCTACTACAAAACCCTCTCAAACAAAAATCTTTCCAATCTATACAGGCAGGTTAGTACACACACACACACAACTTTATTCATATGGGACTTATGGAAAAACAACCAAACAGCTCCTTGGCTGTTCAAAGAATAAGTGAAAAGATCAGGTAAAGCAGAGATCCCAATTAGCACATTACTGAATTCAACTATGGAAGTATCAACTTATCACAGAGACATAGATGAAAGAGTTGACCCTACTGGTATGAAATTCAAAAATCAATAATGGGCACTCCTCTAGCATGCAACATTCAAGAGTGTTCGCGTGTAATTTTACTACACCGGAACTAGATATCATAACGTGTAAAGCATTTCTACATGAATAAACGGCAGGTTGCCTGAGTAAAGGGTACACATGAAAGTTACAAAATAAAATGTTCTCACATATTGACCAACACTTCAATTAGGTAACTAACTCTCATTTGGAGAGAATGAGCAGCAGGCCACTGCCCTGTGTTCTGTGTGTGAAAGAGAATAAATCAAAGATATTGGCCATCAAATAGGACTACTGTTGAGCAGAAAGAAGAAAAATTATAAACACTTTGATAGATCAATTAAAATCAGTAGCAGCTCAATTAATAGCAGATTTTTGTTTTGTGTTTTCCATTTGTGTCATGTTTCTTATCGTCAAAGTAGTTCAATTTCTACTTGTGACTTTTGATAATGTAGGTATTTTGTGTTTGTTTGCTCAAAACAATACGATGGCTGAATGTTTGCTTTTATTTGTTTTTAGTTTATTTAGTTTTATTCATTTACCATGAAATGTTTATGTTCTTCAATATTTTAATTTCTTGGAATTACAGAACAGATTGCGATAGAATTTGGTGAGGAGCCTATTTTCTAGCTCTTGGTCTGGAAGAACACAACATTGGTATTGTTACTTTTTTTTGTTCTCATCATTCACTTGTAAACCAAATGATTTGACAATATTGCTTATGTATTATGCGATTTTTAGTTTGCAAAATTCCTTCTATATGTATATATTTAATTTGTTGTCTACTGACCATGGCCAGTGAAGTGGATGTGTACTTTTTGCTCGATTAAAAATATCCGAAACCTTTTTGTTTCTCATATGCATCATTATAAGTTGATAGCTTCTCTGAATTTGATGTTTTTCGATGTCTTCCTTTGCTTCTTTAATGTTAAACATGGTTCTGGATGTAACAAATTTTAGTTTCTTGGCGGACTAAGAACAAAAGGATGTCTCTCTCTTATAACTACTTGATTTTAGCCATGGAGAGACTGATCTGTTTAAGGAAGAACCGTTAAGTAACTAATTATCATGGTCATGGTTAACAAAGTTGCCTAGGAGGTTTCTACATCTAACTAATCTTTTGTGCCTTGTTTTTTCCCGGTTATGCTGCTTTTAAAATATTGTTAAATTTATGTGTTTTTTTGTGTTTTGGATCATATAGGCGATTTATGGGTATGCCTGATGTGCTTAATTGGTTGTCTAGGCATTTGCTTTAACCATTGATCATTTAAAGCAATTTGGTTTTGAAAGGATTTTGTGCTTCGAAGCTTCATTTTGGCCATTCTCTATCATACATGTAATGCCATAGAGATATGCATAACTAAATAACTCTTGATTCATTATTACTTCATTTCTGTTTGGGAATATAATTCACATGTGAATATCCTAACAGGTTAACCACATATATGTTTGAAGAATTCCATCTGATCTGAGTCTGGCTCATTGCTCGAGCTTATGAATCACACTCTTACAAGAAAAGTGTTATCAATGCTTCAAAGTTCCATTAAATGATTGGCAGTTTCATTGTTCCACCAAGGCATTTCTGCATCAATTAGAGTATGGACAGGTAATGTAGTAAATGATACATCATTATTTGGTTATTTTATGACAATTGAGGACGAGTGATATATGTCAAGAAGCAATAGAGCCGGAAGCCATTGGGGGACGAGTGTGATAGTCTGATATCAGCAGATATTGACTTATTATCTTTTTATATCTTGTGTCATTTTACGTTTACAAACTAACTGTTTTTCTGTAAAACCACATAATAGTTTAGAAAAGTTTGACGAAGTCTTGATGACTTTCATGAGTGCATTTATGTAAGGTGCATTTTAGTCCTTTTTAGACTTCTCTATGCCTTGTAATTTTTCTTGTTATGCTACGATTCGTGGAAATTTTGTGTTCTAAAAACACCCATTTACATTAGTTTGTTGTAAGTTTCAAAAAATTTCAAAATTATTAGATATGGCTGCTTCCGGTCACCTATGTACTCTTTTGGTCATGACATCTCTTTACCCATTTGTAATAGTGCATTTTATGAGTGTGTAATTGGTGTCAAGGGAGGTCATTTCTTTAAATGACCGGGAGATGTGTTGATTGTTTGATAAATGGTTCAATCTGACTAAATTTAAATGGAACTTATATTCCTTTATCAAGCATCATGGCCTTCAACACCGGTAGGTGATGTGTCTATGGTCCGTAGAAAGCTACAAGTGTTTGTTGAGAATTACTTTTCACATACAAGGCTTTATGCTTTACAATTAAGATGTCCCGCGCCATTGCGCGCGGGTACATTACTAGTCCCAATAAAACCAAATATGGGCCTATTTATAATTGATTAAAACCAAAAATAAGTCTAATAAAGCCCAATAGAATCTATTATATTTTGACAAAATTGAATAAAGCCTAATAAAATTGATTATAGCCCAATGATATCGAATAAGACCTAATAGGCCCATAAAAGGCCAATAAAACCCATTTAAACTAATTATACACCACCCTGTTTGGATCCCAGAGTCATTTTGGCACCAAATCATTGATCAGGTTTTTATATATATTTGACTAAATTATATTTTTGGTCTATCACAATATGTTGCTTTTTGCTTTTCGTCCCTCGAAAGGTAAAAGTACATTGATGGTCCCAAAATGAGTTTTTTTAACATATTGGTCTCTCTCACTAACGCCCGTTAAAATGGGTCCGTTAGCATCACCATGTGCCCCTCACGTGAGGGGCATTTTCATCTTTTTACCCATCTTCTTCTCCACCATCTTCCTCAACAAGAACACCATCCACCTTCTTCCTCAATAAGAACACCATCACCATCACCATCACCACTTTTCATCACCTCTAACCACACTAAAAAATATACAAAATGTGAAAAACAAAATCATCATCATACAAAACCATTTGAAGAACATCATTTATCAATTCATATAAAAAACCCCAAAAAAATCCTAATTCAATAAAAAATAAGAAAGATCCATAAACACAAAGACAACCAATAATCAACTTCCTGTTCATACAAATTTGTTTCATAGAAACCCCAAAAAAACAAAAAGTCTAAATGAAAACATTAATCTGAAAAAAAGGAGAAAAATCCCCAAATCAAAACCCTAATTGATATATGAATCTAAATTTTTAGAAACCAAACCAAACCTGAATCTAGGTAAAGGAGGGACGAAATCCATCTGAAAATCGAAGAAACACCATCGAGATGGAAATCATCATCGGAGTATGACATTTACATGAGTAGGGAGGAAGGTGTCGCCGGAAACAAAGAGTGGCGGTGTTGTGAGGGATGGGATTTGTGGTGTTTTTGAGTTGCAAACTTGCAATTATGGCTTTTGAGTGTGTTTTTTGAGTTGCAGGTTTTCTTCATGGGGAAGCACAAAACCTTTTTATCTTTTTATTTATTTTTTATTAATATATTGCTATTTTCTAAAAAAGAATATGGAAAAAGGCATGAAATGACGAAAACGCCCCTCACGTGAGGGGCACGTGAGAGAGAGCAATATGTTAAAAAAACTCATTTTGGATCTTCAATGTACTTTTACGTTTTGAGGGACGAAAAGCAAAAGGTAGCATATCGTGAGGGACCAAAAATGTAATTTAGTCTATATATTTTTATGTGGTTTGTGTATTCTCTTTGTTTATGTATTTATAGACATAGTTCCAACTGTGTTGGATTGCTTGGTGTAGGCTTAGTACTCGCGACCGATAAAAGGAGGATGGGGGGTGTCGTCAAGGCACACTGGAGGTTTAATCCCGACCGACGAGCATCGAGATAGAATGGTAAGTCTACTTTTTTTTTCTGAATGTGTAATGATAGTTTTGTACGTGTTACGAACAACTTGACTTAATTTTCTGTTGTAGGCAGTAGCTTGGGGTCATGAATCCACTTCCCTTTAGGTGTATGAGCGAGTTCACTGCTCGAACTGCAAGTATGGGCTAGGTGCAACGAGTAGTTTGTTTTAGTTTGTTGGTACCTAACCGCGATTTGACTTATGTATTTGTTGTTGTAGAAGCGCTTTCGAGCCAGGGTCCCGACAACCCTCAGATTGATGAGGTGGCTCTGTGGGAGTAGATTGCCAGAGGACGGAAGAAGGGTTGCCTTTTCGGGTTTGGCATGAGCCAGGATCCTAGTTCTGTTGTTAATAGGGCGGTGTAGCGGCAACAACGGGTCGGCATCTGAGGTATAATTAAACAATGATTGATTAGTTTTATATCCCTTAATTGTCGTAACTTATTTTTTATTGACAACATTTGTTAATTATGTATCGAATGTCATATGTTGTAGATGACCGACTTGAGAGCACAGATGGAAAGGACGGAAGCTTGCCATCATGAAGAGTAGGAGCTTCATCGTCAACAGCATGAAGCAAATGCTACCCAGTTAGCTCAGCAGGTCACGACGACCAATACATTGTATAAGTGGTGGTTGCAGTTGCAGGGGTTCAATTCTTTTCCACCTCCTCCTCTCGGTCCATCACCACCTTTCCCTTAAATTACATGTTATGGATTTTTTTTTAAACTTCTGTTTGTAATATATTTGAATTTGGAATTTGTAATACATTTGAATTTGGGTTTGATTTTCGTCTTTTTGTATGATTTCAGATTGTTATGGAATGAACAGTAAATTCTGTTTTTTTAATTTTTAATTTTTTTAATAAATAGCGATGGAATATCCGTCGCTAAAAGTAATTAAAACTAAATCAAATTTAATTAAAATTTGTTGCTATAGTATCTGCCGCTAAAACGGATATGTTTTTAATCTGTTGCTAATATGTATATGTCGCAGATATCCGTTGCTAATAGTAACACCCATGAGAAGTTCTCCGATAGACCTTCAACGAAGGATCAACGACAGATATTAGCTACAACTACGGATTAGAGAGGGAATATTCTATTGCTAAAGGTCCTTATTTTAGTAGTGGGAACAAGACCTCAAAAGGGATTCATATAAAGAGTCTGAAGTGGAAGAGAAACTGAAGACATATTGCAATTATCTAGGAAAGTGGGAAGCATCCCACTAAACTCCATAGTGGCATGGAAATGGGAACTTTTTGGCGAAGGAAACTATTTTGTCAAATCTATGAGAGAAAAAAAATCAGGTCTTTAATGCTTAACTTTGAAGACTTCAAAACTAGATGGAATTGTTTAGTTCCACCAAAATCAACATATTTTGCTAGAGGGCGTTGCAAGGCCGCGTTCTTCTTAAAAATCAAAGTTGCGCCATATGGGTATAGACCTTGATAACACGCTATGCCAGCTATGCAAGCAGGTTGTCTCAACGGTACATCACACCCTTTCACGTGTAAATTATTGTTGGCGTTTGGAGAAGAACAAAAAATGGGCGGTAGTTTCCTTTCTCCTCATTTCCATCATTTGAAGTTGCTTTAGAAGGACTAGATACAACTCATATTTGTCGTTTGTTACTATATCTGAAACTTCCAAAACAGAGCTGCCTTCAATATTTCAGCGCCTAAGATAGATCTTTTCGATTCCATTATTGATAATTCATTTAGATGGATGGTGTATAGTCATAAGACGAGTCTCAAAGACATCATTACTTGGAAAACCGCTCCTTTACACCGTATTTTATTGTAACCTCTTTTTCTTTCCTTTTGCAAGATTTTTGCTAGTTTTTAATGCGTTGCCACTTCCTTCTTTTTTTAGTTTCGGAGATTTTGAGATCATGTACATTATTGGAAATCTAAATTAGATCTTAATTAGACTTTATGACATGCCTTGTGAGTAACATAACACCTTGGGAAGGAAAAGTAGGATCTCACTGTAACACTTGAGGAGCGAGCGATGTTATTGCATAAACAAAAGGTACGTTTGCCAAATAAACAAAACCGGACATGATAAGTTTGATAATGATGTGGGCCGGATAAGTTCACTAATAGCATCTCCAATGATATTTTTCCAAAACTAAACGCGTTGATTGTTGATTGAGTCCATGATTACCGTGTTAACCAAATAGTTAGTTACATATATGCTGACAAAGTCAGCTTAGTCAATAACAAGTAAACACCTCTTTGTGTTTATAAGTCTTCTTTGTTGTTTATAAGTCTTCCACTTATTATTCCATTTTTGTGGAAAATATGTCATCATCATCATCATCCATTGGAGCTCAACATCAATACAGGGTTGGACCTACTTAAGTGTCCACGGTGGCACGTAACACCGTATCGTTCTTCCGTTGCAGTGTGAAAAAAATAGGGTCGTGAAAGGTGTCACCGTATTAATTTGTTGTGTGTCACCATAAATATTTTAAAAGTGCAATAAAACACAAATTTTCCTTGATTGAGGTGGTAAGTTCATTGCCTTTCAAATGGAAGGTCATGGGTTAAAATTTTGTTAAGAGTCATTTTTCTAGTTTTTAGCTTTTAATATCATATTTTTTTATATTTCTAAAAAGTTGTAATAACAAGAATTGAACCCAAGACCTTTCATTTAAAAAACAAAGAACCAACCACTAAACCAATATTGTTTTTTATTTAAAAAATTCCTATATATTTTCTTATAGTCAATGATGCCACCGTTTGAAAACTTCTCTAAGTCCGCCCGATATCAATACCATCTTGGGATCACCCAACGAAGTGCAAAGCTAGCAAACACAAAATGCAACCTACTAACACGTATAATTAAATTATTTTATTAATTTGTGTCATTGACGTCAAATTAGGATAGCGTTTAAAAGTTTCTAGTAACTATTTCAAATTATACTCAAACAAGTTAACATCTAAGTCAAGTCACTCACTAGCTAAATGTTAAACTTGACCCAAAACTTGACCCAAAAGAATGATATTTTAATGAAAAAAAATCTAAGAACCCATTTTGTAAGCTAATGCAAAAGAATTTTTTCGCACTAAATGTTCAGGAATATAATTGTTTAAAGGGTAAAATATAATTTAATCCCTAACTTTTATGTTTAAAAATGGTTAAATCCTTAAATTATTTTAATGAATGTTTTAATCCTTAAACTTGTTATAATTAACTGTTTTAGCAACTTGACGTGCTATAACAAGTTTAAGAATTAAACATTAATTATAAGTTTAATTAAAACATTCATTAAAAAAATTCACTTTTTAGTTCTTTTTTCAAAATAACATGTTTAACTATCCGTTGTAATTTCTATCTGTTTACACAGATATTTCAGATTTTCATTTTAATAAGAAGCTCGATTAATTTTGTAATATTGTTTATATTTGTTAATTTTAGAATTTTTTAGAATTTTTAAATATTTTAGTCTTTGGGTAGACTGACATAACTATTTTTCGTTTTCTTAGACCAAGTCGTAGTGCTTGGGAGAATGATTTTACATAAATACCTAGTGGACTTTAGCTTTTTCTAATCCATAAAAGGCAACAACTTGCAAAGAAAAGCAAATCAACGAGCAGTGCATTATCAAGCCACAATGTTGCTTCCTTCTATTGCTTCCTTCTTTCTAATTTTGGTAGTAAGAACTTGTAGTTCAATAGACACCATAGCTCCGTATCAAAACATCACAGATGGTGAAACCATTGTTTCGGAGAACCAAAAATTTGAGCTAGGTTTCTTTAGCCCAAGCACTTCAAAAACTCGATACCTGGGGATATGGTTTAAAAACACATTACCATATCCTAAAGTTTTATGGGTTGCTAACCGCGAAACCCCACTTACCAATAGCTTAGGCATCGCCATTTTCGACAGGCGTGGGATCCTCTCTATATTAAATGGCCGCGGTACACTCATTTGGTCATCTAACTCCTCCACGTCAGGTGTAAATCCTGTAGCACAACTCTTGGATACTGGCAATCTAGTAATTCATAACGATGGAAATACTATTTGGCAAAGTTTCGATTACCCCGGAGATACTTTTATATCAGGAATGAGAGCGGGCAAGAACCTCATAACGGGAAGAGAGATATACCTGACCTCGTGGAGGAGTGCAGATGATCCTTCCCCGGGTGAGTATACATTCAGGTATGTAATGGTTAAGGGTAAATTTCAGCAAGCATATGTTAGTAAAAAGTCTGATATCAAAACAAGGATCGGTCCGTTTAATGGCTTAGAGTTTGCTGGCCAGCCAAACTATAAGCCTAATCCAATTTATTCATACAAATTTGATATGGTTGTGAATGAGAAGGAGATGTATTTCACATATGCTTTTAATAGCACCACATTCTTGTCTACTTTCGTAGCAAATTCTGTAGGCAAGCTTGAAATCTGGCATTTAAATTTGCACAACCGAATATGGATGAGGGATCACACCTTATCTCTAGATAACTGCGACAACTATGCATATTGTGGCCCATATGGAAGTTGTAGTAGTGTAACCTATCCTAACTGTGGGTGCTTGAAAGGGTTTGAACTGAAAAACCCTGAACAATTAAGTCCTGAAAATTGGACTAGTGGGTGTCGACGAAGTAAAGCCTTGGATTGTGGGCCCGGAGAGGGATTTCTCAAGTTTTCGAGCATGAAATTGCCAGATACACAGAGTGCTGAGTTTGATGCCAATATGAGTCTTGAGGAATGTAAGGTAGCTTGCAACAATAATTGCTCGTGCATTGCCTACGCAAATCCAAACAGCGCTCAAAACGGTGGAGTTGGATGCTTGCAATGGTACGGTGATTTGATTGACGTACAAGTGTACCCACTAAACGGACAAGATCTCTATGTTAGATTGGCGGCCTCTGAATTGTTAGGTAAGCCAATACATTGATGCAATTCATATATGTTGGTTAATTTCTGCTACCATTTTACGTTGATTGTGATCTTTCGATTTTTATTTATGTCGTATAATAATGCTTTACAATAAAAACGAAAGAACTCCTATTGTAGGAGTCGAGCATTGTCTAGACGTGGACAATTTCTCTTCCATATATGTACATATTAAGATTATATTTTGTGACCAGGTTAATCTAATAGAGTTTTTCGTATTCTCGCACGCATGCTTTTTATGAAACAATGGTATATAATTGTTGTTGTTTTGCCTTGCACAAATTATCATATTTGACGATGTATCTCTTAGCCCTCCGTTCTAGTTCCAATTCCAGTTCCAGTTCCGGTTCCAGTTCCAGTTCCAGTTCCCATAGAGAGAAACCAGCAACATTGATCAGAGTTATCTTGCCAATATCAATAGGCTTGGCTGTTACGGGCCTCCTGGTATTGGTACTCTACATTCGGAGTAGGAAGAAGAGATCAGATGCAAAAAGAGAAGGCAAGTGAAATGGATCTACATTTTTTGTTCTATTAATATATACCTTATATATGATCAAAATTTTAAAATATGATCTTTCCCCCAAATATGATCCTTCTCCCACCTTCATATTTTCTAGGTAGAGCACTAAAGATCGCTATTAAAGATCAAAAAAGTAGCAACAAGAAGGGAAGTATAGAACTGCCATTGTTTAGCTTATCAACAATTTCTAGGGCTACCAACAACTTTTCTATGCACAACAAGCTAGGCGAAGGAGGGTTTGGTCCAGTTTACAAGGTATAATGACATCAACTATATATCTTGCCTTTTAGATTATGGTTAAACTTGTTTGAAGCAACATAAAAGAATTATGAATTGCCTTTCAATTTACATGTAGCAAGATGTATGTATACTGATGGTAATATCTCCAGGGTGTGCTAGACGAAGGACAAGAGATTGCTGTAAAGCGGCTCTCAAAGTCTTCTAGACAAGGACTTGATGAATTCCAGAATGAGGTTATCTGTATTGCTAAACTTCAACATCGGAATCTTGTGAGTCTCTTAGGATACTGCATTCAAGGGGACGAGACAATGTTGATTTATGAATACATGCCTAACAAAAGCTTGGACCAGTTTATATTTGGTTGGAATATTCTCGTTCAATTCCATATAATAAATTTATTAAATTGAAAAGGAACATAATAATTTGATAAAGTAAGTTTCCCAATTAATGCAGATGATCTAAGGAAGTCAACACTTGATTGGCCACGTCGCTTCCACATTGTCCAAGGGATTGCACAAGGTCTTCTTTATTTACATCAAGATTCCCGACTTAGAGTTGTTCATAGGGATTTAAAAGCAGGAAACATTTTGCTCGATTGTGACATGAATCCAAAGATATCAGACTTTGGTTTGGCTAGAATGTTTAAAGAACACGAGAGTGAAGCAAATACGAAGAGAGTAGTGGGAACATTGTAAGATTCGTCAACTTTGCCTTGTTCATCATGTTTTTCATTTGCCATATGTGTCTATTGAATTACATGGTCCTAACTTGTAGCTACGCAGGGGTTACATATCTCCAGAGTATGCAACGAATGGACTCTTCTCAATAAAATCAGATATTTTCAGCTTTGGAGTTTTGGTGTTGGAAATTGTGAGTGGAAAAAAGAATAGAGGTTTTGTTCATGAAGACCACCATGATAACCTTCTTGGACATGTAAGTACGTTGAATATGCTCATGAAAATAACTATACACAACCATGAAACTTTTAAATATTTTTACATATAGATGTATGTATATTGCATATGCAAGTTTTTTAGGAATATGCTATCTATAAACAAAAAAGCTTACACGCACCTTACCTTTGATTGAACCCTTGATGTACAAGGAAGTTAGATTAACAGGTAACACTGACTTAATGACCCTGGACAACTGAATTTGGGAGTATTTTGCAAATAGAATTTGGGAAAAACTGAACTTGGGACAACTGAATTTGGGAGCCTTCCTCATATATGATTCACCACTAACGGGAAAAACTGAATTTTTCGCAACTTAAGTTCTAGGTAAGTGTTATGAATCATATATGATTTTGTACATGAATTTTTTTATGTGAATCATATATGATTTTGTACATCAAAAAAGCTCTTCGTGTTCTCGTAAAAAGTTAACATCCTCCTATGAACATGCCTCTATATATATACATAAATAGTTAAACACTGAAGACCACAAATTTACCTTTTTTATTAATTGGAATTAACTTTTGGTGGTTACTTGTATCAATTAGGCATGGAGGCTTTACAAAGAAGGCAAGTCTCTCAATCTAATTGACGCATCTTTAGGTAAGTGTTGGTCTGTTCCTGAAGTGTTGCGATTGATACATGTCAGCCTATTATGTGTGCAACAACGAGCGGAAGATAGACCTAACACACGGTCTGTGGTTCGCATGTTGGGGGGTGAAGGTTTGTTACCTACTCCCAAACAACCTGGATTTTTTATTCAGGGAAGTGAAAGCAACTCCAACACAAAAACTCCTTTACCATCATCTATTAACGGAGTAACAATAAGTGTAATAAACGGTAGATAACAACTTTTGTCATGATTTATTCGTCTTTGCAGCCTCCAAATGGTCCTCGCATGTATTTAGCATTATGTAGTTTCAGAGGTTGGTAGAACGTACATTGATTCGCTTGTGGTTTAGGTCAATCATTTGTAGTTTTAGAGCACATTCAAATGCAAACCTTGTAATTGTTGTACATCTTGCAAACCAATCAATTGATATATTTTATGGAAATGATTTATATTCATTTATTATGATTTAATTATTTATGAAAAATAATTAGAGTTCATTAATTATTACCAACACCTTATAATAGGAAACAATCAATATATTTATGAAACCAGATATACATTAGATTAAATGGATAGTTGTGATTGCAAAGTTTGTATATGATTCGTGATTTCTGTCTATGTGTGTGTGTGTGTGTGTTCTTTCTATGAATTATGATTATTCAACATATTTTGGATCACGTTCTACTTATCAATTGGTTTGAAGAAAATTTTCTTTGGCCTCAAGAAAATATATATACAAATGGGAAATGTCATAAGAAAGTGTAAAAACCTTCGTTTAATGAAACTTTCCTACTTGTATTGTGGTTAATTGAAAACAATAACCTAGTCTAAATGCAATAACAATCAATCCCCAAATTATGTTGTTACAAGTTAATGATATGAACCAACGGTCCAAAATTACGATAATGTCACGGTTCAATCTCTAGGAAATGACAAAATGGCACTCATGTGTTTGCCAAAAGCTGCATTTTCTTCCATCTTGTCTCTTTCTTGAGTATTTTTTTTGGTAAAATATCTTCTTTTATACTAAAATGTTGGTCTCATCGGTCTCACGGAAACATGTTGGTCTAACTGAGTTGTTTCCATGAGACTGGTGAGACCAAGACTTTACACATGAAATTTCACAATAAAACACTGTGAATGTAAAAAAAATCAAATATTCATAGTGAAAACATTGTAAATGTTACGTTCGCGATGTTTTTTACGGAAACATGTCGTCACGTTCACAACCAAAAAATGGTTCACATTTGAACTTTCCTCTCTCTCTCTCTCTCTCTTCTCTATATATATATATATATATTTACCTTTACGGTGTTTTTTCTATGAATGCTTGAATTTTTTTTTACGTTTGTTTGGATTTTTTATACTTCGTATGAACTAAGTATGCCGACCATTCCTAGATAACTCAGTAATTCTATTCATCAACATAATTGTTTATATCAATCATTTAATTGCAACTCCACTTCAGTTTTAGACTCTTGAAATTTATCTCATGCCTCGTTTTCATGTAATAAAAATACATAGCAAATTCAAGTTTGAGAATAGTTTCAAGAAGGTTTCCAACTTTTTGAAACTCGTTTAGATCATCCTGAAACTAAAATTCCCTAGGTAAGACTCTTCATAGAGCTAATTCCTAAATCTCGGGAGCACTGCCCCTCGACCCTGCTGATCAATGATCGCTCGGTAGGACCACTGCTAGTGGCGTTGCCCCTAGGACCTCGCAAGGGGGCGCGGGCCACTGAATCAATCATTTATGTGCATCTTTGCACCTCCTAATCACTTTTTTTGTGTTATCACTTATCGATCTTAAGTAAATCACAGTTGCATCGTATGATTAATGACACTGGAATCACCAACATGAGGATGTATGTGGGTTCTAGGATATTGAATAGTAAGTCACAAACGAATTATCATCGTATATGATAAAAATGCATATAAAAACGTTAAGTTGCTAAAGTGATCATTTTTCTAAGGTGACTAAATGAGTCAAAATTATTATTTAATAGAGTTTAGATTCATAAATCAATGACAATGTTCTTTTTTTTCATTTTATTTTATGTAGTGGAGTCAAGACTCAAGATTGTAGTCAAATGTTTTTTTTTTCCTTCATTCTTTTACGCATTAAAGTCAAGATTATAGGGCTAAGATGCCTACAAAGATATATGTTTCATCATTCTCATTTTTTGACCAAGTCTTCGTTGTCTTTTTTTTTATGCCAACTTACACGTACTCTTATCACTCCACATACTGTTATCACGATTAATTCTAAAAGGTTTAATTTTTCCGCCCTTCATAAATCAACATGGGGTTGTTGTAAGTGAATGGAACGAATTGAGCAATTTAATCATAATTAAAAGCATCTTAATAGGTTTTTCAAAAGCTCTTTTAATAAAGAATGAGGTTTTAAAATCTCTAAAACAAAAACATATTAAAGTTTAAGACTATCAGTACCCGAGCCTTCTATGCCCCACTGTCACATCTACGCCATATTAGTTTTTCTATAAACCCACAATAAGCCCTTTGAAACCCTCTCTGTTTAGTACTCGAACCCTCTCAAACCAACTACTCAATAAAACTAAAAAAAGAATGTGAGAGAGGGAGAGAGCGGATACATCCATGTGGAGACACCGCTCTAGCTGCAGTATGCTAGCCCGTCGAAAGGTGTATCGGAGCCCGCCCAACCCAGCAGCCCGCCATGGCTAGCCCGCTGCAGCCCCAAGCGCCGCTACGCTTAACCTAAGCAGGTTTTTTATTTTAAAGATTACAACAATGATACATTATTAAAATATTCCTTTCAATCATCTAATAATATTGTTTCTCTTTTTAAATATTTATGTTCAAAGTATCCTACCGGTGAAAATATATATTAGATAACATTTCTCTCTCGTTGTAATCATTTTTTGGGTGTTCTCTAAATTTAAGGATTTTTATGCTATCTCCCCTAGTTTCTCCATTTTGGAGCAAAAAACATGCATAAAATCTTGAAAATCTCTATTTTCTATATTTTGCAGAACGTCTTGAAGAGACTTAGGATCGTGTGAGGTCAAACTCTTTTTGTGACTCCCGTGAGACCAATTTTTACACTTGAAACTTCACAGAAAAATATTGTGAAGGTACATAGTTTTTTGTTGTGAAGGTGCGGATTTCTGTTACCTTCAAAATATTTTGTTGTAAAGTTTCAAATATAAAATTATAAATTTACGAATCCTATAAAAACATGTTGGTCTCCTGTAAATATAACCCATCCTAAGATGCTCTTAACTTCCATTAAACGTTCAACAAAACCAATTGCCTGTATGTTAGAGTTTTAAATTAAGTAAATTTGTCATTTTGTCTAATTTCATCGATCAAACTTAATAGTTACAAGGAGACAAGAAAACCTTGTCCACGACTGTGAGAAAAACACCCACAAAGAACAAGAAATTTCTAAGTAGCGTTGAAACAAAGTTGTTTGTCTATATGTAATCCAAGTAGTCTTTACGGTACTTATACCAAGTCCTTTTCCCGATGAGGTTCCACAAAAAATATTGGACTTAAGGACCGTTACTTGATGCGTACCCGGTAAGTGCTTACCGGGTCAATTTACCTTACTGGACAAATATAAAAATGACTAGAATCTTACCCGATAAGAGCAATAGCAACAATCGGTAAGAACGATAGCATAAACAGAGAGTTTTACCTGGTAAGTGAGATCGACAACTCTTACCCGATAAGAGCTTACCGGTAAATTATATTGTCCAATTAATATGGTAGTGATAGTGTTCGATTTTGCCGGTAAACACTTACCGAGTAAGTGTTCAAGTAAACGACCCCTTAGTCCAATTCGGTAACACATAGTTTTGCGTTTATTTCCTCTATTGCCAAGGGGACAATGTTGACTAGATATTTTACATTAAAACATTTCCAGCAAGTATAATAAAATCGATATATTACAGATTTATGAGGTATTTTTTTAGTTAAACGGCCATTCTTAAATGTGTTCTAAAATACAGAGATAAAAAAAGTCAATATATAAAAGATAATACCACCCTCAAAGAGTTGGAATCTTCCGTCAAGGGAAACGTTAAAGTCGTAAGACCATCCACAATGGGGACGGTATGAGGAACGGTATGAGGGTGGTACCGGTGTTAACACCACCGAGGATGAATTGGTACCACCCCACCCGCAAGAAAAATGGCACCCCCTTGCCAATTGCCTACCCCACCCTCTCTCCTTTCTCTCTATCTCTCTCTTCTTCCTCTCTCCTCTTTTCTTTTTTTTTTCTTTTTTTTATTAATTATTTAGATTGGTATGAGAGTCAAGACCACTGTAGATGATATGATAAGGATTGGTAAAGTGTTGGTAAGATAATGGAAAACTGATGTGACGCTGATGTGGCAGCTAGTACCAATGGCAAAGGATAAAACCACTAAGAATGGTCTAAGAGTGATCAAACACAAAAAAAAAACAAATATGTTTGGAATCATTATGATTTGTGTGAGCTAACCAATGGCTTGAGAAAGGCGCGTTGTAAGCGTTGTGAGATGTCAAATGGCTCGAGGACACAATCGACTGGATTTTTCCCGAACCGGATTTTTTCAATTCGTAACTAAACTTTATAAAAACCAGATTAAATCCAAACCGGACTATAACAAAACCGGTGTTTTTCAAAGACCAAAATATCGGGTAGGATTAAAATCCCATGTTGTGCAACTCTACTTCCACTTCTTATATTGATTTTGTATTTTCATTAATGTCCTAAACGAATTGGGCCTGAATCTGCTGCCTACTGGGCTCATCAATTCATTAATCGGCTGCAGAGAAGTTGCCTGCTATTATTGCTTTACTAGAAGAAAAAAACAAAATCGTTAGAAATGTCGAATTGGAGTCATGTCTGATAACAATTTAATAAGTGTAATGAAACTTATAATTTATTTAGTCTATAATACATTATTGTTTAGTAGGAGCTTAACGATATAAAAAGTAACATATTCAATAAGCTTTAATGAAGAGTTTTATACTGAAACAATTTTTTTCTCCAAACCTAACATCCTCTATTAAAAGTATGCTCTTGTCATCTATAAAAAGATGGTCTGAAAAAAAAAAATAATAATTTCTAAGATGTGTAACAAACAAATTAATCCATACTAGACTTAGGGCCTGTTTGGTAGCAACTTAATGAGTTTAATAAAACTTACAACTTATTCAATGAGCTATACATGAGTATTTGGTACTTGGTAGTTACTTAGTGATTAGAAATTGGCTTATTCAGTAAGCTTCTAGAGTGGATATCTATTGAAAAAGCCAAAGTTTTTTTTTTCCAAATTTGTCTCTCCCAATTAAAAAACATGTTCATTTTATCTACGAAAAAACACTCCAAAACAAAGATCTTCCGATCTTCCTAATTTGTGCAAAACAGTTAACTCATACAAACAATTTTATCAATAACATATTTTGATTGAAAACCATCCAAATGGATAAACAACCAGACAACCCCTATGAGGCTATGACTAGATGTCTTGAGTTATTAAATACAGTTAATCACATTTACCAAATAACATATTGATATTGGCATAATCAAGGCGAAAGTTGTGAAATTTCCGCAAGGGACGAAAGCCTAAAAGAGCAACGGTGCATGGAGGTAGAAGGCCACAAGTCCGTGAACTTTTTCCAGAAATTGAAAAACACAAGAAGATTGACAACAATGAAAACCACCAAATACCAATAATATGTTGTAAAATAGTGCATCTTAAAATACAATGTTGGTTTAAAAATGTATATAAATAATAGAAACTAGTCTATCAGTGTTGTGGTGGAGTGGATAAGGCTTGGGGGTTCATAGCGCCTATCCCTGGTTCGAATCCTTCCATACGTAACCGATGGACGTTTACAAAGGGGCATGCTTTAGCCCTGATCTTGCTGGGGATTGGTCGGGCCATATGCTCGGACACCCTTCCAAAAAAAACTAAAAAAGCACATTAAAATAAAGATGACTATTGGGGGCGAAATATAATATTATAAAATTTTAGAGATAAAAAATTTGATGTTATAATTTACTATTAAATTTTAGAAAAAATATTGGTTAATGTAAAGATAAACTTGGGATATTTAAACTATAAACTGAACAATAGTAATATAAATCTAGCGTTCACATCAATTTGATAATCAAATTTGATACAAATTAGTGCGTTAATTTCCAACCTTGTTTTATGAATGATATATTAATTAATGTTACAAATCATGTTTTAAATTATTCGTTTATCTTACATAAAAATGATCATGAATAAAATAAAGACAATTATTGGCGTGAAAACCTTTTCAAAAGACTTTGTGCATCGTACCATAAAAAAATAAGTAACGTGTAGCTTTCGTATCATAATTTTTTGTAGTAGATGGCCCATTAATTGACAATGCCACGTCTCTTCTCACTTTGTTATTAGATTGCTAAAAGATTACACAATTTAAAATATTTTATACTATGTTTTTATTATTTTAAACCTAAACTTTTATTTAAATTAAAAGGAAAAAATAAGTTACCTATGAAGATTTATTATGCACACACTATTAACAAAAAGCTTCAACCATAGATTCATTTATAGATTCAAACTTTTTTTGATGATTCAATTCAAACATGATGCGAACAATAAAGGGCCTTTACTATACATTTATTTTGGTAAGGACTTATCGGCTCAATTACCTTATAAAATGATCGAGAATCTTATCCGATAAGAGGGAAGACAATAATCAAGATTCAATAGTCTTACCTGGTAAATCATTATAACGACTCTTATCAGCTAAACGCTTACCAGGTAGGTTACAAAACACTTACCATCAATCTAGTTTGATGATCGGGAATGTTATCCATAAAGTAAAATAGGGTGTGACTCTTGTCGGTAATCGTTTGGTAAACGACTCCTAATGTTATGTCCTCGAAACTCATTTTAGGAAGGAAAAGAAAAGAAATGAGTGGAAAGGGAAGGAAAGTGAAAAAGACTCATGTTCTTGAAAAATAAAAAACAGGAGGGAACGGAAAGGAAACGAAAGGAAAGTAATGATAAGTTTCCTTCCAAAAATTTCATCTCAAATGTGGGACGAAAGTGAAGAAAAAAAGGAAATTAAATTAAAACTAATTAAAAAAACTATTGAAATTATTAAAACTATAATACTACACAATCTTTTATTATAAAAGATATGTATGTAAAATTGATATCTTTCATTTTCTTTCTTTCCTATTCAATAACATATAAAAAAATTCTTTTTATTTCCTTCATTTTTTCTCTTTTGAAGAACACAAATAAAAAACCATTTTCGTTTAGTATATTTTATTTTCTATCTATTTATTTTCTTTTCTCTCTGAATTCAAGAATACAACGTAACATCCTATTTTCTTTTACCTTTGTTTTCTACTTGTTTTGCATGCATTACATGATTAGGTTGTCTATTTATGCAATAATTGAATTATTATTCCATTTGTTACATTTTTCAGTTATTTGTTATATTACTTATTATTGTCAAATTTGTATACACCTTGATTCCCTACAATCTACATAAGTAAGGAATGCCTCACAGAAACAAGAGTAAACTACAAATTAATTCGGTTCTTGTTATTTGTCAAAAATGACTATCCCCCCCCCCCCCCCCCCCCTACTCTGTTATATTACAATTTTTGTTTTGTTATCGATTTTTTTTTCCAATCAAAGACTATACAGATGAAAATCTTAAAAACTGATTTTGATTCGATAAAAGACATGAAATCGTTAAAAGATCTATCAAAATGCCCCCCTTTTGACGGAATCCTTTAACTTTCATTAGAGGAAATAACTGATTCTTGATGTTTACTCAAACCACAAGGACCAATTTTGTATTGTTACTCTATAAACAATTTCTCGATCATAGTTGCTAGGGTAAGGTCTACATACATCCAAAACTTTCCAAATTACGTTTGTTTGGTTTAAATTTAATAATATAAAACTTTACTAGGAGTAAACTAATGTGTAGTAAGAAGTTAAACTTTCAAAGTTTTAGGTTACACTATTTGTAGATATTTTTATAGTTTTTTTTTGAACAGCAAAAGGACATTTTATTCCAACACCAACCAAAACAAAACAGTACAACAAACACACAACCTGAGACAGGCCGTAAACAGCCTTTTTAACCCAAAGCTAACGAAACAGAAAAAGACAAGACTTCACACTGACGAAACAGAACAACCGAATATCCTAACAACGGCTTGACGACTAATCTACGAGATGTAACTTAACCGTGAAGCTGGTGAAAGCGAAGGAGTATCACAAATATACCAAAACATGGCAAGGCCTCAGAATCAAGTTCACTGTGTTAGTGCCTATGCCCATGGCCCATGCTGCGATACCACAATTGAAACCAAAACAACAAGCATCCGATTAAAAAACCTTACCGGACAGCACCTGGTCAGAAGCTGAAAAGCAGCGAGACAATTGAAAGCATCTTGATATTTTTATAGTTGAATGAAAAACTCTATGTTATGTAAGTGGTAATATTCTTAACCACTTGTCCACTTATGTTATTGTTTGATATTAAATGCATAATCATAAACCTCATTTTTCATCGATATGAATAGTGACAATTGAATTTAAAATGACAAGTTGAACTCATGAGTTATGGTTACATAAAAAGTGATTAATTAGGCCATCGACAATGGACTTGCAGATGAATTAGAAAGTTACATAGCACCATAAATTGGAAAATGACTTTGGACATTTGCAAGTTTATTTGCGACGACCAAAGGAGTGTTAGCCTAGTGGTAAGGCTTGGGCACTACATAGTGGTGAACCTGAGTTCGAGCCCTGGAGGACGCATTATGGAGGTACGGGGGTTTCGACCCCGGGCTGCATGCTTTAGCAGTCGGGCTTCGGCCCAAAATTGCCGAGGATTAGTCTGGGCCCAATGTGGTCTGGGATACCTCTTCCAAAAAAAAAAAAGTTTATTTGCGACGGATATGTTGCATTGTGGGCCTCACTTTCTAATTCACATAACTTGTTAAGTTATTTCTATAACTAAGAGAAAAAAGTATATAACTTGATAAATCATTTATATATGATTATATTAAAATACTGTCTTAATTATTTGTACATTTGATAATTTAACAATGATACTTTAACTACTATTAAATTATGTGTTTAAATGAAGAATATATAATTTATGTATAACACGGTGATCTGAAAAAACTCGTTGCATAGCCGTCATAGCATGTCATGACTTTAAGGCTTGTGCCCCATGACATGTTAAGTCTGTGGCACATCATGGCCACTGCACAATTCTCCTAGTGTGATATTTGGTAAGTTTTAGTATATAAATTAATTAAACTTACTTATTAATATTGACTCATTAAATAACAATACAAAACATATACTCTTATATATAATATTTTTTATAAATTAAAACTTTAACGCGGTAAGTTATGCTTTGAAAATGTTATTTTTGAAAGAGTTCTCACATTTCTTTTAAGGAAAATCCTATATTTATAGGAATTCTCACCATCCCTTGTGGATTTCTAAGGCCATCCACAGCCATACCACCCATACCACCTGCATAGGCTGCCACCTCAGCGCCACATCAGCTTTACCACTATCTTACCATTACCATACCATTCACCCACACCCGTACCACTCATACCAACTGTATAGTTTTTTTTTAAATTAACAATTTAAATTAACAATTAACAATTCATTTTAAAATTTAAATTTAAATTAACAATTTAAATTAACAATTAAAATTAAAAATAACAATTAAAATTAAAAATAACAATAAAAAAATTACAATAAAAAAATTACATTAAAATGGTAGAATAAAAAACTATTCGAAAGGAGCCCAATCGTATAGTTCGCGCAACCGCGCCTTCTCTCGCAACGTGGTCTCCAAATTGTGACCCGAGAGATGGTTGTGCGGTGATGTGTAGAATTGGAGGTGTGCCATCCTTTGTTTTTCTTTAAGTATATCGACAAGCCCGGTGATACCATGTGTGAGAGCGCCTACTTCGGTTGACATGCCCGAGTTGGTATCGTTTGTCGAAGACGAAGACCCCGCACGTCTCGCCGCGTTCCGACCCATTGGTCGTGGCCGTTCGGAATCGCCGAGGTGGGTGTAAGTACGAGCATCGGAATCGCCGGGGGAGTCCGTTTGGGTTTCGGACGTTTTCGACCGTTTGTTTGTAGGATGTCCGATGGGTTCATCATTTCCACCGGGTTGTACTTCGGGCATTCGATGAGAACTTTCCAAGCGGCTTGGAAAGGGAATGTTCGATTATACTCACGTCGGTATCGCTCGAGCGCTAGTTCCAATAAATCAACGTCGGATTCGCCGCTACCTCGGTGATTCAACACATTGTTGTAGATACAAGCAATTTCGAGACCCCCGATAGAAGCAATTTCACTTTGGTTTGCACGGCGTCGCTTGAGCGGACGTTGGGGCCGTACCCCATGCGTTTGTCTAACGACATTTTAATGTGCATCCAAAAATTGTCTACTTCAAAAATGGAAAAAATTAAAACACATTAGCGAATACTTAAGTACGTTAAAAAAACGGTTTTTTATTTACCTCCCGTTCGATAGTTACCTATGGTTGAATCCTCCGAGATTTCGGCCCACGCCATCGCCAACTTGACCTCCTCCTCACTCGTCCACGGTTTAGGAGGCGCTTTAGTTTTGGTCGGGTTCACACTCGAGCTCGCTTCTACGTTCTTACCCTTCCCACGTTTTTTACGTTTGGGTTGTGGCGGCGGTGACGGTGGCGGCGACTCCGGTTGGGTCTCGGGTACCTCCTCGTCATCTCCCCACGATTGCGGTGACAAGTCGGTTCCATCTCGTGGTTCCCACATTTGTGACGGCGTCGGTTGTTGGGTTTGCGTCGTCGGTTGTTGGGTTTGCGTCGTCGGTTGTTGGGGGTGCATGGGGTACGACATCATAGGGGTATTCGCCATCATATTCGCATACGCCCAATTGTCGATCATTGGGGTTTGCGGCCAACCCGATGGAGGCAACCAACTTCCAAACCCCATTGCGGGCCGATAGACACCCGACGGTGGAGGCGTTTGGGATGCCCCATTGCGGGCCGATAGACACCCGACGGTGGAGGCGATAGACACCCGACGGTGGAGGCGTTTGGGATGCCGAGTTACGACGTCGGGAACCGGAAGGGGTACCGTGTGAATCCATGAAGAAGAGATGAGTAAGAGATGAAGATGAGATGAGATAATTTGTTGAGGAAGAGATGAAGATGAGAAGAGTGGTAAAAAATTGAATAGATGATATGGTATATATATATATATATATGTAAAAAGTAAAAATATATATATATATATATATATATATATCCGTTGAATAACGGTCGAAAAACAAAAAAAAAATTGGCAACGGCATTGATACACCGCTGCCCGCCCGAACCGTTCACATACCGGCATACCGCGGCGGTGTTACCGCCGGTATGCCGGCTGCACCGCCCATCTTACCGGCGCGACGCGGATGGCCTAACAATTCTTGAACTTCTACCACATAATAAAAAATTGAACCTCTGCCCATGGAAATCCAACTCCGTCAAAGTTGAAACACCAAACACAAGCCAAATTGATTTTGTTTTTCAAAAAAAAAAAAAGGAAGAGGTATCCCATACCACATTGGGCCCAGACTAATCCTTGGCAATTTTGGGCCGAAGCCCCGACTGCTAAAGCATGCAGCCCGGGGTCGAAGCCCCCGTACCCCCAGAATGCGTCCCCCAGGGCTCGAACTCAGGTTCGCCACTATGTAGTGCCCAAGCCTTACCACTAGGCTAACACTCATTTGGTTTGTTTTTCAAAATTTGCTAGAGGTGGAAATAATCTTTGAGGAGTTTTATAAATTGGTCGGAAATGCCATTTTTAGCCAGAAAAGTGGAAATCCGTTCAGGGCGGAATTGTTTTTAAGGAGTTCACGGCTATTTGGTGAGTTTTAAGGAGAAAATGGTTATGAAGTGTTACATCCTTTTTTTAAATGGTTATAAAAATTATTTTTTCTATAAAATGTTGTAATTGTTTGTTTATGCAAAATGACATTTTTTTTGTCATTTTACAAGTTTACAAAGCTAGATTTTGTCAACTTTTTATTTATTTATTTACTAACTTATCAGCTAACAACTACCTTTTCAATTAATAACTAATTTATAAGTCTTTAACTAATTTATGAGTAATCAGCTTATCAATGAGTTTGTCAACCATAACATAAATACTAAAAACTTCGAAAAAGAAAAAAAGAAAATACTTGTGTTAGATATTTTGTTAGTTGTGTCAATTTGTAATATTTTAAAGTTAGTTTCCATTATTGTAAATTGTGGTTGAGGCCCATTGCTTAGGGTCATCCATTTGTAAAAGCCTAGCCCATTAGTGGTAGTATAAATAGATGTCTTCTATTTCATTCGTAACTTTCAACTTTTCTAATCATTTTGAGAATCATATAGTGTTCATCCTTTGGTGATTGATTTTGAACTTATAATTTGTGACGGATAACTTCACCTAAAACCTCATATGAAAACCTCTTCAATATATAAAAAAGCTAAAGATAATATTTTATGCTCTTAGTTAATGCTCTTGTTTTTGGTTATGTGAATCGATGCGATGCATGCATCCATATATAGAACTATTGCACTTCACCACTTCATCTGATGTCATCGTGATCGTCATCAGTTCATCATCCAAAATTTAATACTTTTTTTATCTGGCTCGTATATTTCAAATTTAGTGTTGGAAGTTTTCTATGCGAGCTTTTCATTTTACAAATTAACACTATTTCATAATCATATAAGTTAAGGTGCATCTACAGGTCCGCAGGCTTCTAACAGAATTTCAAATGTAAATTTCGTCGACCATATTTTATTTGTAGATTGTTTTGAATAATTGTAAGTTTTTTGAGTCACCTTGTATGCATCGACTAATTTCTGGATGACCGTGAAATCACGAATTGTCACAAGAGTTTTGACAGTTTTTGGATTTTAATTAGGGGTAGATGAGATCTTACACTACGTCCTCTTAAGGATTTACCAGTGTGCCATTCAAGCGTTTGGTTTACATATAGGATAGATTGGAATTGAATTCGACACTCTACACAATTTATGGATTTGATCATTTCATCACCAGTGAGAAGGAATTCAATTCAATTTGACCTCGATCATTTTCTGAAAAAGGGTATTTTGTAATTCATTGTAGAATTGTTTTCAATTCTGGAGCTTTCTCTATGAAGCCAACATACAAATTTCAAATGATTTAATGGATTTAATTCCATTTTATGTCAACTAAATACGTGTTCAGACTCTATTTCAGCATCCATTCCTTGTCGCCTCATCAATCCTCTTTTTTGATGTGTTTTTTAATCTATCACAAGAGGAAGAATTGAAATATAACACATAACAAAATAGAGGGAGATGGACAACATAGTTTAACACTCTGATAATTAAGCAATATGAAGAACAAACAATGATGGAGCAACGAGGAGTGCCAAGGGGGAGGTATACTTGTATTTGCGAGAGGTTTGAGGGGTGTAGGGCTTGGGATGGTAAACCTTGATTAGGTTTCTCTTTAGTTTAAGACTTTTTTACTTGTTTACATGTAGTTTTTTCTTTTCTTAACGTAATGTAGGTATAATCAATTTTTAACTTCCATAGTTCATTTATTATAAAAATGTTCAGAGACTTAATCATTTAAAATAAGAAAAGTTTAATGGTTTTTCATTCAAAAAAGTAGCTTAAACGTTAACCATTCAAATAAAATAATTCAAGGACTTAGTCATTGTATTTTTCTAAACTTCTCTAATTCTTTATAGATAAGTTTCACAATAACTGCAAGCAATTAAAATAAAAAAAAATAGTGATTTTTATTCACCTTTTCCTACTCCAATAAATTATTCAAAACTTCAAGTAATTGATGTGGACTTCAATTTATATCTAATTGTATAAAAATCTATTTCAAAAAATAGCCATTGTATACATCCAATTGTTTTTTTTTTTTCCTGAAAGCGGCAATTTTATTAAAAAAACGGGTTGGACTAGCAAGAAGCTAGAGACCCGACAACCAACCGATTACACCAAAAAGGATAAAACTGCACCAATCAAGCCAAGAAAGGCCACTACCAAGCTTACTTCTAAAACGAAACCAAAAAAAGGCGTCCTGAAGGAAGCATCGTTCAATGTTCATACATCCACAAAATCTAGGTCTATCGCCTTTTCGGGCTATGCGGGCATTTGGAGTGGTTTGGGCGGTTTCGCAACGGGCTGGGATACGGGGGTGGGGCTGGCTCAGCGGGTTTATGGGATTGGACTTGGGAAACCAATGAAACCGCTCGCTCTCCCTCTCTCACACTCATTTTTTTTCTTTTTAATTAAAATGTAGATTTATTGGGTATTGGGTTGTGGTACTTGGTAGAATGGAGTTATTGTAGGTTTCTGGGTAAGCTGATGTGACAGAGTGGGCTACAGTACTGATAGCCTAATCAAGGTGTCCTCATTTCTTGTGATTATGAGTTTGAGTTTCGTTATAAACGTTGACGTAGATTTTAAGAGTTTAATGGGTACATATATTTGTTATCGTTAAAAATAACCAACACAAGGTATTTTAAGTAACTTCATTGATGGCCTAACCAAATACCAACACCAAAAGGATTTGTATTCACACAGATGATGAAAGATGTCACCTTACCATGAATACCGCTTTTGTTACACGTGGAAAGAAGCTAAATGAGAGCATCTGCGATGCACGTCATTTATTGTGGCTGCTTTTGGAATTGCTCCAAATAAATTTCTAAGTTAAGTCAAACTACTTTATTCAATGTTTCATTGACCTAAAAGTATAACACTTTAATTTATCTTTATAGTTTATATAAAGACTAAATACAGATTTTGTATGTATGAAATTTATGGACCGAGTCATCCAAACAAAACACTTATATAAAAAGTCGGTTATGATTTTAGTTTACTTAGTGATTTTTGGTTTCTTTAACTCTGTTAATTTTGTTCTGTTGAGTATTTTTTAAGGAAAATATTTTGATCTTTTTATTAGTAAATACTGTGCTAATTGTTTTCTGTACAAATTTTTACAAGCCAATTATACAAGTAATTAAAGCATGAAGTAATTAAAAAAACGAAACCCCCTATCTAAGGCTCGCCCTTCCTTGATGCCGGTCCTTACCCCAACTCTATCTCTATGATTCCCCCTTCCATGTTGCCAGCCCTTCTTTCCATTTTTGACCCTTTTTCATGAGAGATTAAGGGAACCGCAATAGCTCTAAACCCTAAACTCTAAATGTAAGAAGTTCTTCTTAAACCGTTGATCAGTTTTAATCTAATACCTTTTCATGAATTGTGGCTTTAAAAAATGATCTGGTAATTTTTATCTCGATGCATCTCATGCATCCTAATGTTTGTCCATTTCTCATCGAACGGTTGATAATCACTTCTTATGCTTCTCATCATGTTTTGCACTTCTCACTAGCATCCGACCCTTAAGGACTATCAGGGAAAGAAACCAAGGCCAAAGCAAAATCGACAACGCAAAAAGGATTTTTGTAAAATTTGAACTTATAAGGACTAAATCAACAAAATTTGCAAACCATAAGGACAAAATTTTGTAATTTCTCTAAAACAAATACTATTTTCGGTTTTCCTCTTTGCAATTTGCATCACCCTTTTTTATATATCTTTTTCGTTTTCGTAAGCAGACCAAAGTCTCCTTTAGGAGAATGATTATTAAAAAAAAAACAGTCGTTGAAGTGTAGTCCATAAAAGACAATAAGTTGCAAGAAAGAAACAACTCAAAGAATCACTCCATCAACATGAATCAAACCACAATCTTACTTCCTTCTATCACCTTCATCTTTCTAACAATAATAAGAACTTGTACTTCGGTAAACACCATAGCTCTGTATCAAAACATCACAGATGGCGAGACGATAGTTTCCGATGACGAAACGTACGAGATGGGTTTCTTTAGCCCTGGCGCTTCGAAAAACCGGTACCTGGGGATATGGTTTAAGAACACATCACCTCCTACGGTTTTATGGGTCGCTAACCGCCAAACTCCGCTTAACAACACCTCGGGCATGCTGAAATTGGACAGCCGCGGGATCCTGTCTCTTATCGATGGCCGCGGTACGGTCATATGGTCATCCAACACGTCCGTATCCGGCACGAATATCGTGAAACCCATTACACAGCTCTTGGATACCGGGAATCTAGTAATTAAGGACGAAAATCATTTCGCTAACGAAAATTTCATTTGGCAAAGCTTTGATTACCCCGGAGATACGTTCGTATCGGGGATGAAACTCGGGAAGAACCTCGTGACCGGACGGGATATACAGCTGACGTCATGGAAAAGTGCGGATGATCCTTCCCCGGGTGAGTATACGGTCTGGTTTTCGATGGTTAAGGGTAAATATCCGCAACAATATATTAGAAAAAACTCGGTAATTGAATCAAGGGTTGGGCCGTATAACGGTGTAGCGTTCGCTGGCCAGCCACCAAATGAAGTCGAAATGGTTTTCGACTCGAAGGAGATGTATTTCGTGTATACTTTTAATAGCACCGGGTTCTTGCTAAGGCTGATAGCAACTCCAGCGGGAAAGATCGAGACGTGGCAGCTAAATCTTCGGACCCGAGAATGGATGCAGGTTCATTTCACCTTGCCCCTGGATGATTGTGACAAATACGGACTATGCGGTCCGTATGGAAGTTGTAATATTGGGAATTCTCCGAACTGTAGGTGCTTGAAAGGGTTTGAACTAACAAGCCCGGATGAATCGAGGCGTGAAAATTGGACTAGTGGGTGTCGACGGAGTGTAGCCTTGGACTGTGGGCCCGGAGAGGGGTTTCTCAAGTTTTCAAGCATGAAATTGCCAGACACGCAGAACGCGGTGTTTGATGGCAACATGAGCCTACATGAATGCGAGGTGGCTTGCAAGAATAATTGCTTATGCACCGCCTACACGAATCCAAACATCACTCAAGGTGGCATTGGATGCTTGCAATGGTTTGGCGATTTGATTGACGTACGAGTGTTTACGCTAAACGGGCAAGATCTCTATGTTCGACTAGCGGCCTCTGCGTTGTTAGGTAAGCTCATACATTACCTTATTAGTTACATTCATTATGATCTTTGTTTCATTCTGTTAATAAATTTTCTAAAGCTTAACTTTCAAGTTTCAACTACCAAATTGATGCAATCTTTTTCGCTTTCTGATTATGATCTTAGATCTCTCTAGCTCACATAGAAAGAAACGAGCAAGTATCAAGGTTATTTTGCCGATATCAGCAGGCGTAGTTGCGTTGGGCATCCTGATATTGGCACTCTACATTCGGAGTAAGAAGAGAAGATCGGATGCCGAAAGAGAAGGCAAGCGAAAAATAATGGATCTAAAGTTGCTATTTCTATATATTATGATCAAAATTTGAAATTAAGATAGTTTTCTCACCTTCATATTTTTCTAGTTAGAGCAGGTCTTCATATAGATCACCATAGTAACAGCAAGGATGGAAATTTAGAGGTGCCATTGTTTAGCTTATCAACAATTTCTAAGGCTACCAATAACTTTTCTATCAACAACATGCTAGGAGAAGGAGGGTTTGGTCCTGTGTACAAGGTAATCACATCAATTAAAATGTTTTAATTAATCTAGGAAGCAACATATTGAATATATATATATATATATATATATATGTGGTAATAAGTATGATATGAATATCTATCCAGGGTGTGTTAGAGGAAGGACAAGAGATTGCTGTAAAGCGACTCTCAAAGTCTTCTAGACAAGGACTCGATGAATTCGAGAACGAAATTATCTGCATTGCAAAACTCCAGCATCGGAATCTTGTGAAGCTCTTGGGATACTGCATTCAAGGCGATGAGACAATGCTCATTTATGAATACATGCCTAACAAAAGCCTAGACTTCTTTATATTTGGTTGGGATCTCTTTCAATTCCATTTGTTAAAAGTAATTTATTAAATTGTAAAGCAATACAATTATAAACTAATTTTCTTTTTTGCATTTTTAGCGGATGATAAAGGAAAGTCAGTACTTGATTGGTCACAACGCTTCCACATTATCCATGGGATTGCTCGAGGTCTTCTTTATCTACACCAAGATTCCCGACTTAGAATTATCCATAGGGATTTAAAAGCAGGGAACATCTTGCTCGACAATGACATGAATCCAAAGATATCAGACTTTGGTTTGGCTAGAATGTTTAAAGAACACGAGAGTGAAGCAAATACCAAGAGAGTGGTGGGAACGTTGTAAGAATGTTATTCCTCCTTTAACTTTGCATATTGTTCAATACATTTTATAATATTTCTGTTTTTCATCTATTGATTCGCATGGTCCTAACTTCTACTCAGGGGCTACATATCTCCAGAATATGCAGTGAATGGTTTCTTCTCAGTAAAATCGGATATTTTTAGCTTCGGGGTTTTAGTGTTAGAGATTGTGAGTGGGAAAAATAATAGAGGTTTTGTTCATGAAGACCACCATGATCACCTTCTTGGACATGTAAGTGTATTTAATATGATCATCCAATGATGAAAATCAACTACAAAGCCATGATATCAATAAAATCTATTTACATATGTTATATGCATGTATGTATTTGTGCGGGTTTATATTTCTGGTGGGAACTAATTTGTGATTGTTGTTGCTTGTACTGATTTAGGCATGGAGGCTTTACAAAGAAGGAAAGTCTCTCGAACTAATTGATGCTTCTTTAGGTAAGTCGTGGTCTATTGGTGAAGTGTTGCGATCGATACACATTGCATTATTATGTGTACAACAACGACCAGAAGATAGACCTAACACACCGGCTGTAGTTGCTATGTTGGTTGGTGAAGGTTCGCTGCCTTCTCCTAAACAACCTGGCTTCTTTATTCAAGGAAATGAAAGCGACTCCACCACAAATATTCCTTCATCATCATCCGGTGCCGGGGTAACAATGAGTGAAGTATATGGTAGATAATAAGGTGAAACGGAAAGTACGTGTAAAAAGGACATTTTATGTTGTGTTTTTGGTTGAGTTTTGGTCACTGTTTTGGATTTTTAAGGCTTTGGATTGAAACAAATTGTCAAACTATTTGAATTTCATCTGATAGTTTTACAATTCTATGGGTTATAAATTATTCATTTTATTTTATAGCCTTTGATGTTTTCTAAGAACAAAATTATAACCTGAGGGGATCTTTGTGAAGACACCAAAACTCTAATTTACACTAATCTGTAACTACTAACAATTAAGTTAGGTTATGTCATTTATCTTAGATTCTCAATTGTTGTAAAACAAATTGGCAAAACATATCTAGTCCATTTCTAAACAAGACATGAAATCAAAAAAGATTCAATGTAATCAAACAAATAATTAATTACCTCAGAGGGCAGCAGACAATAGGAGAGAGTGAGCAGGAACAGAGGTAGGGTTCGTTCCGACACTCGATGAGGGTGAATGTGAACACCCGACTCCATGTTGGATGGTATTTGTGATTGTTTTTTAAGGTCTAAAAGTGCTTATTGATTTATGGTGGTGGAAAAAGAGTTTTAAAAAATTGTTTGGATTTGCTTTTGTGAAAATATAAGCCAATAAGTTAATAAGGATGTTTTTTAAGAGGGAGAAAAAATGGCAGTGGCCAAAAACAGTGATGGGTTGGGCAATAATAGCTATAGCACAGGTGATGATGTGGAGCCGACTGGTGGCGAGGTGGAACAATGTCAATAACGGGGTTTGGATGATTTGGCATTTGGAAACGAACTGTTAAAAGTAAAGCTAATTTAAATTTCTTTCTACTTTAAAGTCTTTCTACTCGGTTATTAGTAATTTAGCCTAATGGCATTTGGTGTTTGGTAAGGTGCCCTCCTCCCTTGTGGTTATGGGTTCAAGTTTTGTCATGGACGTTTGTGTAGATTTAGCCATTTAAAAGTAAGTTTAGTAGGTGTGTGTGTGTGTGTGTGTGTGTGTTAGTTGTCGTTCAAAAAAAATCTTAGGTTAAAATAATGTATCTGTAAAAGTTCAATGACTTGTTTGTTTAAAAATGACGTTCATAGAAATTAATCGTTTAAGGTGGAAAATTTATTTATTTTTGAACTTAATCAATAAAAACAAAAAATTGTATTTTTGTTAAATGGTGTTGAAGACTGAATCTGTTTCCACTTCTGAATTTTAAGTGGTGGTGCTGAAGACTGAAACTGAATCTTATAAAACTGTTTGTTTTTTTGAAAACTGTAAAACATCTGCATCTGATTTTTAAGGTAATATTTTATTAAAGCGTTATTCATAACAACTAAACAACTGAAATGAACAATCCAAATTAATTGAATTTATAGAACAATCCAGCAACTTAATGAGCTTTATAGAACAATTCAAACAAGCTTAATTAGCTAAATGAGCTTTATATAACAATCCACACAAGCTTAATGAGCCTAATAAGCTTTATAGAACAAACCAAACAAGCTTAATGAGCTTTATAGAACAATCCAAACAAGTCCAAGCTTAATGAAATAGTAAAAAAATGAACAAAAAGTGGTTAGGCTATCACTTTTCGGTAAGTGGTTATTCACTTATCACTTAAAAAAAACAAATGGTCTTATTGGGAAAACCACTAACCAAATAAATGGTTATACTCCAATAAATTCTAATTAAGCGACAACATACCCCTTAACAAAAAGTTCTTTAAATAATAGGATAACTTAATTGAAAAATTATGTTTGATTAAATTGTATAATAAATTAATAATACATACTTTCAAATACAGTGTAAATAAAAGTACGTCAATATAATTTGTAAGATTATTAAATATAATGAGTCCCCTTATTTTGCACTGGGTAATTTGTGCAAACTTTGCAAACCAAGATTCCACCAATCAAAATTTATTTTGGCAATAGGTTTAGTTTATTTTTGTAAGAGTATTAATTTGAATTTGAAATTCAAATGGTTAGTTGTAACCCCCTAACTATCAACAATTAATCTTGTCCATTAATCTATCTAATCAATGGTTTATATTAGTTTGCAAAGTTTACACAAATTACAAAGTTTGCAAAATAAAGGAACTTTAAATACAAGTGGGGAGTGTTAAATTCTTATCAGATTAAACCAATTAACATGAATATCAATTGAATTTTTAAATTAACATTAATTTAATTTTGCTGATATTACTACATAAGTCTACAAACTTGGTGGGTATGTTGTACCAATCATACCCAACAATACATACCAACTTTAATTTTAAATATTTAATTAATTATTTACAAAGCTTAATTTTTGAGGTTTTCCATTTTTCTAATTCTAATATGACTTTAATTCAATTCATTTTCTATCACTAACTTAGTCACCCTCTTGAATTCAATTGGGCTATCCTGGTTGGTAGAGGCTAGAGGGGTTTAGGATGACCCTTTTGGAGTAGAAGTCTCAGGTTCAAACCTAGGCAAATGCATTTTTAATCTAACTGGGGTGTATATTAACAACTACTTAAGCTACCTATACAAAACACTTAGTCACGTTGTTGGTCTCTATGAACTCATCGTTGGTTGCCATTATTTTCACTGTCCAATGTTTTTTTAGTTTATGTTACATGTTCGTAACCTAGTTTGGTTTGTGCACAAACATCTTGTTATTTAAAACGGTCTATTAGTTTTAAAAGTAGTGCACACTGTAATTTTGGATTTCAGTTAGGCTTGTTGTATTATTGCTTGTTTTTCACATTCAAATTTATTGGTTCACAATTTTTGAACATAAACTATAGCAAGAACTACCAACCAAATAAAGTTGATTGGTACACAATATATGATTTTCAGTACCAATTATCTTTTGTTTGATACAAGGTATGCATATTTCTCTTGCGCAATTTATTTAATCGGGTTTTCGTCATACCTCAAAAACAATATGGTTAGGATTTATCATTAATGTCTATATGCTGTTTGTAGTTCCTATGAACTAATTTACTTCATATGGCACCATATTTTCAGGATTCAACAATTTCATTCACCATGTTTCCATTTCATGTGCTCCTCTTTTGATGTAAACGTTAATGTATTTTTCAATGCATATCAATAATTCAAGTAGCATAATCAATAGGATAAATCTATGATGAAATTGGGACTGATGAAATTTCGAAATTGGGACTGACCAAAGCTTAGTCCGGCTCGGTATAGGACCGGTTTTGGGACCGCCGATTATAACCGTGGGGTTTTGGGACCGCCGATTATAACCGGTTGGGGTTTTGGGGTGTTTTGCTTGTCCGGCCCGGGACCGGTTGTGGGATCGCTTATAGGCCCAGCCTGGCCCAATTTTCATTATAATCTAGTAATTTATATAAATGTTGGAGTCGATATTAAGACTGCTTTTTGTTGTTTTTGGCCTCCAAATGCTATATATAAGTCAAATGGTGTACAGTGTAAGGTACTAATTTATAAAATGTAAAAAACACAACAAAAAAAAACCTTCACCATTCTCCCTATATTTTTGTTCTCGGCTCATATTCATTTCTTAAAATTATAATAAAACGTATTTTAAAAGTGTATTTGCGTGATCCAATTATATTTTGAAGATGTATTATAATAACATTAACGTATTTTTAAAAAAACATTTCAAGGATTTGAAAAATGTAAAAAATATTTATTTTTTTTAAACCGGGATTGGGTTAGCAATTTAGCATGTAGGTTAACCGGGTCATCCTGAAAACGTTTCAAATGGACTACTGGATTTGGAGAAAAGATGAAATAAACGAGCTTTAAGCCCAATAAGACTTTTAGCCCAAACAAAAGTATATTGTTTTATTTTGTTAATTAGTATTATATATCTTTGGAAAATGCAAATCTTGTATAAGCTTCAACCGTTCAACCGTAGGCCTTTTGTCAGTGTTTGAATTATTTGATGACAGATTATTTTCGATGGTGTTCAAAGACATATTGGAAGCAATGGGTATTATAAGTTCAGGTGTCATTTTTTATTATCTTATTATTTAGCCCTCATTGATCCGTATTCAACACATGCTTCCCTCCATACTTTTGTTACTAGGGGGATTCAGATTTGAAGAAGAAAAAAAAGACATTTGGGTAGAGAAGAAGGCAAATACCCTAGTGAAAGAAAAAACAATAATTCATAGGCAATTAGGCGGTATTGACACTTGCAACAAGAATGATGAAAGTTACTTGTATCCGAATCAAGCTGTTTTCAAAATGATACGATCAAGTTGCAATTCAATTGATATGACCCACACATCTCATATTGAGTTGTTTTCAGACCTTTATGAGCAATAAACATAACCGTGTTACACTATACATGTTGATTGCAACATTTGCAAACTATATTAGTCGATTCGAGTTGCTTACCATATTTGTAGCATGTACTTTGTGTAGGCTTCCATTGATATTCTTATTTCTATATCACTACAAAAGGACCACATTCATATATTTGTGTAGTACCAATTGTGCCCACAAAAATATTGCATAGGTCCCTATGTATGTTTTGGACATCTATGCATTGGTCCTTCTCTTTCTCTTTTGGTCAAAACTTTTCATTACAACAATATATCATATGATATATCATTATGATATAAATGGCTGTATTATGTTAACATACGAAACAATCAACAAATTATTTGCATCTTATGATAAACAAATATTAATGAAAGCCATTGTTCACTAATATATGATGTTAAGGTACTTCAATAAGTACAATTAATTATACATTGTAGGTTCCAAATCAACACATACAAGGATTGAACACACAAAGTAATTCTCTCAAAAGTTGATTAAAGGAAGTGGAAGATGAATCAATTACAAATGAACTTGAAGACAACTATTTATACTACTCTAGAAGGCCTAAAAGGTTTTAAATGAATGGACCCTAAACATTGGGCTTCATCCACAATTTACAATAAAGGAAAGTAACTTTAAGAAAATTACAAATTGACACAACTAACAAATATTTCTAACATACATTGCCGAATGAAGTCAAAATTTGATTGGTTGCATGTTGGACAACTTTGAAAGGCAAAATAAATATAATTGACTCGATACGTTCACAATAGTTTAATTATATATATAAATAAAAGATTGACATTCTATTTGGGTGTATTTAAAATATTTAACACTATTCTTTCGTAAACGACTTGTTAATTACTTATTGTATTTCAGTTAAAACTTATATAACATGCATTTGTTATGATATTACTTAAAATATATTAGACTACTTATTCTTAGGGGTGTTCACGATCCGGTTTAGACGGTTTAACTTCTCAAACCACAAATCAAGTCATAATGGCATGTTATAAAAGCAAGAGGTTTGTTAGTAAACGGTCAAAGTAGACCATAAAAGGGACCGATTTAGGTGGTTTGTGACTATTATGGGCTTTAAAAAAAGGAAATATACATAACATGATTACCATCTATCACACTATATTGGATTATAAAAGAAACATCGAGAAAGTTGGGAAATGGTCAAACAAAGTCCACAAAAACATTTGGAATAATTTGATACACATTTAGCAAATTAAAAAACGATTTGGAATTTTGGATTTTGATATTTGATGAATTTCGGAGTCTTTCAAATTTAATGAATACGAATAACTGAGAAGTGAAAACTAAAAACGTAGGATCGTTTGGTTTGCAGGAATGGGATGAAATGGATTGAATTTCATGTCGGGATTTGAATTTGGAAGGATTTGAAATCCTTTCGTGTGTTTGACTTGCAGAATTTGGAATGGATTTAAATTCCATTATTTATAAGAGAAACTCATTAAAAATTCTAAAAATAGTAAAAATAATCAAATTACCTTTAGTTAACTTATTATTAAAAAAGAAAGTGTTTTAACATTTTTTAAAACATTATTATACACAAACCCTATGAAATCCCTTGAATTTCTAGCCACATCTTTGAAATTTTGAAATCCTATGTTTAATGGATTTCAAATCTAAATAATCTTACAAACCAAAACATCGGATTGGAATGATTTGAAATCCGAATCCTCCCAAATCCATTCAATTCCGGCAAACCAAACGGGACCTTAGGTCTTGGTTGGCTTGTGGGATTGTACTGGATTCAGAGGGACTTGGAAGTGAATTTTATTCCTATCCCATATTTGGTTTGAAGGATTTCTAGGATTTGAAATCTCGAAATTTCATTGTAATCCTACAAACTTAGGATTTGAAATCCCAAGAGTTTGGTTGATAATTCACAGGATTTTGTAGGATTTGAGAGTAATGTTTTACGTTTTTGGAATACTGAGAATTTTATTTCACCTAAAAACTAGTGAGAGGCAAATACAGAAAACATCACACCAAGTCTAAATGATTACGATACCGTTATCCTAATAAAACGTCTCCTTTAAAACATGTTAAAAACATTTGTTTTATAAAAATAACTTATCGAAAAGGTAATACCATTGTTTTTATAATTATTTTATATTTTTTTATAGATAATGGAAATCCAAAAAACAAACGAATTAAGGATTTCAAATGCTGCCAATTCCAAATCATTCCACGTAATTTAAATCTCATAAAATTATTTATCAAACAAAACCATCCCTCACTACTAAAAAAGGGGTATTACCGATGGTAGAAACAGTCGGTAAACCGTTAGAAAAAGACTTTACCTACGGTTTTCTGACGAAACGAGTGTCGCTAAAAAGCTGTTTGATAAAAGCTACTGACGGTTTTCCCAATGACCTTTACCGGCTACTTTTCGACTGTTTCATTTACCGATGGCTTCCGATGATTTCCAACTGTTTTCTGACGATTTTATGACGACTAATTAAAAATAAAAACATTCTGTAATAATGGCCGTCGTTAACATACAAACTTTTTAGTGATGCCTTAATGTCTTGGGCAAATCTTTTTCTAGCCTTAAAATTAATTTGATCCCTTGATTGTAAAACTAAATATAAGTAATACGTGTGTATTTGGGTGGCCAGGTCAGTCAAACCGCTCGATGTGCGACAAAAAAAGAATGTGTCGTGTTCACGACATGGCACATCCTACTACAATAAAGTGCACTGAATGAGTATAAATTTGGATCTCGATCGATCGCCATCTCAAAACCCTATATATCAAACGATAACCTATTTCCCCAAACAAATTTTTATATGGAACTTCTTTGATGTTGTTTATCAAATGAAAGTAAAGATATATAATGTGAGGAAAGGGAATGAAATGCCAACTTAATGATGATCATTTTATTTATTTGTGTATCTCTATATATAATTAAAGATCTATAGAGAGAGGGTGAATAACCATTGGTTATTGTGTATACATAAAGGGTTAACAACCATTGGCTTTTAGCAAGTAAAGAAAATGAAAAGGCCCCCCCCTACACTATTGTTGGCTTCATGCGTGACAAGTCGCCAAAAAGCATCTGGTTTGTCACTAATTACCATGCATGCCCCTAGGCCCTAACCCTAGCTAGCTATTTGCCAGGAGAATATACATAGCCCATGCATGCCTCCAAGTACAACTTAACATGTTGATCTAGAAATCTTGTTAAAGAATGAGATTATTTAAATATAACAAATAAATATAAAAAATATTTCTTATAAATCAACGTTTGTGTTATAGAATATGAGTTTATTGTTTTTCACATACAAAACATTTTACATGTGAAAAGCAGGAAACTAACTAAATTTATAAGAAAAAATTATAATTTTATTATAGTTTTAAAATATATATAATAGTATATAATAAATTGATACGATAATACACTTCAAGATTAGAAGAACATAATGACTACACGTGCCACCGTGTACACTACACCTGGACGGATGTAGAGAATTTTTTTAACGGTGACACCATTTATTTATAAGGAACATTTATAGAGATATTTTTTATTAAGGCAATATTGGTTTAGTGGTTGGTTTTCTCGATTTTTAAATGAAAAGTCTCATTTTCGAATTTTATTATTACAATATTTTAAGAAACATAACAAATATGATATTAATATGGTGCAGATATTTACGACATTTATACTGCGATGGAAGAACAATACGATGGCACGTGCCACCGTATGTACCTACATAGGTCCGTCCATGCAACTTAACTGCTAATTATCAATTTCCAACCTTCGATCCATTTTGATATTAATTTTACTAACATCAAGCATAATAATCATTTACAATCACTACAATTTTTATTCTTACATACATATGATAATGAACTGAAGTATGTATAGAAACAATGACCACATATTTGACATTAGTAGCACTTTAATAAAATTGGATGTATAAGATGCCAAAGATATGTAAGTGTTGGAACAAATTGTTTTATATATAAGACGTAAGTTTATAGGACTAAGGGGGTATTTGGTATTGTGTGACGTCATACCTTGTAATTAGGAGTTTTTAGTGCTTGAATGGGAAAAAAGAAGAAGAAATGCTTATACCAGTTCGGCACAGGTAATAAAAAGTTTTTAGTGTCAAACACCCTCTGTTGTGGATATATCGGCCTTTTAATTGTCTCAAGACTATGTAATGCTCTTTCTTTTCTGGTAGCATTAATAAATTTCCTGTTTCTTGGTTCAAAAGAAAAACTTATTCCCTGTTTGTCGGTTCCCAAAAAAATACTTATTCTAGTGTAGTACCGCCGTAAATTACTCTACTCTCCCTTATTTGCTTATTTGTTAAATACTAAAATACAACTTCTCGGCTTATTACATTTTTGTATCATCATAAGCTAATCCAAACACATTCTTTATAAAATTTTGTGTAACACCACATAAGTTGACAAGTACTTTTACAAAAAAAAAAAAATATAAGTTGTTTTAAATGAGCAATCCCAAAGACCTCTAACTGATAAAGTGATGTATATATATACATAAGAGAGAGAGAGAGGGAGAAAGGGAGAGGGAGGGAGGGAGAAAGTGCTAGGATCTTATGTTAACCTAGAAAAGAGTATAAACTTCATTTAAACGGGAACGCGCCACATGGCATATTCAGTTTTAATACTCATGTGTTACTCAAACTGAATAACACTGAAACACTGAATACAGTGAGGAGAAATCTCAACCACTCACATCGCGGTTGCGGTGGACATGATCACAGAGGATTGACGCGATTCATGGAAGGGTAGAGATTATTAAAGGGGGGAACCGGTCAAAGTGCCTTAGTTGACCGAGATGAGTGGTTGAGATTGCTCATCGCGTTTTCTTAAAAACTTATATTTTCGTATGAACCTCCCTCTAATGACTTATATAGGTAACGAACTCACCATTTTGTGTAAATGTCATCATTTAACTATTTTTTGTGCTCAATATACCATTGAACTCTTTGTAAGTGTTTAGATAATACCATTATGACCGGTTATAACTCGCTTTTCTGGTTTGGTGTATTACATGGCAATTATTTAACACACGTGGCAATGACGTGACATGTTAAATGACTTATAAGGGTAACAAACTATTCTGCTTGATCACATTTTATCATTGAACTTTTTTTGTAATCAATATACCATTGTAACTTTTTTTAATTGTTCAAATGTTACCATAGGCCATCTTTTTCTTTGTAATTGGAATCAAGGGATAGAAATGTGTCATTTATGTTGGATGCTTGAATTTGTTTTTTTCATTAGTTTTCGAATAGAGTTATGATACACAATGCATACTTCAGCCAACCGAATAGAAATACAATTTAAATGGTAGTAACGGAAATTCTGATTGCTTCTTTAACCAACCTATTCCAACGTGACTGTTGTTTGACGCACCAATTATATATAAAACAAACATTGTGCATTATAATCAGATTACCAATGACCTTCATTTTTGTTCTAATCATGCCAACAATACATCATTCAGAACAAAAAAAAAACATATTTTTATCATCTAAGTTAAAACAGACACATTATCTAAGTTAAGACACATAAAAAAATCCCAGTTCATCTAAGTTATATAAGTGTGTATACATAGAGAGAGAGGGATGGACAGAGAAAGAGATGAACTGGGATTTTTTTTATGTTTGATTAACTAGTTTAATCAGCTAATACAATATGTTTTATGATATTGGATCGATGAACTTTCGGTTTCTTGTAAACATTTGTTATTTACAAAGAAATTGCTGGGATTCATGGCATTTGGACATGATATTTGTATATGGAACAAATCTATAAAACTATTTGAATATGTGTGGATGGAATCACAGCTGCCACAAAAACAGAAACACAGATACACACAGTACGACACTCAATGTGTGTTTATAGATGATTTTTTTTATATGGGAAAATACACACAGTCAAAACTCAAAAGATGGTGTTGATTTATGCGTACTTGTGGCTAATGTAGGAGCAAAGGAATGAGGTGATTTTCGAGAGTAAGCCGTTCAATCCGTCTACCACGGCTAATGATATCCAAGCGCTTGCTTATTCTTGGATTCGTAATATACTTATTTACGTTAGGTGTTTGAATTGGATTGATTGGGGTTATGAAATGATTTCTTTCTTAAATTCTAGGTAATTTAATGCTAACCTTTTAGGTGACCCAGGTTACGGACCTAGTCGCACTTGCAGTATTGGGCTCTGAGACATGTACTATCACATGTAATAACCGTGTTTTTGATGTGATATTATAATTATTAACTTATGATACCAAATTAAAGACGCAAACAATCTTTAGTATTGCGACCTAAGTCACAGGGTACGTTGTTTGCATATCAACAGGTCCCCTCATGAACATCTTGTAAAAATGTTTTCGGCTTTTCGCATTTTTGCAAAAAAAATGTGTTCTATATATATATATATATAGAGAGAGAGAGAGAGAGAGAGGAAAGTTCAAATGTGAACCACTTTAATTCAATGCCCTCCCATTAATCGCGCCTAGTCATCCGCTGTGGACATGACATGGCGCCTAGTCATCCGCCACGTGTCGCGCTCTCGGTTGTTCTCACGTTCACAACCAAAATGTGGTTCACATTTGAACCCACCCCTATATATATATATATATATAGGTTCAGAAAAAAACCACGAAAAATTGAAAAACACTCTACTAGCCATTCGTTTGTACCATATGTACATGTGAAGCAATATTTTAGTATATACATGTGCATAGATACAAGTAACATCTTTTATTACTTGGGGTTGGCTTCGGGTAAGAAGTGACAGTAAATGAAATGTTGTGTACAGCGACAAAGGCTATAACGATGACCAGATGACCAGAATTTGTTGATATATTATATGTATAAAATCAATATTTTCCACCCACTTAAAGAGTTGAAATTCTAATTTTTAATTTTTAGCCACAACATATCATCTCTATAGGTAGCTACAGCCATGGATTAAAAGCCAATTTCTATTGCAACAATTGTCGTCGCAAAAATCTTAGCAGCGAAATTTTGATCTTTAGCGACGAATTTTGTCGTCCCAAAGGTTAGATTTGCTGTAGTGAAATTTGGTGAAAAATATGAGAAATTGTTATCAACCATTAAATGAGAAATAGACGAATATTAGGATGAGATGTACTGAAATAAGATGCACAGAGATGCAACGGATCAAGTTTCTTTTAAGCCACAAATTTTTTTGGAAGGGTGTCCGGACCAAAGTCCGACTAATCCCTGACAATTTTGGGGGTTAAACATGGCCCCATTTAAATGTTCTCAGGCATGCGCACGGGAAGACTCGAACTCGGTTACGGTGCTATGAACCCCCCTGAGCGATAACCACTTTGCCACAACACTAGAAGACTTTTAAGCCGCAATTCATTGGAGGTTATTTGATTAAAAGCGATCAACGATGTAAAAGCACTTCTCATCGAAAATGACATTTCTCACATGATCTCATGCCTTATTATTACTTGAATATGTGTGTGAAAAAGTTATATATATATATAGGGTTAGTTTCAAATGTGAACTCATATTTCGTTGTGAACGTGAGGACAACCGAGAACTCGCCACGTGGCATATTAAGTTTGAATATTCAATATTATTCAAAAATAACACTGAATGCAGTGTTATTCAATTTGAATAATACATGGATATTCAAACTGAATATGCCATGTGTCGCGATTTTAGTGGTACTCATGTTCACAACCAAAATTGAGTTCACATTTGAATTTTTTTTCTCTCTATATATATAGAGAGAGAAAGAGAAAGAAGGAGGAGCAAATGATAACAATATCTATTAAAAACACTAGCTTCCCACATGATCCTTTTATCTCTTTACCTCTCTCATGAATGAGAGGGGGGATATGTTCCCCTTGAAATCTTTACAATTTTCACATACATGTGCTTTGTCATAGACCTCTCTCCATTTTTGTCATGATTTATGGATTCCAAGACTGGTAAATAATGAGCCTGTTTAGTCATCGTTTATCAGGTAAGTAATATTATTATCTTATTGATTATGGAGTAGTCTAACCCTGGGAAAGAGACTGTAATTGCTGTCAAGAATAAACATGTTGTGCCGGGTGACTAGAATCTTTGAACATGGAATAATCAAGAAACTTAGCTGGTAAGACACAAGGTAATAGGCAATAATTGAGAGTCTTACAGACTCTTACCTAGTAAACGCTAGCTTATCAGGTTTGATATGTTTACCAACAATCTATTTTTTTATTATCATAGATGTTACATGATAAGATAATGAAATTGAATCTCCTTCTAATAAATAGTTAGTTTGTAGGTTCCAAATCAACACCAAGTATGAACACAAAATATCTCTCAAATTGATTAGAAAAGTTGGGAGTTACAAATGAAGTAAAAGACAACTATTTATACTAGCACTAATGGACTAGGCTTTTTCAAATGGATGGGCCCGAAACAAATGGGCCTCAACCACAATTTACATAAAAGGAAACAAACTTCTAAAGAATTACAAATTGACACAACTTAACAAAATATCTAACAATTTCCCCCTTTGTGTCAATTTCTTCGTTTCCGACGATGATGGCTCGATGACTTCCTTCTTGAAGCATTTGTCTCCTTGAACTTCTTAGATAGTCATTCACGTCTCTGAGGCGGTGGTGGTGGCGGTCTCTCTTGATGTCTCTCGGCCGGTTGTCCTTCGATCATCTTTAACCCATAGTAAGCGGTCAATGTCGGGGAGATGTTCGTGATTGGAGACGGTGTTTGAGTCAACACACTTGGAGATTCCCAAGGTGTAGGAGACGGTGTGCGCAGGAGAGGTGATCTATGAGGTGAAGATATGTCGAATGATGGTGGAGGATACTGGAAACTACATGTACTCATCATTATCATCATCATCATCATCTGAGGAGATGTCATCAAGATTGATAATCTTCTTGAGCTCATCATCAGTAGTGGGGACGCATGTGATAGGAATCGAGAAAATCACAATAAATCACAATCTCTCGACTCATTCCATCAACGTCAGCCGTCGAGTTCCAACCAGACTATGAGTGGTGATCATCGAGGCCGATATGAGTGTCGGGCGCGACGTCGGAAGATGTGTATGTTGGAACTATGAAGTCGTGTCGTTTCTTCGGTGGCTCGGCCGCTGCTTGGCTGGAGGTTGCAAGGACTCTATGATTGTCTGAAAGAGAGTCATTGACCTCAGCAATCTCTGATCTCACCTCCGCCTTGAGATCATCAAACTTTCCTTCGAGCCACTGGATGGAGGGCCTACCACATGAGAGGGTGCGGTAGCCGGTTCGGGACGGTGCTCGGGAAGGTCTGGATATGATGACCGCTGAAAGTACCCCAAGTATGTTGACTTCATCCTCAAGGAGATTCCCTTTGGAGAGCAACTTTGCCGACAAAGGATCCCTCAACTCATTAGTCAAGTAGTTGGGTGCAGTCGGTGCTGGAGGTGGTGAAGTACAAGATCCTCATGGACAGCCTTTAGGGGGCCGTCCATCATTTCCCTGACAACGGATGTCGGGTAAGTAACTCCGGGCTCACATAGATTACCCGTTCGCACAACCGCTAAATCAACGGTGTGGCCTATGTTCATGGCTCGCGTGATGGTGACCATGGTAGGACTTCCCGTCGGTCATCGTGAAACGCCCGTCATGGACGCCACTCTCGGGGTTCCGATCACGTCACTCAGAATCGTGATGCGTAGAGCATAGTTGCGTCACATAGACTGGCAGTATGTGTACTTAAGAGTGTATCATTAGGCTTTAGACTCTGGTGCACATGAAGGAAGGTTGGGGATCGGGGCAAGGATCCTCCTGTTTCAATACCACTGCCCTCCAAGTGAGGGCGCGATAGCTGATGTGCTATATCCCCGTGGAATGAAACATCCACCTTTTGAGAGATGAATGAGTGGCTAGGTGGGGCGTGCAGTTGCACCTCTGGGTGGGAGGTGTCTTCTTCAATACCCGTACTCAACACATGTGTACGGGTAGTAGATGTGGCTGCCCGGCTTCTACCTATGGAGAAGGAAGGACCGGTAAAAACCTTTGGTCCTATCTCATGCTCATAATTTTTTTACTTCCCTCGCTCTACTCACTTTCTTCGACTGTTAGGTCTCCCTCAAACCTTAAGTCGTCCTCACCCTCAGATGGGTGGTCATCCCCGGAGTTATCGAATCATAGTCCACCAAAGGGAAAAGTGAAGGGCTTTTGTAACTGTCATAAACATGTAAGGTAGTAGCTCCGGAGTGATCATCATCACCGCCTAATCTACCCCTGTCATATCCCCCCGACTCCTCATCCTCAAGCCCGTGGTCATCATTCCCAGATGAATGACCTCGCTCGATACCCCCAGTCTCTCGCCTAGGGGATACCTCCTGGGTGCTAGCCTCCGACTCTGGAGGGCTTGGTAGAGGTAGAGATGCTAAGTACGCTCTCACAATAGGTGAATGATGATTGGTAGGATCAAGTGATGCATATGTATGAGGACCTTGGAGTAGGAGGTCCTTCATGCATGTACAAGTGTAAGAGGTACGTCATATATGTAGTTGTTCCCCCTCGAAACATGTGTAGCGATGCATTATTCCCCCTCTTAACAAGCATAGGTAGGCATCTTGGAGTACGTCATAATAGGACGTTTTTTTTTTGGTGATGGTGTTGTTGTAGGTGTAGTTGAGGGTGTGGGTGTGGGTGATGGTGTTGGTAAGGGTGATGGTGTGGGTGAAGGTGTTGGTGTGGTTGTAGGTGTTAGGATTATGTGTGAGACAGTAACAGGGTTACCGTGTCCAATGTTATAAGACACTAGTAGGTCACACCGCTGCACGCCGAAATGAGAACGTTTGGATTACGTGAGAAAAATAATTAATTGATTATTAATTATTTAAGAGAGAAATAAATAAATAATTAGTTAGATTATTTATGATTAATTAATCAGATAGATTAATTAATAGATATTTATGGAAATTATTATGGAGATAATTACCAAAGAGTTTATATGGAATAAAACTCTTATCCATATAAATAAGGGGTTAAGGGTGTCAGTTGATTCATTCAGTCCAAAAAAACCCAGAAAACTCTCTCTCTCTCTCTCTCCCTTGAAAACCGGCGCCAAATCCAAGTATCAGAAGGGTTCGCGTTCGTTTTTCGGGTAATCCTCGGTGGTGGTCTAGCAACTATCTCAACCGGTGTCAGTAGCGGTATATCCCCTACTTGCATTTCAGAGTCGTTATACAAAGGTAATCCTCTAAACAACCCTTAAATAGTATCTGAATGGTTTAGGATTGGATCCTTGTTTGGGAATCAGTTTTTGTTATCCGCTGCGCATGTTTATGCTTCCGGTTCCCAACAGTGGTATCAGAGCCACTTCCTAAACCTAACAGATCAGGTTTAAGCTGTTTGTTAGTTAATTAGGTTTTATAAAAATCTGATTTTTGTAAACCTAACGAAACGACGATCGGCGGCGGAACGGCGGCAGTTAGCCGGCCGGACCTCCAGGCCGATCGCCGTCGATTCTCTACCGGCCGCACCACCCGATTGGTGGCTGCGGTACCGGCTGTCATGATATGCGCCGGCCACACCACCCGCTTGGTGGTTGTGGCGTCGGCCATCGTCGACCGCGAAGGAAAACCACCACCGCACCACCGATTGTGGTGGCGGTGGTGTCGATCGAACCCAAACCGCCGATTGGCGATGGGTAACCATGATCGACCACCTAGGCGGTGGCGATCAATCGGAGGGAGTGGATGGCAGCGGCGATCGCCGCTTGCCTGTCGAACCTCAACCAGCCGCACCACCAGTTACGGTGGTGGCGGCGTTCGCTGTTTTCCGTCGCGTGATCGCGGCGGCAGTGGTGGTTAAGTCCACTGCTGTCGCCGGTGGACTATGGTGGCGATGGTATCAATTGCGGCGGCGGTGGTGGCTTTCCAGCCGCTGCTGTCGCCGATGATTGTTGTTGCGGTGGGCGGCGGTGGTAGCTCCTTAGCTGCTGCCGTCGCCGGTTGATTTTGGTGACAGCGGTGGTTGCTGCGGCGGTGGTGGCTATCGAAGTCACCGCTGCCGGCGGCGATTGCGGGAGGTACGGGCGGCGGTGGTGGCAATTGAGTCATCATCGTCGCCGGCGTTGAAAACCGCCGATCGACGACCGAGTTTTTGGCGGATCGGAGGTAATTCGAGGTCGTAGTTCGTTTCAATTGTTTATCTTTAACGAGTCTCAGTTGGGATTTGTTTCCGGATAGACTTCGAGAAAAGAATCGTTTTTTAATCAGATTAGGTTAAAACGATTCAGGATTAAATTAATTTATTTGTTTTAAATTAATTTTGGTTTTATAATTATCCGGTTAAAATTCAGTTGTATTTTAATTCGTTTAATTATGTTAAGTCATAGCTGAACCCTTTTAGACCCGTGGTTGTGTTTTATTTATCCGTTTTATTTATTTGCTTAATTGTTGGGAGGCCTGCGTGCCATTTACAACCCCTTTTGTAATTTAGATTATTTTATTAGACTAGTTGGGAGGCCTGCGTGCGATTTAAACCCATCTTGTAATAATTATTTTAATTACACTAAAGACGGAGACAAAACGACGGCCATGGATCTCGGAGCCAGTGGGAGTGCCAGAAGATGAAGACTTTTGTCACTTAGGGTTGAGACCGTTGTTTTGTGTTGGCTCACAAAACAACATTAGTTTAAGGGTTTAGGCTATGACTGTGCTTTTTATATTTAAATTGCGTGGTTGTTTATTTTACGTAATTGCTATTAAATATAAATTGCCTTTTGAACAAATTGTTTAAAAATTACGAGGATACAAATACAGTTAGTGTTTGGATCCAGTTTTTCAAAGTTTTGAAAAAGGAAACTGGCAATTTTGACCCTTAGCAAAATCATAGATTAGTAAGTGCAACCCACTTTAGGGGCACCTCCGGTGTAAGGTACATAGGGCGTTGTAAGTGCACACACTATGAACGTCCGTGTTCAAACCGAAACTGGAGGGTGATGAAACTCTGCGAATTATCTCCGGGTGGTACCGGCCAGAGATTGTCCAGGTCCCGGGTGGTGCAATCTATTTTGGTAATTATTTATTCACTGGGTGGTACCAGGCCAAAATGCACTAGAGGGACTAAATATGCACGGATTTTTTTTTATCCGATGTCCCGACGATCTAGAAGTCGTATTTTCAGATAGGAATACGATTGGTATAGTTTTACCTACCATAGATCGCATGAGTCGGTTTGACATGATCACATGCTTCCCGACACATGTGAAATATGGATTCTAGTCTAATAAAGTTATTTTAAGGGCAATAATTTATTAGAATTATATAATTATAAACTAAATTGGAATTTATATTCTTCTGTAGATGTCTCCAATTAGCATTTCGTTTTATTCACCTGAGGAATCACTTCGCCTTATCACGGGCAAGTGGAAGCTTACGGGCCAGAACTTTCCAGTTTGGAAATTACACTTACAGAATGTATTGAGTGCCCAGGGTAAGCTTTATGTGATCAATAAGCCCATGTCACGACCTAAAAGCAATGCCCCAGAAGAGGAATTTGCTGAATATTTCAGATTCATGGCAGATGAATCGGATGTAATGTCCATTATAGTTTTCTCCATGTCACCCGAGTTCACGGGAGACTTGAGAGTAAAATTCTGTCACGAGGTTGTGAGAAATGTAGAGAACCAGCTAGGTTTCTACAAGCACACGGGCAAGCTTTTGATCATGCAAGAGATTCTCTCCCTGAAGCTGCAAAAGGGTCAGTCAGTTAAAAACCATCTTATCGAAATGAGAAGGCTTTTTAAGTGTTTATCACGTCTGGGGTACAAGATGACTCAGGAGGAGTTAGTGTACCTCATGTGGTTCTCCCTTACAAAGGAAGTTCAGGACACAGCTAGTGCCTACATGAAGGAACCAAAGAACGACGTGGATAAAGTTCATGAGGATATCCTGGCCAGTCTAGAGCCAGTACCCGAACCTGCGAATCTCATGGACACTGATATAATTGATGAGCTGGGAGATCTGAGTTGCCCAGAATGCGGCAGCGAGGATATTTGCGAGCACTCGATGAATATCGACCAGATAGAGATCGGTTTACCCGATGCTCCAGGTATCTTTATGATAGATTGCTTAATCACTTCTTATGAATCATGGGTAATTGATACAGGCAGTGGTAACCACATTTGTAATCATTTACAGGGATTCACTAGAAGAAAGACTCTGAGGAAGGACCGTTCGAACCTACGAGTTGGCGAAGGCACTGCATTGATTGCTGAAGCCGTGGGATCTTATAGTCTTAGTTTACCCTCGGGTCTAGTTTTGGAACTGGATAATTGTTATTATATTCCAAATATGATTAAGAATGTATTGTCTTTTGATTTATTGGTAGACCAAGGCTTTTATTATAAATATTCTTATAAAATGATTTCAGTCTTTAAAGATAACATTTTCTATTTTAAAGCTACACCCGTAGATGGTCTATACACTGTAAATCTTAAAGACAACAATAGTGAAATCTATCATATAAGTAAGCGATCCAAGGATATTGAGGATCAGACTTACCTCTGGCATTGTCGTTTGGGCCATATAAACAAGAAACGCGTTGAACTACTCCTAAAAGGAGGTTTTCTTGGCAATTTCGACTATAAACCTTTTGATAATTGCGAATCTTGTTTATCCGGCAAAATGACAAAGCAACCTTTCAACAGTGAGAATGAAAGGGCTACTGACTTGCTTGAAATAATCCACACAGATGTATGTGGACCTTTCAGTCATGTAGCAAGAGGAGGATACCGGTACTTCATCACCTTTACTGACGACTTCAGTAGGTATGGTTATGTCTACTTGATGAGACATAAATCTGAAACCTTTGAGAAATTCAAGGAATATCAGAATGAAGTACAGAATCTACTTGACAAAAGGATCAAGTTCTTACGGTCAGATCGTGGTGGCGAGTATCTCAGTGATGAGTTTGACAATCATCTGATGGAGTGTGGGATTGTATCCCAACTTACACCTCCGTATACACCTCAGATGAACGGTGTATCAGAAAGGAGAAATCGCACTTTGCTTGACATGGTACGAACGATGATGTGTCATTCTTCGCTGCCAATATCATTCTGGGGACATGCGCTCGAAACAGCAGCACACATACTGAACAGAGCGCCAACAAAGTCGGTAGAAAAGACTCCATACGAGTTGTGGAAGGGTAAGAAACCCAACATATCTTTTCTGAAAATTTGGGGTTGTGAGCTTTACGTCAAACGACCTACCTCAGAAAAACTCAAACCCAAATCCGACAAGTGTTTCTTCGTTGGATATCCCAAGACCACCGTGGGATATTATTTCTACAACCCTGAAGAGAACAAAGTGTTTGTTGCTCGAAATGGAAAATTTCTGGAAGAAAAGTTTCTCAGTTTAGAGAACACCAGAAAGGATGTAGATCTACAGGTAGTAGACGAAGAAAGCACTACACCAGTTGTTGAGCCAGAAATTCAACATAACAATGTTGAACCTCAATCAGAGCCGATTGAGGAAGTGCAAACACAGGACCTTCGCAGATCCAGCAGGGTAAGACAAGAACCAGATAGGTATCTTGGGTTTCTAGTCTCTCAAGATAGCGGAGACTTAAATGAACCAACATCCTATGGAGAAGCTGTGTCAGGCAGTGAGTCTGAACAATGGCAGGAAGCCATGAAGGCCGAGATGCAATCCATGTACGACAACCAAGTTTGGGAGTTGACTGATTTGCCACAACACTGTAAGGCTGTTGGACGTAAATGGGTTTTCAAGAAGAAAACCGACGTGGATGGGAACGTACACACCTTCAAAGCCAGACTGGTTGCAAAAGGATTCACGCAAACTCATGGCATAGACTATGATGAAACCTTTTCACCAGTGGCCATGTTAAAGTCAATAAGGATTCTTATGGCCATCTCAGCGTATTTTAACTACGAGATTTGGCAAATGGACGTCAAGACAGCCTTTCTGAATGGAAAGTTAACAGAAGACGTCTATATGGAACAACCAGAGGGGTTTGAAGATCCTAAGAATCCTAATAAGGTGTGTAAGCTGCTAAAATCTATTTATGGATTGAAGCAAGCATCTCGAAGCTGGAACTTACACTTTGATGAACGAATCAAAGAGTTTGGTTTTACCAAAAGTGAGTTCGAGCCGTGTGTCTACACTAAGTTCAGTGGGAGCATAGTAACCTTCTTGGTCTTATACGTAGACGACATTCTACTCATAGGAAACGATGTACCAACTTTACAGAGTGTTAAGAGTTGGTTAAGCAAATGTTTCCAAATGAAGGACCTTGGAGAAGCCGCTTATATACTCGGTATAAAGATCTACAGAAATAGATCTAGGCGGCTTATCGGGCTTAGCCAAAGTACGTATATCGATAAAATCTTGAAGAAATTCAGGATGGATGAATCCAAGAAAGGATTTGTCCCGATGCAACATGGCATAGTGTTGAGCAAGACACAGTGTCCTATTTCTAGTCAAGATCAGGACAAGATGAAATCGGTACCATATGCTTCTGCAATTGGATCGATCATGTATGCCATGCTGTGTACTAGGCCCGATGTTGCTTACTCAGTTACTGTCACGAGCAGATATCAACAGAATCCGGGTGAACCCCATTGGGTAGCTGTCAAGAACATCCTTAAATATCTGAGAAGAACGAAGGAAATGTTCTTGGTCTTTGGAGGTACTGAGGATGAAATTAGTGTCACCGGATACTCTGACGCTAGTTTCCAGACCGACAGAGATGACTTCAGGTCACAGTCAGGGTACGTCTTTACCCTAAACGGAGGTGCGATCTCATGGAAGAGCTCGAAGCAGGACACGATTGCTGACTCAACTACAGAAGCAGAGTACATTGCAGCATCTGATGCGGCAAAGGAAGCTGTCTGGCTAAGGAATTTTCTATCGGATCTCAGAGTGGTTGCCAGTATCTCGAGACCGATCGATATATTCTGTGATAACTCAGGAGCCGTGGCGCAAGCAAAGGAACCTAGAGAACATCACAAGTCGAGACACGTGCTCAGGAAGTATCACCTCATCCGAGAGATCATTGGAAGAGGAGATGTGAGAATATGCAAGATTCCAACTGAAGACAATGTCGCAGATCCGCTGACAAAGCCACTAGCAAGGGTAAAGCATGAGGCACATGCGAATTCCATTGGGATGCAGTACCTGGAAGCCAGTAGCTAGTTCTTAGTTTATTAATTATGACTATAGTCTAATTTAGAAACAATGTAATCATGTAAAGTTTTTATTTCACAGTGTGTTGGAAATAAATGGAGGTTTTAATTTCATGATTGTTCTAAATTAACTATTTTTTGCATATTTAACGTATCCATGATTTTACAAAGTTTTGTATGAAATCTAAAGTTTCCGTAGCCACTTATTGAAATGGGAATTTCAATAAGGAGTTTTAACGCTATTATGAATACTTGATGATTTATTCAAAGTAGGGAATAAAAGCACAAGTGATGTGACCAAGTATTTATAGATACTCATCAGAGAGTTTGGGTATTGGAAGTGACCAGTAATCAAGTCTGCTTCATGGAGCCTCAGTCATAAGCACAGACTTGATAGGTTGTCCTTAGACCTGAGATACTTGGTTTGGGAACACGAGGACCACTGTACTCTTAGCACGTACTAACGCTGCACCGTAACTGGGTGGCCATACGGGACGTGACTAGATGCAGCGGAAGCCGTGGATCCAAATGCAAGTAGTCAAGAAGGGATTTGCACCTCTTTCAAAAGAGAGATATTTCCGGGCCCCTTGACGATTAAGATTGGCAGAAAACGCGTGGCCACGCTCGGATAGAATAACAGGGGTTATTTGGTAATATCCGTTACTGCAGGCAATCGAAATCAGAGTCAAGAAATACTTGATTTTAAGAAATGAATCCTCCACTCCATGTCTTAAATCACTTTAGAAATATCGTGTGCAAAAGGAATGAACCTGTGTGCAAATTCAAGCGTGAATTGTATCTCTGGATGTAAGAGATCTTATAACCTGGTTAACCTAAGCGTCTGGCTAGGGACCTCCTTAGGCGAATGGTGACAGTACAGTTACATGTCTAGCACAAGTGGGAGTCTGTTAGGATTATGTGCGAGACAGTAACAGGGTTACCGTGTCCAATGTTATAAGACACTAGTAGGTCACACCGCTGCACGCCAAAATGAGAACGTTTGGATTACGTGAGAAAAATAATTAATTGATTATTAATTATTTAAGAGAGAAATAAATAAATAATTAGTTAGATTATTTATGATTAATTAATCAGATAGATTAATTAATAGATATTTATGGAAATTATTATGGAGATAATTACCAAAGAGTTTATATGGAATAAAACTCTTATCCATATAAATAAGGGGTTAAGGGTGTCAGTTGATTCATTCAGTCCAAAAAAACCCAGAAAACTCTCTCTCTCTCTCTCCCTTGAAAACCGGCGCCAAATCCAAGTATCAGAAGGGTTCGCGTTCGTTTTTCGGGTAATCCTCGGTGGTGGTCTAGCAACTATCTCAACCGGTGTCAGTAGCGGTGTATCCCCTACTTGCGTTTCAGAGTCGTTATACAAAGGTAATCCTCTAAACAACCCTTAAATAGTATCTGAATGGTTTAGGATTGGATCCTTGTTTGGGAATCAGTTTTTGTTATCCGCTGCGCATGTTTATGCTTCCGGTTCCCAACAGTAGGGGTGTAGGGGAGGTGTAGGGGTGCAGTGGAGGTGTAGGAGTGTATGGGTGTAGTGGGGGTGAAGGGGTGTAGTCAAGGTTCCAAATAACGTGAGGCGTGGCGTAGCGGCAAGACCAAGCCTCAAGCCTTGGAAGCCACAGCGAGGATATGGCGTTTTCCAAGGCGTGACTTATGGCGGCAAATCTCTATATCTTATATAATATTATACACATAAACATACATTTTACTACTATTACTCAATGAATTAAAGATAATAAATCATTTAAACTAAGTTATATAATAAAAACTATCAAATAAGACACTAAAAAACAAGTTAAATCAAATATTATGTTTCAAAAACCCGCGCATTAATCTATGGCGTGCCTCAAGCATAACGTGGCGTGAGGCACAAGCCTTGAGCCACGGCGGCTGTTGCGACGAGCTTTTTCGAACATTGGGTGTAGTGGAGGTGTAGGAGTGTATGGGTGTAGTGGAGGTGTAAGAGTCTAGGGGTGTAGTGGAGGTGAAGGGGTGTAGTGTTGGTTCTTTTTTCTTTTTCTCTCTTTTTTTCTTTTTTTTTCTTTTTTTCCCTCTTTTTTTTCTTCTTTTTTTCCTCTTTTTTTTTTAAATCCGCTATGTCCTTCGGTTGAGATCATCAGAATGAGGATTTGGGATCTTCGTGTTTGCCATTTTACCTGAGAATGATAAGTGATTAGTATGTAGGTGTAGGCACATTGAGAAGACCCTCACAGCATTGACCTGCACTCTTATATATCAAGAACAAGGTGTTGGTATAAGGAAGTGCAACTCATTGGGTGAGGGACTTGATTCCAATAAGAGTATCCCAAGGTAACCTTACCAGCAAGAGATGCCATCCACGAAGTAAGTTGATATTAAGAGAACATGGTGCACAAGTGTGGTGTAAGGTGTACATACATACAGACCCAACTCAAGGAACAACACGCACCCGAGCTCAATGAGAAAAATCATACCAAGCTCAAGGGTGATGTAACACATACTAGCCAAAATACCTTACAAGATACTCAACATACGACACACATATTCAACATGCATGCAAGCATTCAACCACACATGCACTCAACAAGAAGATGACACCACGAGAAATCAAGTAAAGGTAGACACACCACACATTACATGTCATACACAAGTTCCAATTCATACACCATATATGTACACGAGAATGTATCATACATGCACACGCATCAATGTGGTGACAACACAAGTACTCAAGGTATAGAACAAGCATGACACACGACATGTAGAGGAAGGACAACAAAGCCACAAGGGCTGAACACACTCGCGGCGCGAGGGTAGTGCGGAGGGCCGAAGCGAGTGCGATGCGGACTACACAAGGCCGAATAGTGTGCAGGGTCGGAGGTTGAGGACCTTCGCGGCGCGAGGGAGAATGCTCGCGGCGCGAGGGTTGAGCTGAAGGCCGAAGTGGGTGCGATGAACACAAATAAGGCCGAAGTGGGTGCGGGGTGTAGATACCCTTCGCGGCGCGAGAGTTTATGCTCGTGGCGCGAAGGTTGTGTTGAGGTCCGAAATGAGTGTGGTCAAGCAGGGCCGAAGTGTGTGCGGACAACACAGTTCGCGGCGCGAAGTGTAGGGCTCGCCGCGCGAGCTGGAACAGAGGGAAGGGTAGAATAGCTTTTAGAAGGCTGAAATGACTTGGTCTCGAGGTTCGAACATGTATATGTATATATATTTAAGGATAGGAAACTTACCTTGGAGATGTACCTACGTCTTACCCGGTAGTGTTCCCCCTCGGAACATGTACCCCCTTGAGGTATACGCAGGAGGGGAGACGTTCCCCCTTGGAACATGTAGTGGTGAGTGGTGTTCCCCCTCAAGATGTGCACAAATGGGGTGTCATTCCCCCTCGAGACATTCACCGGTGGGGTGTCATGCCTTCTTGAGATGTGCACCACATGGTGACATGCCTTATTGAGACATGCACTGCATGGTGACATGCCTTCTTGAGACATGCACCACAGGGTGACATGCACCACAGGGTGATGTTCCCCCTTGCTTTATTACCACTTAAAGAAAGAAATTCTCACCATGTATAACTCTTGAAGGGAGTGAGAAGGTCCCCTTGCCCGGTCATGTGTTTGGGACAACCTCAACCTGAGTCCATAACTCACACATGACCGGCCTGCAAAACCAAGTGCAAACATTTTTAGGTACCCATTTGGTAATGGGTCCTTTCGGATTAGTACCAGTAGGTTTGGATACCTCTTTGCTATTTTTATGAAGCTTTTTCTTGGGATTGGAGTTATGTTTCTTAGCATGATGCGTATGATGATGATAAGCACGATTATGGAATCCATAAAAGTTAGGAGCATAATAATCATTCACAAAGGCATTTGCACAAAAGCCAAAATGAAAATAGTTTCGACACCGATAATCACTCCGATATCCATAAGCAACATGTTCACAGTCATGAAAATTAAAAAGAGTATGAGGTACATGACTGTGAGCTCTATGAAATTTATCGTTGGAAAATCTGTTTTTCGCAAATCTGGGCTTATGTGCACATGACTTTGGATGACTGCCTTTTGTAGTTCCATTCTCCTTTGAGTTACGCCTACCCTGTCTCACATTTTGATTTGTCTCATTTGAAGAAGTGTGATTAACATGAGGATGATGATGTGAAGCTTTGTTTCTTGCGTGGAAGTTGTGTGACTGTTCTTTAGATTTAGACGACTTCTTGTTCTTACGAGATCGTCTACGTTTCTTAGGAGCAGTCACATTTGAACGAGATGTACTCGCAACTTCAGACTCGGGGGTAATTACAGTAGCCTTCCCCTTGTCTTTCCGAGAGAGTTTGACAGGAGTACTAGTTCCAGGTTTAGAGGTACTATTTGATCTACCATCCTCACAAGCCATGTTGGAACAATCATCCAATACAATCTCAGAGATTTGTACCGTTGATTTTGGTGCCATGTTAGTTAGAGTGTCCATGTATGAGATAGTTGTGCAAATTGGACCTTAGTACAATTGAGATTGAGTTTTGAAAGTTTGTACTTGAAGGTCTGAAATCAGGTGCATCAACATTCCACGCATGGTGATGATGAGGTGTTTTACCACAAGTTCCACATGAGGATTGATTGTCTCTTGGTGGACTCTTGGATTTGAGGGCAGTTTCAAGTTCATTGATTTTACTCAAGAACAAGTCCTTCTCCCTAAGGCTCATGCGCCTCTCATCCTCGAGTTCCTCCTCAAGTTTGGCAATCCTTTTCTCATAAAACGTGTTGTTGTCTTTGTATATCTTTTCGAGAATTGGAACTTCCTGGTTCATCTCAGCCTTAGTGTAGCTAGGCGTGTAATCCTTAGACAAAGGGATATCACGCGTTGCGTAACTAGCATTGAGAGATGAATAGTTGAAGGGAATGGAGTGTTTGTTTTTTCTATCTTTTTCTTTCTTCTTAATCTCCTTCAACTGTTCAGGATCATCGGACTCTTTCATGAAAACGATTTTGTATCCAAGACTCATGTACCGAAGGTCATACATGGTAGGAGTCTTGGATATGGCACGCTTAAGGTAGCAAGGACTTTTGTATCCAATGCCTTCTTTAGGGTTATAGTAATTGAACTTTTAAGGTTGGTTCATATGAATGGTTTGATCGGTTTGGCATCTCTTTAGGAACTTGTCCTCCATATCTTTTATTTTTGCAAAGAGATTAGTTCGTTGGGCAAAAATTGCTTCATACTTTTGAACACTTTCCCTACTCAAGACTTCAGCCTCATGAAGTTTCTTTTGTAGGTTAGTGATACTATCATTCATGCATGTTGCTTTATCTTCAAGAGTTCTATTTGCAAGAGTGAGCATGTTAATTGTATCCTTGGAGTGAGCTAACTCAATGTTGAATTTCACGACTAAGGCATGTTCACTAGCTAGTTTGGATTCAGCAATGGTTGTTAAGTTGTTTGCTTGTTTAATTTTCTTATCATACTCTGAAACTTTAAGTGCTAGACCTTTTACTTGATTTTCAAGTTCAATGTACGGGTCAGGAAGTATCTCAGAGGAAGATGACCCACAATGGTCTGAGTCAAGGTCGTTGAAATCACAATCTCCGTCTTCTGAGTACATTTCCTCCTCACCATGATTTGCCATCAGGCACAGTTGATCTTCTCTTCCTTCATCACTTGTTAGGTCCCATGCCTCATCTTGGTCAAGCATACATACGAGACTTCCTTCCTCATCATCACTTGACATTCTGAGCCAAGCATTCTCTTTCTTTACTTCCTTTCCCTTGTCTTCAGACTTGGCTTTCTCCTCAAGTTTCTGGTAGTCAGCTCTACCACCTTGTTCTACTCTTCTCCGATGGTTGTTAGAAGAAATAGGTTTTCTTGCATTTCTCTTGGACATCGACTTAGTGATCAACGCCAGAGCCTTCTTTATGTCATTCATCTCTTCATCGGATTCCTCTTCATATACATGGAGAACGGATGGTCGGGTATCGGACCCTTTGGCAAGCGTGTCACGTGTGTTCATCATGTTGTTGATTGTGAATCTTAAACCACAAGTATGATCCGGGTGTGATGAAGACTTCAATAACTAGACGCGTAGGGTGAGGTGACACGATGCGTAGGATGACTAGACGCGTAGGGTGAGGTGACACGACGCGTAGGATGTCTAGACGCGTAGGGTGTCAAGACGCGTAGAGTATCAAGACGCGTAGACGTGGATTGACAAGGCGTGTATGGCGACCACATAACGGATCAAGAGCAGTGGTAGGCTCTGATACCAATTGTAGGTTCCAAATCAACACCAAGTATGAACACAAAATATCTCTCAAATTGATTAGAAAAGTTGGGAGTTACAAATGAAGTAAAAGACAACTATTTATACTAGCACTAATGGACTAGGCTTTTTCAAATGGATGGGCCCTAAACAAATGGGCCTCAACCACAATTTACATAAAAGGAAACTAACTTATAAAGAATTACAAATTGACACAACTTAACAAAATATCTAACATAGTTACATGATACAAATTTAACAAACGGCTATATTCATTAAAAAAATAAAAATGAACGTGGAATCATGTACTCTCAACATCACCTTCCATGTGTAGTCGTCTTCAAGTCTTCCCAGTGTTGGTTGATATATCAACCAATTGTGTCTACATTATAGACATGAACCAATTGGCGTTTACCCATTTTGAGATTTAAAATTTCACCATATAATATATATACTAAGTCAATAAAAGCAAATAAATAACGGAAAATAGCATTAAAATAAGAGCTAACTTTATCGTGATTTATATTTCGAGAAACTAACTTATAAAATCCTTATATAAGACATTGGTTAATCAAGAATTTTAATGTAAACTTTGGTTCAAGCCTTCTATATATTGAGAAATATAAAAGTTTAATTTTTTTAAAATAGAAATATATAAGGGAAATACTATTCTTATTTTATGTAACATTTCCAATACATAAAGTAACTTATGAATGACTAATTAAGGTTAATTATACGTGTGATATCTTCAATACATCATACAAATAACAATTAATGAAAAGTGTGTTTTAAAACTACAACTGATAATATGTAAATTAACCTAAGAATTACAAGGTCATTATACGTTAGGGGTTGGGATGCCAAGTAACGTGATAACAAGGTTTTACATTCCTGAAGTTGACAAAGAAACGTAAATGCAAATTTGGCCTAATTAACTACAACAAATACCGATAAACAAGATCTAGATACGGTTATATATACAATGATACGTAAACTGATACAACAGATATAATGTGGTTCCACTACCAAAGTGATAATGTACGTTCACATAGAGGAATATATCGATTTTATTACTAACTAATTGGAAGGATAACATGTGTTAAAAAGATCATTAGATCCCAAATTAGGCAAAACAAAAGTTTTTTACATACTTTCTTCTTTAGGGCCGGATGCAAGATTGCAAGATATCTAGTCGGAGAAATTAATCTGTAGCATCTGATAGTACCTTCAGGGCTTCTTGTTAATTGCAACATGACTTGGATTGATCATCTTTAGTTTTGGGCCAGACAAAGCGTGCTTGCAAGTTGTCACGTAGCGACTTGGAAGACTCGGTTAAGTTTGTGCCATGAGGAAGCGTCTAATCCAATGAGTTACAATGGGGGACACGTCGCTTAGAAGTCGTGGACATGAAATAGAGCGGTCCGAGTTGGCAGGATGAAACTGCTCGAATCTTTTTCATCATCCAATAACTCTCATATTTCAACAAACATTGTGTATATATCGCACGTGCCATGTTATATATATAATATATATATATAGGGGTGGGTTCAAATGTGAACCACTTTTTGGTTGTGAACATGAGGACAACCGAGAGTGCGACACGTGGCGGATGACTGGGCGCCACGTCAGATCCACGGCGGATGACTAGGCGCGATTCATGGGGAGGGCATTGAATTAAAGGGGGGGACCACACTCAAAGCCGACGTGACGCCTAGTTATCCGCCACGTATCGCGCTCTCGGCTGTCCTCACGTTCACAACCAAAAAGTGGTTCACATTTGAACTTTCCTCTATATATATATATATATATAATATATATATATATATATATATATCTAACTTTTTGTTTGTACTTCATCTGCTCAAGTGGTAATTTACCAAGTTGTATACAATAAATTATTAAGAAAATTTTGTCATGTCACTATTCACCCAAATTGAGATAAAATTTGTATGGTATATAATTTTTCAACCAAAATCACTTTCCTAATTATATTTGGAACAATATATATTAAAATTATCGGCTTTCATAAAAAAATATTTTGTTGGGATCAATTCTTTCGGGTTCGATTCTTTTGGTGCTTATCCAATTATTTCTCTCTCAAAGAGACAGACATGTGGTTTCAAATGCACACCTCCAGATTTTAGCAAATTGTACAAATAAGATTATATGAATTCTTGTAGAGATAAAAGCTACAACTCATATAGACATGTTACTAGAGTACTCAATATTTTTACTATACTTAGATCTAATTGGTAAATATGTCAGTTTAAATCAATTTTAACTTCAATTTTTGTGATGTTGGTAAAATACCGTATCAACATGTACCAACCGAAAAAAGTTGGTACCTATTTTGGTACAAAATATAGTTGGTTGATACATGATATTTTGAAAAAAAAACATGATACTATACCACCTCTTAATGCATACTGTGAACCGAGTATATATGAAGTAACACGTTCAAAACTAGATCTAATTAGTCTTTATTCAATCTAATTAGTAAGATTGTCTTAATGGATCTAGTTGGACTTTAATGGATATAGTTGGGTTTAATTGTTCTAATTGGGCTTTTAATGGATCTAGTTAGTCTTTATTCAATCTAATTCGGCTTAAATGGATATATTTGGGCTTAAAGCAATCTATTTGGGCTTTAATCGAACTACTTGGATTATAGTCGATCTATTCGGCTTTAATCGAACTAGTTGGACTTTAGTTGATATATTTTGGCTTTAACTGAAATATTTGGGTTTAGATCTATCTTTTGGGGCTTTTATCGATCTAGTTGGACTTTAATTGATATTTATTGGCTTAGATCGATCTATTCGGGCTTTAATCGATCTAGTAAGACTTTAATTGATATATTTGGGCTTAGATCGATCTATTCTGACTTTAATCGATCTAGTTGAACTTTACTTGATATAGTAAAACCTGACCTGTTGACCCTTTTCGTATTTAGGCTTAGATCGATCTATCTGACTTTAATCGATCTAGTTGGAATTTAGTTGATATATTTTGGTTTTAATTGATATATTTGGGCTTAGATGGATCTATTTGGGTTTTAATCGTTCTAGTTGGACTTTAACTGATATATTTTGGGTTAGATCGATCTATTTCGGCTTTAATCGATCTAGTTGGACTTTAATTGATATAGTTAGGCTTAGATCGATCTATTTGGGATTTAATTCATTTAGTTGGACTTTAGTTGATATATTTTGACTTTAATTTATATATATATGTGGGCTTAGATCAATCTTTTTGGACTTTAATCGACCTAGTTGGTATAATTAATTTTTTTAACTTTCGATCTATAGTGACGACATTTCGTCACAGTAAGTATTTAATTAATTTTTTTTTTATTTTTGATCTATAGCAACGACATGTTGTTGTACTAGCTAAAAAAACATAACTTCTTATTATTTAGCTATTGCGACGAAATATTGTCGCTAGACAACTACAACTATGAGCCTATTGTGGCGAGTTTACAGTGACGACAGTCATCGCAATAGATATATAGCAACAAAAATTGGAGCATCAGACGACTTTAGTCGTCGCAATAGCCAATAGATTAGGTTTTCCTATAGTGAATTATAAGAAAAGTCGCCCCAAAGTCTAATAAAATATTTACTAATATTTAATTAAATAATGTTGCCAATTAAAATATTTATATTTAATTAAATATTGTCACCACAAAAAGGGAACACATATCACAATGTTGGCTTGAGTGCGGTGGTCGCTTAAAGTTAAGAATATCACTGCAAAAACATTGTTGGCACGTGGAGTTAGCGGCGAACCTTTTGCGACTAACTGATGTCTTTTGGGGCGACATTTGGACTTTTAGCGAAGTAATTTGTCGTCGCAAAAACGCTTTTTTTATAGTGCATGATCTACAAGTTCCCAATAACGCTGGCAATTCCTGAGCCGACACGAACATGAGTTGAACCGAGACGAAAAAAGTGACACGAACCTCACTCGAACCCAAAATTGGTCAAAATCAGGTCGACTTGACATATTCTTCTAGTCCTCTTCCAGATTTTACACTTAACAGATTTACAATTCAGTATTGATACTTTTGTATTAAATTTACTAGTACATTATTACATTATGGTGGTATCCGACATTTTAAACTTTTGACTATAACCTTATTTAACGATTTTGACATTTCGGTTGATTTGTTTGATAACCGTTATAACTTTAATTCATTTGTTTAACTTTATTTCATTTGTTTAATAGAACTATTTATTGGTTTATTGGTACTTTAGTAGTTACTATGCAAATCAAAATTGAACAGAAATGTTCAAAAAATCGTATTGAAAGTTGGAAACAAAAAAAGGAATTTGAAAATGTTGTAATGAAAACCGTGCTAGAAAACCATATTCGAAAACCGTACCCGAAAACCGTAATTGAAAACCGTATCCAAAAACTGAAAAACTACTCATCGAACACATTTGGCCGAAATGGGTCGACACGAACCCGACTCGGAAAAAAATGACACGACGACCTGAACCCGACACAAAAATAAATAGGTCGGAACTGGGTCGACATGAAACTTACCCAAACCCGAACGACACGAACCCGATAACATGAACCCGACCCAAAATTGCCTTAGTTCCCAAAGTTATTATTATTTGATAGGTTATTAGAAAATAATTTGTATGTACCAATTGAGGCAAACTGTTTTAGTATAACATTTTTATTCAAAGTTTAAATTATCATAAAACTCGAACTGGGAAAAGTTAAATTATATATTCTTCGTGTAATGAAACAAATTTGAACTTGTAAACGACAAACCGAGTTGTTAATTTAATAATTCAAATTTTTTTTTAAATGTTGGTATTTACATGTATCCTAGATAAAAGTTGGTTTTTAGTTTTAATTGAAAGGAATATTCTTTTGATGTATTGATCATTTGATCTTAAAAATATCTGTTAAAAATAAATTTATGATGTTGATTATTCTAAATGATCATACAGTTTTTTTAACGGCAAGTTAACACACACACTCTCCAACGGTATCGGGCCTCTAATTGGGCAATCCCACTAATCCGCTGCGACCTGGTCCAACCTATGGCTGAACCCGACCGGCAGGGAAGTGGATCTCATAGACTGGATCCTCCCATACCGGCCCCGAACCCGGCCCAAAGGACCAGATCCAAAGTCTGGATATCTCAGAAAATGTCGTCCGTGGATTCGAACCCTGGTAGTGTGGCTTTCACCCCACATCCCCCAGGGATGTTACCTATCCAACTGAGCTAACACCATTTGATTCTAAAAGCTCATACAGTTCTTTTACTTATCTTGTTAATATTTAAAATTTTTATTTGATTAACGTCTTCCAAAATATCAATTTTAATCCATTTTTCTTTTACATTGCTAGAAACCAATCGTGGTTAGATTTTCTTTTTTGTGGAAAAGGTTCACATAGGCTTTACGTATACTACATTCTTAACAATTTATTGTCATTTCAAACTAATTTTAACCACATGATTAGTGTGTGCACTAGAACCTGATGTAGATGATATATTCAACCATATCTTCATATGTTTTTTGTCAATATGCCACCATCCTTGCGGTTTATTGGATGCTTTGTTAAGTTGTAACTATGAAACTTAGTTCTCTATCATAGAAAAAGATAAAATAAAATCAGAGACAAAGTCAATTGTCTATATTTTTATCATACATGCATTCTGCTTGATTGATTTTCATTTCATAATTTTTGTGTTTTAAAAACATATATTGAATTATTGAAAGTGCTCGGTTATATGATTGTAGGTGTAAAATTGAAGGGACGTCAAAACATATACGAAGATTAAAAAAAGTGTTACAAAATTCGTTAGATAAAGAAAGGAGGCAATTTTTTTATACATAGATAAAAAAGTAAAATAATAGAGCATGAATACATATACATTCGTACTACAAAGTGAGGTCTATTCTCACTTTGTCATTTGTAGATGTTACTTGTTAGTTGTACATATTAACTGATGGCTTCTTTTCTTTAACCCTTCAAAAATCAAACCAACAATGCACAATCCCACTTTACACATGGCTATTTGACCAATGGATAAAAACGATTTGGTTTGTTTTGCATTTGTTAAAATTACATATCTAACCCTTTCTAATTGTCGTTATCTTGCTAGTTAGTTTGTTTCATTTTCCTTTACCCTAATCGAAATCTAGATTAATTAATTGTTTTTTGGTGCGAATTCAGTAATTGTGTTTTGGTATTGATCAATTGTTTTTTAAACGGATGTTGGGTTTTAGTTAATCTATTTCGATTCTTATGAAAGTTGGGATTGGTTGCATACGAGTTATGTAGCAAATCTTCAAGCTAACCAACATAGATTACAATCTTGTAAAAAAATACTTTTGTTATTACTTACCATAAGCAAATTGAATCTGAAATGGGAAAAAGCTACTTTGAAGTGTGTTACATACCACATATTTCAATATACTTAGTTGCATCCACCTTGTTCCGAACTTCCTATAATGCACTCGCTATATAATTAATGTAATCAATGAGGAAGACGGACTTTCTTTAACTCTTGAACCGAAGATTCACAAAAGAAAAGGGTTTCTTGGAGCGTTTGTTGAATGAAGAAGATGAGGCAAACCTCCAATATTTTTATGGTTAAAGGACGATAAACGAAACGCTTTAGGGTAATCGTCTATTAACTTAAATGAGAGGGAAAAGATGAATGGACAATTTTACTCTTCTGATTTTGGCAAGTGGGATCATTAACGGTGAAAAAAAATATATGGCGTTAGCAAGAGTGACTTGGAGCGTACATTTTTTACTACAGGTTGCAAGAGTGTTATAAACGCGTTTTAGGGATCTTTGTCAAACAAACGACAAACCACATGGACTCATCATGTAATTTGCTAAAGAATAAATTATTATTTTTTTACCTTGTATAAGTTGAAGATGGCACAAATTATTATTATGGTTAAAAAAGAATTATCTTTTCTATAAATATGTTATTTTGGGTGATAGTGTCAGATTCACCGGTCAATCAGCCAATCATAGCTTGATAAAAATAAAAGGCTGGTGGATATATGTTTAATTAATAAAATAGGTTGATCAATATATGGCCATTTATGTTAATTATCCGTAACTTGATCGACTAACAAACGCATAAAACATGATGATAGTGACAAAGAGGAGGATCGTGATGGTGATTGGTAGAGGTGGAGAAATTGTAACCAAAATTTTAAGAAATCACATCGAGTCTTTAAAAGAGGTGGTTGGTACCTATTTCTTCTTTTGCTTTCTTAAAAGCATAAAGTTGGATCTTGTGTGCTATCATGTCTAATTTGTGTTATAATGCATGAATGAATGGTTTGTTACATGGTCAAATCCATCTCATCATCGCTCGATAAGAAATCTATTTTAATTAAGCGGGTTTTTTTTTTTTTGGTATTAGATTTTTTTTATTGATAAAGTTAATTAATAAACTATGTGAGAAATCCATATCGTCAACAAACTTATGGTTTATAAAACAATATGTATTAGGAACGATAAACTTAAAAAATGGCAAATCTAATAGAGTTCTGTATTTTTAACTTAGATCAAAGCTAGATGTAAGTATGAGTGCCTTTAGGTAAATTCCCTATGGCTCGTCGCTAGTTCTTTTGTTGCAATACATTTATTTTTTGCCAAAAGTTATATTTGTTTGATCAAATCTGGACATACCATTTTTATTTCAAAATAACTGTTCATATTTATACAAAAGATGGTCTAGCCTAGTGGGTGGAGGTAACTCCTTTGCAGGGACGGACCTAGAGAAATTTTCAAACGATGGCACCACTTGACTATAAGAAATATATATATAAATATTTTTTACAAAGTCTATATTGGTTTAGTGGTTTGTTTCTTGCTTTTAAATGAAGGATCGTGTGTTCGAGTCTTGTCAGGGCTAGTCCTACGATTTTTTATGCCCAGTGCAAAAAGGTTAAATAAGGAAGTGTTTAATTGTCAAATGCCATTATAGAAAAATAAAAGTTGAAAAAAGGAATTATAGAAAATAAAAATGAATTCACAAGAAACGTAATTAAATTAAAGTATGCAAAAATACTATTGAATGCTATTAATAGTCTAGTGGTAAGGAAGTGTTTAATTAACTGTTGTTAACAATTTAATTTTTTAGAAACATAATATTAAAAGCTAAAAAACTAAAATTGCGTCTAACTAGGTTTGAACACATGACCTTTCCTATGAAAAGCAAAGAGATAACCAACTAAGCTAAGAGGAGCTTGTATCATTATTGCAGTTTCAAAATATATATGGTGGCACAAAACAAATTAGTATGGTGGCACCTATATTTTTTTACACTGTGACGGAGTAATAATACGGTGGCCCGTGCCACCGTGGACACCTCTTCGGGTCCGTCCCTGCTTCTTTGTTCCTTTAAGGGATGGTATCCTTAGTTGGCCAAGGTTCAAACCCCGCAGACGACGACTTGCTGCGGTATTTAGTTCTTGAGCCGGTTCATAGACGCAGGGATTAGTCGGTGCCCGTTTGGATATTCCCGGAACGTGTATGTGAGTCATCCGCCGTTAAAAAAAAGTTTGTTTTAATATATGTATGTTGAAAATTTCATTTATATCTTCAATTATGAAATATACGCATCTATTACTTTCTATATCATGATAATTAGAATTGTTATTTTAATAATACGCCTTTTTCAATATGAGTATTTATTTTAGGACCGGAAGTATATTTATAGTATGCGTAATATTCAAGGAGAGTATCAGTATAAATAATACATAAATTTTTTGTTAACAAGTTATACATATAGGGGAAGGTTCAAATGAGAAGCATATCAATTTAAGAAAAAGCGAGAAGCAATCTCAGCCACTCATCTCAAGCCAATCATATATGAGAATGACTTTTGCGTACAAAATCATATATGATTAACAAAGGAAAAGTTCAGGTACAAAAAACATGTACAAAATCATACATGATTCATATAGTAAATCATATAGAAAATCACATGTGATTAACAACGTGCGCGACTTGCCCCGCGACCAGAGGTCGCACGTGTCCTTTTTTTTCATGACTTTTGTGTACAAAATCATATATGATTAACAAAGGAATTCGCGACTTGCGCGACTTACACCCGCGACTTCAGGTCGCGCGTGTCACTTTTTTTTCATCAAAAATCGAATCGAATGGCTGAGATTGCTTCTTGTATTCTCTTAAAAAGTTATATTTTTCATATGAACCTCCCTATATATATATATATATATATATATAGAGAGAGAGAGAGAGAGAGAGAGAGAGAAAAGTTCAAATGTGAAACACTTTTTTGTTGTGAACGTGAGGATAGCCCAGAACGCGCCATGTGACAATTTGAAATTTTCTCGACTTAGTGTGATTCATACTGCATAACGCGATCATTCAGACTGAATAAAAGGTTATGCAGTATGCATAAGGTTTAGGCTGTGTTTGGCAAAAATAAGCTAGCTTATAAGCTAGTCCATCCAAATATGTACCAGAAGCTAGCTTATAAGCTAGCTTTTTGAAACGCTACTTTGAGTAGCTTATAAGGAGCTTATTGTAGCTTTTTCCAATTATACCCCTATTAATATTAATTATTAAATGCAAAGATACCCTTTTTGGTCATGTTACATACCCATAAGCTAGTTTTTGCCAAACATAGGCTATGTTTGGCAAACTAGCTGATAAGCTAGCTGGTAGCTGATAAGCTAGCTGTTGATTGATAAGCTTGCTAGTAGCTGATAAGCTAGCTTATGAACAAATTATGTTTGGCAAAAACTAGCTTATGAGTATGTAAAATGACTAAAAAGGGTATATTTGAATTTAATAATTAAAATTAATAAGGGTATAATTGGGAAAAGCTACAATAAGCTCCTCATAAGCTACTCAAAGTAGCGTTTCAAAAAGCTAGCTTCAGGTACATGTTTGGATGGACTAGCTTATCAGCTAGCTTATTTTTGCCAAACATAGCCATAATTTGTTCATAAGCTAGCTTATTAGTACTAGCAAGCTTATCAATCAACAGCTAGCTTATCAGCTACCAGCTAGCTTATAAGCTACGCTTGCGAAACATAGCCTTAGTCACACTTTGATGCACTCTGACGCGGGCGGGTTATCCGCGGGTCAAGGCTTATTCAGTCTGCATAACGCTTTATTCAGTATGAATAACACTAACCCGCGGGTTTATGCAGACTGAATAAGCCTTGACTCGCGGATGTCAGATTGCCACGTGTCGCGCTCTGGCATGTCTTCACGTTCACAACCAAAAAGTGGATTACATTTGAACCGACCCCTATATATATATATATATATATATATAGAGAGAGAGAGAGGGAGAGAGAGAAAGGTTCAAATGAGAAGTGCTAAAAAAATACGAAATAGAGAAGTGATCTCCACCATTCATCCGGTCAATAAATGTGGCTTTGACCGGTTACGGTGGACGAGATCACGGGGGATTGACGCGATTCATGGGAGGGTAGAGATTATTAAAGGAGGGGACCCGGTCAAAGCCATCTTTATTGACCGGATGAGTGGTGGAGATCACTTCTCTACTTCTCATTTTTTTAGCACTTCTCATTTTTTAGCACTTTCATTTGACCTAATACTATATATATATATATATATATATAGGGGTGGGTTCAAATGTGAACCACTTTTGGTGTTGTGAACGTGAGGACAGCCGAGAGCACGACATGTGACGGATGACTAGGTGCCACGTCACGTCCACGGTGGGTGACTAGACGCGATTCATGGGAGGACATGAATTAAAAGGGGGGACCACACTTAAGTCGCCACATGTCGCGCTTCGGTTGTCCTCACGTTCACAACCAAACTCTCTCTCTCTCTCTCTCTATAGTATATATATATATATATATTAATATATGAGGGAGCTTCTTTGTTAACCCTCTATTAATTAGTGTAATTTTGTTAAACCATCTCAATATTCATCTATTTAATTTCTGATTGAATTTAATCAGATATTTAATTGTTGAAATTTCATTTATATCTTTAAAAAGTGGTTAATTACAAAATGTCCTCTAAATTTATTTATTTTGAAGGTTATCTAAAAAGTTGTTACAATGTTCAAAAACGTTTTATAAAGTTATCGTAACATTTGTACATTGGATGTTCTATTGTTTGGTCCTTTAAAAAGTTCTATTAGAACACTTATTTATTTTAAACATCTTATAAACACCATTTTGTTGTATTGCTAGAAATATTGCTAGAAATATTGCATGAGACCCCTCGAGATCAACTTTACATATTTTAATGTTTATTATAAATAATACTAGAAAGTTATATGAGTCCCCTCGAGATTGGAGGTCCCGTGCAACCACACCTTCATACACCTCCAGAGCTGCCCCTGATATATATCAGGTTCCATTAACAATGAGATTCCAAAGGTTCAAGGGACGAGTGGGCTAACAACTTGATATAGAGATAAAAACTTGGAAGTATCAAATAGACATTTTGGGAGACTAAATTAACAACTATTTTTAATCTAGATGTAAATGTTTTAAACTAGTGTGTTGTTAATCTTTAATATCAAGTCATAAAAATTGTAAATGCTGTAACTACTTCTCTATTATGGGTGATTTCCTTATGTTTAAAACGTTATGTTATGCAAATATTCAAACTTAACATTATTCTTATTTTTAAGAAGTTACGTACTCAAATATTAACACTTGATATCAACATATGTAAAGCGGTATGGTTTATATGGGCTTGGAGGAATAGGATCTTTCATGCTGAGGACTCAGAAGTTGAAAAGCTGAAGTTGAAGGATCCTTTCGCGAGTATTCCGAAGTTTTCAGGATTTTGGATCGCTAATAGGAGTCAAACATTAGAATTGACTTGGATTATTGGGTCTCAAACCCTACGGGCTACAGCTGTGTCCGAAAGTTGATTTAAGTAGGTTCTTTTGTTGGTTTCTTTTCTTGCTTTTGTTCCTTGTATTTCCTCTCTTGCTTCTTACTAGTTTTTTTTCTAATAAATTTGGTTGGTTGGAAGAGGATGATAGCCTTGCCGAAGCTCTCTTCCTAGCTCTTCCTTTTTGTGGTTAAAAAAAACACATATGTAAAGCGGTTCTCTTTATTCCCATAAAGTTTTGAGCTTTTTTCGTAACCTTCTTTCTCTCGTGGTGGTTTATCACGAGGCCAAATAGGTCTATGAGCTTGTACGTGCATTGCATTTAATTGCTAATGGGAAAAATCCTTGATTAATTAATTGTGGATATTGTCAACTGGGGCTAGCTTGGTTGGTAGAGCAGTCACCCTTTTGGAGTAGAAGTCTCAGATTCCAACCTAAACATGTGTTTCTAATCTAACTAAAGTGTTTTTATAACAATTAATTAAGTTGTGGATAATTTTTTTTAATTGTAGATATCACTTCAATTGCATGTGAATATGTGATTTGTTACATAAATTGTAAAAATCAAACTCTAAATGATAAATTCAATAAAAGTGAATTTGACTTGAACGAACATTCAAATCATGCTTATTTTTGGAATCTGGTAACTCTTATAGAAACAAATGACTTATATCTTTATTTTTGGAAATTTTACATATAGTTATTGTGTGGTCAATATGCATTTTATTGTTATCTACACATCCTTAGGTATGGTTAGGTTTACAAATTCCGAAAAATCTAATAGAATTAGAACATTTAATTGACCAAATTCCATTTTTATCTTAGGTTTATTCTTTTTGACAAAAATATCTAAATTCCATTAAATTTCACAAATAAAGGAATTTAATATTTCTTAATAACTACCAAGTATTTTGATGGAATGGAATGCAATTTTTTTCGTAATGTTAAATATACCCTTAATCCAATATAACCAATAACAATAAGTTATTTTTATTTATAATAGTTTATTAATTTATATTAACTTATTTAATAATTATTTTATTAATTAATTTAATTTATTTATTAAATTATTTAATAACTAATTTTTTAAATTGATTAATAATTATCTTAATTTTATTAAAAAAATAAAGTAATCAATGAATATTATTAAATCATTTTGTGTTTAAAAAATTAAAATTCTCAAAACGATATTTTAGTCATTTACCAAAATTTCATTCATAATATAAAGTTAAATTTTGCGAACCAAACAAATAGATTCCAAAATTTTTACAGATTCCATTCCAATTCTGCATGCAAACCAAACCGGTGGTCAAACCTAACAACATTTCATTCCAATTCTTTCAAAGTCAAATTCTTTTGACAAATTTCATTTCATGTAAAAAACATTCTACAAACCAAACACTACCCTTAGATATCAGAAGTGTGAACATCCTACTACACTCATCACACCACCTACATCAGCTTTTTTCTTTTACCCCTCAACTCACCACTCAAGAGTTGTAGTGGTCACTATCCACAACTTAAATTATGGGACCGATCTTGACACAATAAACAAACCACCACCCTGATGCACCCCCCCCCCCCTCCATGACGCCTTTAGGGAGTGGTTTCATCACCCCGCCTTCACCAGCTTCCACTCCGGACACTCTTAGAGGAAAGACCAAAACAAAACCTATGTCATCAAAACTAAAGAACATAAAAATGATCAACTCACATGGTTTTTTTAAATGAATCTTATATGATTTTTTTGAACGATAGATAACTCACACACACGTTCCGGTGGTATCCGGATCCAAACGGGCACCGACTAACCCCCCGTGCCCATAAATCGACCCTATGGACCGGTCCATGAACTCGCCCCTAAACCGGCCCTATGGACCAACCCAAGAGCTAAATACCGCAGCAAGTCGTCGCCTGCGAGGTTTGAACCTTGATCAACTGAGGATACCATGCCCTGAAGGCATAAGGGTGTTACTTCCACCACTAGATTAGACCATCTTTGGTGAAATCTTATATGATTACACAACATAATCAATGCAAAGGTGTGCAGACAACTTGGTATGCGACCTAGGTTGCATTACTCATGCACACGTGATTTCATCAATCTCGTGTTATCTCATTTGGTTATTGTTTTTGTTTGAACCCAATTCTCTCTTTCTTTCTCTCTATGTATGTGTGTGTCTATATATAGTAGGCATGTCGGGATGTGGTGGAAAACCTCCCCCACCCCTTCCACAAGAAGTCAATAACTTATGATCGCTTTTGATCAAAGGACAAAGAGCACGTGTCGTTTTTGTGGAGGAGGGGGCAACTTTACATTACGTAAGGTATATTAAAGTATGATAAGGTATATACAGGTTAAGATTTAACTTTTTTTAACGGCAAACACTCTAAAGAAACGGGTCTAGCAAGGCGCCAAGAACCCGAGCAAAGAGAGATTACTCCAGAAAGTAGGGGTGAGCACGGTTCGGTTCGGTTCGGTTTTTGGCCGGAACCGAAGCGAAAACCGAGCCATTTCGGTTTTCGGTTTTTTCGGTTTTCGGTTTTTGTTTTTTTCGGTTCTCGGTTCGGTTTTCGGTTTTTCGGTTTTTGTTTTTTTCTTTCGTTTTTCGGTTTTTTCTCCCGGTTTTCGATCTATAACTCTATGTTTCTTCCATTTTTCAACCGGTTGGTGAAACGGTTTGACTTTCGGTTTTCGGTTATCTTCTATATTTTCAACTATAAAAGTATAAAATAATAAAATTAAGTAAGTTTACGAATCGTTAAAATACAAACAAGATGTTTCAGGCGTTAGGATTGCTTGTTTCGTGAAAGATCAAGGGGAAATCGATAACATATATATATAAGATGTTTGAACCTTCCCTATATATATATATTATATAAAATTTTAAAATAATATAATATTTTCGGTTCGGTTCGGTTTTTTTCGGTTCGGTTTTTGAGCCAAAACCGAAACTGAACCATTTGGTTTTTCGGTTTCGGTTCGGTTTTTCGGTTTTTTTTTCGGTTTTCGGTTTCGGTTTTTCGGTTTTTTTTCGGTTTTTCGGTTTTCGGTCCAGTTTTTGCTCACCCCTACCAGAAAGGAATTACAACATCAATCATTCCAATTAACCGATCTTCCGGCCGAACACCTATTACGAAACCAAAAAAAAATGCAACCGATTGTAAATCGTTTGCAATGTTAAGATTCAATTCCATGTTAATTAGGTATATAAAGATGTGTTAAAGTATTTTAAGTTAATTAAGGAATATTAAACTACTTTTTTTATATGTTAAAAAGTGTGTTAAGATTAATTAATTTATAAGTGAAGATATGTTAAGGAATGTTTCTGTCAATATCTATCTATGCCATTGAAAGTCCAAAATTTTACATCTCTGTCACCACATATTTTTAGACGTTGGATCAAACACCAAAAATCATCCAAGGACTAATTAAAGGGGAGCTCAAAAGATAAATTCTCACGTGCTCCAAGTCTCTTAAGTCAGAAGTAGGCCGATGTATATTTGGGAGCAAAAGATAAATAAAAGAAAAACCTCACAAGAACTGACTACATTGTTGTATTGGTGTCAAACCCTAATATTCTCACTGGTGAACTTGTCTTATCACCAAAAGATTCTCATCGTGATATTGACCTTTCAAAGAATTTTTCTAAGTATTATTGACCATCTACTTTTTTCTTTTTCCAGGGTTAATTATAGTAGTAAAATTTCAATTTAATTACCTTCTCATAATATTTTTGTTTATCAAAACATTAACATTGTAGTGGTCGGTAACCTCTTTGGAAGAGACATGTACAGTAGATGACATCCCTGTCTACCTTGGTTCGATTCATGTGGCGAGCATTTGGCGATACCCTGACCATGAGTCGGCTTTCGGGTCAGTCTATGATCGTCGAGGATTGGTCGGGTGTCCGTATGGATCCCAGATGTATGGTTGACTTCGTGTCAGGACGTGTGTGTAAGTTTTCCCAGTTAAAAAAAAGTCAAACATTATTTTAAATCATTACTATCCTTGTATACATTATTATAGTAAATCATTGATGGATACAAAAGTAATTTTAAATTGAAATTTGGATCATGTTATTTTTGTATACTTGTGGTTGTGGATTCAAAATTATAACCGCGTTACTCAATAATCAGAAAACTATTTGAATAGTTAATCAAAAATTTAGATTGATTAACATCCATAATAAAAACTATTTGAATAGTTAATCAATAATCAGACGAGAGTTAATATTAGCAAATGATCATTGAAATTAGATCAGTTTACTAGTGCATGTCTGTATGTTATTAATTAAGAGCTATAAAGGATGTACGATTTTGTTAATTTTACAAAAATTGACAATTTAGACCTTTTATGTATTTTATTTAGTAGCTAGAAAATGTTTCCGCGTATTGCCTTCCATTCCACTATTCTGATTGATTTATCTGCATCGATCTATATTAACATCCTTATATATATGGTTGATACGAATATTTGTGTGTATGTATATATATATATAGAAGGAGGTGCAATAGAAATCTCAAAAAAAGAGAAAACTAAGGAACAACGCCTCGTAGCCCTCTGTCTGGACCGTATGCAATTGTGCATATGGGTAATTTGAATTCTTTTTGGGTTTTTATGCATATGCATATTTGCATATTACAAAATTACCTGTATACACAAGTATATACGGTTCAAATGGAGGGCCACGAGGATGGTCATCGGTTTTCCGTTTATTTGAGGTTTTTTCTTGAACCTAACCCTATAATACACACACACACACACTCACACACACTATATATATATATATAGAGAGAGAGAAAGGTTCATGTGAGAAACATAACTTTTTAAGAAAATGCAAGGACGATTCTCAACCACTCATCCGGCTTTGATCAGGTCATCATCCTTTAATCATCTCCACCCTCCTTGAATCGCGTCGATCCTCCGTGATCGCGTCCACCGTAACCGAAATGTGTGTTGAGAATCGTACGTCCTCGCGTTTTCTTAAATTGACAGCATTCTTGTATGAACCCACCTATATATATACATATACATACATATATATATATATATAGAGAGAGAGAGAGAGAGAGAGAGAGTAGAGAGCACTTGGAAGGAATCGATATCTTCCAAACACATGCAGACAAGGGGGGCTTCAGAAGAGAAAAGCAACCTTTGCTTTACCACCCAGAAAGAAAGAAAGAAAGAAAGAAAGAAAATGAGAAATTTTCAAATGAAAACCACCATCCACCACCCTTACATCAGATGGGAGAGAGAAGAAGAGACTTTCTCGCTCTATATATGTGTAAATGTGATAGCCAAAGCAAAGATGAATCTTTGCTAAAACTCCAACCCTATACATCTTTCTTTCTACCTCCTGGATTTAGGGCTTAAAACCCACTCTTTCTTGCAATCTCCCCTCTTTTTTTGGCTTCTTTTTTGCCCTTAATTTCTCTTGCAACAATTAATGAATCAAAAGACAACCCTTTTGATTTTTTCTCATTTTGGATCTTTGATCATATATATAACCCCTAATCTCATCCTCTAGATCTCTTTTGATCTCTCTCTCTTACCCCCAAAAAAATTATCTTCTTGGCTATCAATGATCACATGTTTTCTTGATTTGCCGGATTCGTTTCTTGATTTAGAGGTAAAACTCTTCTATGATCAAACCTGAAATAAATCATATATATTCATTCACGTAGACAAATTAACATGATGAGTGTAAGTATATGCCTGGCTCCCTGTATGCCATTTGCTGAGCCCATCGATGCATCGATGGCTTCCGTGGATGGCGTATGAGGAGCCACGCATATTCCCCATCTTGTGCATTTTCTAGTCTTTATTTCTTTTTCATATTTCTCTCTTCATCCACACCTATCATCAAGGTTATTTTAGTATATTCTCATTTTTTTCTTTTTGGTATTTCATTTCATCGTTCAGCCAATGATTAACCTATCAGGTCTTCTGAGCTTGTGTCTTGCTAGTTTCGGGTCGTTAATAAATCATCAATCAAAAAAAAAACCTATTAGCTCTTCTTATATTAATTACCATCCACCAACATAGTTTTGTAGCTATTACTCTATTTCATCATATTTTTTGATCAATTTTGATTCTTCTTTGGAACCGGAAAAAATGAAAAATTAAGATAGTTTTGATTGAAAGGGAAAAAAAAAACCTCATTGTTAGAAGTTATTTGGAGTTCATTTATCGGGTAACCCTCCAAAATAAAATATATAGAATTATTCATTTTCATTTTGGGATGCCTAAATTATGCCACATTTCTTTTTCAGATATGTTTTAGGCTTGCGTTCTTTTTTCTATAATTATAATCGAAATTAATAATTTGATTATAGACTATGTTTTATTTTTTGTTCTTATTAAAAGACAGACTGGTCCATCAACTATAAGTTCCAAAGTTCCAACTCTATATATTGATAAGCAAAAAGCATTTTGAATATATCTAATAATGAGTAAACATTTAAATTAAAGTATTAAAATTAAGTCAAATCGTTGCACTATCTTCTAGGGGCACATGGAGAACAAAAAACATTGTCTATTTTAATTATCAAAATTTTAATATGAAGTTTTCTACTGAAAATGGAGTCTACATAGCAGAACTTCTAATTAAGGGATTAGGTATGTTCTTTTCTTTTTGCTTTTTGAGAAAGGATATATTGTATGTAGGTTTGTTTTGGAAGTATTAAAAAATAATGGGAGTTTACTTAAACAGCTTTTAAAAGCATCCGTCAACAAATCAAAAAAATTGATTTATAAAACTATTGGTCTCAAATATAAACTATATAATGGATTAGTTGCAATTTGCAAACCAAATGAACTAATCTAATTAACTATTTATGTGGTTTGATGAATATTTGGTTCTATAATCATTTGTGATTGTTTCTTAATTTAAAGTCATGGTTATAAAGAATGAGTTTTATCACCTTCAATAAATATTTCGATCGATGATGAATGAATAATGACTATTAGTATACATCTCGATTGTTTTCATTAGTAAACCACATCTCGATTGTTTTCTAATATAAGCATTGGTTATGGTTTATAAGAATTATATTGTTTGCATTTTAAAACCCCCCCTCACAACACACACACACACAAGGACGCTATTCTTAGTGAAGAAGGGGTGGTCTAGGGAATCAAAGCACATAAAAGGCATCAGAGCCCAACAATCAAATAGGATTTAGTCAATTCAACTATTTGAATTTTCCCCCCAAAAAAGTTATCTCTTTTGGCCTCTCGCTCGATCTTATCTTTGCCCTCACGATTCGTGACTAGCCTTCTTCCACTTGCATATGACGCACAACATTGTCAATGTTCATCGTTGCTCTTGGCAATTTCTCTCATTCTCAGTTCTCAAATCAAAATTAGTTTCTTCAAGCTTGAACCAATTTGTATTTCTTAGTTTCTTATTTACTTGTTCAATTATTTGATTTACTTAATTATTTTCCGAGAAGCTTATTTTTCACAGCAAGAAAACGTTATTTTATTAATAACCAATAGAGCTAGCGAGGAGCTCTTGATGATATGATTATTTCAGTGATTTCTTGATATTTATTTGTTGTTATCTTGATGATATGATTATTTCAATGATTTTCTTAAACCTATTACACTTATTTAAGTGATTTGGTTATGGTTATATATCGATGTCTCATTTTCATGCCATAACTTATATATTTGTGTCTTAGTATTTTATAACTAATATTGCTTTTACATTATTTGTTGTTTATTATTAATTAGCCGTATTATATTTGTTAACTAGACCGGTATTTCTACTTTGTTGTAGTGGTTTGTACATCTTTAGTTATTTGTGGCAAAAATTTCCCTTTTGCCTTGGATCCACTCTCTCTCCCAAGAAATATAGCATGACTCTATAAATCTGTAAGGGATTCTAACCAGGTTTTAAACCACTTACAAATATATGTCATCTATTTATTGAATTAGGGCATTTTTTAATCTAGGCCAAGGAATCCAAAACCATAGGTATCATGCACATAGGGACTTAATCATTTTAGAACTCTAGAATTTGTGAAATCTCTGAGAAGTTCTACCTTAAAGTTTTGTTTAATTTGATTTTTTTCCTTCTATGTATTGTATTTAATATATATCCTAGTATTAAACGGAAAAATTCATATGAAATAGCACATGATATGCTAATCACAATTTCATGGTTCTATAAAAACCCATATATATGGACGAAAGTGCAGCTAATAACTCACATTTAATTGTGAACTTGAGAACAATAGAGATTGCAACACGTGTCACATTCAGTCTGAATAGTACAAAAATATTCAGATGCTTTATTCATGATGACTTAAAATAGCATGCAGTCTGAACAACACATTATTCAGACTGAATGTTGTGTTTTTACCATGAATGGTGCCATGAACATTCAGCCTGAACAATCAAGTATTATTCAGATTGAATGAGACATATGTCGCTCCTGACTCTACTCACATTTGTAATGAAACATAAGTTTTCATTTGAACCTACCCATACAAACACACACACACACACACACACACACATATAAAGAGAGATGCGGGGATAATAATTTACAAGAGAGTAAAAGGTTAGAAGCATGCATGCAACCTCTTCTAAACCATTTATTTAGCTCATTATTATAGATTCTCATGGGTTCTCTAAATATACTTACTTGATTTTATCGAATTTCTACAGAAGATGTTGATACATATAGTTTATATGATGTATCACGTGAAAGTGATAATCCATGTACATCTATATGCATGGATTATGATAACTTTTCTAAACGATAGATTGCAATAACAAACAATATATCTTTGCTTCATTTTTATTTGCACACTAGACTTTAAAAGTTAGTTCAACTTTTGAACCATTGCATAAACTACTCAACTCTCGAAAATTTTGTTTCCTAGGGCATGTTTAGTTGATTTTGGGTTTTTTTGTTGTATATATTCAGCATTTTGTTCCTTACAGAATTAGATTTCTTGTTTTGTTTATTTGGCTCTTTGATTTTTTCCCTCTTTTATAATTAAGCCTTTTTAAAAAAAGGCTTCAAAAGAATCGTTATATACAAAAAATAATCCAACATTTGAAAATGCTATTATTATTAACAGTTTCGTTTTTATTAGCATGCTATAGATTTTCTTTGTCGAAATAATCAATTTAGTATATTATAGTTGTTTCCATAAAAGTTTTTTTTAATCTAATGACTATATTTAAAATAAAATACATGTTATTTTATAAAATCTATGCCATTTCTAGGCATGAATACAAAAATGTTATCTGAAGGCCATAAATGTTTCTCAAAGATGACACATAAATAGTAAATTAGAAATGCAAGGTAATTCGGATAATAGACTTTCAAATACCTATTTTATTTGCTTCCTACCTATTCTCTCTACTTTTTAGTATTTCATACCCATACAAGTCCGTTTATAACGGACCCAACACAAAAATACAAAAAAATAAAAATAAAAAAAATTCAAGTTTGACTATTTAAAGGAGTTGGTGCTCCTTAAAAAAAACCGGACCTAGGCCTCTTAAAACGGCCTTTTTGAACCGCCAGCATACACACGCACCCATTAAACCTACTTCTAAATCTACACCAACGTTCATAATAGGACTCAAACCATAACCACAGTCCACAAAGAAAGGGACACCTTACTAAATATCAAATGTCGTTGGGCTACAAACCTTTTGACAAATACCCTAGTAATTGTATGCAACCCATTTATTAATTCATTTGAGCCCAAATTCTGCAAGCCCAAAAGAAACTCGTCTAAAAGAAGTCCAGCAGGCTCAATAGTACTTCACTCATTTCTTGACCGATTTCAATGATTATTCTTGCAAAATAATGACTAGCATAATATTCTTCAACCTCATAAACAAGAATCATGAATTTTCATAATTCATAGCCTCCTATATTCGAGTTTAAAGTTTCATTTTAATGTTTTCGAGACTAAGATTTATCCTGCCAAATTAACCTGTTTTAACACCATTTTTTTAACCATATCTTTTGCATAAAATCTTGATAGTAATTACAAGGAAGCTTTATGCATAAATCCAAGTTTTTTTCCAAACAAGAAGGTCGCCCTCACAACTAGAAAACTAGCTTCTTACATAGTGGTGAACCTGAGTTCGACCCCTGAGGGACGCAATCTGGAGGTACGAGGGCTTCGACCCCGGGCTGCATGCTTTAGCAGTCGGACTTCGGCCCAAAAATTGTCGAGGATTAGTCTGGGCCCAAAAATCATTTGTAAATAAAAACCGTCTCAATTTTATAGATAACTAGTGGCAGGCCCGCGCTTTGCGCGGTAACAATAATTTATTTAAAGGAGTAGTGGATCGAGTTAAAATGAAAAGTGATTCCTTAGTTAAAAGTTAAAACTAAATGGGTTTCGAGAAGTTGTAAACTTTGCATATTCCACAATCCTCTTTGTTGTTACCATGAGTTTTAGATACACCCGTAATGATTTAGTTATTATGTTTTTTTAAAGGGTGTCCGTGGCAAAGCTCGACTAATCCCTAGCAATTTTTGAGGCTAAACATGACCCCACTTACATATCATCATTTAACCTTAAAGTATTGTACCAAATACATAAATCTTAAGTTGTGTCGACCGACTCCCACATATATACTAAAATGGTTAATTATAAGAACATTATATAAACCTCAAACTTGAGTGTATATATATAAAATTATATAATACAAATTTATGAATGTGGTTTTCCAAATGCTTCCAGCAACCCACATGAGAATATATATGTACTATTTTCTATTCCATCATTGAACACCACACGATACAACTCCATGTCTATTGATCTTTTTTTCTTCTCTTCATTTCCTGCAGCACTTCACATCACCCCCATGAGTATATTGCCTTTGCAAAGGTTATAATGAAACAAACTAATGGGTCGATATATATATATATATATATATATATATATATATAACAAAGTTCAAAAATTGAGTTCACATTTGAACTTCCTTTATATATATATTATTACAATGAAATGAAACCACTGACTGAATAATTAATCCATGTAAAATAGCTAAGAACCCTACACATTCAAGACAACTTATTTCTACCAAATTGTTTTATCACTTTGAATATCAATATTTTTAGGGGGATCTTCAACTACTATGCCTACTTTTGACATTTTTAGTGGCAAAGCAAAGAAATCAAAAGAATATTTTAGTGACATTTTTACTCACCAAATCGCTAAAATAGTTTAGGCTTGATCCCTTGTAAACCGTAGAAACAAATAATTGCTTTCTTTTGCATCCAATGCCACCATCACGACGATAGAAGATTGGTTCAAAATGTGAGAGATACATCAATAACAACCAAAATGCACAATTTTAAGTTTGATTTTGCAAATTAAAACTCAGTAAAACTACACACACACACACATATATATATATATATACTTACTATCAAATTATTATTATTATTATTAATTTAAAAAAAAATACATGTAAGACTGTAACATTGTACAAAATTGGGTTTCCAGAAAAAATAAAATAATTAGTAAAAATATTTTTCTTTTGAAAATGATGGTAATTACTTCCCTCACTACTAAAATCCCCAATCCAAGCCTCACGTCCTTCCTCTATTCGACTGCTGTGTAGACTACAGACCCAACAGGCATGCGACTCTTCCATCAATTCAACCCAACAATCAGGTGTAACCTCGATCCCTTTAGAAAAAAGGAATTCAAATACACAGGCAATATGTGGATTTCTACCGTAGATAAAATAAAAACCCAGAAAAAATAGAAGAGATGTAAATACAAATAAAAACGAACCTATGCTAAAGAATCTAAAGAATCCCTTGTCTCAGATATCGCTTCCCCTGATTCTTCTCTTCCGACCCCGCTGTAACAAAGAGAAAAAAGTTACAGGAGAAGAAAGGGTGCACCCTGAATGTCGAACCTTGAAGCCATTGCTGTTGAAATTGATTGGATTCTGAATGTGCGTATTTAAGATTGAGAGGGAGAAGAGGAATTCGTAGAGATTGGGATGGAAACAGAAAGCATACCAAAGGTTTGGAGGTTAACCCTATGCAAAATAACCAATATAACCCTCTTAGTATCACACATGCACTTTTTCTCCCATGGGCACTAAGGTCATTAACAAATCAAATCATTAAAAAATTACAAAAATTGAGAAAATTTTGAGAAGGATCCCTCAAGAGGCCACGTCATCTTAGTTGGGTTTTGTTTTAATATATATAAATGATTTTAATCCACAACAACTTTATCCATATAAAATCTGATGAAAAACTAATTAAAATTAACCCCTTAGTGTTTTTATTGGTAGGTTGGAAGAAATATAACCTTTATTTCAATGTTTTCTTGGTCAACCGGAGATAATTTAAGAAAGCATAAAATAAATCTATATAAATTACATTTCCATTCTTTAAGAATTTTTTTTAGTATTTTTCAATTCTAGGAGAGTATCTACTTAGATTGTTAGAAAATAAACATGAGCTATTGAAATTTCTTTTTGTAAATTAGTAGGCCATCCACTATGGTGCCATTGGTACCATATGGTACCAGCTGCCACCTCAGCGTCACGTCAGCTTTTCAATACCTTACCCATTCCTTACCAAATAATCCACTATGGCCATCCTTTATGGTACCCCCATATACCCCTCATACTTGTTGCCACATCAGCTGCCACATCAGCTTTACCACTACCCTACCAACTCCATACCTTTCATCCACTATCGTACCCCTCATACCCCTCATTAATTATTTGATTAAAAAAAAAAAAAGAGAGAGAGAGAGAGAAAGAAGAGAGAGATAGAGAGAAAGAGGGAGGGGGTAGAGAGAGAGAAAGACGATCGGTATGTGGGAACCGATGGTATCCCCTACCGGTACCCTACCGATCACACACTTTGGTGTTCCCGGCGGTACCGGGGTGGTACCGACCCAATGTGCCGATCCATTGCGGATGGCCTATGGTACCAATTCTATACCAATCTAAATAATCAATTAAAAAAATAAAAAAATAAAAAGAAAGAGAGAGATAGACACAAAGAAGAGAGAGAGAGGAGAAATAGAGCCAGTAGTAGCATGCCGTGCCGGGTACCCACGGCGGTGTGCCGGGCAACCTCGGCGGTGTGCCGGGCGGTACCGGTCCGGTACCGGCTGCCTACCACCATCCATAGCGGATGGCCTTATAGTGAACTACGGATTTGTTCAAAGTGGTTTACACTTTTCACGCACAAACAAGTATAGTCCTTTAATCTAAAACACAAAAAGAATAGCAAAGACTCTTCCAATTTCACACCTAAAAGGAATAATAGCAAAGACTTCCAATTTTTTTTTTAATAAAATGGTTATTTAAGTCACTTTCCCTTTCTCTTTGTTATTTTAACTTTGAACATGTATTTATAATAATTGAAAATTCGACAGCGCTCATGTTTAACGAAAATTTATATTTCTAGCTAAAATATTTATGGAATTGATGTTTTAACTTCTAATTTGTATTTATAATAACTAAAAATCCGACAAAAACAGTTTAACAAACAATTATATTTCTAAAGCATCGAGACAAGTTTACGAAAAATTGATAATGACAACTATTGTAAACTCCATTTTGTATGTTATGATTGATTTACCAAAGAACATGACTATTTAACTTTACTAACTTCAAAAAAAAAAAAAAACTTTATTACGATTGAACTTTTCATACCTAATAAACGTAATCTCTATTCTATATTTTAAATCATTTTTTTCTAAAAGTAATATTAATTGGCATATATATATATATATATATATATAGGTGTGGGTTCAAATGTGAACCACTTTTTGGTGGTGAACGTGAGGACAACCGAGAGCGCGACACGTGGCGGATGACTAGGCACGATTCATGGGAGGGCATTAAATTAAAGGAGGGGACCACACTCAAAGCCGCCACGTGTCGCGCTCTCGGTTGTCCTCACGTTCACAACCAAAAAGTGGTTTGTATTTGAACTTTCCTCTATATATATATATGTATATAGGGGTGGGTTCAAATGTGAACCACTTTTTGGTTGTGAACGTGAGGACAGCCGAGAGCGCGACACGTGGCGGATGACTAAGCGCCACGTCAGGTCCACCGCGGATGACTAGGCGCGATTCATGGAAGGACATTGAATTAAAGAGGGGGACCACACTCAAAGCCGCCTTTATTGACTAGTCTCCGCCACGTGTCGCGCTCTTGGTTGTCCTCACGTTCACAACCAAAAAGTGGTTCACATTTGAACTTTCCTCTATGTATATATATATATATATGGCAGGGTTGTGCATAACCCGATCCTCTTCAAAAAAACTGAAAAACCCGAATCAAAAAACCCGGCGTCACTCGATGTGTGGCTTATTTGCTTATGTTGGTAATTATTATATATTTTTCTTCTACAAATGATTTTATACTATTGTTTAATGACTTATCTATTATTTTTATTAGTTATAACGTGTTTCATGGTTTTGGATTAATCAACACATTTTCGCTACTAAAAATGTATCAAATAATGTCTCTTATATATGTAAGGGACGGGTTTGGGTATTAGATCATATTAGTACATGTTTTTAGATAGATGAAGAATAAATAAAGAAGGATTAGAAAATTGATTTATGGAATGAATAGTGTATTGAATCCATATAAGTCAAATATTATTTATGTTAATGTTCATGTTATAGACTTAACTTTTATTAACCAAGTTAAAAAAGTTTGTCCAATCGACATTAGTAATAGTCTTCATTTTCGCAATTGAATAATGTTTGACTTATATGGATTCAATACACTATTCATTTAAAAATCAAATAACAACAAAATTGACAAAATTCCGAAATCACTTAAAAATCAAATCCAAAATTCCAAACCTCTCATTCGACTTGCTCAATGTTTGTCCAAAAATTCAACTATTTTTGGTAGATTTGCTTGACTTTTTTCATGTTCTTTTTTGATTTTATAGGAAAATATTTGTTTTATAAATTAGTATACTATTTATTAATAATGTTATATTAGCAAAAAGAATTATTTGGAATATAGATGTCATGTTTTCATTTTTAAATTTAAATCTTAGGCCATCCGCAGCCCAAGTGGTATGGCAGCGGTATAGACTCCATACCAACGGTAACACCACCGAGGTATGGAGGTATGGGAGCGGTATGGAGATCCAACGGTGCCTCAATGCCGTTGCTTAATTTCCTCTTTTCTCTCTATCTCTCTCCTCTTCTCTCTCTTCTTTTTTCTTTTTCTTTTATTTATTTAATTAATTAATTTGAGTGGTATGGGTAAGGATGGAATGGTATGGTAGTGGTAAGGTGGTGGTAAAGCTGATGTGGCGCTGAGGTGGCAGCTGGTATGAGTGGTATGAGTGGTACGGCTGTGGATGGCCTTATAAAAGACCTCAACCGCCTAAACTAGTCAGACTAGACTGTCTTTTTGTGGTCTAGTTTGACCGGTTTGATCACTTGCTTCTAAATCGTTTGGTTTCAAAATTTTCTAAACCGTCATTGTGGTTTGGAGGGTTAAAACCCGTCCATACTGAAGAGTGAAGACCCTTAGATCATACATACCAACTAACTTTGTTTAGAAGAGTTGGTGGCATAGTATGTATGTCTCACACTTGGATTTATATCAATAAATTTTGTTTTTAAGAGAAATTTATATCAATAAATACTTAAGAAATATGTAGTTGTATGTCATTTTTCTTACAACTTTAATATAAATACAGTTTGACAATTCTTTCTTCCCCTGTTTCATGACCATGAGTGTTGATAGATCTGAATATCAATCCACCATGATTAAGAAGCTTCAATTTCAATCACAAATCTCACTATTATTGATATGAACAATAAGAACACAATACACTCTCAACTTTCTCTCTCCTCTATCAAACTCTAGATCTGACAATTACGTATCTCTAACTTTTCACATTCACAATTCACAATCACTAGTTATGAAATCTAACTAACACAAAAGCTTTTATACCCCTAGGGTATTTACACTTAGCTCCCCTCAACTTTACAACTAATACAAATATAAACCCAAACTTGAATACAACTATATTTTTAACCCTAACAATCTCCCCCTTTGTATTCAAGTTGGAAATAACCAACTAACACAAAACTTGTAAACATATACAATCTTCTCAAACTTCACTTTATCAGAATCATCAACGAACAAAACTTTTCAGCATCAGAAATCTTCACGAAATACAAGTAACCAACTTCAAAACTTCTCCAATGAATTTAACTTGAGAATCTCTTGACTTTAAAAATCATCAACGTTCTTCAGAAAAAAAATTCTCAACCTTCTCAAAGTAAACAATCTCCCCTTTATCCGCAAAATTGAATTATCTCCTTTGAATTATCAACTTTCAATAAGCTCATCTTGAATCAGAATTCACCAACTGATAACCACCTCAGTATCAATCTCCAGATATTTTCATCCACTCAATCTTCAGAAAATAACTCCTCTCTTTTTCTTTATAAAACTTCAAACTCTTTTCTCATCATCAGCAAATCAAATCATTCTTTCATCAACCTTCACAACTCGAACTCAATCTTTAAATCTAAAAGCTTTTCAACCATAGATTCAAAAGATTTAAACTTCGATCTCTCTTTATCTCCCCCTTAATACTTGCTTTCTTCCCTTAACTGTTACTTCACAAGACATTTCTTCACAAACCAAATCATCATGTACTTTCAACTGATTATATCTTCAACTCTTGATACTTTCGTCTTTTCTTCAAGCAACATCAACACTTGTATCACAATCAACATTATTACTTCACATAAAACCTCAAAACTTGATTGAACCAATCATCTTGGAATCTTTAATCAACCATACTTGATGTCTTGAATTCTTCAACTAAATCTTGACTTCTTTAAACAAATATTGAGCTCTTCAGCATAACTCTCATATCTTCATCATGTCTTTGACAAATGTCTTTGATACAACTTCTCCCCCTCATGATGGTTAGGAGAATCCGAAACATCATGAACAATCAAAGACATCATCATCAAATTTGTCAAAAGTTTGCTGCAACAAAAATTCTCCCCCTCAAACAAATATCGCATCCATATCAGATTACTCCCCCTCAAATCCGGCTCAAATTCCTCTCCCTCAAATGATGGGTAATCAGCTAACATAGAAGCACAATGAGCAACTATTGACACAACAACTCATAGAATTGTGTGGCCTATTTTCAGTGTTGGCAATGGGGTAGCACTGATAGGACTTCCAGTCATCACTGAATCAAAGTTAGAAAACTAAGGTCTCAGACTGTTCCGGCAACATCACAAAGATATGCAATTGGAATCACAAAGACTCGTGCAAGTGTCAAAGAAATATCATCATAATCATTAGGCTCAAATATTGATTCAACCTGGAACGCAGATTGATAATCAATAGACTCTAGTGCATAGAATATGAAGTTCGGAGACCGGACAAGATGTCTTCCTTGTTTCAATATCTAAAACTTCCGAGTGAAGATTAGATAGATGATGTGCTAATTCTCCGTGAGAATTGAAACAAACATCTTTTAAGAGATATTTGAGTAGCTTGGTGGGGTGACACGAGTTATCGACACTGGGTCCATGTCTTGTTTCAATATTCATCTCCAAAGAATCGAGAATGAATAGATGATGTGGTTACCCGGATAACTGTATAGGTTGGGGAAGGATCTTCTTTTATTCTTTTTGATCCTGTCTCACTCTCACCATTTTCTTTTAACTCCCCCTACACTCAAGCTCTCGGCATTTTACCTCATGCACACCCTCACAAACTAGGTCTAACCTAGGGTTGTGTTTCTTGGGTAGATCCTTCGGCTCTGGATTGATCATAGAAACTTCTATATCCTATCACACATAAGTTGATATCATGAAATGATATTTTTTGAAACGTTAAGTATATTCATACCAGAAAAGTGATATGATGGTGATTCATATGTGATACAATATGTATATGGGGAACATATGTTGAACAGAAATGGAAAACATTTGTTGATGAAATCATATGTTGAAAAAATTCATTCAAATGCTCTAACAAGTAATGATTGATTGTAGAAATCAAAAATCTTGATCGTGAATTCCAAAGAACAAAATTCAAGCGCAAAACAGATAGACTCAGTAAGCACAGTGTATTCTAATCAATGATTAGAAAGTTTAATTGTGAAGAACAATTCACAATTAAAAATCTGAAGAAGAATTGAATCATTGAAATGAAATAACGTGCATTGAAATCAATTTGGAATTCAAGCGAGTGTATTTCCACCGAATAATTTCAACGAATATATGAGATGTGGAAATAACAATGTCAAGAAAAATACAACACGTGGTAATTCGAGAAACGATGTAAAATCTGAAAGAAACTAACACAAGTAAGTTCCTTATGATGAATACCACGGTTAAACACAATTAAGCACAAATTCTAAACTAAGAGTTTAGAGAGATACTTACAATAACGCTCATATAACACATTGATGCTCGGGTCTTGAACTGATTTATTCAAGAGCCATACACCTGCAAAATCAAGAAAAACAAGATTTTGGTATCCACGTGGATGTGGATCCTCTGTTGTTAGTTGTAATCGGTTTATAAGAATAAATCTTGTAAATCCCAAACCGTTCATCGATATAATCTTCACACACAAAATCATTTCTATGAAAGTAAGAACCATATGAAGTTCTTTTGGAAAGACTAAGAAGTTTATTTCTAAAATAAACTAACCGAGACTTACCAAAAGAAGTATCTTGAAAAGATTTGTTCTTTAGAACGTTAGATTTTGAAGCAAAATATTTTGTATGATCGACATTTGCATTCGACCCCTTAACTTGCCAAACAAACTTGCATTTAGAACAAAGATGAACACCTGAATGATCAACACGACTATCATAGAATAGATTTGTAGGACGAATCTGACCACTGGATTTGATGTTACTGCGAGTAGTAACATATGTATGAATGTAACCATGAGGTTTAGAAATTATCTCTTTAAGTGCCTTCACTTTAGAAGAAAGTTTGTTCCTCTCTTCAAGAAGATCATTAAACTTCTTCTGTTGATCAGATCGCAGCCGTTGCTCAGTCATGAGATCAGTTGATAATCCGGATACCTTTCTTGTAAGTTTGTTTATTTCAGCCTTAAATGCTTCCTTTTGGTTCTCAAAATCTTTCTCCACAAGACTATGCTTCTTAGGTTCAGCTAGTATCTGTTCTAAAACAGTCTTTTCATGATGAAGAACATTTTCTTTTCTCTTGAAATTACTCCTTTCATCAGATAACTGATTTTGCAAGTCTACAATCTGCTTTTGAAGCTCAATAGATTTCTTGTCATCAACTTTTCTATCTGAGTGAACAACATGACCCTCTTCTTCAATATCATGCATCAAATTCTGAAATTTCCCAACACGAAGACTTGGTTTCTTCAAAGATGTCTTCTTACTCTCAAAAGCACTTTTCGTTTTCTCAAAATCTTTCCTCTCAAACACAATTTGGTTCTCTAAGTCAGAAATCTTCTTTGAAAGTTTAACACTGTTTAATTCAAAAGATTTTCTCTCATTCTCAAAAACCTTTCTCTCTTCTTCAAAAAACTTTCTCTCTTTCTCAAAATTGCTTCTCTCAATAATGATAAGTTGCTCAAAATCTGAAATTTGATTTGAAAGCTGAGCATTCCGTAACTCAAGTGACTTTACTCTAGAAACAGCTTCAGACTCAACAAACTTTTTAGCTGAACACACGCAACATATAGAATTCACAATGGTAGATAGTTGAAGTGCATTCTCAGATTTTACACTATCTTCTGAAGTAGGTGAAGCACAAACAAATGAAGTATCAGAAGTATTTGAACTTTTATGTACAGAGGAACTTATATTTGAAAATTTCTGCAATTCTCCTTTTAATTTGAAAACTTGTTTTTGAAGATCAGAAATTTTACAAAGCATTTGATCTTTTTCAGAAGAATTCATTCTTCTTTCATCATCAAGATCTTTAAGAGTCTTATAATATCGAAATTCGTAAAATTTACTGTTATCAACCGGAGAATCATCAGATTTGAACTGTTTAAATTCCTCTTCTGAATAACTTCTGATATAATCATCAGATAATGAAATTTCCCTTTTACTATAACTGTCATTCAGACGTGCATAGTTGAAAGGAATTTGAACATTATCTTTTCGCTTTCTACGTTTATCATGTTCAGCTTCAACTTCCTCAGATGATCTTGTAAAACGCATTCTATACTTCTTGCCCAGATTAAAATAGATAGTATCATACAGTGTAGGAACAAATCTGATTGCACGTTTCAAGTAATGTGGATTTTCAAATCCCAAACCTTCTCTAACATTATAAGCTTTGAACTCTTTTGGTTTATTTAGAAAAATTGTTTGATCAGTCTGTCCTCGTTTTAAAAGCATGGTTTCAACCTTTTTAATATGCCCAAGTAAAACTTCTTTTTCTTCAGAAAGTGCAGAAAATTTCTTTTGAATGTCATTATACTCCTTTTCCTGAATAGAAAGTTTCTCTGAAATTTCTCTGAATAAAACTGGTGGCTTGGTATCGGAACCAATTGCTAACGCTTCTCTTGTCGTCATGATGAATCGAACGGATCTTTTGATCAGTAGATTTTTAAATCTGAAATTGTTGAAAAGATTCACCGAACTGTTTTCCTTGAAAAAACCTGAAGTAAAGTCAAATACTCTGAAACACTAAAACAACTGATAGTTAGTAACGCAAAGTATATTCAGAAAATTTAAAACTTGTAAGATCAGACAATCAGAAAAATTTGCTCTCCAAAAATCATAAGAACTCGAGACTTGGTAAAAATAAAATGAAACCAATAAAACCAAAATAAACCTCACACAAAAACAATAGAATGACTCAAGATACTCAAAAACTTAAAAAAAAAATAATATGGCTCGAATTTTGAAAACCAAAAATTCACTCAAAAAATAAAATGATTCGAGACATACTGAAAAATACTCAAAAATTACACTACTCTCGATATATCTTGAAAAATATTCAAAAAATAAAGCCCAAGACTCGAAATACTGAAAAATGGCTCGAGATTATAGCAACCCAAAACATTTTTCACAATATTTAACGAGTAACAAACGGAATTTAAGCAAAGTAACCATTACAGCGGAATTATGTCCAAAAGATAACTTTTATATTTATAAAGGTGTAAATTTATATCCAAAAGACCTTAAAAACAAAACCCTCAAAACGAGGTCCACCATTCTTTAATATAATCAAAACATAATTTAAGGTTTATCAAGTCTATCCTCCATTTATTCTAGTTGAACTGAGCCTTTGGAGCGACCGGAACTTCAAGCAATTCCCTTCCCTTTGTCTTTTCACGAAGAACCTGCATCTACGGAGAAACCACAACGGGTTAAGCTTTCGCTTAGTGAGCACAAACCACAAACACATGAACAATATATCACAAACCACCACGCATATGAGAACTAGACATGCTATCACCAATGTCCTTACGGTACACGCCGGTAAGGACCACACGTATACTGATATCAGTTTAACACAAGGACAATACCCACGGTGGCCACCACCACTACAATGAGTAAGCCATCACACAAACATGCTAGTCTCATAACCACATACGCATCACATGCAATTTGTACATAAAGCCACGTATAAGGGTTAATGTACTCACCTTGATTAACTTCACAATAATCACGTGCTTGGACCACCACAATATAATTTCAAGCACCTATAATTATTACACAACAATACACATATAAACAAACGTAACACACAACACTTTATGACTCAATCCCGACCCTTAGGTCTTAGGCTAGGCTAGACCCTCCCAAATAAGTTAAAACTTCACCAAACACTCTTTTAAGACATCCCCTAGGGAGACATGATCGAAAGAACCCCAAAGGAAAACTATTAAAAAAACTCAAATGCTGAAACAGCACTATCCGCGGGTCAATCCGCGGGTCACCCGCGGGTCACGACCCTCATATGTCAAATGACCAAAATCCCAAGTCGCAAATTACGAATTGGCTACGGGATTCTCACCAATCAACCCAAAATTGACCAAAAGACACCAAATTGATGTTATAGAACATCCCCATGACATTATAACACAACCCAATGCATTAGAAGTACCACACTAACACCGATTGGTCGCTAATTGGATCAAAATCCAACCCGAATGAACCCTAATTGTCAATAATCCCAAAACTCAACACAACTAACGAATAAACACAAATAAACACATACCTTGGGTTAGGAACACGATAACAATCGTACCCCGGTGATCAATTTCACCAAGAGATCCCAATCTCCCTTCCAATTGCTCCAAACCCTCAAGAACACACACACACAACCCTTCTTCCCTTTTCCTGAAAATCGACTAACACAAATGAAAGGGATTTGGGCTTCCAAACTCCTTATACACATGACATACACCACCCTTTACTTACAAGAATTACACACTAGTCCCTACACTTGGAAATTACACAAAACCCCCTTGCATTTCTAAATTCTCACACAACAAACTAACCCCACTAACTTGCAATTCAACAAAGCCAGTTAAAGTACTAACTTTGGGAAATGGGGCGTTACAATTCTCCCCCACTTAACAAGATTTCGTCCCTGAAATCGCTTACACTAAAACAGCTCCAAGATAAGCGTCCTCATCTCGGCTTTCGACTCCCACACACTTTGACCCCCTTGCGATAAACCAATTAGACATTCACTAGTCCAGTCTTTCTGGATCGGAGTACTCCCTTCCACGGTGATACTTTCAACAACACATCAACACCCACATTGAACTCTAAATCCGACCTTCGCTTGTCGGTACAGCTTTTCAGACGACTCTGGGCGGTCCATAACCGCTCTCGAATCATCTCTATACTTTCCTTTGTCTTCCACACAATCTCTAAGCTACCCAACTCTTGTTGGCCCACCTCTCCCCACAATTGGAGTGCTACATAACTGCCCATACAACATTATACAGGCATGATGGCTAATGTTGCACGAAACCCGGCCAACGGTAGATAGGTATTCCAAACTATCACCAACACCCAACTCACACACCCTTAGCATAAACTCGAGAGTCTGACTCGTCATCTCGTTCTGTCCATCTAGGTGAGGATGGAATGCGGTACAGAACTGTAGTCTAGTACCCAAATCCTCATGAATTCCTTCTCAAAACTGCGATATAAACTGCTCTTCTCGATAAAAAATTACCGTTACTAGCACATCATGACTTTCCGCCATTTCTTTAACATAGCGAGCCACAACCCGCTTCATTCCCGGCCACCAATAATCGGTCTTCAAATCCCGACCCATTTTTGATAGCTCCCACGCAAACATAGAACTTGGACTTTTGAGCTTGGTTCCGAAGTGTCTGTCTAGCCTCATACGACACTGCCTTCCAAACATAACCCGAACAAGTCAAAAGTCCTCAACTACTAGACCCCCAACTGGGTTGATTGACCCTTGATTCTCTCTTCCTTCTAATTCACTTCCTTCACAGCATCTACCTGAGAGCTCTTAATCAGCTCCACCTCGAAGTCGTCACTGCTAATCTCATTAATAGTACCACATCACCACCACCTATGAGCATTTCGACTCCACATATCTGCCACCACATACTCTTGCCTGGATAGTATAGGATCTCTCTAACATAATCCTTTACTACATCCAGCCACCGCTGTTGTCTCTTGCTTAACTTCTACTAGTCAAGCTAATACTGCAAACTCTTATAGTTAGTGTAAATGGTACACTTAACACCATAGAGAGTAAGCCCTCACAACTCCAGCGCGAACACCACCGCTGCCAACTACAATTCGTGTGTCGGGTAATTGCGTCATGCGTCTTTAACTGACAGGACGCATAAGCTACTACCTTCCCACGCTGCATTAACACACTCTACCCATGATACAAGTATCACAGTAGTCTGCCACAAATCGACCCCTTCGGTAGCGTCGATACAGGCGCCTTAGACACTCTTTTCCACAACACCTCACAAGCTCCTAGCTGCTCATCACCCCAACAACTCCACATTCCTTCTCACGAGCTTTGTCACATGCATCACCATTTTCGAGAAGTCGTGGAAGAACCGTTTGTAATATCCAGCTAATCCAAGAAAACTCCGAATTTCGATGGGAGTCTTCGAAACCTCACACTTCGTTACTGCTTCCACTTTCGCCGAATCCACCTTGATGCCCTCCCGGTTAACAAGTGTCATAAGAATTGGATCATCTTGTAACCTAGAGTCACACTTGGAGAACTTGAAATACAGTCTCTTTTTGTAACGTCTCCAACACTCCAACCAAAAGCTTCGCATGCCCCCTTCTGGTCTTGGAGTAGACCAGTATGCCGTATGTGAAAACGATTACCAATCTATCCAGCATAGATCTACAGACACAATTCATGAAGTCTATAAACACCGTCGGCGCATTCGCCATCCCGAACGCCATCACTACGAACTCGAAACATCCCTACCTTGATTTGGACGCAGTCTTATGCACGCCCTCGCCTATCACTTTCATCTGATGGTACCTAGAACGAAGTTCTATCTTCGAGGACCACGCGGTTCCCGGAAGTTGATCAAATAGATCATCGATCCTCGGTAGCGGGTATCGATTCTTCACCGTAAACTGGTTAAGCTCACAGTATTCGATGCACATCCGCATCGGACCATCTTTCTCTCTCACGAAAAGGATAGGGGCTCCCCCAAAGTAAACTACTTAGAAGGTAAACCCCTTCCCTTACAACTCCCCCACTTGGCTTGACAGCTCCTACAATTCTGGAGATACCAAGCAAAAGGAACTTGCCCACAGAGACATCTGAAAATTTTCTCATCACGGAACATCACCCGGCTAACACTCACCACGCCAATAGCCGACTCCTTAACAGTGCACGTATCTTCTTGCTTCCGCTATCGAACACAGCTTCGGTTGTCTTCTCGATCCGCTTCCAATGGGTAGAACTCCCCCACTTGGAGTTCGGATCACCACTCGTTGACTTTCACAGTCGAAACGAGCCTATAACAATGAACCAGTTCATACTGACCACCACACCAATTTCTCCCAAATGGAATAGGGATGAGGTCCACGCGAAACTTCATCCATTCCAATCTCCTACACTTCCTTCTTACACACCACTAACCAACGGTATTCTCGTCCGCCATTCTACTTCTAACGGACTCTTCACTGTACTCTCACAAAACTCCCGAAGTTCGCTTTAGGATCGACACGGCAATACATCTTAACTGCTCATTAGCTACATAGATGAACAGCGAGCAACCAATCCTACAAAGAAGTCGATGATTTTATTCACCGACTTCGTCATTTATGCCAATGATAAAACCCACTCGTAAGTCGCCCCACCTCAAACCGCAACACGAACTGCTCCCAGAACAGCTTCTGAATTTGCTCTTAAGTCATAGCATTGACTTGCTTCTCCATCCGAGATTGAGCTCTCAGATTCCACCAATCATTATCGTCTCCTCTTGCGGTTTCGTCACGAAAAGAATCTTCCATTCCTCTGAACAGAAGCTGGTGCAGAATGCACCCTCTACCACAACTATCCAGCAAGTGCTGGTCACTAAGGACCTTCTACTCCTCAAACTGCAGCGACTGACAAGCCGAGAAGTCTCTTTAACTTGCCACCCTCAACTGTCTGCCTTGCGTCCCTCTCGAACTGCTGGGCCTACTGGCCATGGCTGCCTCCACTCGATTATGGATCTCCATTACCAACTCTTACTTCACTTAGGTGATAACACCCGAAACACGTCACGCAAAACCTTGCCGACCCTGAATACTGTCTATATAGGCCAATACTATCTTGTATTGAGCCTATACCACCCTCTAGTCCTTATCGGTAACTCAAGATTCCTCATGATTCCGTCGAAATCAAATTTGTACCGGTGGTTCTAGTCAACTCACATGTGAGAATCGTGTTTCGAACCCCTCAGCAACAACCAAACAAGGACATGCCAAAGAGTTCTCTACAAGATTCCCAGCCATCGATACAAACTTAATCTTAACTTCACCATTAGTATCCTGATTTACAGATTCACCAACTAACTCCTCTGAAATGAAGACATTTAGTCTAAACATTCATTCTTAACACTTCCCACATAACGAGGACACACTTTTGTCCACAACCCATACTACCCCAAATGGTATCACACTTTTCAGATGACCACTTTCGTTCTCATCCATCCACAAAGTCTAGGTCAACGGCCCTCACTACACCTTACCCTTCCTATCATACTACTAAGTGTTCTAATCATCCTTTTCAAGGACACACACATACACCCTATCACTTGATTTCTAGCATGCCCTTACACAAAGCCATCACACAATCAACCCAACTAAGGTTTATACAACCTATCTTAGCATGGTAATAACCCTTTCCAACCTAGTCGGTTCATAGGTACCCTTTATAACTTCGCCAAGTCCGAACATGCACAATACAATTGTGATGATATGGGCCCTTATATCATCATAATTATACCCTACATGTCTAGGCTCTAGGTTGTCACCAAAGGTTCTAATCCTCAATTTTGGTTACACCACATAAGCAATTCACACACATAAGGCAACATCCTATCTAGCGCAATAAGAGTTACCTCTACACATTTCTAGCCACTATATTATTCGCATATGCATAACAACATCGAACATCTATTATGGCACCACATCACACATTACATGAACACATCAATCGCACTGTACGTCACATTGAGTAGTTAACATAATAACCATAGTATCTAGCATATATTCATATCATAATCATGCTAGTACTTTATCACATTTACAATCTCATAACATACTATCACAATCAATCATATAGTATGTCAGCTATAATCACATCGTGCTAATACACCACTATGATGGCACGTTAACCACAATTTATTCACAACATACCATGGATGGACACATCCAATCATGCTAATACGCCACTACGATAGCATGTTAATCACAATTTAAGTTAACAATAACAATAATGTGATATAAACAACTTGTGCTCACCCGTCTTGATGTTCCGATCCTTGGCTCAGTTCATCTCCCACTTACACGAAAATCAAAGTTTAAATGGTTATTTGTTTTGAAAACACAAGCTCTTGGGTTTAAGTTCAAGCACTCACCTCTTGTGAATGCCCGAATCCCTTAAACCAAGGCTCTGATACCAATTATAGCAACCCAAAACATTTTTCACAATATTTAACGAGTAACAAACGGAATTTAAGCAAAGTAACCATTACAGCGGAATTATGTCCAAAAGATAACTTTTATATTTATAAAGGTGTAAATTTATATCCAAAAGACCTTAAAAACAAAACCCTCAAAACGAGGTCCACCATTCTTTAATATAATCAAAACATAATTTAAGGTTTATCAAGTCTATCCGCCATTTATTCTAGTTGAACTGAGCCTTTGGAGCGACCGGAACTTCAAGCAATTCCCTTCCCTTTGTCTTTTCCCGAAGAACCTGCATCTACGGAGAAACCACAACGGGTTAAGCTTTCGCTTAGTGAGCACAAACCACAAACACATGAACAATATATCACAAACCACCACGCATATGAGAACTAGACATGCTATCACCAATGTCCTTACGGTACACGCCGGTAAGGACCACACGTATACTGATATCAGTTTAACACAAGGACAATACCCACGGTGGCCACCACCACTACAATGAGTAAGCCATCACACAAACATGCTAGTCTCATAACCACATACGCATCACATGCAATTTGTACATAAAGCCACGTATAAGGGTTAATGTACTCACCTTGATTAACTTCACAATAATCACGTGCTTGGACCACCACAATATAATTTCAAGCACCTATAATTATTACACAACAATACACATATAAACAAACGTAACACACAACACTTTATGACTCAATCCCGACCCTTAGGTCTTAGGCTAGGCTAGACCCTCCCAAATAAGTTAAAACTTCACCAAACACTCTTTTAAGACATCCCCTAGGGAGACATGATCGAAAGAACCCCAAAGGAAAACTATTAAAAAAACTCAAATGCTGAAACAGCACTATCCGCGGGTCAATCCGCGGGTCACCCGCGGGTCACGACCCTCATATGCCAAATGACCAAAATCCCAAGTCGCAAATTACGAATTGGCTACGGGATTCTCACCAATCAACCCAAAATTGACCAAAAGACACCAAATTGATGTTATAGAACATCCCCATGACATTATAACACAACCCAATGCATTAGAAGTACCACACTAACACCGATTGGTCGCTAATTGGATCAAAATCCAACCCGAGTGAACCCTAATTGTCAATAATCCCAAAACTCAACACAACTAACGAATAAACACAAATAAACACATACCTTGGGTTAGGAACGCGATAACAATCGTACCCCGGTGATCAATTTCACCAAGAGATCCCAATCTCCCTTCCAATTGCTCCAAACCCTCAAGAACACACACACAACCCTTCTTCCCTTTTCCTGAAAATCGACTAACACAAATGAAAGGGATTTGGGCTTCCAAACTCCTTATACACATGACATACACCACCCTTTACTTACAAGAATTACACACTAGTCCCTACACTTGGAAATTACACAAAACCCCCTTGCATTTCTAAATTCTCACACAACAAACTAACCCCACTAACTTGCAATTCAACAAAGCCAGTTAAAGTACTAACTTTGGGAAATGGGGCGTTACAGAGATACTGTATCCACGCGCCAAAATACGCTCAAAATACACTCCCACTCGAAATACACTCGAGATAAGACTATATACTCGAAAAACGCGCTGACAATGACTTGAAATGAAGTTCACGCGCTCGAAACAAGTTCCTACGCGCCACACACTCGAGTTACAGCCTGACGCGCCTAAGATGCTATTCCACGCTCTCCCACGCGCTCGAGAAGAGAGTCAACGCGCCTTACGCGGTCAAAAAGCCTTCCCACGCGTCGAGATGTCTGCTGACGCGCTCGAGATGCTCAATCATGCGCTCCCACGCGCCCAAGCCACACACTCGAGATGATGCTGTCACTCGCCTGACATACTCACGTGACTCGAGATGCCCTTGTCTCCCACGCGCCTGACGAGGTGACTCGAGTTGATAGCTGTTGACAGCTGCTGACGCGCCTGATGTACGCGTTTCTGACACACGCGTCTTCTCGAGATGGAGCTGACGTTCTTTGTCTCCTATGCGCCTACACTCGAGTTGATGGCTGCCACTCGAGACCTGCTCTCACTTGCTTTCTTGAACGCTGACTTTTTCTTACACGCGTTTTCAAGAAACACTCGAGATGACTCGAGATGTTGACACCCTTTACACGCTGACCGAGACTAACTTTTGCTTTCTTGTCCCCTCTCTTGCTAACAGCTCTCACTCGAGTTGACTACTTCTCTCCCCTCATTTAAATCTGATTTTGACATAAAGGACTCGAGATGGACAAAAATGCGCTCGAGATAAGACTCGAAATAGCAAAAAATTTGAAAAATATGCTCAAAAATTTGAAAAATATGCTCGAGATAACAAACTAAGACCCGAAAAATTTCAAAAATACACTCGAGACATAACAACTTCTTCTCCAAACCTCCATTGAAGGACCTCCATTGATGAACTTCGAACAAAACCTCGAAAATCCTTCATTTTAGACTCAAAATTCATCAAATCTTCACATTTAAACAACAAAAACTCAAATCTAACAACAAAATATTATCAATCTACATCCAAATCTTCAAATCTTCAAGATCTTCAAGCTCTAAACCCAAATTTCATCATTTTTTGCTCCAAACTTCAAAAATCCATCACTTACCTTCAAATCTTCAACAATTTCACTGATCTCCTGCTCTGATACCACTTGATAGATCTGAATATCAATCCACCATGATTAAGAAGCTTCAATTTCAATCACAAATCTCACTATTATTGATATGAACAATAAGAACACAATACACTCTTAACTTTCTCTCTCCTCTATCAAACTCTAGATCTGACAATTACGTATCTCTAACTTCTCACATTCACAATTCACAATCACTAGTTATGAAATCTAACTAACACAAAAGCTTTTATACCCCTAGGGTATTTACACTTAGCTCCCCTCAACTTTACAACTAATACAAATATAAACCCAAACTTGAATACAACTATATTTTTAACCCTAACAAGTGTGCCAATTTGTAACAAAACTATAATGGTGTCTATTTTCTTGTTATTATAACATTACTTTATTTCGTAAAAGTTGAATTATGCAATTGCATTTTTTCTTTTGTAAATTACGTTATAAATAACAACATTTTGAGCCACTAGGGTTTTTAATGTGTTTACTAAAACAAATTAAACAAGTTCTATTAACGTTTTAGTAAGTTTTTTATGTGGATTCTTGTTATGTTGGTAATAAAAATATAAATTATGATGTAAAGGTTTGTGATAATAATATTTATTGTTATCTAAACAATAAGGAAGTCGGCAGCTACATTTAAGAGGGTCTATGACTAATGTATTTTAGTCATTTTACAGTACTTGTATTGAACTCAAGATGTGAAATATGCTACTTTCTTTATCGGATATTACTTGTTTACTTTATCTAGAGTAGATTATCTAAGACAAAATGACCTTTATATCCTCGTTTGACAATGTACTTTTATATTATTTTCATTTGAGTATGCTCGCACTTTCTAAGCGATGGTGAAGGCACATTAAAAGCTTATTGGTTTTTACATTTGGTATAGTCACTTTACGTTTAATCACCAATGAAAATTTCTTTGGGGGATTTTTACATATTGGTTTTGTAGTCTAAGGCCGACTCAAAGCATCAACTCAAACCCTAAAACGTTATTTCTAAAAATATTAATAACGAAAATATAGTTAGAAAGATGGAAGTGACAACCTTATATAATTATAGACATCGCTATCACCATATATGTCAAGATAACTTTTGTTCATTTCTCTTTCATTAAGATTTTGTTATTTTTATCATGATTTATTTTCCTTCTTAATATAAATTAATCTTAAAAATCATCGTTTTTATCTCATTTTCAAACAGCATATATTTATTTTTAATCTCAAGATCATTCCATTTGCAAAAAATGTATTCTATTCCCAAAAAAAAATTAAAAGTAAAAATATCACGTAGGCAAGGAGCTTTGGTAATATCAAAAAATGTATTTAATTCCCAAATTGACATAACTAACTCTTCCATGATCAAACTTTAACTACATAGACTTCCCCCTGACTTGTACATCACCACATGATTTTTTAAAGATCATCGACCCTCGAGTTCTGGTCCTTTCTACACTATCAGTGATGTAGTCTAGTCATCCAATACAACGCCAACAACCAACAGAACTACAAAGCTTGACGACTCCTGAAATCTAACTATGACAAACATGTTGTCCTTGTCGGAGTTACGATGAAGAAGACATTGTCCTTGTGTTTTAGCTATATGTGTGTGTATAATATATATATATATATAGGACCATATATACAATATATAAATTATATCAAATGAATTTTTTATGTTTGAAGAAAATTAGGAAAAAATATAAAAAAGATAAAAATGTCCATCCCTCTAACATAGATTTTAAACAGAGTTGGTGACAATGGGTCACTTTCAAAGCAAAAGGCTAACCTAAAGTACGCTTTCCAAATTTATAAAAGTTTACGTCTCACTTTCAGAGTTTTGACTAAACCATAGGGACCAAAATCAAAGTTTACTATAAAATAAATAAAGCTTAAACGTATTTAGAACCGAAGAGTAAATGAAAAGATAATCAATTCCAAACGTATATGTGGAAAAGTGCTACAATGCACCATGCGACATATCGTGGTTCTCCTTAAATCCAAAACATTTAGGATCAATCAAAAAAGATGGATAATCAAGTGGATAGATGAATCTTGGTAAAGTTCAAGAGGAGCCATGAAATGATCAAAGGAGATAAGCATATTAGGGAAAGCTTCATGCACTTTCAGTATTTGTTTAGCTACAAACTTCCGTGTAAATATCTAGATAATCTTCTCTAGATAATTCCATAAAATAGTATAAATAGATGTAGTTTCTCGTTTTTAAAACATACTCCACTTTCTAATTATCATTTATATAAAACTAATTATCATATCGCATGGAATAATGTGAGGAGTGTGAGAAATATTTTTAAATCATTAAGTTATTTTTAATCAAATATCCCCAGGAAATTACATCTTAGAAAGAAACTAATCTGGTGTATCTAGGTGCATCTCATGCTAATATTGATCCATTTCTCATTCAACGATTGATAATCAATTCTCATCAAAACTCTAAGATTATAAATAAATAAAGAGATAAAAACGTTCACACATAATAATATATGTAACTTTTTTTACTTGTACCATGGAGAGTACCAAAGCCATTACTGTTCCAGACAAAATAAATACACAACACAGGGAAAAAAATGCTTTTTCCCAGAAATAATAAATATATTAAGCAGAGCAATAATATTGTGATACAGTAGCATAAATTCAAAATGACAAATTTATAGCTTTTTGAATCATTATATATGTCACGAGTTATGGTTAAGTTAATAAATGTGATACTAAAAAAATGGTTTTTATATGCAGAAAACTAAGAAAACAACACTTCAATTCAATGATACCACAGAAAAAGTGTTTTTGTAAATCAACTGAGAAAGAAAATTGGGAAAGAAATACAACATAAATTTTGAATTGTTGTGCATCTTCTTAACAAATTAACCTTTTTTGTTTCAAAAGTTACAATGAAATTAACCATGTTATACTTCCATTGATTTTACTTAATATTACGCTATAAAGGTTAGTTACTATCGATTTTAAGATTTTCACCTGCTACCTCTTTTTTAGAAGGGTATCCAAGGCTATGCATAGACTAATCCCGACAATTTATGACTCTAAGACATGAGCCCCTTATAACACAGTGGCCACAATTGTTGCATACACCTGGATTCGAAATCTGGGTAGATGGGAACCGCTACCTCTTTCTTTATGACTCTAGTAATATGTTTTAATTTCGTTCTTAATTTTTTTGTGATTAATCAGTAGATGAGAAAGTAAGCAATAACAAAACTAAACAATAATTAATTACATAATAAGTAGAACGTTAACTCCTTTTAGAATTTCATGCATAAAGTTACAGGGCCACCCTTGTTTCTCTAAATTGAAAAGCTTGGTACTAACAGAAAATGAAAAGCATGTGTGCAACTGATTGTATATGAGATCTTAAGTCCCACATTTTAAAATAGAACCTTAATTGATCATGATACTCACTTTTTAGAGGATTTTTTTTTAACCGCAAAGAGAACAAGAGCCCTAGCAAGGCCATCACCCTCGACTAACGACTGAAATTTTATGCATAAAATTCTAAAAAGAGTTCACGTTCATTTTTTAGAGGATTTTACATTCAGCCGCCGCTGAAGATATTCCAATGATGCCTCTAATGCACGTTAAGCCAAAAACATATAAAAATTTGCTAAGAATTTAGAAACATGAGATAAGGAGAAGTCAATTTCTCAAGGACTCCTTGTGAATAGTGATTGGCCGTGATTAGAATTTAGAAACTCGAAAAAGAAATTGATGTAGCATATCATTGACAATTTAAGTAGAAGTGAGATAACAGTGGATAAACATGTATAAAAAGACAATAGATTAATTTAATAAAAAAGTGGTAATAAATCGACTATAGAAAATAAATCTTTTTGAAATACAATTACAAACTTTAAATCTTAAAAATGCATTGATTTAAATCAACCCTTTGTGGATAATTAAGATAGTACATAACCCAACAATCTTGTGAATACGTGTGTATAAAGCTAGAAGTCACTATCCCAATTATTAGCATTTGGGGAAAGATGTAAAAATGTGATTCTATTTGTGTCAATTTGTTGTTCTATTAGTTGTACCAATTGTTTGTGCACTTTTATCTTTTTTTCTTATATAACCAAAAGTTGATTACTTTCTATTGATATACAACTCAAGATATTCAAACTAGAAAACAATTAAGGGTTTATATTACAGGAAAGTAATGAAATATATAGACTATATTTTAAAAGGAAACATATTATTAAAAACACATTATAGTATATAAATATAGAGTAGATACAGAAACTCTCAATAAAAACAACTGCACGATGTAGCTAAGAAAATGGCTAAAAAGGCTAAAAGCAACGGTCGAGCGGACCAAATAACGCAAAACAAGGAAGGAACCTTAACTGCACAAAGTGAAAGGCTGAAAGGTAAAACCAAAGAGAAAGTGAGCGAAGAAAACAGCGAAGAGGTTACACAGAGAAAAACAACAGGTTTGAACTATCGACCCACGACTCCCATTGTATGGACCCCTTTTGCAATCTTCTCGAAACCCAATCGAAAACACAAACTTGCATATAAAAAAAAATGTAGTTGAGCATGACTTTTTCCTAAACACAATGTTGTTAAATTTCAATGATCACCCAAATTAACCATTGCTTGCTAAACCTTCTTCAACCATGGAGTAAAAGAGATGGACCCTTGAAGCTTTAAAATCTCCATCACTATGCTTCCCAAATCGATACCGAGCCCCCACCATTTCATAACCAAATTGAAAACTGTCTTTAACATTCTTGGACCTCACGATAGAGCAACGAGATATTTGTGTTACATTTGGAAAACCGATGTCTTTATATCAAAAAAGATGTAACTTGGAACTTCCATTTAATTTCAATGTACGATAACGATCGCAGAAGATTATAGTCATCGTATATTACACAAACCATACATGTACAAGTCTCTCTCTCTAGAGACACAATATTGTTTGGGTAATTGGGTATGTGATTTATGAAACTAAAGAGCAAAAACCCAATTAAAACTCTTAGATGAATACTAAAATCTAAATGGGGTTAGAAAGATTGCAATTATTTGTTTCTGAACTTTTCTTCTTTTCCACTCATCATGCCACCATCAAACAGTACCCTTTTTTTACCTTTGCAGCTTCCTCTTCTCAAAAGTAAAATCTTTTTCACCTGCACAGTCATATACCAACTCATAAATCTTGATATGCATTTTTAACTGTGGCAATTTTTACCCTTTTATTTTCCAACCAAAATCCTATAAATCCCCAAGAAAATTTTTCTCTAAGCCATTTTTCTAAACTTTCAATGAAAAAAATAAAGATATAGCAAAAAATGAAAGAATTGAAAAAATAAAGATATAGCAAAAATGAAAGAAATTGTGAGCACAAGTGAAAAAATATTTATTTGTTTTTATTCCAGACCAGGAACATGTCCCCAAGGACTCAAACAACCAACAACGCATGAAATGACATAAATATCCTCATGGTGAAAAAATTAATGTGTAAAGAGCAATGTGTCGGTATACCGACAGCAGGGACTAAGTGGTCCAATTTCTCCCATTTAATTTTTATCTTTCTCAATAAATAGTTTAAATGTAAGGTACATTAAGCAATAATTTAAATATCTGATTTTAACTATATCATGATTGTTTTAGTTACGAAAAGCATACCTTATTTTTGTACAAGGTACGGAAATTTGTTTAGGCGTCTTTGGAGGTGGGTTGTTTGAATGCAACGGTGGGAGCAATACGACAACTCCGCCTCTCATGCTCTGACACCACTTCCCCAGCAAACCACTCAAGTTTCTCAAAATTTGTCTCTTCTCCGATCCTCTTACCTCCAAACAACACTGATTCAACGTTCTTCTGTCTCAACATCTCATCCGCTATTCCAATCAGAGCTTTTACATTAGCATCGGAATCAACATTCGCCTTGTATCCACCCATATTGTTTGCCTATCACACAAAAATTTAATTAGTTACCCACTCTTACAAACAAGGGAAAAGAAAGAAAAGACATTATGCTTTAACGAATTATATTTTATGGCGTGAATGTTGTACGATATTAAACAGTTAACTAAACTAACATCAACATCATTTTCCGTACCCATATGGGCATATTCCCTTAATTCTCAAAGTACAAAAAAACCCCTCTTTAATCACTTTCCCATCTCATTCACTTATGGGTATATGACTTAAAAACCCCATCCTTTTCAAGAAATGTTTTCCCTTTTCCAAGATTTCCATGATATCGACAACAAACTGAACCACCAAAAATTTAATAATAACAATAAATCAAACAATGCTTAATTATATCATGCACTATTTGATATTTAAATTGGTTGACCAAAAATGAATTTTACGGTAATATAAAAAAATGATTCAATCACAATTATAATGCAATGGCAATCTTTGATCTCTAAAAAGAATTATGTAAGAGAAAATTCAATTATATTTAAGATGTTTTTGTTAAAAATAAGCTAGCTTATAAACTAATACATGTTTGAATAGACCATAGCTAGCTTATTGAAACGCTAGTTAGGATAGCGTTTGAGAAACTTGTCATAATTTTTTTCGAATTATACCTTTATTAGTATTAAGTAGTGTTTTTCAATCGTAAACTAGTTCTTGTCATACACAGCCCTAGGGGTTGTTTGGCAATTGTTGAATGGTTTGGTGTTGGATGATTAAGTGGTCAGAATGATTAAGAGGCTCTTATGATATGGTGCAAAATAAAATATGGAGGTTTAGTAATTGTTGAGCATGAAATCAAGACTCTGAATGGTTAAGAGACTTCCAGGATACTAAATCATTCAAGGGATTTTTAAACCGTTAGAAGGAAGTCCATTTTCTAACCAAACATAATTCACCTCTTAACGATTCAAAGATTGTCTTTTAATGAACCGTTAACAAGTAAACAAACACTATAGTGGTCAAAGATGAAAGACCAAGTAGAAAATTTGTTTGAATAGATATTGGAATATATATTTTTTAGAGTCACGTGACTAGTTTTATAATGATTAACCGAATGTTTTTCAACCAAAGAAATGATTAAAGAAAACACACATGTCAAAAAGAAGGAATATACTATATACCTGGATACGGACGTAGTTACTACACCGGCTCTGCCCGAACGCCATGGCGACGGCGTGGTCCACCATATCGGCGGAGGTGTCGCCGGAGATCCGACCCATGGGTCGAGCCCAATCCTTGGCCTTCCACCCTTTCACTCGATCATAATCGAAGCTTCCTTCTAGGAGCTGCCCGCCCGTGCCGAGCGAAAGTACCAAAAGGTCCTCCACCCCGCGCACGAACGGGAACTCCTGCTTGTTGTGCAGCACGTGGGTGATCGCGGCGGCCGTCGGGTTGCTCATGGCGGCCAAGCCGCCATCGACTGCCACGCACCGGGTCCTGCCGTCCACGGACCACATCCGGACCGGTCGGAACCGGTCCGGCTCGGCCGACGTGGCGCGGCAGACTTCCCAGAGCCGGAAGTCGAAGCTGTCGGCCTCCAAGGCGTCGGCTCGGGAGAACAAAAACGGAGCCGAGCTGGAGAGGTCGTAGCACGGGATCAAAACCGGCTTCAACGTGTCCTTTAAAGTCAAACTCCTCCCGTTGACCACAAACGCCTCCTTCATTGCGTTTTCAAACGCTGACGTGGCGTAACCGATTCCTCCTCCACCGTCTCCACCGCCGTTGCAAAAAATCCTTTTCCACAAACCTCCTCCGCCTCCGCCACCGCCGCCATTATAAAAACGCTTCCCTTGCTCAGCCAAAAACCGCCACGTGTCCTCCGCCTTGAAAATCGGAACGCTCCGGTCTCCGCTTCCGAACAGCATCGCCGTAAACAGGCCTCCGACGCCGGTTCCAGCGGCCACGTCGATATAATCCGCGATCCTCGCATTCGGATTGCCGGATTTCGACTTCAACAACATTTCAAGCTGAGCTAACGCCTTACCTGCAATAATACCTCGCATTCCTCCACCATCAACACACAACACACAAATTTTGCCTCTCTGATTCTTCATCGACTGAACTCCGCCTCCGCCTCCGCCGTCGTCCACCGTAACAGAAACTTCCGGCGAAACTACTTGTTTCGGTTTCCAATCCAATAAGAATTTACTCTCTAGTATCGAAAAGATCTCGTAACTGAGCTTATTTTCCGACGATTGAAGACGATTGGAATCCTCCATTAATGTGGTAAGTTTTCGAATCTGGTTTACTTCAAATAGCAAAAGGATATGTATAATTAGGGAAACCTTCACACGCAAACCTTCCTGAAATCAAAACCTAGGTATACGTCTACTTCGAAGCATTCAATTTCTGGACAAATATAGCTTTCAAATTCTTTTTGCTAATTTTACTCAATTAACAGAAGAAGAATATTAGGTAAATCAATCTCTTATCAAATAAGATCTTATTTAACAACCTGATTTCATGATCGCAATCAATCGACGTAATCTCGAAACGAAATTTTCAATTTGATAAGGAATCAAACAAGAAAATGGAAAATTTGAAGGAAAGAAAGAAAAGATGGAAATGGAGGATGTGAGAAGGGAAGAAGAACACAGTGATTGAAAGAATATTTATTATTATTTTTTATGTGAAATAAAAAAAGGAAAAAGATCTTCACCAATAAATTATTGTTTTATTTTATTTTTAAATAATAAGAAGAAGAAAAATGGTTGCAGAGAGCGTCTTCTTCCTTCCACCCTTTTTCTCTGTGTTTCTTAGCGGTTTTAACCATGGTGTAAATTTTAACTTTTCGTCCCTTTGGTTTTAGCTTTTGACGTTTTCGGCCCCCAATAGCTTTTTCTTGAGTGAATGAATGATGTGGTAATGGGTTGGAAAGGCTGGGAGGGTTCTCTTGTGCTTGTTATAACCAAATCAAAGACAAAGTAGCATACTTCAAGCTTCAGAATGCGTTAATCGATCATTTATGGGAAAATATAGTAATGAAAATAAATAAATGCATATGTATTCTTATTTTTACTAGTCAGTGGTGCGTGATGCGGTGGGTAATAAAATTTTATTTGAAACCACATTTTTTTAGTCCAACAGTGTATGGGTTATCGGTATATCCTAAATGAATTATCAAAGCTAAGGAGTTTTAAACCTACAAAGAACATTGATAAGACCAAATGATAAGACAAATTAGATTAGATTATACCAATTGAACAAAATTACATAAAAATCAATAATATGAACCAGATCATATCGAAAACACAAATTATTCAAACTCAAAAAAAGTTCTGATCTAATAAACTGGTTCCTAAACATCAAAAATAATTTCCAGTAACATTGTTCTTGTTTATACAGGAAAACATGAAAAATCAAATTAACGTATGTCACAAATTACTGAAACTAAAATCAAGTTCTGATCCAAAAAACTGTTGTCTAAACATGTATACAATCTCCACTAACATCGGTCTTACCAGAATTGCGAGTGACTGGTCGGAGAGTTTTGTCAATTACCAGAATCTAGAGTGAAGGATCCATGGAGAATGAGCAGGTGATGGTGATTTGGGTTGGAAAGTTACCATTCTGAATCAGGGGTAGAGAATGAAACAAGGGCAAAAATGGAGAAGGAGATGTGGGGAACAATACGCAGGGGGTGGCAGAATCAAGGGTATGAAACATGGGAGGAAGAAAAATTGAATAATTTAGTGTTTTTGCAGTTGTAAAATTGAATAATTTAGTTGTTCCTAAAAAAAAACTAATTAAGAGTCTTATTAAAGTAGTATAGATATAAAAAAGGGAAAATTGCCGAAAAAGGTAATATAAATGTCCAAAAAATCCAATTAAGGGAACGTACATTTTTTTTTGCCAAGAAAGGATTATGCATTCGATTTTTTGCCAAGAAAGGTAAAGTGACCGGATTAACTTGATACCCACCTAGTCAGCAGGTAAGATGCTGATGTGTCTGTCCAAGTGGCAGTCTAGTCAGCGTTATCTGCTGACGTGTCTATCCAAGTGGCAGCTCAGTCAGCACCTCTCGCCGTTGACCGGCGTTGACTGCCGTTGACCACCACTGACTGCCACCAATATCACCACCACCTAACCTATTGCCACCACTATCACCACCCACATCTTGAAACCGCCACCACCACCAGCCACAAACCACCACCATAGCTACCTCCAAACCACCACCCACCACCACCACATCCACCTCCAAACCACTACCCACCACCACCACAGCCACCTCCAAACCACCACCACAGCCACCTCCAAACCACCACCACATCCACCTCCAAACCACCACCACATCCACCTCCAAACCACTACCCACCACCACCACAGCCACCAATAAACCTCCACCACCACACACCTGCACTTACACACAGACACACACATCAACACACAGATCTGCACACACACACACAACGTCGCACACATATACATATCTACACACACAATCGATTTTAGGGTTTGGGGAAGGTGGAAGAGGATCTTCACAATCGATTTTAGGGTTTGGGGAAATGGGAGGAGGTCGATTTAGGGTTTGGGGAAAGGGGGAAGAGGTCTGGAGGTGGTTGGGGGCTGGAGGTGGTGATGGTGGTGGGGATGGTGGTAGTGGGGGTGCTGGTGGTGGTTAAAAGATGGTGGTAGTGGTGGTGGCGATTTCGAGATGGTGGTGGCGACGGTGGTTTGCCAACATTGGTGGGGGTGCAGGCGGTGACGGTGGTACGATGGTGGTGGGGGTGCAGGTGGTGATGGTGGTACGGTGGTGGTAGTGGTGGTACGGTGGTGGTGGTGGTGGTGGTGGGAGGTGGTGGTGGGGGGTGGCTTGTTGGTTGTTGCCTTCTAACAGAGAAAGAGAGAGAGAAGAAGAGAGAGAGAGAGAGAGAGAGAGAGAGAGTGAGAGGAAGAGTGAGAGAGAGATTGAAAAAATGAAGGGGTTAACCGGTTATACAACTTATAGGTAACCTTACCCTTTTTTTGACAAAATTGAATAGTTAATCCTTTTACGGCAAAAAAAATATACGTTCCCTTGATTGGATTTTTGGGACATTTATATTACCTTTTTCGGCAATTTTCCCTATGAAAAAATTTAATTCATATGAGTTTAAAATAAAAAAATGAGAATGTGAGAAGTATAAAACTAATTATTGCATATATATTTGATATTTAATACTATGATTAAATCAAAATATTCAATATTAAACCAAAACTTTTACAATCTTATAATTCAAATAAATAAGAATACTATTCTTATAACCTTCGCACCCGCTGCATCGTACAGGTATGTTAACTAGTTATAAATTATGTAAATATAACTAGTTTTGTTAGATTAAGATATTGTTAATTCTTTGATTTTTGTTTATTGTGTATTTATTTCGTATATAAATTCAAGATCTAACTAAATTTTCTAATCCTAGTAAATAGGTTATCAAATAGCATAGATTGACGATGTTAATTTCTGCCATTGACAAACTTTAGAAATTTGATTTCTTACGAACTCATGTTTTTCCCCAAAATGCAAGGTTTTATTCATATCTCTAAATTACAAAGACTTTGTTAAGTATCATTCTAATTTTTAACAACATATGATTTTAAACGGTTGAACCCCCTAACTAAATTTCCTAGCTCTGTCCTTAGACCCAGGTATATAATTGTTTTTAGGAAATTTGATTAGATCATTTTTTTTTGTGTATTTTTAACTAGCTTCGCAATTATGGACCTAGATATTAAGAAGTTAACATGTAACACCCTCCCTATCTCAAAACAATATCGTCCGCTTTACTGCATTGGCTCACGACTTTGTTTCTGATAACTTGGTGAGCACTTCGCAGGGGGTCATCTATCCTGGTACTACTCCACCCAAACATGTTTAACTGCAGAGTTTCAAGAACCTGTCATGTGTGTGGCCCCAAAATGCGTTGTATCTAGTAAGGTCAAAGTATTACTTATGAACCCAACATCTCTTATGTCTACTATGATATGAGATTGGCCTAAGGTGTTACACCCCCCCCTGTCCTCGATGAGATTTGCCCTACATCCGAATGACACATGAGCGGCTCTAATATCGCTTGTAACACCCTACCTACCTCGACACAATATTTTGGCTCACGACTTTATTTATGGCTACCTGGTGAGGACCTACTCATCCTAATACTACTACCCAAGCACGCTTAATTGTAGGGTTCCAAGAACCTGCCATGCGTGTGGCCCAAAACGCGTTGTGTCTAGCAAGGTCAAAGTATTACTTATAAACTCAACATCTCATCTGTCTACATCGATATAGGATTTGCCTACGATGTTACATAACAATATTTGAATGAAACTGGAAGAAAATAACCAGGAGATTGATTTAGGTGTGTTAAATGGCTATTTAAGTGAGTCTCCTTTTATTAACTGATTGTAATATTGTTTTAAAAAAAATAAAACAATCATTCTATTTTAGTATTTGTATTTTTTATCATTGATAACTTTAAAAGAAATTCTCTTTATTTTTTATTATTAAAAAATGCACAATTTTAGCAGAACATCAAGAATAGTGAATTAAAATCTTTCGAACTGTCAAATAATGTTCCGGACAGCATGGATAAATTCAAACAAGCAAGACTCATCAAAAGCGCTTTTTAGGCTCCGAAAGTGATTTGTTTATGTCTAGTCATCAAATAGCCGGTAAATGAGTTTGTCAAGTGAATTGTTCCCGATGGCTTCTTAAACGTCATGGCCCGATCATAAAAATAAAGACCCACTAAAATATGCTAGATTGCTTAACCGACCCCACACTAGTGGGGTTCAGATGGATGACATACCGTAGAAATGTAGTGTCGTCTCACAATTGCCGTTATATGGGGTGGATGACAAAGTGAATCTATTTTAACCTAACGAAAAAACTACTCTCTTTTGCTACAAAGATGATTTTACATTTTCTTAATTTCCCTTTTTATCATACATGTAGAGTATAAAGATTGTGTGAAAAAAAAGTTAAAGTGAGAAGCGTAAGAAGTGATTTTGGACCCTTGATTACTTTTAATCTCATGTCCACCGTATTTCTCACGAGAATTGATCTGATACATCTTGATACCTCTCACTAATGTTGTTCTTCGATCGAGATTGATCTACAGTGAAACTGTGAAGATCCCTTTTTATTATTTTCACCATAATTTTTCCTCATAGTGACACCCAACTCTATTAAAGCAAATGGTTTAAATTTTTAGTAAAACAAAAACAAGAAAATATATCACAAGTCGTTTATATTAATTTCTTTCAATGGTTATTAATTATGGTAGAAGTAACTTTGATAGTAATGTTTTTCAAAACAAAATCGTGCATTTTTTGGACATAAATAAAATATAGAATGTAAGAACTTCTTTGTAGAAGGATACGTTTTCATCAAAATGTCTAGTTGAGATTTGAATCAAAGATTTAAAAAAAAAAAAAAGAAGAGGTACACCATGGCGACATGACCAATCAAGAAAATAAACAGTAGAAAGATAGAAAATGAAGCATATCAAAGTGTTACAAACGATAATGTAATTAGTCAATTTGAAAAAATGAAAAGCCACATGACAATATTATAAAAGGTAAGGTTTTAGATTTTAATTAAATTGCACATTTTTTTGAACAGGAAGTTAATGCACACACACGTTCCAGCGGTATCGAGCTTTCTTACTGGTAATCCCACTAATCCGCTGCGACCCGGCCCAACCTATGACTTATTAATATTAATTGTTATATATGTGGGAAAACCCTGACCATGGGTCGGTTTTCATGTTGGTCCATGGTCGCCGATGATTAGTTGCATGCTCAGATGCCTGTATGAATCCCGAATACCTCGTCGACTTCGTGTCGGAACATGTACATGAGTTATCTGCTTTTCAAAAAAATGTAAAAATCCAATAACATGAATATTATTTTAACTAATTTTTCCTAAATCATAAAAGCTTTATTATGTTATAATTTAGAATATGTTTACTAACCGCGTACCATCTCTTATCAAATAAGAGATTCCTATTACCTCGAGTCTCATCACTGGCCGTCCTCTTACCTTGGTAAGAGAGCTATGAGATTCTAAGGTTGGTCACAGCGGAAGAAAATATTCCGGCGGGTATGGGGGTGGGTAGAGGAAATCCAACCGGCGGAATCAACAGGTTGGGTGTGCAGAAATCCAACCGGCGGGCTCAACACCTTTGCGGTCTCACCACACCGCCAACGAACCCGTGAATTGTGTGTGTGTTGTGTGAGAGGGTTGAGAGGGTTGGGTAAGTGTTGTAGAGGGTTATGAGTGGGTTAAGAGAGGGTTGGAGAAAAGCTGATGTGTAGGTGACATTAAAAAGTGAGAGGGTTGGGAAACATGGCTGTGTGTAGCCTAAGAACCCCCCCTCCCCCTTTTTTTCTTCTTCTCTTCCTTTTGATGTTATACCTTTTTTTATTTCTTATCCATCGCATCTTCAAGACCTTAATCTCTGATTGACATAATACCATAGTTACATGATTTTATTGTATGTAAATTGTTGCAATACAATATAATAATAATAAAATAAATGCTAACATAAATGACCATATAATTGTGCGTGGTTGACCGATAATTATTTCAAGCGCAGCTCATCACTTTGGTTTAGTCACCATTTCTTTTTGGAAAACGGGTTTAGTAATCATTTAGGCTATGTTTGGTAAATTAGCTGATAAGCAGAGGCGGATCCAGAAATTTTGGTTAAGGGGGTCGAAATTTAAATACTATAATTATGAGAATCGTCATTGCCATTACCCCTTCCAAATATTGATAGTTTTCTTTTTAATTCTCTTATCTTTTTCCTAACAAATTAATATAACAATTTCTTTTGGAACATCTTTTTGTTTTCTTTATGAAATAATAAAACAGTTAACATTTAGTCTTAAAAAATTAACAACTTAACAACTAGACATTAACAAAAAAAAACACTAACCCAACAATTAGTAGTAAATATTTTGGAGTTAAAAATAAAGATGTAATAATGGACTGCTTTTTTTATAAAGACAATCATCTAGTATTTATCGTATTAGTATGACTCAATAATTGTCTTATGTAAACGTATTTATTGGTTAGTTTATTAAATTTAAAGAGTTTAAAACAAATATATATAAATATACAATAATTGCTTGTATTGTAATATAACTTAATAATAAAGAGATTATGCATCAGTAAATAATACCAATATTACTTTTATCAAGACTTTTATCTAAACTTTATAATATGCTAACAACTAATATTTCTCTTCCTTTGTAACTTTGTAGATTTAAATTTAGGGTCTATAGTTTAATTTAGTTGGACTCAACCTTTTTATAAACCTAAGTGTTTTGATTAGAATTAGGCTAAAGTTGGGGGTCACGTGAAAACAATTGGGGGTTAAAAGCTTAAAATATTTATGAGATGCAGAACAAATAATATAAACTATAATTCTGGTGGGAGTCTTATGGGGGTCAATTGACCCCCAAAATCAAAGCATAAGTCCGCCCCTGCTGATAAGCTAGCTGGTGGCTGATAAGCTAGCTGGTAGCTGATAAGCTAGCCGGTAAACAAATCATGTTTGGTAAAAACTAGCTTATGAGTATGTAAAATGATCAAATTAAAAGGACATCCTTAATAAATAATCAATTACAAGTATTTTATAATATAATTAAAACAATTTTTTAATAATATAATTAAAATAAATTTCTAATAATATAATATGTTAAAAAATAATAGAGTTGATTATTACTATTATTATATATACACACCATAAATTTAAAATTTGTTAAAATAAACTTTAGAAAAAATCTACATTAATTTATAATTTAAATTCCTATTAAATATAATAAAAATAAAAATAAAAGTAAAATTGATCAACTTAACATATCTTAAATAATTAATAATTCTAAAAGAATATGATTAAAAAATAGATATAAATAATTTTTTTTGTTAAAATATTTAACATGTTTAACTTATATAACACTTTAAAAATTATTGTATTTTTATTTGATAGTTAAACATATTAAATAATATAATAATAATCAATAATTTTAAAAATAAATAATATATATGGTATAATTTAATTTAATTAATAATTAATTTAAATTATTAAAAACTAATAATTATTAGTTTTTAATTAATATTTAATTTTAATTGTAATAGTTAATTATTAATAAGGAGTATAATTGGAAAAAGTCACAAAAAGCTTCTCATAAGCTACTCAAAGTAGCTTATCAAAAAGCTAGCTTATAAGCTACTTTTGGTCTTACCAAACATGTACACAAAAAATAAGCTAGCTTATAAGCTAGCTTTTTTTTACCAAACAATACCTTAGTATAAAACTTTGGGTAAACAATAAATTTCAGGCATTACTATCTGAGTCAAACCTTTTATCTCAGTGAATTTAATGAAGAAAATAAAGCTATATTAACAAGCAACACTAGAAATGCTTTAATTTGTGAAACTATATTGTTATAAATGTTGGTGGTTACAATGCCATCTTTCATTTTAGTGTGTTTGTAAATTACACGATATTAGGTCATAAGAAAAACATAACTGCATCTGGAGGTATGGAGCACATACCCACAAAAATGTTGCATCTATCTTCATAGAACACCTTTAGGTGGGGTCAAGAGGATTGTACACCCTTGTGGGGTCCTAAGGGCAGCGCTCTAGCCACTAGCTGTGGTATAGTTAGGAATGTTTGGCATGTTTTGTACAAATTTCAGAAGGTTAGAGACCTTGAAAATGATACTCAAACTTGGTGAAATTGCTTAAGGTAGTATTTGTTTTTTCAAAATAAGCTCTTAAGCTCTTATGTATGATTCAATCAGACATAAGATAGTTTAAACCGTTTGTTTTTTCCTTTCCAGAGCCATTTAACTCTCAATGTACTCTAATAAATTATGTGATAACCTAGCTACTTAATTACCTCTTATTTTCGTCTACCACCATTCTATCAATTTCATCTTTGGTTTTAGTGCAGATGCACTCTGAACTTACAAAAACACAAAAACATGAAGATTGTAGATTTGTGAGGTGGCTCTCCAGAACATCTAGAGTCTCTTAAATCGAGGCTTTGGTGTCTGAGATATGATTAAAACTCCAGATCTTTGCAAATCTGCTAGCATCCTTCTTCTTTTTGGTTTCATCTTTCGATCATCAATGCTCACTTCAATTGACGTATATAAGTTGAATTTTTAGGGATAACATAGAGAATAATATATATGTATGTGTATGTATATATGTATATATATAGACGTTTGTCAGAGAAAAAAACAAACAGTTTTGTAGATTCAGATTTCAGACTTCAGCAACATCTCTTATTAATTAAAAGTGAAATCAGACTTCATCACTTCTTAAAAAACAAATTTCATCTAAGCATAGCTTAGAGGCATGTGGAATTGGAGCCTTTAAGCCTTATGCCAAGAGCTTTGAGTCTTCGCTTTAATTCTCAATTGACAAGAGTAAGAGCCTCTGGTTGTTATGATCGGAGCCTTGTTATGTTTAGAGCCTCCCAACTTCTTTGATGCCTTTGACTCAAACCCTATGAGTCAGTTGAAACTATTTCCTAATCTTATCGATGAACTATTATAACTTATGTGCAATTATGTCTTAACCAGTCATCCACTAATGACATAAAATATAGGAGATCAACGATTATTAGCGGATAAATGGTTATTAGAGTTTTCATTTGTGTTACTGATATCCAATACGAAATTTGTGTTTGAATGCTAATAAGGGACAATTGTTTTTTAGAAAGTGATCTTTCCGAGGTCCAAGTAATTATTTAGTCCATATATATCATCTATTCATCTCCAATCTCAAATTCTAACAATATACATATATATACAAGTAACACCGGGATTCTTGGTAGTCAAAAGTATTCATTATTTAGTTTAATCTGGTTTTTTGTCTGAGGCTTTGGGATTCTAAGACTACTAATCACGTAATGAAATTCATGTGCGCGAATCAGGTTGGAAAAGGTCAAAACCTAGACACGGTACACACGGGGTGACTGTGCTCACGACTATGACAAAGGTCAATATTGCGGGGCATAGTCGCAATGAGAGTAGAAGTCTCGGTATAAACGATACGAGAGTGCCCGCGATTGTGACAGTTGTCATTGTCGTCGGGGACAATCATTGAAAAGGCACAACTCATGATTCATAGTGGGTGACGACACCTGCAATTGTGAACTATGTCACTCTCGCAGGGCATTGTCTTTATCGGCCCATATCAACTTTTAAACCCCTTTTAATCTCTTTTTTCATTGTGCTTCCATTTTAGATTATAAACAGTCGATCGTTCTCTCATTGGTAAGTCTTATCCCTCATCTTCCTTCTCTCATCACTTACTCCATCTAGTTATACCATCTCATGTGCATTTATGGTTCATTCCTAGGTTGTTGGTGCATTTAGTGTAAGGAGATCAAGGAAATCAAACTACAAAGTTCCTTCCATTTCCTAGAGTTCTTGGTTTTTAGGTTAACACTATAAAACCACAATGTGAGTTCATTCTTGGATTTTAAAACCTTATACATGTTAAAACTATATATTAAACCTCAATCATCTTCTTGTTTGGATTTACAAGTTTTGACCTAACTTGGGTTTTGGAGTTTTTAGGATTTTGTTAGGAGAATGAAATCTACTCTTTGAGGCTTGAGCAATGAAATATATACATCTTACGTATTTATCGGTAAAAATGTTATTGAAAACATTTTAATCTCATTTATAGTTTTGACCTTAATTTGAAAATGCCTTGGAAATTATGGATTTGTTGCGATTGCCAACTTAATGGTTTTAAAGGTTTGACATATGGTTAGTTGTTGAAAAAACTCCATTTGGAAGGTATTTCATATTAAAAAGGGGGATTACTGCCTCTTGGCTATTTCATGGATTTAATACTTGAAAATGTATGAAGTTGGAAGTCACTCTTTGGTAATGATACTAGAGAACTATATGTGTGATTATAGTGTTGTACAACATTTTTGTGACTAGCTTTAGAATAATACTACTGGATACATAGGTATAAAGTCAGCTAATAGTTGGGTTAATTTCGGTTTATAACTAGTCTAGACATTTGGTTGTAGAGAGGGCCTTTTAGCACAATTATATGGGACCGGATGCTAGGCATTGACCGTAAATGTAATCCTAATGAATGGGCATGAATAGGATCATTGGGTGCCCTCCCCACATCATAGTACTAGCCTTTGTAGTTCGTGGCCTTGATCCTAGTATGATGAGCTCTATAACTTGGAATGTAGCTTACTTTTGTGTTCCGCTACAAACCTTGGGAAATTGGGTCTCCTCCATTATCGCAAAATGAATTTTGGACTATATGTTTATGTTTATTGGAAAACTTACATTTATTGCTATATATTATTGTTTATAAATTTCTATGCTCGCTAGTCGTCAGTCCTAACATTTTTTTTTTCTTAAAATGACTTGTATAACAAGTAGTTTAGTTTCGGGTCTCCTCTCTTATTGAGTGATTCATTTATTTCAAGTCCATTTCTTATGTCATTCCATGTGTAAATTTATCTATATTTTTAGAGGTGTTACATACACAAGCGAAGGATCATGTGAGAAGTTAAGTTAAGGTAAGAAGTGTGAGAAGTGGATATGAATCTTTGATCACTTTTAATCTCAAGCCCATCCATGAATTGTGCCTTATACGGCGATTGATCTGGTGTTTCTTGGTGCATCTTATCTCGATGCATCTCATCCTAATCACTTAATTCGCATCCAACAATTGACAACCATTTCTCATGCTTCTCACATTAATTTAAACATTTTTTTAGAAACCCAACCCTATATACACATACGTAAATATGTTTAATTGTGTTAACCGTTGTGAGGAAACTTCTAATATCTACAACAATAATTTCAATGACAAAAGTTTTCTAATTATCCTAAAAACTAATGTATTTAATCATTAAGGCTTTTGGCATAGCGGTAAGGCCTGTGGGGAATGTGGATGGTATCCCATTCACCCCAAGTTCAAATCCCCTCGTGCGCATCTTGTGGCCAGGCTTAGTCTCAGACGGCCGAATTTTCAGTTTCTTTCTAAATTGCCAAGGATGTAGTCTAGGCAAAGCCTAGATGAACCTTATAAAAAAAATCTTTCTTGAATTTTAAGTTCTGCATGAAACATTTACCTAACATGTTTGAAATGATGGGAGATACAAAAAACATGTGATTGTCAAGATTATAACTTAATATAGTTTATAGATAAGAATCGATATGTCGCTTATTTGATTGATAAGCCTCGACGAGTTTGTCTGGAAGTTCATTCATTTTAGCTTAATTATACTTGAAGTCTTGACTTGGGATGCGTCAGTTGAACTTGCATTTGCATTATAGCTAGTATATGATTACTTGTTATATATTTATCTTTCTGAGTTCTCGAATCTAATTAGACATTTTTTTAATCATTTTCCTTAGATCAGTTTATATATTTTGAAATCGGTTTTAAATATTAAAAGGTAATATGAAAATGTAAAATTCTACATAAATCTTGGTATAACTAATTGTAAAATCTTGATGACCATTTACGAACACAATGTTAAAATGAAAGGTATTACAACTAACATGACCCCCCTAGTAAGAAGAAAGTCGTATTTTTCAAATATGAAATAAGTTTTCTAGAAACCAAATAAATTATATAAATACTTTTTAAAAAACATATGATTTTCTATCTTTTTCTTGAGGTGAAAACTACTCATATATATAAATTTACATATTATAATAAATAGTATTTAAAATATACCAATTTTTGTAAGATCGATCTTACTTCAAGTGTCAATCATTGATCATTAACGATAACCATTAAATTGATTTGAACTTAAGAGCTAATTAATTCGGTGTTTGTGATAATCGCATCCAAAAGTATGATAGGTCAATGATACAAATTGATTGAAAAAGGTTTATTGTCAAAATCGTTTAATTATTTTTCTTGAAATTTATTTTCCAGTCAACTTCAAATAAAAATAATGTAGAACAACTTAATTAGTTTTTGGTATGACTTTATTTTAAAGTAAAATACATCAAATATAACAAAGTTCTCTCTACTTATTCTTAGCAAATAGCAACTAATGATTTTTTTCTCCAATCAATAAAACAGTTTCAGGATTTTCATTTTTATATCAATTTAAACCTATAATTAACTGATTTTGTACATCTAATGACTTCAATCTTATTTACAAAAGGTCTATGAAATGTTTACAAACGGGTTTACAACGAAATGGATAAAAAGCCTTGATATCTCAACAAATGTAATATTAAATAAGAAAATTTTGAAACTTTTATACAAATATACGTATATGTGTGTGTATGAAGGTAGCAACAACATTTGATTGGGAAAGTATGGTGGCCAATTGCAATTTGTAGAAGTTTTCTAGTTAGTATAGACAACACCTTTTCACCAAAAAGTTGGAATATGGATATTTATCTTTTTCATATATATTTTCATGTTTCTATTTTTTCTTAAAACAGTAAATATAATGATAGTATTATGTTTAACTGTCACGATCGTTGATCTTTTTCAAAATAACTACGATGTAGACTATTGTCTTGATTCAGTTGTATGTTCTTACTCGTTATAGTCTTTGGCTTGTTTGTTAAGGCGTTACCCTAATTGTCAATTTTCAAGTATTTATCTTTATATTTTTTGGATATCAATACAAATTTCTTAGCTTCACCTTTATACAAAAACATTAACAACTATGCGATTAAAATAAAAGGCTAAACATATGTATGTATAATTCTTCGGTTACTGTAACATAATCTTGTTTACAAGACGTTAAAAATATCTAAATATTATAACATATTGTTTTACGAAACTTAAGCTTACATGTATAATGCTTCGATCATTACAACATAATCTTGCTTATATGACTCAAGATCATGGGAGTTCACAAAAGTGATGAATGGCATTTGCCAAAGGGTTGGGAGAAGGGGCCGGGGGGGGGGGGGGGGGGGGGGGGGGGACCAATTGTCGATTAAGCAAAGAGGAGAGGTGGTGGTATAAGAGAGAGGGGTAATGTGGAAGAATATCCGATGAACCAAATTGGTTCATCTCTCTCTACGACTCTATCTCTTCTATAGTTTCGGGTTTAATCTATAAGCTAGTTTTTTAAAAACTTAATTAAGTTTCAAACACTTCTTTTTCATATATATATTTTTTCAAATATATCATTTAAAAGCGAAAATTGAATAATTTTTAATCGTCTTATTTATGTATTGTCATATACCTTATTAACTACTCCCTTCATCTCAAAATATGTCTACATTTGTATGTTAATTTTTTCTAAAACAAGCGTCAACTTTCAAAAATAAATATTTATTTTATTTTTCTGTTATTAATGATACAATTGTCTTTTAGTTACGAAAAAGTGAAAAAATTACTCTTTTCTAAGACTCTACGACTTTTTCACTTTATGAGACAGATGGAACCTTTTATATCAAACGTGAGTAGTTCATCAACATGTGAAAGCTATAGCTAATTTATCAAAAATAACCGTAGTAAAAGAGAACAAATGTATAGGTTAAAAACTAAATAAATATAGAACTATGACTTAGATTTAAATTTAAATTTACATAAAAATAAGCTAGCTTATCAACTAGTTTGCCGAACACAACCTAATTAATCAAAAAATGATCTGAAAATTAGGAGAATCAAGGATAGAAAGTGCGGCGGATATTGGATAAAATCCTAAGGCCTTCCGTAGCATAGCCACGGGTTGAGGCGGGTTCAAAGGGTTCATGAGCTCGTCCAACCCTCTCCCTCCCCCTCTCTCTCTCCTCTCTCTCTCTCTCTCTCTCTCTTCTATATTATATATAAAAGAGTAAATTACCATTTTCGTCCCTGTGGTTTGTAAGATATTTCTATTTTCGTCCCTATGGTTTTAAAATTGCATTTATGGTCATTGTGGTTTACCTTTTATTTCTGTTTTAGTCCTTCAAGATAACAGCGTTAATATTAGACGTTAAGCTCACCAAAGTATGCATTTTGTATTTATATTTAATTATTTTGGGCCCACGCCTTTTCAATCCCGTCCAGGTTTTTTTTTCTTAACAACATTTTTTATATAAATTATATTTATTTTTAACAATATATTTGTTATGTAATTAGAACTTATAACTACTAAACTTATAACTCTTATATTTTATTGTGTTATGTGTTTTTTATTATTGTTATAAAGTATCTATTTCTTATTATTTAATTATGATTATTGACTTTTTATTTAATTATATATTTTTTGAACAAGTTTGTTTTTATGAAAAATGCAAAGATTATTTTATATTGTTTTGTTGATAATGTGGATATTCTTTAGTTTATTTATATATCATTAAAATACCATGTTATGAACTTTAAAAAATGAATAAGTACTAATGTAAAACTATTAAATTTAATGATACTAAACAATTCATATGAAATGTATATCTAAAAAAAGTCATAATTTATTAAAATTGTTAAGTTGTATTATTTAGCAATAAGGGTTATAATTAACTATTTTCTAAATAACCCAAAAACAAATATAAAAATAAAGTTTGAACATATAAATGTGAATGTTTGACAGCTATAGTTAAAAGTCTTGAATTGATGTTCATGTGCATATATTAGTAAAAACTACATCTTTTTATAGAAAGTTAATAATAATTAAATAATATCAAATAAGATGTGTACCTGGTAAAAGATGTGGGCCCAAGGTAATTAAATATAAATACAAAATGCATACTTTGGTGAAGTTAACGTCTAATATTAACGCTGTTATGTTGAAGGACTAAAAGAGAAATAAAAGGTAAACCACAATGACCATAAATGCAATTTTAAAACCATAGGGACGAAAATAGAAATATCTTACAAACCACAGGGACGAAAATCGTAATTTACTCTATATAAAATAAATAAATAAAAGGTAAGGATATGAGGGTATGAAAGATTGGTGGTACGGAATTTGAAGGTAAGGTTAGGGTACTAGAGTCGGAAAGTGGAAAGTTGATGTAGCAGTGCCAGTGAAAGGTTGAGGGTTCAAACCGTTGTACTATGGAAGGCCTAACAGAATAGAGAATGACAAACAATTTGCAGGTCTTACTATTTGGCCAAATCAAAGCAAACAAACCAAGTAAATCGCACAAATATGTAACATCTAGTTGGTTTATGATGTACATCTGGTTGTTTTAAATACCCATGACTTCGGAAGAAAATAAAGATATCAGAAAACAATCAAGCAAGGTACCTGTGAGAGCGAGTCCGTGCAAATAAGCACAAGATAACAAGTGAAAACTACACACAACGAAGGGAACGTGAAACAAAAAGCACAATATAAGTAACTACAATTACCGTAAGAAAATCTTAAAACTAATGTACAACAAACAGGTTACACAACTAGAAACAAGAAGATATGTAAATTGATAAAAGATAGGAAACTGCAATTTCGGCCAATGTGATATCTCAAAGGTTATTTATTATATCTCTTCGATTCGTTTCTTACTTTGACAATTACAATAATATGCATATTCCTACGGATTTAGTCCCTCGTCCCGAATGACCATTGGTAGAGAACATCAGTTCAATCGATGGCGTGGATGGGACCATTGAGAAAACTTAACTTCAGAGAAAACTACAATTTTCTGATGTCTAAAATTATTGATTACATCTCTTTAGTACATCTGTTACATTGACAATTACTATAGATTGTGATGATATTCCAAGAGGAAAGGTTTCACTTCTTACATGATCGGGCAAAACCAAAAGAGAAAAAAAAAAAAGCCAAACGTACAAACTGGAATACATAGAGCTCTTTAAGATACGATGTATGAGGTTCTAGGGCTACAAGCGGGTGCATTTAGGGTTCAAACCACATCATTTATATGGTTTGAGAATTCCTACATACAACACTGTATGGGGATTACTGTTTGCGCCCCTATGCATGTTAGAATCAGTTAATTATGTGTATTGGAAATGTAAAAAAGCAGACTATGATGTTGATGTGTGTGAGGAGAATAGGGGTGCAATTAGCCTTCCCCTTACAATGTCATAAAATCAACGACTACATGTTCATACCTTTTTACACGAGAGGGTACAGATAGAATTCACCTAGAGCAGGGTTGGTATAATAATTGAAAACTCTAGACATGACAAAAGTTTGAATGATATAGTGCAATTAGTTGGATGTGATAGAAGTGTTGAGATGATGAAGAAAAGATGCTTGGTTGATGGTTCCTATGATTCTAAACAAAAGTTTCACCTGTTGCAGCCTGAGGAGAAGTGATTTGACAGTGGCTGACTGACAACACAACACAGCATAGATAAGGGTATAAAAGAATTTCACTCATTGCTTTCCAACTATTATTACCATCCTCTTTTATTTTTACACATTTCCGCCATTCAAATTCACCTCTATATATCATAACTAACATAGGAATTCATCCGCTGCACGTTGATCTTCAATTAGGAAGAATCAAGAGTGAAGATCGTTTCTCATCGGAACCCAACTCTCTTAAAGACAAATGCAACAGAACATCTGTCTTAACGAAGAAATCTCGTGGGCCATAACCTTAACTAACAATCCGTACTCTCCTAACAGAGTTACTGACATACATTCTACTTTCTTACAGATGGATGATTCCATTAGAAGACAACAACATCAGTACACCACCACACAAGTTGAAACCTCACTGACTCATGTTAAACAAGTACAAAGAGATTAATGCCAAAATCATCTTCAGTGTAATGTAGTCATCATGTACTTTGACAAGTGAAAAAATATAGTCATCAAATAGGGTAATCTTTACTATTACCATGCTGCTGTTTACTAGTGACAAATGTACCCACTGCCTGCTACAAGGCAGGGAGTTCGCAAACAACAAAATTAACAACTAACAAGACTTGACAATAAATATAATCACACCATAAAATCCATCCATAGTTGAGCTCGGAATCTCAAGTCTTGACAAGATTGATTGAAGTTAATACCTGACAGAAGTGATGAGCTTCAGGAGCATGTCAACAACGTCATGTGAAATTCTGTCGGCTTCCGTCTTCAACTGTTGAATTTTTACCTCGGTTTCCTTCTCTAGACGCTTCACATTCGCACCCGAATCTCCACTCGTCTGTCATGTTTCACATATTTTAGGCACAAAGCTTTTACCATGAACGTAACTTTTAATTACAACCCTAATGAGGATCCGTTGGGTTTGCTGGAATGGAATGAAATGGATTGGATTTCACATACGGATTTGGATTTGGGAGGATTTGAAATCCTTTTGCGTGTTTGGTTTGAAGGATTTGGAATGGATTTGAATTCCCGTGATTTATAAAAAAATTTATTAGAACTTATTAAAAATACTTAAATTACTTTTTATTCAATTGATTATTAAAAAACAAATGTTCTTAACATATTTTAAAGCATTGTTATATTCAAATCCTACGAAATCCTAGCCTCCTCTTTGGGATTTCAAAATCCTATGTTTGAAGAAATTCAAAGGAATCCTAGGATTTCAAATCCGGACAATCTTGCAAACCAAACGCGGGATTGGAAGGGATTTGAAATCCAAATCCCCCCAAATCCATTCCATTCCCGCAAACCGAACAGGACCTAAAAACGCTTATTTCAAATTTCAAAGTATACCTCTGCAAGTTCCCTCTGATAATTAGCTTCCATTTGAGCACGAAATTCAGCAACCTCCTTCTCAGCCTCCTCCTTGGCCTGTTTGAGTCGAGCCAACTTTGCTGAAAGTGGAAAAAGGACAGTACGAATTCACTTGTACCAAATATCAATTATCATGCAAGACATACGTAGTGCCTGTGTTCCAACATTACTGATACGCTTCGACTCTTGTATTCAAACTAGACATTAATAAATCCAAATCAATACGAGTTTAAACAGTAAGAGAGGTCTATATCTTCAGAGTATCACATCGATACAGATTTCTGATGCGGAAAGGACATGTTTGAAAGGGACTATAAACAAGTGATGCCGAGATGAGACTCTTTGATTAGGGCAATAAACAAATTAAGGCTATGTTTGACAAACTACTGATAAGCTAGCGGTAGTGATAGCTAGTTGTTGACTGGTAAGCTAGCTAGTAGCTGATAAGCTAGCTTATGAACAAATTATGTTTGGCAAAAACTAGCTTATAGGTATGTAAAATAACCAAAAAAAGGTATATTGGCCTATTGGGATATAATAATTAATATTAATAAGGGTATTATTGGAAAAAGCTCCAAAAAGCTACCTCCAAGTAGCTTTTCAAAAAGCTAGCTTATAAGCTAACTTTTGTCCATCCAAACATGTACACATAAAAAAAGCTAGCTTATAAGCTAGTTTGTGTTTACCAAACAATGCCTAAGACAAGATACACATTTGCAGCAGCACACGAATTCAACTATGAAGTCGGGTGGCACCAAGTTAGAATCTCGTAAGTTCTCAGGTATGACTTCTTTGGAGTTGACTTCGGGCTTTGTCATATTGGAGTTTGGTTATTAAACTTGGTTACTAATTGAATAGGTTATAGCATCAAATTAGACTACTGGTAACTATGTCTAGCTTTCTTCTAAATCTATAATCTACTACATTGTGATATCTTTTATCCAAGCAGGATGTGTTGCTATTAAATTCTATAATATGCATCACATGATCCAAACAGTCATGTGTACACCTTATTAGATGCAAATGGTGACACCATGACAAGTTTGAAAATTGAACTCCATAGAAGGTAATATTTTAATAATTTGATTTAGTGCCATTTAAGTAATGCTATGGTTTTCATTGATTCAAGTCAAGTTGGTCAAAATATGAATTAGATAAGGCAGACCACACAGGGGTTCATCGAAGCTTGGCTAATTTGACTAGTCAGGTAGTACATATAAACCAAACTGAGCCCACGTGTCAAGCTGGATCAAGACTTTATTAAGCCAGATGCTAGAGTAAACTGACTTGTTGACAACCTTACATTTCAGACAATTCAATATTTCTCTCTAACTTGGATCTTAAAATGAAATTTCCATCAATCTTAAGTTAAAGACGTATAATGCAATAATGATAAATGCAAAAAGGTACACACCGTTACGGGCAGCATTCACTATTTGCTGAGCTTCTTGTTCTGCAGTTAACAAGAGTTGAATTCCATTTTGACCCCTGCTGGCGTCCATGCGTGCCAAGTGCTAACACCACAAGAGGCTGCAATAACCAAAAAGTCGTAAAGATCAAAAGGACGCAAAAAAAAAGACCAAAAATAACTCGAGTAGAAGATAACATTAAGAAAAACATGAATTCCAGATTTCATGGCTGCAAGAAAAGGCAATACAACAGGTAAAGAAGCCCATTTAAACTATTGTAAATCCATGTAAACTGTTTGGTAAAGGCACCTATGAAGACCTCAAATCAAAGAAAGATGAAAAGTCCAGGGGAGTATGTGATCAACACCAAACCACCGAAATTTCTATTCAGGGGGTGTTTGGGAGTGCTTATTTGAAGGTGCTTATGACTTATCTCCTTCTTAGAGAAGTCATGAGTTGTTTTTGAAGTGTTTGGATTAGCTTATCTCCCTTTTGGAAAAGCTAATAAGAAGTTTTTTAGGAAGCCAAAAAATTTTGACTTCTTAAAGAAAGAGATAAGCACTTTTCATCATATGCACTCCCAAACACCCCCCTCAATGTTATCAAAAGCTTGAAAGCATACACATGAATAAAAAAGGTAACGAAATTTACGACAATTTCGAGACTGACCGATGTCTCCCCGTAGACCTGAGCCAATTCAACAAAATGATACCCTAATTCCCTTCATGAGGCATCTATTTAACAAAACCATACCATTAATTAAATACCAAACTACCCCACCTTAAAACTAATTATTATAATAGAGTAGACCACGGCTACTTAAGTCAACCCTAGCTTATTGCCTCCCCCACTTTTCCTACGTGTGTAAGCAAAGCAAACCGGAGGTTGACCAGTATGTCGACTTATATTGGTTAAAAGCAGAGTGGGCACTACCACATCAAGCACCAAAGGAAACAGCATAATTAAAATATAAGTTAATGATGGCCATCTCTCTTAGTCAGAGAGTTGGCAAGGCAGAAAATGGGGGTGGTAGGATTAGGGAGTTCGCAGTTAGGTTACCGGTGTCCTAAGTTAGATTGAGGGATATGTAGCTTTCTTGTACTAGCCTTTGTAGGAAGATTGTACCTCGATCAGAAATAATGGACGGAAAGCCATGTAACCACATGTCCTTGATGAACACCACAACAACACTCAAAGTTATACAAGGATGTTTCAGTCCGATAAAATGTGTATACTTACTGAAACAGTGGACCACCATCAATATGGTACTCATTCCTTCCGACTTAGGCAACCCCTCCACAACCGGCAACTGCATGTGACCCGCCATTGTTTTATTGCTTTGGCACGTTTCACACTGTTTAACCATGTTCACGATATCCTTTCGCATCCCCACCCAAAATAACTCTGATGCAACATGCTAATATGTTTGATCGTCAATGGGTGACCCATGGGATTCTAAAAAATCATCGGAATCAAAGATGATGTTCAAGGGATCACTAACCGAACAGGTTCTGATGTATTGAGAATCCACAGGGGTGATCTAGGTTAGTAAGAACCTCTTCTCGTAACTTTTGCAGCCATATACCGAAGCTATTGCAGCAGTCAGCCATATGTGGACCTCCCATCATGTTAGATTCCGCATTTTCCATATGTCGTGACATAGCATCGGCGGCCCGATTACTATGCCCCTTCTAGTAGTTTATTTCAGTGCCATGTCCCACTAATGTATGTACTCGGGTTCAACCACCCATTGTTCAAGCAAGAACTTGAGACTCTGCTGATTGCTCCTGACTACAAACTATCTACCCTAAAGATACGGCCTCCATTGCTCAGTTGCCAAAACAATCGCCATTAGTTCCTTCTCATATATGGACTTAAATCGGGCTTGTTTTCAGTTTTCCTAATGCCTCGCTGTTGTAGGCAATAGGTTGTTCACATGACTTCGTTCCAAAACAAATAATGCTCTTTTTAACTTTTCTAGTTAAACAGGCCGCTTTTAGGATACATGCTTAAAGTATGTTTTCCCATGAAAATTACAATGTTGGGCTCTAGATATCATTCCTTCTAAAACCTTCACACCCTTCCAAATCATGTATTGACCCTAATCTGAACCCCAAGGTTGTGACGGGCCGACGAATAGGATCTGAGTCTTCTTGTTGTCTCAAACGCCTCTGCTCGTCCTTAGCAACAGTATTTTGGCCTCTTTGAGAGGTTCCGTTCCCTAAGCCTACCTTAATGTATTCAAGAAGTCAATAATAAACTTATTATATTCAACCTAGTTTGACCATAGATAGGCTATAAGTATCGATTATCAATAAACCTTCATCTCCTTTGTCATTATATTTATATACACCCTCCACGGCCTCCGTTACACCTAATCTAACACCATTGTTTTGTATGAACATGCAGAAAGTCTCATTGGACCTTCTGCAGTCAAGTGTGATTTTTCAACAAAATGAAGAAGGGTTTCCTATGAGTCCAGAGGTAAGTCTTATATAATTGAGATCCAATAACTCCGTTGCAGTTTACAATATTGTTAAAATACAAGGGCAACATTCTAGTTCACAAAGCCTGAATTTCATGAAATCCATTGATGTTTCAGTATCATTTATCATTGATGTGATCCCCGGATTTGATTTGGCATTTAAAAACTATTCCAATTTCCAGAAACTTATGACTTATACAAACCTACAAGGTTAAGAACATTATTAACCAAATATTGAAAGTTAAAAAGAACCCCAACCCCAAAAACAATCAAATTGGTCAACTTTTCATCTCAACCCAGAGCAACACCACAAGGATCATCACAAATTATAATGGCCATATATAAATTAACGATTGAAGACTCGTTTTTACCCGGTCACTGATTTAAATAATCAAACCGTAATCAATAGCTAGATTATTAAACTGATATCTAATCACCACAAAAATTCAACAAATCACAAAAGCAAAAAGGGAACGCTCAGAAATTGGAATTATGTGACATGTCACCAGATATATTACGGGTGAGGCTAATTGCACCCCTATAATTGCTAATTGCACCCCTAGTCATTGTTTGGTAAAAATAAGCTACCTTGTAAGTTAGCTTACATGTTTTGGATGACCATAAGCTATCTTATAAGTTAACTTATAAGTTAGCTTTTTCCAAATTTACCCTTGGTAAGTTTTATACTATTAATTTTTAAACATGTCTTCTTTTTTGTCATTTTACAATCATAAGCTACCCTATCAGATAGTTTTTTGTCAAACACAACTTATCAGTCACCAGCTACCTTATCAGCAGTTTGTCAAACATAACCCTACTCTCCTCACACACATGAACATCGCAGTCTAATTTGTACATTCCCAATGTGCAGAAGTACTTGATCCTGACATTCATAGGGGTATAAATAGCAATCCCCATCGTTATATCAGACAAAAATTATAGCCTTTAACCTCATAAACTCTTTATTATTTTTTATATAATTGTAGTGTCCCAAAAACATTTGTTACCAAATCCGCCACATTAAAAAAAACCAAAGGTCCGATCTTGTTCATTAAGTTGACTAGAACTACCACCAAAGAAACAAATAGATGATTTCAGAGGCATAATCTCAACGATCTGATCAAGTAATCGCCAGGATGCAAATTTAATTAACCAATGCGATGCACAAATCAGGCAGATCAAATAGAGGATTCAACAGAAAAAATGCAAATTAAGCAGAACATTCAGCCACAATTTGGGGAGCTTAATTACGTACCTGAATAACCGTTCTACGAAGATTTGTGACGACTGACGACTGAATGGGTTTCTGGAAAATTCCAAGAGTTTGATTAGATTAAGCTTTTTATATTTAGAAGATCCTAAAAACTGTGCAATTGGTCAAATTTAAGTTTAACCTCTCTTCTTTTTATTAATCACACTTCAGACCTTATATTAAACAAAATGTAAGCTCTTATTAATCACACTTCAGACCTTATATTAAGAGATAAGCACACAACATAAGTCATCATGGTCACTTCCATTTGCAAGTAAATTTCTTAGCCATTAAAATAGATTTATGGTAAGTGTTTCTCTTACTCGATAAACAATAAATAGATAAAAAAAAAAATTCACTTGACCTGTAAGATTCTTTTACCTTTTTTTATGGCTCTCTTGCCCGGATAAGAGTTTCTCTTTAACTCTTTTGACGAAATATGGGCTTGTTAGTTGGAGCTTTCAAAATTAGATCTCAAAGTGCAAGAAAGTGTAAACCATAGAGACCAAAACCATGATTATTTTAAAAGATGGACCAATAGTGCAATACAGAGTAAACCACAGTAACCAAATATGTAATTTACCCTCTATGTATTATATACATTATTTGGTAAATATAGTTTGTTACTGAAAAAAATGTTTATAACTCTACTAGATATATACAAGTGCGATGCGGCGGAAAAGATCTTAAGCTATTATGTACTTAAATAAATAATCTTATTTCGTATCAGTTTTATAAGTTTATATGCAATGCAAATATTAACTTAAACAATGTCAAAATAATAGTTATCTTAATTATATATATATTCAAAATTATATAGATAGATAGAGATGTCAATAATTATCTCGATATATTTTATATTATAAATAAGTAAAAGAAATTAGTGAAATTTATTATGAAGCTGTTTGGGATTGCTTTTTGAGGTCCAAAAATGTTTTTCGCCAAAAGTGCTTATTGATTTTTGGTGGTAGAAGAAAGAGTTTTTAGAAAAAAGTTTGGATTTACTTTTGTGATGGTAAAAGCCAATAACTCAATAAGTTATTTTTTAAAAAGGTGTTTGGCTTATTTTATTAGCTTTTTTAGAAGGATTTGTGGCAAAATAGTTAAAAAAAAAAAAAAAAAAACTTTTCAAAATCAAAAAGTCACAAATTGTGACTTCTTGAAAATGCTATTTTCACCCCTTGTTAAGAAAGAGTTTTAAAAGCACTTTTCCAATATCCAAACAAGCGTATTAGCTTATTGGATTTTTGAGAAGTCAATAAGGAGTTTTAAAACACAATCCCGAACACCTTCTAGATAAGATGACACGTGTGTAAACAAAGTGAAAGTGAAAATTGCGTCCAAGTTCAAGTTTAGACGGGAAATACATAATTCGGCTTACGAGAAGTAACACCCAATTCCTCTTTTATTATATATAGATTATTTAGGATAGAGTCACTTTCTTTTACAAACCTACTTTATTTTACAAACCCTACAAACCAATCTTAAGCCATTGATTTATAACATCTATGGTTGGGATGAAATTGGCACAAAAATGGTAAGTTAAGTAATTAATTGATATAAAAAAATTAATAAAACTCATAAAAGGGCATTTCTGACTTTTTGGCAATGAAATCAAATATGGAATTGTAGCAAATCCCGCACTCAACGATTTCGATAAGCATCAAAAAAAACAAAAAAGAAAACCTTTCAGTTATGAAACCCAGAAGTTTATGTAGGTGTATTTTGTAGAGATTGTTTGGATGTGAAGAATCATTTATTGGGTATGTTTTAATAATGTAAAAATCATTCCAGTGTATATATGCGTTGGTAAATTGTTGATATTATTTCGTTAGTTGAAAAAATCATAGAAGAGCCATTAGTTTTTTTTTCTTCTTCTTTCCATTATTTTGTTTCTGTCATTGTTAATGTTAATGGACGTGGTTCATAGTTTACAATGAAATCACATAGTGAAATCAAATATGGGTTCATTTGTTTTAAAATATTTGAAATCACAAGAATTCGCTCTCCGCATGAAAGACCGGCGATAAACGGAGAAGAAGACATCGATAAATAGAGATGAAACGGAGATGAAGACGGCGTCGAATGGAGATGAAACGGCGATGAAACGACAATGAATGGAGATGAAACAGAGATAAAACGGAGATGAAGACGGCGTTGAATGGAGATGAAACGGCGATGAAACGACAATGAATGGAGATGAAACAAAGATGAAACGGCAATGAATGGAGATGAAACAGAGATGAAGACGGCAATGAATGGAGATGAAACGGAGATGAAGACGGTGATGAACGGAGAAAAAGGCGGAGATGAAACGAAAACAATGAACGGAGTCGAAGATGGAGATGAAGATGGCACTGAACCAAGATGACGATCTGGGTCTTCTGCAGCTTGTATTTTCATTGTCAAACTGCAACAAACTTCATATGAGGAACCTTGTTGCAGAAGACCTACATGCTCTAAGATTTCAAATCCATTAGTTTGTTGATGTTTTGTTTCAAAAACAAAATTCAAGCAATTCTTTGGTGTTTCTTTTTCTACAATTAAAGATTCGGATTTTTAGGAATATGATCCTGTAAACGTCGGTAAATAAAAATTAAACAAACTAATAACAGTTACCATTTTAAATGACACAAACCCAAAATGTCCAAGATACCCTTATAATTTAATTTAATAAAAAATAAAAGAAAAAATAATGATTGGTTGAATTAGGTTTGTAAGTTTGTATTTTAATAGTGGTTTGTAAATGAACTCTCCTCATTTAGGATAAATGTTTCTAAATGTTTCCACAATGGCAAGATAGCTAAAGTATGATTGTATTAGACATAATTTTTTTCCCATTTATACTTTCAAAACTTTATTTAAAAAATAAACAGTTACATTAATTTAATTAAATTAAAACCGCAATGATATAGACATAATTAGGGGTGGCAATTCGCGGGTTGGTGGGTTGGCGGGTCACGGGTTGGCGGGTTGGAGGGTCAGAAACCTCAACCCTGACCCCACCCATTTAGCTAATCGTGTCGAGTTCTTCAACCCTTACCCGTGAAGGGTCGTGTCGTGGGTCGTGTCACGGGTTGGCGGGTTGGCGGGTCAGTGGCGTGTTGGCGGGTCATAAACGGGTTGACGGGTCATAAACGAGTTGACGGATCATAAATAGATTGGTGGGTCATAAACGGGTTGACAGGTCAAATGTCATTCTTCATATAATTCATATAAAAACAAAGTTTCAATACAATTAAGTTCAAAAGCAACCAAATATAATCAAGTTCAAAAGCATCAAAATACAACCAAGTTCAAAAGCAACCAAATACAACCAAGTTCCAAGTTCAAATAAAGCAAGTTTAACGTTCAAAATACAAATAAACTTAGAGTTTGTTAAAATTTGTTCAAAATACAAATATAAATAGTGGATTTGATTTTTTTAGTTTTTCTATTTTTTATTATGTAATAAAAAAAATATATAAAATAATTAATTTAAATATAAACGGGTTCACGGGTCAACCCACCAACCCCGCGGGTCAACCCTTGAAATTTGGTGGGTTGGCGGGTTAGCGGGTTGGCAGGTTGGCGTGTCAAAAACCTCAACCCAAACCCTTTTATTTTCGTGTCGTGTCGTGTCGGGTTGGTGGGTCGTGTCGGAAATTGCCAGCCCTAGACATAATCATGTTATTGATTAGTTTCTGTTTGCGTATATTCTATTTACAAAAGTAAATTTTTATTTTCAAAGATTCTATTTCAATGGAAACAAACAGTTAAAATTCAAAAATGGGCATTTGGTCTAGTGGTATGATTCTCGCTTAGGGTGCGAGAGGTCCCGAGTTCAATTCTCGGAATGCCCCAAAGCTTTTTTTAACTTTTGTTCTCTTTTTCTTCCACTTTTGCCCTTGCGCTTTTATACATGTCATAAATGGCCCCTCTTTTTTTCTTCAACCACCATATAACTAAATAATCCTGAAACAATCAGTAGCAAAATAACCAATTTGATATTTCAACTTGTAAAAACTACTTATTTGTTATTTCAACCAGTAATAAACAATTTTAGGTGTTCAAATAAATGTTTATTGTGGTACCAACTGGCAGATAGGGAGTTTTTAAAGAAGTTAAAAGTCTTTTAACTTTTCCAACTAGCAATAAGCAAATAAGGATATAAGCATAAATTGTTTTAAATAAGGATCCCAAACACCTCCATAATGCAAACATGATTAAATTATCAACAACAATCTTCAAACAACCGAGTGTAACATGAACAATGAAAAACCCAACAAAGATTTTTCAAAGAAGAACATTTCTTATAGACTACAAATCACAATAAATAACAAATTTCATTTAAAAAAATGAAGGCTACAAAAATCATGTTAGCGTAACAAAAAAAAAAGTACAGCAAGGCAAAGAAAATACCTTTCTGCAACCAAAAAACAATAAAAGAAAGAGCCAAGACAAGGAATAGAAAAAGAAGTCCGAAACCAAAACATGCCTAACAAAATCCAAGTCCAACAAATTATCGGACAAAATCTTGACCACTACACCATTCCGACCATAAGCAAACCGATTATAAAGCAAATATGTTTAGAAAAATCAACAAATAAATCAAGCAGTAATAGGATTATTTATTCAAAATAGTTGAATTATAACCACTGAGATCATTTTATTATATATGCATATTAGACTTATTATATATGATCGAAAATTATATAGGAACATGATTTTATTGGACTAGGACTCAATGATACCATGAGAATGGCTTGGAGGTTACCTAAAAAAATTACGGGCAAACATATTAAACACTAGAGCATGTAATCTTCTTTTTGTGGATTGGTGGGCTGCTCTTGGATGCTCGATACCAATGGGCAAGCGTGCATGTGTATCTGTGTTCGTGGTAGTCGTTAGTTCGATGCCGCTATGCCTTCAAAAAAAATGTAATCCTCTTTTTATTGTTGTGAATAAGGGTAGTTTAGTGCTAATAATGAAAAAGGACTTTAAAAAAACAAAAAGGGAATGACTAATTTCTCATTTTAAACATGTAACTTAATACTTCTTCATTCTATCTTTCATGAGACTGATGACCCGATTCAATTTAAAAAAATACTATAAAGTGTCTTTTGTTAGTGTTAGATTTATAACCGAATTACAAACAAACTTTGATTCTAGAATGAAATAAGTGAGTTTGACTTCAAAATTCTAGCTACTTGAATCTAAAAAGGTATGATGTAGAACAACTTTGCTCAAATATGAAATTCTAACAACTTATTTATTTCAAACGTTTAGTAACTTATAATTGTTTAAAGATGTTTTCATTTCTTTCGAAAATAAAATGATCAAAGACTTGTAGTTGAAAATCCATATATTTGAAAGGTGGCATTTTTGCCACATGTTAAACACATACATAGATTTTAGACCATCAATGACAACCATTTTTAAACACTTTCTATTTTCCATATAGGATTTTTATTTATCTAAAAATTTTGTTGATTGTGAATATAAATTGTAATAGAATAAATATTTTTTAGTATTTATTAGTGTTTTGTTAATAATTTTTATTGATATAATAGTAATATAAAAAGTTATAGGATATAACTTTTAAATAAAACGTTAGTTTATGTAACATCATTGTTTTGTATTTTAATTAATATTTTAACATGTAATAATTGTTAGATACAACAATAAATATTTAGATATTTAAATAATTATAAATAAATAAATTGATTTTTTATTAAATCTTATTAAATAATTAATTTGTATTAAATTATAATAAAGAATATGTACGTAATTGTAGTTTTGTTGCTATTTAATTTTAATATATTCAAATTTGCCCGTAAAAGGTTACGACTTTGACAAGTCAATATTTGCAGTTATATCAAAGATAAACGAACAATTTCATAACTGTTATAAATAGCCAAATAGCCAAATAGGCGGAAAACAGATACATAAATGAACTTGTGTGATTCACATATGGATCATACGTTCATATGTGAATCAATGTAATTAATTCACATATTAACTATCTTTAATTGGTTCATATAAGGCCACACGTAGCGGTGTGTGCGGGTAGGGCGGGTAGAGCCCGCCAGGTTCAAAAACACCCGCCGGGTTGGGTGCACAACTCTCTTTACCGGCGGGCTAGCTTTGTTGCGGCTTCACCATGCCGCTGTGTTTGTGTGTTGTGTGTGTGTTGTGTGTGAGAGGGTTGGGAGGGTTGGGTATGTGTTGTAGAGGGTTATGGGAGGGTTAAGAGAGGGTTGGGAAAAAGCTGATGTGTCAGCTGATGTGGCATTAAAAAGTGAGAGGGTTGGGTGTGGGTAGCCTAAGAATTTGTGTAATTCACATATTAACTATTTTTAACCGATTCATAACTATATATTCATATATGAACCTATGTAATTCAGATATATGTTCATATATGAACATGTGTAATTCACATGTATGCTCATATATAAACCTGTGTAATTCACACATTTACTAACCCTCTGTCTTCTACATATTCATGCAAGGATATTTAAAGTCAAAGCTGCAATTATTGACCGGACGAAGAGCTATAATAATTTCTTTACTTTTAATATTTTAGCACTTCTTACTTAAACTTCTCTTAGTACCATTATACTAATAAGTATTTAAAAAGTTGTGCAAGGACCGGGGCAAACTGAACAAACAAATTTCCATAACTTTAGATGCTCGTTACCATTACATGTCATGATCAACGAAAATAGAAAAATAAGAAACCTAATAATTGATAAGCATAGAAAAATCATAAACGAAAATAAATGGACGACTATAAGTGACAGAACTTAATGCATGATTGGGGTTATCACATCAAAAACAAAGCAAATGGAACAAATAAAAACAAACCATTAAAGGCTTGGGCCCTTCTTAACGAGGATGAATGCATGATTTAAATTAGATAAATCAAAAACTAAGTTTGTTTGTTTCTCTTGGTAGGACCTTCGGCCCGAGCAACTCTTCAGATTATTGGTAAGTGACAACGATCGGAATTAGTAGGGCGCCTAGCTATTGAGAGCGTCTGTTGTTTTTGTAAAGAAACACTATCTTGGACTGACCCTCTTCGTATATGTGTCGTGCTTTGGTTTTTTCATAATAGCAATGTCAATTATGTGCAATGGTTGCAGTTAGGGCTGTAAACGAACTGAACGTTCGGTGAACCGTTCGTGAACCGTTCGGCGGGAAGTTCGTTTATGTTCGTTTATTTAATAAACGAACGAACATGAACAAGTTTTTTTGTTCGTTTAGTTAAACGAACGAACATGAACAAAGGCATCGTTCGTTCATTTACGTTCGTGAACGTTCGTTTATGTCGTTCGTTTACGTTCGTTTATATTGTTCGTTTATGTTCGTTTGTTTAAAACATTTAATACTTATTTATCTAAGCTATATATTTTTAGAATTCAATTTAGTTTTAAATTTGAATTTGATTATTCTTTTGGTTTTATATTAAGTTTTAAAAAAATGTACCTCCTAATAGTTAATGAAATGACAAGTAAGCTTGTTCGTTTATGTTCGTTTACGTTTGTTCGTTTTAACTTTTATGTTCGTTCGTTTATGTTCGTTTACGTTTGTTCGTTTAACTTTTATGTTCGTTCGTTTATGTTTGTTTAACTTTTACGTTCGTTCGTTTATGTTCGATTAGCATCTTAAACGAACGAACATGAACGAACACGAACACACCAAATACCTAAACGAACGAACACAAACACAAAATTTTTTGTTCGTTTACCGTTCGTGTTCGTTCGTTTGTTTGGTTAAGTTAACACGAACGAACACGAATAAGCCTCCGTTTGTAACATCCCGATTTTATTTATTATTTATTTATTTTATTCGTATTATTATTATTATTATTATTATTATTATTATTATTATGATTAGGTTTAGGGTTAGGGTTAGGTTAACGAGTAGCTTTCGGGTCAAGCAACGAGAGGGAGGATAAAGGCCCGATAAAAACCTTACATAAGGAGCCCTAGGGTTTCCACCTCCCTCATTCGTTTCCTTGCGACCTAAGAAAGAGATAGAGAGAGAGCCGAGAGAGAGAGGGAGTCGACCGGGAGGAGGGAAGGCGGCCGTCGGAGTCGTTTGGTGCCACTCACGTCGCGAGGTAACCGATGGAGTGTCTCTTTTCGTTAAGGCTGCCGTTAATCTCGTTTTTTTTAGTTCAATGGTGAACACGGCGGACGCCGGCTTGGGTCGGCGCTAACCGGCCGATCTCTTGGCACACACGCACACGCACACCACGCCGGCAATGGCCGGTGGTGGCTGCGGCTTGGTTTCACGGCGGTAGCAGCGCGGCGACTGCCGTGCGGCTGCTGCTACTTAGTTGCTGGGGTGGTGGCGGTAACACCGCTGCTGCCACGCTACTCTTAGGCGGACGGCGGCCCAGTGCCGCGGTGGTGGAAACCGAGCGGCGGCGGTGGTTGATCACACCGTCGCTGCTGTCTCTTGAAACTCGGGGTGGTGGCGGCTGGTTGCGTGCCACCGCTGCCGTCGGTGCTGGAATCGGCGGTGGAAGGTGGTCGCACCACCGCTGCCGCCATTAACGTTTTTCCGGCGGTGGTGGCAGCCCTACGCCGCCGCTGCTGCTGTTTAGTAGGTCAAGGGGGGGAGGCCGGCGGCGGTGGGTTTGTAGCCGCCGTCGCTACTTTGGTGCACAACCGGGGGCCGGCCGACGGTAACATCCCACGTCGCCGCGCCATGGCCGCTACCCGGTAAAACACTTGCTTTGCGGGTAACCGTACGTGGTGGTGGTTCTACGGGGCCGCCGCCGTTGTCTTAGGGAGGTAGGGTTGCATGAGACGGCCTCGCGGGATTGGTACGTTGTGAGGTCGCGGGTGGTCCCGTTAGGGTTAGATTGCGTTATGATCGACATCTTAATTAGTGTTTGTTTAATTATGATTTTCAGAGTTGCGGGAAAGGTTTGAGTCGATATTTCGGTTGTGATTATTCGTGACGCATTAAGGTGAGTGGGTTACCTGTGATAAATTGTGATTTTATGTGGATATGCTTGATGTTGATATTACGTGGTGATGTTGGGTTGCGTGATGACCCGAAGGGCGGGAAACCGCGGATGACCGGATTGCGTGATGGTCCGGTAAACGGGAAACCGTTAAGCTGTTAATGTGATTTATGTGTATGTGCATTTAATTGCGGTTTATTGTATGTAACTTTACTCACTAAGCGGTTGAGCTTACCCCTCGTGTTTTAAATATTTTTAGGTACGAGCTCCGGTGTGGATAAGGGCAAAGCTCCGGCTTGAGGGTTCCCGGCTGATGGCGTTCCATTCCGATTACTATTTATTACTGACTTTATTCGTGGGATATTGATACGTTGACTTGAGTTTTGAGGATAATTATTTGATTTAAATTGATGAAATGATTTTTATTCGAATTTTACTTTTAAATTTTGTCAATTGGGTTTGGGGTATTACAACTTGGTATCAGAGCCTAGGTTTAAGAGAATCAGCACATGCACTCGTGGGTGCGTGTGTGGTTGGACTTAAACCAGGCGGTTGAGAGTAATCGGATGAGATCGGAACGGCCAGCGGAACCGTCAAGACGGAGGTAAGCTTTAGTACCTTTAAATTATTATGCGCGTAGTAGTTTATTTCGTAACGCATGCATGATTTTATGTGAAAGTTTTATGGGATAGAATGCATGTGATAATGAGCTGTATACGTGATTTTATGTGACCGTCTAGTTAGTAAGTTGAAGTCTAAATAGGATGGTATCAAAACCAAACGTAAACACCTTGGTACGTCGGGGATGGGTCGTCGAGCATATTCTTGTCTGATTGTTGCTCGGTGGTCTTGATCCGGCTACCATGCATGGCTGGTTATAGTAATACGGCGCCAATAATAGTATTACTATAAACACCTGTGTAAGGTTGGATTTGATTAAGTTCTGGGGATTTTAACTGACTGACAACGGCTAGGGTTTTAGCATGCTATATGGTTAACTGTTACGTATTACGTGTGTGTATACATGGAACTGTCGTGTTAGCATGCGCGGTAGAATTTAGCCCTAGGACTGGCATGACCACTATTTTAGGGCTGCGTGTGAGTACCTGAGTGGTGCATAGTGATGTTCGTTAAGCTGTGACTGAATATTGTACATCTTCAGAATGGTGCTAACCCGAAGCCAGACTGACGATGAGCCCGGGCAGTCCGATCACATCGCTGCCCAAATCACTGAGACCCTACAGCAGATGCTGCCGGGGCTGTTTAACCAGATGAGAGACGAGCTGATCCAAACCATGGACCAGCGCATTGATGTAGCCCTCACGGCCCGTAGCTTAGGTACTGGGAGCTCGAGTCAGTCCCAGCCTCGTGGGATCACCTTCAAGGATTTTATGGCGTGCCAACCGCCATTGTTTGACGGGAAGAAGGATCCCGTGGCTTGCTACCGCTGGTACTCGGCGGTCGAGGGAGCCTTTCGCACTTGTGGGTGCCCTGATGGTTCGAAGGTTCTTTTCGCTGTGAACCTTCTTCGTGGAGCTGCGAAGGATTGGTGGGACCTGACGCTCAAGAAATACACGGAGGCTCAGATCACTGCGCTGACCTGGGGGGACTTCCGGGCCTTGTCCGACGAGGAGTTTGCACCTCGCATCGAAAAGGAGCGGATAGCATCAGAGTTCTTGAAGCTGACTCAGACGACGGAGTCGGTGAATGAGATTACTGCGCAGTTTCTGGAGAAGCTGCTGTTTGTGCCGGGATACGCGAACGACGAATCGCTGAAGATGGCTCGTTACTTGGGAATGCTGAAGCCAGAACTCAAGAAGGCGGTGGCCACGGGGAGGTGTAAGACCCTCAGCGACATGCAGGAGGTAGCACGGTCTCAGGAGCTAGTCTTGGAGGAATTGCAGCAAGGGAAGAGGAAGGCAGAAGACCAGTCGGGACCAGCAAAGAAGTTCAAAGGAGCTAGGACTGATACCAGGAGCGGGACCCCGAGCTGCCCAAAGTGTGGGCGCTACCACCGGGGTGAGTGCAGACCGCGGGAGTTATCGTGTTACAAGTGTGGCAAGACGGGCCACCTCAGCAAGGACTGCAAGGAGACTGCTAGGCTTTGCTTTCACTGCTATCAGCCGGGGCATATCAAGCCCGATTGCCCTCAGCTGAAGAAGACGCCAGCCCTGGCCCCTGCACCAGCGACGCTTAGGATCACCGACGGCACTACCCAGGGGAAGAGTGGAGCTACCACCCGTGGGCGAGCCTTTCAGATGACTGCTGAGGAAGCGCAGACGGCGCCTGATGTGATTACAGGTTTTTCCTCGTTATATTTTCGTACGATTAATGATAGTAGCTTATTTTCTGTGTTAGTGATAAAATAGTGTATCTGCCGTTAAATGTGAATTTTAGGCATATTTCCTGTCAACTCGAAACCGGCTTTAGTACTTTTCGACACGGGGGCCACGTGGTCCTATGTGTCGCGTAGGTTCTGTAAGGACTTCCAGATCGAGCTCGGTAATCTGGATAGTCCTCAGGCAATCGACGTAGCGGCAGAGGAGGTGCAGGTGGTCGAGCATGTATACCGGGGATGCAGCATTGATATCTTTGGAGTTCGTTTCAGCATCAATCTCATCCCCATTCCCATGAACGGAGTGGACGTAGTTGTCGGAATCGATTGGATGTTTCCAAATCGGGCGACCACGGATGTTGCAGGGCAGTTTGTACGCATCCATAACCCAAGTGGGGGAGATCTAGTGGTGTACGGCAAGGGGAGAAGAGTATCTACATCCTTCTGTTCTATCGCGAAGGCTCAGAGATACATCCAGCGGGGGTGCACGGGGTTCTTGGTTTATGCTATGGCGGATCAGGCGAAGGAGAGAAAGCTGTCGGTAGCGGAGGTGCCAGTGGTCAGCGAGTTTCCAGACGTGTTTCCAGAGGATCTGCCTGGCCTTCCACCTGATAGGCAGATCGAGTTCGGCATCGACTTGGTACCAGGAGCAGCTCCGATTGCGCGAGCTCCTTACCGTCTGGCTCCGCCGGAGCTTCAGGAGTTATCGGAGCAGTTGCAGGAGCTCTCGGGGAAGGGGTTCATCCGCCCGAGCAGCTCACCGTGGGGTGCACCGATTCTGTTTGTGAAAAAGAAAGACGGGAGTCATCGTATGTGCATCGATTACCGTGGACTCAACAAGGTGACCATCAAGAATAGGTATCCTCTACCTAGAATTGATGATCTGTTCGACCAGCTTCAGGGGGCTTCGTGGTTTTCTAAGATCGATCTTCGGTCAGGGAATCACCAGCTGAAGGTGAAGGAAGCGGATGTCCACAAGACCGCTTTCCGAACCCGTTACGGCCACTTCGAGTTTCTGGTAATGCCGTTCGGGCTTACCAATGCTCCAGCAGCTTTCATGGACCTCATGAACCGGGTGTGCCGCCCGATGCTTGATCGGTCCGTGATCGTTTTCATCGACGATATTCTAATCTACTCGAAGACGAAGGAGGAGCATGTGATGCATCTGCGGGAGGTGCTTGAGGTGTTGAGGAGGGAGCGTCTCTACGCCAAATTCTCGAAATGCGCTTTCTGGTTGGAGGAGGTTCAGTTCTTGGGCCATATCATTAACCGGGAAGGCATCAAGGTGGATCCAGCAAAAATCGAAGCAGTTATGAATTGGGAAATTCCGAAGGCACCTACCGAGATCCGGAGTTTCCTGGGTTTAGCCGGCTATTACCGACGGTTCATCCAGGATTTCTCTAAGATTGCGGTACCTTTGACGCGTTTGACGAAGAAAAGCGAGCCGTACGTTTGGGGTTCTGAGCAGCAGTTAGCTTTCGACACGCTGAGGCAGAAACTATGCGAGGCTCCGGTTCTGACTTTACCAGAGGGGGTGGAAGATATGACAGTTTATTGCGACGCGTCTCGGCTGGGTCTGGGTTGTGTTCTGATGCAGAGGGGGCGGGTGATAGCCTACGCTTCGAGGCAGCTGAAGCCTCACGAGGCAAATTACCCCACGCATGATCTCGAACTTGCGGCGGTTGTTTTTGCTCTCAAGTTATGGAGGCACTACCTGTATGGGGTGAAGTGCACCATCTTCTCAGACCATCGGAGCTTGAGGTATTTCTTGGAGCAGCCGAATCTGAATATGCGACAGCGGAGGTGGCTTGACGTAGTTAAGGACTACGATTGCGAGATTCTTTATCACCCAGGGAAGGCTAATGTGGTCGCTGACGCTTTGAGCAGGAAGACGGAGCACGCACCGCTTCGTATTTCACACCTGAAGATGGCGGTGACTACCTCCTTTGTGGACCTGGTTCTGCGGGCACAAGAGGAGGCTAGTCGGGAGGAGAACCAGAACGGGGAGCGGATTCGGGGGCAGATGGCCGCGTTAGTCAGGGACAGTCGAGGGTTGCTGACTAGATACGGTAGAGTGTGGGTCCCTCGGGCGGGCACGGCGCGTCAGACCTTGCTTGAGGAAGCCCATAAGTCGAGATTCTCAATTCATCCTGGAGCTACTAAGATGTATCGGGATCTGCGGACAGGTTACTGGTGGCCGGGGATGAAGAGAGACGTGGCTCGGTACGTGGAGTCGTGTTTGACCTGTCTGAAGGTCAAAGCTGAGCATCAGAAGCCTCACGGCAAGATGCAGCCTCTTGAGATTCCCGAGTGGAAGTGGGAAAACCTAACTATGGATCTGATCACCAAGCTTCCGAAAACCCCTCGGAAGTTTGACGCGATTTGGGTCATAGTTGATCGTTTGACCAAGAGCGCTATCTTCCTTCCTATCCGGGAGAGTTCGACTGCAGAGCAGCTGGCGAAGATCTATGTGGACGAGGTGGTGTCAAGGCACGGGGTGCCAGTGTCGATCATCTCGGACCGGGACGTACGTTTTACTTCTCGGTTTTGGGAGAGGTTTCATTCGGAGTTGGGTACTAGGCTGCATTTTAGCACCGCGTACCACCCTCAGACAGACGGTCAGAGTGAGCGGACGATTCAGACCTTAGAGGACATGCTGCGAGCTTGCGTTTTGGACTTCGGTGGCAGTTGGGATACGTACCTGCCCCTGGCAGAGTTCTCGTATAACAACAGTTACCATTCGAGTATTGGGATGCCGCCGTTTGAGATGCTTTACGGGAGGAGATGCCGTACTCCTATCTGTTGGGGCGAGGTAGGACAGCGTGTTCTTGGTAGCACCGAGGTGGTTCAGAGGACTACGGAGGATATTCAGAGGATCCGGGAGAGATTGCGGACGGCCCAGAGTCGACAGAAGAGCTATGCTGACCGTCGTAGGTCGGATTTGGAGTTCCAGGTGGGAGACCGGGTTCTACTCAAGGTTTCTCCTTGGAGGGCGTGATTCGGTTCCGAAAGAGGGGCAAGCTGGGGCCTCGTTACATCGGACCATTCACCGTTCTTGCACGTGTTGGGAAGGTAGCTTATCGTTTAGAGCTGCCTGCGGTACTAGGCCAGATCCACAGCACTTTTCACGTTTCGCAGTTGCGTAAGTGCCTCGCCGATGAGACGGCTCACATTCCTTTAGACGATATTCAGGTAGACGAGAGCCTGAATTACGTCGAGAGGCCGGTAGCGGTGATAGACCGGAAGGTGAAGAGGTTGCGGCGCAGGGAGATCGGAATCGTGAAGGTGCAGTGGCAGCATCGGAAGGGTTCCGAGTGGACCTGGGAACCAGAGGCAGAGATGCGAGAGCATTACCCAGAGTTGTTCTCAGACTGATTTCGGGGACGAAATCCTTGTAAGTGGGGGAGAGTTGTAACATCCCGATTTTATTTATTATTTATTTATTTTATTCGTATTATTATTATTATTATTATTATTATTATTATGATTAGGTTTAGGGTTAGGGTTAGGTTAACGAGTAGCTTTCGGGTCAAGCAATGAGAGGGAGGATAAAGGCCCGATAAAAACCTTACATAAGGAGCCCTAGGTTTCCACCTCCCTCATTCGTTTCCGTGCGACCTAAGAAAGAGATAGAGAGAGAGCCGAGAGAGAGAGAGGAGTCGACCGGGAGGAGGGAAGGCGGCCGTCGGAGTCGTTTGGTGCCACTCACGTCGCGAGGTAACCGATGGAGTGTCTCTTTTCGTTAAGGCTGCCGTTAATCTCGTTTTTTTTAGTTCAATGGTGAACACGGCGGACGCCGGCTTGGGTCGGCGCTAACCGGCCGATCTCTTGGCACACACGCACACGCACACCACGCCGGCAATGGCCGGTGGTGGCTGCGGCTTGGTTTCACGGCGGTAGCAGCGCGGCGACTGCCGTGCGGCTGCTGCTACTTAGTTGCTGGGGTGGTGGCGGTAACACCGCTGCTGCCACGCTACTCTTAGGCGGACGGCGGCCCAGTGCCGCGGTGGTGGAAACCGAGCGGCGGCGGTGGTTGATCACACCGTCGCTGCTGTCTCTTGAAACTCGGGGTGGTGGCGGCTGGTTGCGTGCCACCGCTGCCGTCGGTGCTGGAATCGGCGGTGGAAGGTGGTCGCACCACCGCTGCCGCCATTAACGTTTTTCCGGCGGTGGTGGCAGCCCTACGCCGCCGCTGCTGCTGTTTAGTAGGTCAAGGGGGGGAGGCCGGCGGCGGTGGGTTTGTAGCCGCCGTCGCTACTTTGGTGCACAACCGGGGGCCGGCCGACGGTAACATCCCACGTCGCCGCGCCATGGCCGCTACCCGGTAAAACACTTGCTTTGCGGGTAACCGTACGTGGTGGTGGTTCTACGGGGCCGCCGCCGTTGTCTTAGGGAGGTAGGGTTGCATGAGACGGCCTCGCGGGATTGGTACGTTGTGAGGTCGCGGGTGGTCCCGTTAGGGTTAGATTGCGTTATGATCGACATCTTAATTAGTGTGTGTTTAATTATGATTTTCAGAGTTGCGGGAAAGGTTTGAGTCGATATTTCGGTTGTGATTATTCGTGACGCATTAAGGTGAGTGGGTTACCTGTGATAAATTGTGATTTTATGTGGATATGCTTGATGTTGATATTACGTGGTGATGTTGGGTTGCGTGATGACCCGAAGGGCGGGAAACCGCGGATGACCGGATTGCGTGATGGTCCGGTAAACGGGAAACCGTTAAGCTGTTAATGTGATTTATGTGTATGTGCATTTAATTGCGGTTTATTGTATGTAACTTTACTCACTAAGCGGTTGAGCTTACCCCTCGTGTTTTAAATATTTTTAGGTACGAGCTCCGGTGTGGATAAGGGCAAAGCTCCGGCTTGAGGGTTCCCGGCTGATGGCGTTCCATTCCGATTACTATTTATTACTGACTTTATTCGTGGGATATTGATACGTTGACTTGAGTTTTGAGGATAATTATTTGATTTAAATTGATGAAATGATTTTTATTCGAATTTTACTTTTAAATTTTGTCAATTGGGTTTGGGGTATTACACCGTTCGTGTTCGTTCGGTTCGTTTACAGCCCTAGTTGCAATGTTGGTGTAAGTATATTTTTGACTTTGTTTTATTTATTTTGAAGTTATGTTTTAATGTATTTATTTGGTGTCATGTTTTGAGGATTGTTTTTACTCGACAATATGAAGTTTCAATTGTGGATTTTCGTTCAAACTCGTTGGACTAAGATCGGACTATTAATTAATTAATTATTTGTATTCTCTAAGTAAGCTATAGAACTTTTAAATTATGATTTTTTTGTCATAAAATAAATGTCCACAAAAGAAAGTCCCACAATATATATTAGAAACATGTAATTAATATGGTTTTAAATTAACAAAAGAACCTTTTTGCCCTTGTATATAAAGAGAGAAAATTTTATCATATTAAACTTAGGTAAAAAATATAAAATAGACATTCATTTCTAAAAGAGAACATTTATTTTAAAACAAATAAAAAATCTGATGAACATTTATTTTAGGACGAATAAAACAGTTGATGACTGATAACTTAACTGATAAACAAATTATGTTTGATATAAACTAATTTATAAGAGTGTAATATAACCAAAAAATTGACATCTTGAAAAAAATACTTGATTACAAATATTTTATAAATCATAAAGTTAAAATAATTTTCTAACAATATGATATGTTAATTAATATAAACAAGATAATAAATAAATAAAAATAATATAATAAAATTTATTATTGTATTTATTCTATAAATTTTTTATATAACCTACATAAACATTTTTTAAACTATATTTGTTTTTTTATAACTAAGTATATTATATACATGCTGGTTGTAAGTCGCATGTAACCCGCGCAGTTGTTAATCATGTATGATTAACAACATGAATCATATATGTTTTACTATATGAATCATATATGATTTTGTACATGTTTTTTGTACCTGAATTTTTTCTTTGTTAATCATATATGATTTTGTACACAAAAGTCATTCTCGTATTCTCTTAAATTGATGTCATTCTCATTTGAACCTCCCTCCTTATCTATATATGTTAGGGTAAAAATCTACGATCGCACGACAACCGATTATAATCGTAAGACAAATGATAGGACAGTAATTCTGTATTAAGATAAGGTCCTGAAATAAACTTAATAGTACCCTCGAATCAATCGGTCGAATAGAATTAATGATTAGTCGAAACGATATTACATATATCGTACGATACTTACGTCTTTAATGCAGGCAAGCTGATTATCATTGTCCACCTTTGAGAAAATCAGAAATTGAGTACTATGCTATGCTCGTTGGAGTTCATCATTATAACAGACGTTCTTCAATAATCAATCGAACAAATATTACAAATCAGTCGAACGACATATATGTTCCAACGTACGACGCATTACTAACGGTAACTTCTATCGTGAGTTTTCTTATTTATTACAGGAGATCGTCAGTTACCGGATATCTCGCCTTCAGTTAAAGACTCAATCCAAGGTCATCAAGACGAAGAGTTAATCCTATTTAATGCGACGTCCGTTATGACCGTTGGAGACATTAAATGCACGACCGTTATCAAAGAAGCTATATAAATCAATCAAGACTACATTCGAAGAACACGAACGAGACAACTCTGGAAGCAACTATTATATTCTCTCTAGTTTAGAATTAATCAATACACTTGTAGTTTACATTCGATCGCACATTTATTCTCTTTGTAATCGCTCGACGCACACTGTAATCTTGAAGGACATCACCCCTGCTTGGTGACCATAGTACACTGTCGACTTAACTTTAGGTCGACCGCAGGTTTTTTCCTCCGTTGTGAGGTTTTTCCTGCGTCATCAAATTCTTTGTCTTATTTTACTTTTATCGCACTTCTTATCGACTGCAATTTCTCTCTCTCGACGGTTAAGCCTCACACATTTTCATACGACAATTGACTTGTGTAATTTTTTACATAAACAATATACATTAAATATTTTTTATTTAAGACATTTTCCTTATATTTTTAACGGCAACCTATTCTTTCATTAAAACACAACAAACAACCATATAACATAGGCAGAAGTCTACTAGACCGAAGCAAAGAGCAAAAGATACAAACTAGGATCAAATAAATGAACTCCACTCCCTGCTAAACGACTACAATGAAACAGTAAGACCAAGCGACAACGGACTATTCGTTTATTCCCACCTTTATACCTTCATAGAGCCATTTTTCAACGCTTTCTCCAAAAATAAAATTAAGATTTTTTGGACATTTTCTAATTAATATTCATTTGTTTTTTTCTCATTCTTATGATTATTCAGACTGAATATGTCACGTGGTGTTCTCTCGACTGTCCTCATGTTCATAATGAAATTTGAGTTCACAGCTGAACGTTTGCTATATATATGGTCAGGTTCAAATGTGAACTCATCTTTCATTATGAACGTAAGGACCAATAGTATCGCGTCACGTGCCAATATTCAATTTGAATATTCATGTTTTATTCAAACTGAATAAAAGCTTATTCGGTTGGAATAAAGCTTTATTCAGTCTAAATAAAAATTTCATTCACTCTACATGACATTCATACTGAATAAAGTTTAAGTGATGATTCATATTGTCACGTGGTGCAATTTTGTTGGTCCCACCTTCACAATGAAAGATAAATTCACTTTTGAACTCCCCCCTCTATCTCCATCTATATGTATATGGAGGTTCAAACGAGAACAATATCAATTTAAGAAAACGCAAGGACGATTCTCAGCCACACATTTTTACTCTTCAAACTCAAACCCCATTGGTGCTGAGGCGGCGTGGGTGGTGGCAGCGGAGGTGGTGTTGTGTGGTGGTGATGGTGGCAGCAGAGGTGATGTGGGTGGTGGTGATGGTGGTGGTGATGGTGGCGGCGGAGGTGGTGCAGGTGGTGGCCAACAGTGGTGAACTGGTGATGCTGCGTGTGATGGTCGACAGTGGCAGCCAACAGCCGATGAAAGTGGTTGTAGGAGGTGGTCAAGAAAAGAAGAAAAATGTATGCCTGATAATCGTCCTCGCATTTTCTCAAATTGATATCGTTCTCGTTTGAATCTCCCTTTATATATATAGGATCATGCGAGGATGATATCTATTTAAAAAATACGAGAACCAACAAAAATCGTACATGATTTTAAATTAAATTTCGAAAAATGCCATGTGAATGACTTTGACTGCAAATTGCAAAGTCTCGCGAATCATGTATGATTTTATGTATATGAGGAATCATATATGATTTTGTTCGTTCTCGTATTCTTTTAAATATATATCATTCTCGTTTGAACCCACCCTATATATATATAATCCAAATTTAATGAGAAGTCGTTATTAACGTTGGATGAGAAATGGACGGATATTAGGATGAGATGCATTGAGATGCACCAAAACAATTCCATTTTAAGCTGATGTTCATTGGAGAATATTTGATTAAAAGTGATCAACAATTTAAAATTATTTCTTACACTTCTCACATGATCTCATGCTTATATATCTAGACTTTCATTGTGAACCAATATTTGGGTGTGAACTTGTGAACCATATCTCAACCGTACAAATTCAAAATCGACGGTCAAGATTAATCATGGAAAATTCCTAAAATCATGGGTGGTTAATAAGATTATATATATAGAGAGAAAGAGAGAGAAGAGAGAGAGAGAGAGAGAGAGAGAGAGAAGAGAGAGAGGTAAGTTCATACAAGATTGTGAGGAGTTCCTTTTTTCTCTTGCAAATTGGATTTGTTCTTGTTTGAACCTACTTATATATATATATATATATAGAGAGAGAGGAGAGAGAGAGAGAGGAAAGTTCAAATGTGAACCACTTTTTGGTTGTGAATGTGAGGAAAGCCGAGAGTGCGGCACGTTAGTCAATAAATGCGACTTTGAGTGTGGTCCCCCCTTTAATTCAATGCCTTCCCATGAATCGGCCTAGTCATCCGTCGTGGACCTGACTGGCGCTTAGTCATCCGCCACGTGTCGCGCTCTCGGCTGTCCTCACGTTTATAACCAAAAAGTGGTTCACATTTGAACTTACCCCTATATATATATATATATATATGGAAGTTAATTTGCAAACCATAAAAAAACGTGCAAACGTGCAAACTCATGGTTGTATAGATTAAATCAATGAAATTAATTCATGGAGTTGTTTAATATGATGAAAATGTTTCATAAACATCAAATTTTGATGAAATTGTTTCATATGTTGGTGTTTTTTTATTCATATGAAACTTTTTCCTCGTTTCTGTGAAACTTTTCATTTCTACGTAAATAAACATTTCATATGAAACAATTTCATCAAAAAATTTAGTATATGAAACATTTTAATCGTATTAAAAACTCTACAAAAGATTTTTCATTGATTTATGTGTGCAACCATGAGTTTGTACGGTTCGTTTAATGACCGAGAAAATTTGATTCAATTGTTTAAGTTAATTTAATGTCAAGATTTACCTAGCTTGTAAGAGTTTTGTGGAAGGAGGGACTGAAAGTGTAAAAACCGAAAAGATAGAATAAGTGTTGGGCTTAGGCTATTTTGGGTTGGGCGTGGCCCTAAGCCCATGTATTTAAGGAGTAAAGTTAGGGTTTATACCATTTTTGGGAAAAAGTTTAGTGTGTGAAGTGTGTGTTTTGAGGAGAAACTTCACCATTCTTCATCATCACTCAAGGTAAGAATCGTCGTTTTTATGCTTTAAATATATTAAGGATTGAGTATTGGATTGTTTAAGGTTGATTAGAATAGTTTTAGAATCAATTAGGCGATTTTAGGCCTGTTAGAGTGGATT